>CM062811.1:1156637665-1157837665 GCA_031772625.1 Pinus tabuliformis
CCTACACAACCCATTATAGTACATCTTCTTCCTCCTCCAGTAGTCATGGCATGATTTAATCGTTTAATATTACATGGTAAACTTGTTGCTCTACCTCGTGACTATTGCCAAAGACTCCCTTTTTTTAATGGAACATCAGAGATTACAACTCAGAAAAATGTTGACAAACTGATTGATTTCATTGAACTTGAAGAGGTTGATGAGGAGGATGCAAAGATGAGAATCATAGATCAGAGTTTTTCTAGAGATGTGAAGAAATGGTTTCACATCTTGGCAGTCAATTCCATCAAAAGTTCCCAATGTTGATAGGGTTATTCTTGACCCGGTGGCAAGAGAAGAAAAATTCCTTACAGGTTTTGGCTTAGTACAATGCTATGAAAAGAAACCCAAATGATTCAATGCAGGAATTTACAACACGGTTCAATCTGGTTTATAATTCCATTCCTAATGACATCAAACCTCCCCCTAGTTTAGCCCTCCTCCACTATCCTGATGCCTTTGATCCAAAAATGGTATATTAGCTTAGGGAGAGAGATCCTGCAACCTTGGAAGAGATGCAGTGCAATGTTGTAAGTGTGTAAGCCAATTTTCTTATCAAAAAGTCCAAAATCAAATCAGAGAAACCTGAGAAGAAAGTTACTATTAAGGAAGAGTCTTCTTCTTCTTCTAATAGACAAGTAGAGCCTTTGGTAAGGAATCTAAACTACAGAGGCCAACAGAAACCATAGTTCTGAAATAAGTAGAAAGAATAGAAAAATGAGGATCCTCAAGGACAGATCAAAACACCATTTCAGAAAAACTACACACAAGGCTCGGAAAATGATGAAGAATAAATTTCCAAGGCTAATCATTTCTTTGAAGAAGATGAATCACTTACCTTTTTAACTAAGGAAGATAAATTCTCTTAGGAATTAATAACACCAAGTGATTAGTAGCTTGTCCTTGCCAATGATGATTCATGGGCAATGCAGATCGGAGAGTATCAAAGGGGATAT
Source organism: Pinus tabuliformis (assembly GCA_031772625.1). Taxonomy (NCBI): domain Eukaryota; kingdom Viridiplantae; phylum Streptophyta; class Pinopsida; order Pinales; family Pinaceae; genus Pinus; species Pinus tabuliformis. The sequence continues at coordinate 1,156,638,661 of CM062811.1, forward strand.
CAGAATGCCCTCAATCATTTGTAGAAACAATACAACTTGACGAGCGGAAATGTCCCTGTTACATTAAATAAAAAAAGGTAGAATATTCAGAAAGATGCACCGAATAAAGAAGCATCTCCTGCAAATCAAAATAGAGAAAAAAGAAATTTTCATTCTGAGTCAAGATAAAAATAATTAAGCTTCTACCAGAAATGCAAGGAAGGACAAGGAGGGTCAAACCGAAAGTCAGAAAAAGGAATCTCAAGCAAAAGAATAACCTGAAAGGAAGGACACTATAGCAAAAGAGGTAGAAAAACAATACAATATGTTTAGCTTAGAGAATGAAATTTCTAAATTGAAGGTTTCAATTCCTCTAACTGAACTAGTTCATAATGAAAAGTAAAAATTCCAGATTGCTAAGATGTTGAAAGTAGATCAAATGTCAGATATTGTCAATGTTGTAGATGATGAGCCTGCAATTTTATTTTTTCCAGCTGTAGAGGGAATTCCTTAGTATAATGAATTTCCTCCTTTATATCGTAGTTTGAAACTCCATGAGTTTATACTACATAATTCCCTATTATATTCTGGTGCCTCACATAACCTGAGGCCAAAAGCTATTATGGACAAACTAGGATTAGATATTACTTGACCTTACCATGATTTGTATTCCTTTATTTGGGTAGATTCAAATTCCTTGGCCTTATCAAAGATCTAGTAGTGTCCCTCGACCAAATCCCAACCAAAAATGTATTGATGGATGTAGTGGTCACTAATATACCTCCACAGTTTGGCATGTTTCTTTCATGGTCTTTGGGGGAAAAACTAAAAGGAACCTTGCAACTTGATTTTTCATATACTAATATACAGGTATTTGGGTAACTCAGAAAACTATACGGGGAGAAGAAGATGAAATTCATGATTAGTAGCAAAGAAAGACCAAATAATCACCCTATCCATGATGTACATAACAATCTAGAGTCTTTCATTTTGTATAGTGATTTGAATTCAGTTGATGGTGATAGTAAAATTGTTCAGATTTCAAAAGTTTCATATGTCATAAGAAGTGTACAGGAAGATTTGATTGCAGAAAAACAGGGAAATGATACTAAAATTTTGCATCCGGAAATTTCATCTGAAGAAATTGTTGAATCAATTCCAGAAACTCATATTGTTGAGAGAGTAAGTCATCCTCCAGAAAATCAGAAAGATCACTCCTCTAAAATTTTGTTTCCTGATGAGGAAGAAGGTCTTTGGACCATGGAGTTTGATGGTGCATTGGGGAATAAAGGAGCTCGAATTGGCATGTGGATTCATGGCCCCTTGTAGCAATCATGTAAAATTCCTCGAAATGTAAGATTAAGTTCTTATAAATTGGCTTTTGATTGTTCTAATAATGAGGCAGAGTACGAAGCACTAATTTTTGGCCTTAAAATTCTGAAAAAACTAGGAGCAAAGAGAATTTTAGTTTATGGCGACTCCGAGTTAATAATTAAACAAGTAAAATGGGAGTACCAGGCCAAGCATCCAAGGATGCGAGCTTATAGAAATGTTGTCCTTGACATTATCAAAACTTTTTCAGAGTATACTTTATCTTTGATCCCTAGAACTCAAAATATGATGCTTGATTCTCTTACTACTGCAGCAAGTATGGTTAATTTTCCTACCCGTTTAGGTATGAAGTATTCAATTCATGTCAAACACTGCCCAGTTGTCCCTGACAATCTGAGATATTGGCAGGTGTTTTGGGATGACAGATAGATCAACAAATTTTTGCATATGGAGGATGAATTTCTTAATTCCCATAGTGATGATACATGTGATGAAGATGATCAGTAAATTGAAGAAACAAAGGTTGAAATTTGGGAGTTGAAGGACAATAACATTCCAAGAGGTCTTGTACCTTTTGAAGAGTTATTTGATCGAGATGATGTTGCCAGAAATCCCACCATGGTCCCTATAGAAACAAGTGTTGAGGATGTAAACATTGGCACAAAAAATAAGCTCGAGATGGTCAAATTATCAGTTCCTATCTCCTAAGATCAAATTAAGTATATTGCTTTGTTGACATAATTTTCTAATGTATTTTATTGGAGTATGATAAAAACATCATTCAACACACTGTAACGGTCAAGCCTGATCAAAAGTCATTTGGCTATAAGCTGAGGAAGATTAATCCTAAGTTGTTGTCATCCATCGAAAAAGAGGTAAATAGGTTGTACAAATATGGTATTATAGTTCCTATTCAATTTTCTGAATGGATGTCAAATCTCGTGCTGGTGAGAAAGAAGACCAGGGAGATCCACCTTTGTATCGATTTCAAAAATATGAACAAAGTGTCCTTAAAGGAAAACTATCCCCTGCCAAAGATGGACCACATCCTGCAAATAGTAGTTGGATTTTCTGTAATGTCATTGCCTGATGGATACTCGGGTTACAATTAGATTTTAGTGCAAAAGGATGATCAACTGAAAACAAGCTTCACAACACCATGGGGTACATTTATGTACGGCAAAATTCCATTTGGATTAAAGAATGCAGGAGCAACATTCCACCGAGCCATGGACATTGCTTTTTCCAATGAAAAGGATGTTTTTCTAGTCATTTACTTAGATGATCTCACAGTTTTTTCTAAATCTAATGATGAACATTTACATCATCTAAGAATTTTCTTTCAGAGATGCAGAAAATTTGGCACTTCACTGAATCCTAAAAAGATCCTTTTCACCATAGAGGAAGGTGAGTTGCTTGGCCACATCATTTCCAAGGGTGGCATCTGGATTGACCCTGCAAGAGTTGAAGCTATTCAGCAATTATATTTTCCGAGGAACAAGAAAGAAATTTAGTCATTTAATGGGAAAATTAACTTTTTAAGGAGATTCATCCCCGTTAGGTTCCTATCAATAGGAGTCATAATTTTGAATGACTAAGGTTAAGCCTTTCAATATTGTACATACCTTTGCTTTCTGCAAATTTTTTCCATATTAAAAATTAAAAAATGTAAAGAGGGTATGTCCTAAAAGAAATATCAAAGGACAAAAAGAATAACAGAAGGTCAAAAATGAAAATATATGAACCCCAAAAACAAAAAGAGACCATGAAAGTGTGCAAGTCTACATGCCACTACTATTTACTTTTACGCATAATAATGATTGTGTGTAGTTGTTATTCACACCACAATCCATGGTAATAAAACTGTTTAATCTTGATTATATCATGCTTTGAATTTTATGTTTATAATTGGAGAATAAAATCTGACCAAACAGTTTAATCTTGGCAGATTAGTGGATAGGTAGAGAAATAAAAGGAGATCATAAGCTTAATCTGAGCCCTTGGAAGACATAAGGTTAGAAGTAGATAGTTTGTTTTATAAAAGAAAAGGTAGGATAAGGGTTTGCTAACCTAAATGCACCCAAATAAATGAAGAAAAAATGTTAGGGTAAGTAAATGGGTAAGTAGAAGAAAGGTTGCTGAAGTATAAAGTTGATTGGATCAAAACACATGCATCATGCTTAGACACATATTTCAATATGTATGATCAATTATGGAAGCAAAAACAAAGGTTTGCAAGTTAATGTGATTAACTCCCCCTCATTCATTTTTCCCCTTACTTACTAATTTCCTATCCACAAGTATGTTCTAGTACTTTAAATCCTTCAAGTCAAAGAGGCTCAGAGCATTTCTTTGACTTTTGGTGGGACCGGACCCTCGGCTTAATGACTTATGGACATCAAGTGTTAGAATCCCCTTCATAAAAGTCATCCCCATTCACTACCCTAATAAAACTCCTTTTCATAAGGTTAAACTTCATTTTCCTAGGAAAAGTAAAGTAACTTCATGTTAAATCCCTTTTCATTCGAAAAACCCACAAAAATTATTTTATCCTAAGTATAAAGCGTATGCACAAACATTACCTTTTTACTTAGGGGTATATCCACTCCACTCATCAAATTTCATATTAATTTATGATATAATTATGTTAATCTTGATATACATTTCCCGTATATTAATTAAATCCCCTATATAAATATCCCAACCCTTAGTTTAATTATCAACTATAATTGACCCCCTATTTGTACCCCCAAGAAAATTTTCTTAACTTACCAGTTTTAGGTAATGTTGGGTTAATCTCGTCATTAAACCCCGCCTGATCAATTCCCCTCATTAAATTTGAATAAATCCCAAACTATCGAGGATTAAAGCCCTGCCCCCCCCCAACACGTCAGTTCATTTCATTCGTGCACCTTCTTCACCTGACTACCGTTCGATCATCATCGCCTACATCTAACGGTTCATATCCACATCAGATCCGCCTGACACCCAACCTTTACCCATATGATAAAGCATTTTTGCCTCGAACCCCATATGCTATGTGTCAAGCGCAGAGGTAGATTGAGTGATCCCTCCGAAATACCACTTCCTCCATAAAAGTGGTGCAATGGCCTAGGAAACCACCTCCCCGCTCAACCCAATAAACCACCTACTATTCATTCATAAAATTGCCCGCCAAAAAGTGACCATTGCTTAATAAAAAGGCCGAGAAGCCCTTTTTCGTCTTTTTTCGCTCGAGCTCTTTGAAAACCTTTGCAAACCAGTGTGACACCTGCAAACCTAAAAACTACCAATTAACCCCATTTCAGTCCTCAAAGAAGCTGCGGAGACCACCTTCAAAGCTCTCAGAGCCCTTTCAACCTTTTGTCATCGTCTAGAACACCAGTTTGAAGTCAATTCACCTAAACTCCAGGTATTTGTGAACGAATTACCATACACCCTTTCAAAATTTGAAAACGTTCACTCTTAAAGTGCTTTAATTAAGTAAAATTAATTGAAAAATACTTTCAAGTTAACACCACATACCCAAGCCCTTCTCAAAGTTTCCAAATTGCCTTCCAACCCTCTGATACAACCCTACACTGCCAAATTCAAATCCATAAGAACTGAATTATGGCTGCCCCTATCACCATGGATGTCAGACCTATCACAACTCCCCATTTGGACCTAGACCACCTCCCCTAGCGTACCGGGATTTTCAAATTAGAGACACAAGTGCGTATGAGGTCTTGCTCAAAATTCATTGTTTGGGTAAAGATAGATACCTGAACCATTCAGATGAAATTGGCCTTTGGGACTCCAATTTTCCCAAATACCAGTTTCCCCAAGTACATATTTTTCCTGAAATTGTCCATATGTGCCATGCCTGTTACATTCCCAACCAGAGAGCTATAATGTCCCCTGACCAGAAAGTCCTATTTACCGTCATAGTTGAATCAATCAATGAGATATTACAAGTCCAACCAGGTCCAAACCTAACCCCACTCTCAATTGGAGATTTGTTAGACCAGTACACCAAGTTGAGTCCATCAAAATTGGCCCAATTGTTCCAAACTCTCGTTGTAGAAGAGCAATACATTCCCAAAGATGCCCTCCATATGTTTCTGCCATTTTATTTGAAAGGGGCAAGCATATTGTGACTATGATATCATGTACTTTGGGTTGTACCACTAATGAATTGTTGATGAGCTCATCCTAGCATTCATGTCCATTTTCAGCCTAGGAAAGCCTCCTGATACTCTATACAATTATGCCCAGTTCATAGCTGAGAGGATGCATGAATAGTTTACTAGAATTCACAATGAGAGAGTATTCAAATAGTCATCTGTACTATACCACATGTTTTTGTATTATCAATCAGATAGATTTCCTTTCACCCTCCAAAAGCTTAATACTAGAGGCCAGCCTAGGGCTGTCATATTTTGGACACCATTGTTCCACAAGTATTCCTCACCATATGTGTATACAGAATTCATTGAATCTTTTTTCCATCCAGTCATGACTATGCTGACAGGAAGTTCTCCACCCAGAATAAGCTAAGAGATCAAAAGATTCCTTCAATTTTCTAAGAAACGTAAGGTGGGAGATTGGTACCTTTACCAAAACCACACTGAGATAAGAATATATGGTTGCCAACTAGCCCCATACAAGCTCCCCAAATACCTCCCTATGAGGTTGTTTGCTCTAGAGTATTATAAATAAACAATGAACTTTGATGAAGTCAATTTTGTCTCAGCCAAGAAAAGAACCCAGTTTAAAGTCAAAAATCAATTAGGCCCTTTCATTTGCAATTCTAGAGAAGCAGGGAAGGAAGGAGATCTGATTCTGCAACAAATGAAGTTCCAAAATAGTTTATAATGGAGATATGACCCTTAAGGGTTTATGACCAGACTTAGAAAAAAGTTCAAATTGGGGCCTTACATTCATCACTCCATACTAGAGATAGAAAGATATGCCAATCAATCTAAGTTGTTAGAAAACACTCTTGTAGATAGGGATAGTACAAAGGTAGATGTTGAAAATACCTTGATTGATCTAGAAAGACAACTTGATGAAAGCTCATTCCTGCAGGTACCATGGAAAGAAGCAACCATGAGTACCCCTGCTGTTTTACAGACCCCTCAGAATGAGGAAAAGAATCCCAAGAGGAACAGAAAGGGAGCCTGCAGTTCAGGCATGGACACATCCAATGTGCAGTATGAATGCAACCAGAGCAAAAGGCTAAGACTCAATCCTGTTTCAAAACAAGAAGACACAGAAGGCTTAGCAGAGGTAACTAATACTGAGTTTAACATGAGCAGGGGCATAGTTCCATCTAGAGAAACACAGAAGCCATCAACCTCACACACTCAAATGTTAGAAAGGTAGCTCAATGTAGAAGTCTCCTCATTTAGTAGGCCTACTAATAAAATAAGGATATTAAGGACAGGTTTAAAGAAATCAAAATGAGAAATGAGAAGCTAAAGGCATAGTATTATGCACAATATTTAAAGCTCACACCTACAAATCAAACCAGGTTGATGTCAGCTTTTGACATCAAGGAGGGAAAGATGCAAATGTCCTTCATAAAACCAACTGTACAATAGCCAAGGACATCAATAGACTATAAAAAGATTGATTTTGAAGTATTGGTAAGGGATATTTATCCCATTGACCAAATTGAATTTCACAAACAGGCTAGAGAAATGATTTACTCCACCCTAACTGGAAAAGCCATAGTTTCCCATCAATTCTAGAATTCATTGACCAATATCTTAGCTCAGTGTCAGTTTGAAAAGGCCTCCTCACAGGCCAAAGACACCAGAATCAAGTCTTTGGAAGAATTAGTGATTGAATTGGGACATGATCCCAAAGATATCAAAGCCATTGAGCAACTAATTAAGAAAAAGAATGATGACATTGTAGCACTCAAAAAGCAATTGAAGATACCTTAGCTACAGCATCCCCAGACATAGGAAGTCTTGGAAAACCAAACCAAACATGAAGAATTGATGGACATAGTCCTAAAATTAAATGATCAGTTGAGGGAGACAGAGAAGGAATTGAACACTTTAATCCAATTAAAGAAAACTGATATTGCCACTACATCAATGAATGTCATCCCAACAATGTCAACAGTTGTTCCTTCTACATTGGCAGCCTCATTGGCTCCCACAGCTCCTATGGTCACAACAGAACAGGTTTCAACATAGTCTACATCAGTAGCAGGTGCGTCAAGTGAGGAAGCAGCAAAGTTAGTCAAGGCTATGGAAGAGATGTCCATACAAGCAACATAAATGAATAAGACGAAAGAGAAGATGACAAGATTGGAAACTAAATAAAAGCTTGCCAAAATCATGCACAAAGAAGAAGTGCAGAAAGCTGCCAGAATGAATGAAAGATTAAAGGCCATGGAGAAGGACCTGACACTGAAAGAACCTCTTGGGCAAGCTAAGGAACTACTATGATCCAATATCATTGACTCTGTGAATGCTATTTGGCCATCTATTCAGGTGATTTTTAACAGATAGATTTAATAAAGATGGCTACAGAGGCCATCCAAAGAGTAAAAGAAGAATTAGGAGAAATGCCTGAAGGTGCTACCAGAATTATCCAGTTCCTAAACAATAAAAATATGTATGAGCTTCAGGAATTGGATATAGAGGAAAGAACAGAAACAATTTTGGAGGTGAGAAAAGTCCTTTCCAAGAGAAACTTAATGTTAAACTTGGAGGACAAATGTCAGAATATGCAGGTAGTCATTGATAGGTTCATGGCTAAGTTTCAAATTTTGAGAGAGAAAGGGTTACCCAGTCCCTTGGTAATAAATGACAAGCTCATGACACATCAGGATTATAACAGCAAAATCAGAGAGCTAGAAAAAGAACATGTCAATACATCATCAATCAAGGCATTACCAATAGGCAACGTTCTTTATCAAACATTTGAAAACTTGTTTTACCTCCAGCATGAGGTAAAACACGTGTTCATCAATAAGCCTAACTTTTCCAAGTACACTAAGGCATATGAAATATATAGAAGAGTGCTAAAGATCCAATTTCCTGATGTTGAAACATGGGAGAAATTGAATGATTTACTATGAGAAATATGCCGTAAAAAGGTTAGTGTACAATAAAAGTAAAACATCCAGGTAGAAAGATGAAGACAGATCAACAGAGTCAAAGAGTATCCGTGTCAAAGTGTATCAAATGAAGGCCAAAAGTAGATGAAGCTTCCAACGTAAAAGACCAAACAACAAAGCATCATAAAGGGCTAAAATCAAACCATAAAGGCCAACAGTACCAAAATAAAAGGGATAGCATGAAGCAGTTCAGTAGCTGTCTCTATCTTCTTGCAAGTAGATATTCTTATTTCCTAGATTAAATATTCAAATTAGTTTGAGATATTTTGTAATAATTTTTGTATAAATACTTCACAATTTGAAGTATGTAGGGTGGATTCTTAGACATTTCTATAGAATTTTGATCAAAAAGACTATAAAGCTATTGTATCATTGACTGAGCCAGCAAGCTGGATTGATGAATAAAGATAAGATATTTCACAGGATTCATGTGTTGAGCGAAGTACAGACAAGTATTATCATATGTTATCGTTATCCTTCTTAGATTTTTTCCACAATCTTTAATGTATTTCTAAATATGAATGCTATAAATGGAACAATATCTCAGATTTTGTTTAATTACACTATGTTTTAACACTTATGCATATAAATGTTTTCAACTAATAGCTAAGTTAAGGAATTCTTAATTTCTCCTTAGTTTAGGTTGTTTCTTTCTAATCCAGATCAAAGGATTCTTAATTTCCTTTTGCTTTCGATTACCCTCTGTTCCTCATTCATATCTCGGTCTGATAACCCTTAATTTCTCTCTCACCCTGATTAAAAACATTTCACCCCCCTATTCCAAAAACCTGCACTTTACTCTGCTAGTTGAACATTCCATTTAGTGAGTTGATCCAGTTCTACTGCCCTTCTAGTGACTCCATAGCCAAATGGTCTAAAGACATCATTCTATCCATCTATTTCAAGGATCCCACCATCCAATCTTGAATACAAATAAAAAACCCCTAGAACATTCATAACTAGTATGAAATCCAAGCAAATAAAGCTAAATCACATAGAGATAGCCCTCTTTGAGCCTAGGTTGGCTAGACCTTATGCTCCAAAGTTGGTTAGTGGTTGCCTCGGTCATTTTCTTTCTTCTAATAACTTATAGAGAAATTTCTGAGTGTTAACATAGTGGCGACCATACTGGGGACTAGAAAATCCTCAGTCCTAATAAAGCTTGAAGAAAATTCTAAATCTACATTTTGAGCCTCTTAAAGTCATTTGTTAGAAGTTATTTTGAAAAATCTCACAAAAACAATTAAAAAATTTGAAATTCTAGCTTCTAGGAAGACTCATTTTACTAGGGCTAATCCAGATCCAAACCCTGCCCTAGTAGTTGATAATCCCAACCTAATTTCAAGAAAATCTAAAAAATAAGAAAGTTCGGTTAGCCAAATACCATTAGTTAAAGCTAATTCATGTCCCGATGAGTGGTTATTTTTAGAAGAAATTCCCTTTAATGTGCCATTTGATCTTTCATTATTTAGAACAAAATCTAAAAATGCAATCGATGAAACTATTCTAGATCCTGATTTTATTGCAGACCTTGAAGTTCAACAAACCAACAAATCAATTTATGAGTACATTTTGAAATCTCCACAATCATCCATTAATACTCCCATGACCCCTGAGCTTTCTGAACAATTGTCAATTACTTTGAATTCACCATTGTTCCTTTCAACTTCAAAAATAACACCTTCTGAATTCCATTCTTCGCCACCATTTATACCTACACTCCCTCACCAACCTATCATTACTCATTCATCATCTACTAGTCTTGGTTCTTCATCCACTGTTGCATCATCTCCAAGTACCTTAACCCCACATCTCAGCCTCTCCCAACTTACATCTATGGTAGCCATATATGCTCCCTTAAACTTTAATGTGGCCCTGGCTCCTATGCCAGCAGAATACCAAAGTAAAAAAATTCAATTTGATGGCACATGACATTACACTGCACAACAACATGTCAACAAGATGAAAAATTACTTTGAGTTGCATGAAATTGACACAGATAATGTTCAAATGAGATTTTTTGCCCACACTTTAGCTAGTGATGTTAGGAAATGGTTTAGAGCATTGCCTGCTAATAGTATTGATAGTTTAGATATGTTTTACCATCAATTTTTGAACACATGGGAAAAGAAAAAGAATCCTCTACAAATCCTTTCAGAATATGAGAATATTAGAAAGGGGCCTAATGAAATTGTTTAAGATTACTGTACTAGATTCAATAATATATATAACGCAATCCCAGTTAACCTTAGACCCCCACCTGACTTAGAATTAATAAAGTTCCCTGATGGTTTTGACACAGATATGGCATACCGACTTAGGGAAAGAAACCCCCCAACATTAGAAGAAATGCAAAGTGTAGTAGTTAGTGTAGAAGCTAATTTGCTAGCTAAAAGGGCTAGAGTTAGAAATTAAAGGAGAGGAACTGCAAAGGATGAAACTTCACCATCTAACATTAAAATATATAGTTTAGCCAAAAGTATGGAAAGACTAATGGAATAGAGAACATAGAAAGGAAACCTCAATGGGATAACCAACAAGCACCTCCAGTTAGAAACCCAAATTTTAGAAAAAACCAAAACATTGGGAAAAATGGACTAAATCAGAACATTAGGCGTCCTTTTCAAGAAAATTATGCAGACACATCCCATCCAGAAGATCCATAACAAGATACACAAATTAATCTAATGGGAATAAATGATGAGGACATTGTTTTTCTAACCCAAGCAGAGCAGGAACTATATATGCTGCAGCAATTACAATTACAGTCTGGGGAATCATTTGATTACAAACAGGGATATGATTATACCATATTTGAAGTTCATAAACAGTATAACCTAAGAAGCAAAAATAATGTTGATGTCCCTCACCAAAATAAGAAAATAGTACAAAATCAACCCAAGAAAATAAAAGAAGCCCCTAGTTAAAAAATCCTCCAAATTTTCCCTAGGGAAAACCCAAAACCTTCTAGCCCCACAATTGTAGACATAACCTCTGATCAAACTTTTGTTGATCAACCATCCACTTTAATTCCATATAAGGAACTAGTGGACAAAGCTCAAAACATCAAATTTGAAAATCAACATAAGGAGGTCCCTAATAAAGGAAAAGAAGATAAGCCTACTCAAATCCCTGCTGCAAAAATTCAAAACCTTCAAATAGAAAAAGTCTCTTTGCCATTCAATTTGGGAGCAAAGATAGCAAAGCTAAAGATTTCAGTTCCTTTAACAGAACTAATCAAGAATGAAACTTATAAATCACAGATAACCCAGACCTTAAACATTGCTGAAAATGAGGATTCGGTCAACTTATTTGATGACCAACCAAAACTCATATTTGGTCCAGATGTTAACAACAAACCATTAGAAGGAGGATTCCACCTTTTTACATTAGCCTTAGTATCCATGAAAAAATTCTACACAATGCAATGTTGGACTCTTGGGACTCGCATAACTTAATGCCCAAATCAATGATGGAGAAATTAAACCTTGACATTACAAGGCCTTATACATACTTATTATCATTTGACTCCAGTTAGGTAAAGTGTCTAGGATTGATTAAAGACCTGTGTGTCACTTTAGTCCAATATCCTGCCAAAAGCATCCTTATGGATATTGTAGTTGTTGACATCCCACCAAAGTATGGCATGTTGTTATCCAGATCATGGGGAGCCAAACTTCAGGGATCCTTACAACTAGATATGTCATATGCAACAATCTCTGTTTTTGGACAACCTAAGAAACTATATCGAGAAACCTTAATGAAATATATGGTAAGTAGCCAGGATCAGCCTCAAAACTTTCCCATCTACTCCATACACTCAGATATCGATTCTTTTATCTTGTATAATGTTGATCAAACACAAGAAAAAAATTCAGACAGTACTAATACAAAACCAAAAGAAATTGCAGTTTCTACACAAAATGAAATAGACCAGACTACAGAAATGCTTAATGAACAAGATGGTCAAGTTTCTATAAATGATGAAAAGTTTGTTGCGCCAGATAGTGCAAATATAGGTCATGAGATGTTATGGAATCTAGATTTTGATGGATCAGTCAATAGGTTAGGAGTAGGAGTAGGAGTGTGGATATATAATTTGGAAAATGATTACTCAAAGGGCCATGCATATAGATTGAATTTTAAATGTACCAATAATATCGCTGAGTATGAAGCATTAATTTTAGGTCTTACGTTAATTAGAAATCTAGGAGCTAGAAGAGTTTCTGTCATGGGAGACTCTGAACTAATTGTAAAACATATTAATGGTGTATATATGACAAAGGACCCTAGATTAATTTGTTATAGGGGAACTAGCATAGAAATACTTAACACTTTCCTAGAATCAAGGCTTACAGTAATTCCTAGAAAACATAACAATGCAAGCCTATAGTTTAGCAATGTTTTCCAACACCTGCAAATTACCCTTCCAACCCAACCATCAATACACTGCTGAAGTTAGGCATAGACCTGCAATTCCAGACAATTTGAAGATTTGGCAAATATTTTCTGATCATAAAAAGATAAATAAGTTTTTAATTTTAGAAGAAGAGTTTACCAATAACAATATATATACTGATACATCAATAGGTCCTGACACTAAGGATGAGATACAAATAAATGAGATAGAAGGTGATGAAATAGATAGACTCAACCCAACTAAATTTACCAAATTAGATGTAGATAACTTAGAGCAAATTGAGATTGATGAAATAATCAGTGAAGAAACCAAAGTAATTAATCTCAAGGATAACTTCTTACCAAAGGGATTAACCCCTCTGGAAGATTTATTTGATTCAAATGATGTTCCTAGGAAACCTAAAATGGAACCTTCAAGGTCTGATATAGAGGAATGTAATATAGGCACCGATGAAAATCCTAAACTGATCAAACTTTCAAAATCATTACCCCCAACTGAAAAAGTGAAATACATTGAGTTGTTGAAAGAATTTCAGGATGTCTTTGCTTGGAGTTATGAGGACCTCAAATCCTATGACACCAACATCATCCAGCACACAATTCCTATTAAAGAAAATCAAAATCCTTTCAAACAAAAACTTAGAAGGATTAATCCTGTCTTATTACCTACAATTGAAAAAGAAATTCAGAGGATGTATGATGCCAAAATAATTGCACCAATCAAATTTTCTGATTGGGTCTCAAACTTGGTGCCAACTAGAAAGAAAACTAGTGAGATTAGACTCTGTGTGGATCTCAAAAACCTCAACAAAGTGTCATTGTAATACAGTTACCCTCTCCCCAAAATGGACCATATTTTATAGAGAGTAGTTGGATCAACCAAAATCTCATTGTTGGATGGGTTTTCTGGTTACAATCAAATCCTGGTTCATCCAAATGACCAACCCAAAGCTGCCTTTACTACTCCTTGGGGCACATTTATGTATGTGAAAATGCCTTTTGGGCTAATGAATGAAAGAGCCACTTTCCAGAGGGCTATGGATATAGCCTTTGCAAAATAACTTCATGATTTCCTTGTGATATATTTAGATGATATCACTATATTTTCAAAATCTGACAATCAACATTTGGATCATCTAAGGCAAGTTTTTATTAAATGCAGGAAATTTGGAATCTACTTAAACCCTAAAAATTCCTTGTTTGGGTTAGAAAAAGGAAATTTGTTAGGTCACATAATTTCAGAAGATGGTATAAAAATAGACCCTGCTAGAATAAAATCCATCATGCACCCTAGGAATATTAATGAGTTACAAGCTTTCTTGGGAAAAATTAATTTTCTTATAAGATTTGTATCTAATCTGGCAGAGTTAATTAGACCACCAAACAACATGATGAAAAAGGAGTCCACCATAAAATGGACTGTTGAGGCTAAAAATTCCTTTGAAGACACTAAACTAGCCTTGACTAAAACACCTATGTTAATCAGTCCTAAATTTGGCAGAGATTTCATCTTGTTTTCCTTTGCTTCTGAGCACATAATTGCTGCAGTTCTATTGCAGAAAAATGATGAGGTATATGAACAACCCATTGATTTCTTTAGGAAATCCCTGAGATATGCCACCTTTAAATATAATATAATGGAAAAACAAGCCTTGGCTTTAGTCAAAGCCATTAAGGACTTTAGGGTGTACATCTTATATTCTCATATAGTATCCTACGTTCCTAATTTAGTAGTTAAAGACATCCTAACTCAGGATGGTCCTAATGGAAAGAGGGGAAAGTGGATTGCTACTATTTTAGAGTATGATATAGAAATCAAACCTACTAAGTTAATCAAGGGCCAAGGTTTAGCCAAACTCATGGTTGAATCAAATTGTCAGGCCTTGGATATAAACTTTATTGCATCAATAGATAATGAAGAGGAGATGGTGACTCCACTAATTAGCCAAGCCTTTATTGAATCGCCTAGGTATGGTGATATTATTTATGTTGTATTGAATGTACAAGCTCCTCCTGAATTATCTAGGACTAAAAGCAGGTTTTTGAAGATGAAATCCTTGAAAATTTTCATATTAGACTATGCTCTATTTTGAAGAGATCATGAAGGTATTCTTCTCAATTTCTTATTAAAAGATGAGGCTGACAAGATTTTGCAAGAGTTTCATGCAAGGGACTGTGGAGGACACTTGTACTAGAAGAGTACTACTGACGAGATTCTGAGAGCTGGTTTCTACTGGCCTACTTTGTTTGCAGATGTCAAAAAACATGTGACCTCCTATCACAAATGCCAGATTTTTTAAGGAAAAAAGAAACTGTTACCCTTGCCTTTTAAACCAATTTCCACTGAGATTCTATTTCAACAATGGGGGTTAGACTTCATTGGAGAAATACACCCCCCATCCTCAGCTCAGCATAAGTGGATTCTAACAACCACAAACTATTTTACCAAAGAGGCCATACCTTCAAGGCAAGCCATAGATATTGTTATCATAACCTTCCTTGAAACCAGTATTCTATCAAGATTTGGATCTCCAACTAAGCTCATTACTGATAATGCAACAGCCTTTAAATCCAAAAGAATGATAGATTTTTGCAATAAATACCATATCACCCTTGGCCATTCCACAACCTATTACCCTCAAAGTAATGGATTGGAAAAATCCTCAAACAAAAGCCTAGTAAATATCATCAAGAAGTTACTAGAGGACAATAAGAAAACTTGGAATAAAAATCTAGTCAATGCCTTATGGGCAGACAGATTGACTACTAAGAAATCAATTGGCACTTCTCCCTATCAACTATTTTATGGGATGGAAGTTGTCTTTCCGTCCTCTTTGGGAGTACCAGTAATGAAGATACTTCAAGAATTGCAAGTTGAACCAAATAGTATCCAAATAAGAATCAACCAAACTATTCATCTACAATAAACTAGAGAAGAGGTGTATGTCAAGTCTCAAGTTGTGTAGGAAAAGGTTAAAAAGATTTTTAATAAGAGAACCAAGGCTGAAGATTTCTACACTGGTGACAAAGTGCTTAGGTGGGATTCAAGGAGGGAAGGCAAAGGCAAACATGGAAAATTTGATTTCCTTCGGAAAGGGCTCTATGTCATTTATGCTTATAGAGGAAATAATTCTTTCTTCTTGAGAGAAATTAATGGTACAGATGCAAAAGGTGGGCCAGTGAATGGTTGAATGCTAAAACATTACTTTGAACCAAGTTACTAATTTTCATTTCCCATTTGTACATACCTTATTTGCAAAGTCTAGTTTGGATTGGATGGTGATCTTTGAAGCTGAAGCCCGAACAGAAGGCCTTGAGATTTGGAGATATAACTATCATAGTTATTAAAGAGACAAAAATCACAGAAGCATGGTTACTAGGTAACCATAGTCTTAAGTCAAAGGCCACTAATCTTCATTAGTTCTTGACATCTTTTCAAAAGATGCCATCCCCAAGTGGAGCCACTGTTAGGTTCCTATACCAATAGGAGTCATAATTTTGAATGACTAAGGTTAAGCCTTGTAATATTGTACATACCTTTTCTTTCTGCAAATGTTTTCCATATTAAAAATTAAAAAATGTAAAGAGGGTATGTCCTAAAAGAAATATCAAAGGACAAAAAGAATAAGAGAAGGTCAAAAAATGAAAATATATGAACCCCAAAAACAAAAAGAGACCATGAAAGTGTGCAAGTCTAAATGCCACTACTATTTACTTTTATGCATAATAATGATTGTATGCAGCTTGTTATTCATGCCATAATCCATGGTAATCAAACTGTTTAATCTTGATTATATCATGCTTTGAATTTTATGTTTATAATTAGAGAATAAAATCTGACCAAACAGTTTAATCTTAGCAGATCAGTAGATAGGTAGAGAAATAAAAGGAGCTCATAAGCTTAATCTGAGCCCTTGGAAGACATAAGGTTAGAAGTAGATAGTTTGTTTTATAAAAGAAAAGGTAGGATAAGGGTTTTCTAACCTAAATGCACCCAAATAAATGAAGAAAAAATTTTAGGTTAAGTAAATGGGTAAGTAGAAGAAAGGTTGCTGAAGTATAAAGTTGATTGGATCAAAGCACATGCATCATGCTTAAACACATATCTTAATATGTATGATCAATTATGGAAGAAAAAACAAAGGTGTTGAGTCATGAAATGGGTATGTAATTACTATTAATCTAATCATTCTTTTCCTTTATTATATTTTCTATATCCGAATGTGTTAATATATTAAAGAATTATGGTAAGAAATGAAGGAATTATCTACAGTTACGACTTCCCTAATGAAGGAACAACGAAAATTGACAGGCCAAGGAAGGAATGCGGCAGTTACGGTTAATTCTAAAGATGAATCAGGAGGATTAGCACAAGAAAGGAAGGGATGTTTGAAGTTGGAAATTAGTTGTGAATCCCTCAAGATCGGGAGATCTTGAGGGATCGCATTTACCATTTATTTTTTACCCTTTCTGATTATAAAAGGAGACAATTGTAAAAAGAAAGGGAGGAATATCTATTGTTATTGAATTTGTAATTTTAATTACCGATTCTCGCTGTTAAGAGAACACAGTGATATTGTAATGCTACTTATATTCGATGATTAATACATAAGCGAAGTTGTTGTTCCCTCAAGCTATCTGAAGTAACTTAGCAGTGTTTGCTGGCGGCCAAGGGCCCGACCTTTGGTGGATTCAACTTCTTTCTTTGTGTCATACAGTTCAAATTCTCGCAAGTGTGATGGTTTGATAGTATTATTGCTTTTTGTTATTTTATTTCCTCCACTGTTTATTATTTTATTGTGTTGATAGAATATCTCTGCTTTATACGATTTACAACATTATCATTTAAAATAGTTCATCTTCAGATTGCGTTACTTAGATAAATATTCAGCTTGATGTAATCAACTATAAAGAGTTTAACTATCACTGTCAGACTCTCAGATCTCTATTATTGCTGTTTGGATTATTTACTGGAGATTGGGTTTGATTTAGACTAAATTAGTTAAGAAGAGATGAGTTATTTCTACAGTACTCTCAGCTGATGCCATTTCGAATTACCTGAGTAAGGATTGATTACAATTTGGGTAGAAGTTTGAGTCTTGAAGTTCAGTGGTTATATTCCCTTTAATTATTGTTGCTGGAATTTATTAGATGCATCCATTTAATCTTGTGTTTAAAGATCTATACTGCAATTTAGGAAACATTACTCTCCGAATTAAATAGCAGCCACATACTCTGTACACTCTTGAAATAAGAGGACTTGCCCAGGTTGATAATTAATGTGAGGATAATTAGGAGTTTTAAAAGCAACCTATTATCATCCAACATTTTGGCGCCGTTGTCGGGGAGAGTGTAGCCATTTATAAAGAGTGATGTACATCTAATAATTAATGTTGAGGAAGAATTGGGTATTGAAAACGGAAGGTAAGAACCTACGTATCGAGAAAGTAAAGAGCTTGCTCCTCCGCCCGCTTTTCAGCACAATTACAAAAAAATAAAGTAGGTATTTGATGCTTGTCTGTTGAGAGAGAACTGGGTATTAAAAATGGAAGGTAAGAACCTGCATACGGAGCAAGTAAAATGGCTGCTCCCCCACCCGCTTTCTTGTAGAATTGTTAGGAACTTAGGGTAGAGATAAAACATTTGAATTGTTTGCATGAATGACTAAGAAGAAAAGACCCGAAAACAATCCAATTCCACTACCCAAGCTTGAAAAATCTAAGGGACCGGTGACCCTTGGACGATCGAATTTCATAGACGACATCTTAAAGAAAGTTGAATCTCAGTCATCAGTAGGTCCTCGAACACTTGCTTCCATAAAATCTACTGTCTCCCTTCGGGCCATAGGCTCACCATCTGTAGCCTACGCTAAGGTCCGTAGTAAAACAAAAGGAACTGAGCAGAGTTTTCAAGATATTGAAAATTCGCACCCAAGTCCCTCACAAGAAGGGAATTCTTGTAATATTCGTGAAGGAGGAGGACAAACAGGGGAAATAAAGGAACCAAGATCCCCTCAGAGAATAATTGAACAAGGAACACTCAGTATCCCAGATCGAGGGAGTGTTGTTAAGATCATTCCCACCCCTTTTAGTCACCCTAGGAGCAACTCTCTAGAGATCTCAGAAGGGTACTGGCATATATTTGATCAAATGGCCAACAACACACAAGCACCTCAGACCTCTACATTACAGTATCCCATCATTGACACAGCTGTCAATGCACCCATGAAAGCTATTCCTCTCCAAAATATTCCCACCTTTCATGGACTCACATCAGAGGATCGATATGCATTTATGTTTGAATTTGATGTATTATGTCGGGTTATGATTATACCACCAACCCCCAGAAACTAAAATTGTTTCCCTCTACGTTAAAAGGAGCAACCCTACATTGGTTGATGGGACTAGGTGGGGGCACAATAAATGATTGGGATAAAATGGAAACCGCTTTCCTAAACAAATATCAGGACTATTGCAGATCTAGGGAATTGAAAGACGAAATATTCCAAATGGTAGCAAGACCTACTGAAACGTTGGAAGAATATGTAGAATGTTTTCAATATAACCTCTAGTGATCTCCCTATGCAACTCTGCCTTTGCCTGATAATGTGTTAAAAACTACATTGATTAAAGGAATGAAAGACCAATGGATAGAGACATTAAATATTATGGGTAAAGGTGATATATATCAGGAAGACTATGCTAATATTATTAATTTGTGTATCAGGTCCTCAAGAGGTAGTACAAGATTGAAACCAGCAGAATGTGACATGACCACCAGGGACAACAAAATCTCTGGCGGGAGCATTACTCGTGCAAAAATTGGCAACCTGCTAGAGGATTTCAAAACAGATATCTTGGGAACTTTGACGATGCAACTAGACATCATGCAAGCCAAGTAGAAGCAGGCTGAAGCAAAACAAAACTTGGTGATATTTTGTCCTAGATGCAGGAAAAAGCATAGTCATAAAGAGTGCCCACTGGATATGGTACAAACCTGTGCCATATGTACCAAAGATCACGCCACAGAAAGTTTCCCATCACTCCCAGGGTTAAAAGCAGTTTATAAGGAGGCAAAAGAAGAAACAAAACGAGTCTACCTACTAAATCAACGTCGCCAATGGCAACCAAAACAAACAGGCATGCCTACAGACCCATCTTCTTTCTTTCAATCCTCACAATACAATTCACAACAATACCCAGGAGCTATGTGGCAGAACTAGCCACCTTTTCCCAATTGGTCACAGCAACCATTTCCTATGCCACCTTGGGCCAACCAATCAAATCAAAACAAAAATTGGCCAAATTCCTCTTACCTTCCACCATTATGGAAGAATAATGCATATCCATCTCAATGGCCACCCTCCACCTCACAAAACCAAATTTGGCAGTCAAGCTAGCAAAGACCTACAAGCCAGCTAGTAGGAACAATCCCCCTACCTCAACCTACACTGCTAGCACCCTACACATTGCAATAGAATGCTCAGACCAACCTACAACCATAGCTCCCAGCCTAGCCCAACCTGAACCCTAACAATAGACTTTTCTAATCTGTGAAAATTATTGAAGGACCCGAGCTAGAAACTAGAGGGAGTGTAATGAGCTTAAATTAAGGTCTGGACAGATAATAGATTCAGAGGGGGATAAAAATATACAAATTGAAGATCCGTTACATGTAGAACAATCACCACAAGTGGAGAATACAGTTAAATAGAAAACTCATGATCAAACTATCACCTCTTCTCCACCATTCCCAGAGAGATTAATTATACCCTGCTCAATTGAATATCCCGATTTTGATCTTCTGGGTGAATTAAAAAATTTGTGTGTAAAAATACCTCTCCTCCAGGCTATTTAGGACATTCCAATTTATGAAAAAACTATTAAGGAATTGTGTATGAAAAAGCCGAAGAGGAAAATAAAAACAACCCCAACTATCCATGTAGTTGGTACTTTGTTTGATCTATTATCAAGTAGAGAAACACCAGTAAAATATGAGGACCCAGGAAACCCTATAGTCACGGTGTAAATAAATGAATGCTCCTTCCCCAATGCATTAGTCGACCTAGGAGCAGCCATCAACATTCTCACAACAACAACCTATCAAAACTTGGCATTACATCCTTGGATCCAACCACGACCTTGTTGGAATTGGCTGATCGATCGGTAGTCAAACCAGAAGGCACATTACAAGATGTAATGGTGTTTGCAGATTGTTAGGAATACCCAGCAGATTTTTTGATCATCAATCCTAGAAACCGGCTAGATGGACATCCCCTAATTCTAGGAAGAACTTGGCTAGCAACCGCAGATGCTTACATAAGCTGTCGAACAGGCAGCATGACTATAGCAAGAGGAAGTAATGTGAAGAATTTTGCCTTATATCCTCTAGCTCAGCCAAGTTTAACAATAATAAAAACTAGAAAAAAACCTGTATCATATCTAACTAAAAACATTAGATCACCACTAATTATAGAAGATGCTCTCGAATTCAAGGATCAAATAGAAGATGACATCATTAACACTTACATTAACCAATGAGATGTCATATCCCATCCAAAATGTCACATGATCGAAGTAGCCCTGGATAACGAAATTGAAGAAGATCCCTTAAAAGATATTAACGACCAGTCAATACCAACAACTTCTATTTATAATAGAAAAACCATAGAAATTGAGCCAAGGAAAACCTTAAATATCAACAAAAACCTGACTGATGACTAGGAGGAGAAGCTTGTTCAACTTCTACGAAAATATAAAGAGGATTTCGCATGGGATTACCCAAACATGAAAGGGATTGATCCCCAATTATGCATGCACCACATCTACACAGAGAAAGATGCCAGGCCCATTCGACAACCTCAACAGAGGTTAAAACCTCACCTTAAAGATATTTTTAAAGATGAACTACAAAAATTGTTAGATGTAAATTTCATCTATCCCATATCTAATAGCAAATGGGTTTCTCCATTAATAGTGGTGCAAAAAAAGAATGGAAAGTGGTGTATATGTGTTGATTATAGAGAGTTGAATAAAACAACCCAAAAAGACCATTTTCCCCTTCCATTCATCGACTAGGTCTTGGACACATTGGCAGGAAAAAAATTCTTTTCTTTCCTAGACAGCTTCAGCGGCTACAATCAAATTCAAATTTCCCCTGAAGACCAGGATAAGACTACCTTTACCTACCCTTGGGGGACATTTTCTTACAGGGTCTTACCTTTTAGATTGTAATGCACCTGCCACATTCTAGAGGGCAATACTCAGCATTTTTTCAGACTTGATAAATGAAGGGCTCAAGGTGTATATGGATGACTTTGCACCTTACGGAGATGACTTCGAGCCAGCATTAAAAATGCTAGAGAAAGTTCTACAAAGATGCATTGCTACGAGGCTCTGTTTAAGCCATGAAAAATGCCACATGATGATGACTAAGGGCCTCATCCTAGGTCACTACATCTTAGCAGCTGGAATTCAGGTAGATCCAACAAAAATTCAGATAATTCTTTTAATACCCTTCCACACAAACTAAGGTATGTAGTTTCTTGGGATTTTCTGGATATTATAGAAGATTTATAAAGAATTTCTCTCAAATTGCTAGCATTAATAGGAAATATCGATTTCATGTGGACTGACAAATGTGACACTGATTTTGAAGATTTAAAACGGCTTGTATCAACAGCCCCAGTATTACGGGGCTCAAACTGAGATTTGCCATTCCAGATTTCATCTGATGCATCAGATACAGCCATTGGAGCAGTTCTTGGCTAGGAGGAAGATAAGAAACCTTATGTGATATATTACATCAACAAGAATCTATCTCCGGTTGAGTTTAATTACATTGTGACCGAAAAGGAATTTCTGGCTGTGATCTATGCTATTAATAAATTCAGACATTATATAATAGGATACCCTGTGGTTTTGTATACTGTCCACTCTGCTATTAAATATATAGCTAATAAACCTGTTACAAATGGAAGAGTGACAAGATGGTTGATCCTTTTGTAGGAATTTGACATAACAATCAAAGATCGACCAAGAAAAGAAAATCTAGTAGCAGACTTCCTTTCACGTATGCCAAAGACAGACAGTTCGGCAGCAGTAGAAGGCCAGTTCCCTGATGAACACTTATTTGCTGTCACCATGAAAACACCATGGTACGCGGATGTCGTAAACTACCTAGTAGTGGGAAAATTACCAATCACCTAACGCCTAGTGAAAGAAAACAAATAGTATAGCATAGAACTTGGTTCTCCTGGATCGAAGGATATTTATTTCATATAGGGGCTGATATGCACATTTGAAGATGTGTCAAGGAAGATGAGGTCTTCGACATCCTGAAAGCTTGTTACAATGGGCCTTACAGTGGACATTTTGCAGACCGCAGGATTGGTCACAAAGTCTTACAAATGGGCTATTATTGGCCCACCATTTTTAAAGATGCCAAGAAGTTTTTCCAGGCATGTGATAGTTGCAAAAGAATGGGACGCCCTGGGCAGTTTAATGAGATGCCCCTGCATCCGCAGTTAGTCATAGAAGCTTTTGAACGATGGGCATTAGATTTCATTGGTCCAATAAACCCATCATCTAATCAAAAGACATATATACTAGTTGCAACAGAATATGTGACTAAATGGGTGGAAGCAGAAGCATTACCAAGGGCAACGGAGGACTCAGTAATCCACTTCCTTTTCTAACTTTTTGTTTGGTATGGCTTGCCTAGAGAAATAATCATGGATGGAGGGCCATAGTTTATAGGCCATAAGATTCTTTCAACATTAAAAAATCATCATATCATGCATAGAATCACAAATCCATACCACCCGCAGGCAAATGGCCAGGTAGAAAGTACCAATAAAGTAATCAAGGCAATACTCACAAAGACAGTTGCATCACATAGACATGACTGGTCTACCTGATTGCCAGAAGCCTCGTGGGCATACCACATGACATGGAGAAATACCACGGGATATTCCCCATATCAGCTAGTGTTTGGAAAATAACCTATCTTCCCAATCGAATTTGAAATTCAAACATTGAGGATAGCTCAAGAAGTAGGCTTGGACTTAAATGAGCACAAATTAATAGGCTACATCAAATCAATGAATTGGATGAAATCTGGCTATCAGCTCTTCAGCATACTACACTAATCCAACAACAAAGAGTGAAATGGCATAATTCCCTTATCAAGAAGAAGAGTGAAATGGCATGATGCCCTTATCAAGAAGAATATCTTCCATGAAGGTGATTGGGCACTTCTATATAATTCTAGGTTCCAAGATTTCCCAGGAAAACTCTAGACCAGATGGTTAGGCCCCTATGAGATACAAGAGGTGCATGATAATGGCACCCTCACATTAGCCACCATTGATGGATCTGCTACTCTTTTAAAGTGAATGGACATCGAGTATGCCTCTATCACAAACTACTTACCAGGGAGTCCTTTTGCCAATAGTTACAGGAAGATTCCACTATACAAATTCTTGCTGAGGAGGGCAACCCGTCCACAGCATTGGTCCACTAAAGAATCTATTTGTTTTTGAAATTTGTACATAAATTTCCCTTTCTGTTTCATTGAATTTGGTTGTATAATAAATTGTATATAAGTTTGTTTTTCTCTTGTTGTTCCCTCTGAGGAACAATCGTTGTTCCCTCTAAGGAACAACAATTTTGCATTCAATTTTTTTCTTTTTTTTCTTGTTGTTCCTTCTAAGGAATAACAATCTTGTGGACAATTTGTCTTCTTGTTGTTCCCTTTAAGGTGCAGTAGTTGTTCCCTCTAAGGAACAACCACTGTTCCCTCTAAGGAATAGCAATTTCGTGTGCAAAATTTTATTTATTTTTCTTTTTGTTGTTCCCTTTAAGGGATAGCTATTGTTCCCTCTAAGGAACAGTAATTTCGTGTGCAATTTTTTTTCTTTCTTGCTGTTCCCTTTAAGGAACAACTGTTGTTCCCTCTAAGGAATAACAATTTTGTGTCCAATTTTTTTCTTTTTTTGTTGTTCCCTCTAAGGAACAACGATTTAGGTGTATAATTTTTTTTCTTTCTTCTTGTTGTTCCCTACAAGGAACAACTGTTGTTCCCTCTAAGGGAAAACTATTGTTCCCTCTAAAGAGCAGCCACTGTTCCCTTTAAGGAATAATAGTTTTGGCGTGCATTTTCTATTGTTGTTCCCTACAGGGAACAATTGTTGTTCCCTATAAGGAATAGCAATTTTTGTGTGCATTTTCTTCGCTATTCCCCACAGGGAAAAACAATTTTTTGGCATGTATTTCCCTTACTGTTCCCTACAGGGAACAACTGTTGTTCCCTACAGGGAACAACTGTTGTTCCCTTTACAGAACAACGATTTTTTTATGCATTCTCTTTGATGTTCCCTACAGGGAATAACTGTTGTTCCCTCTAAGGAACATCACCTTTTTTTTCGTTACTTTCCTTGTTGTTCCCTATAAGGAACAACACTTTTTGTGTGAGGTTTTCTTTTGTTGTTTCCTTTAGGAAATAGCACTTTGTGAATATTTGTTTGAGAACACCTTTTCTTTCCTTTGCTCACTCTTTATGATCCTCTATAGGGTACACGTGTACAAATTTATATGTAAGGATACAAATCCAAAGTTTACTGGAATAAGCAAATATATTGAATATTATCATCTTTAACAAGATTGCTTTGTATTGATTGAAAAAGAAAGGACACAACCATCTATATCACTTCATTGTCCTCATTTCCACTATAAATTGAATGATTGATTATTTGTACCATGCTGGTTCTCCCCAAACCCCTATAATTCTCTCTGCTCATTATCATCAAATAAGGTTAAGGGCATACCTTTTTTTCTATTGATATGTTCAGACTTCTTCTTCCGTTCCTACTCCTAAGGAGTGTTGAGTCACCCTCTATATATAAAAAGAAGCGTTGTTAAAAAAAAATTAAAAAAAAAAAAAAAAACATATACATATGTTTACTAACAATTATATTATTTTTATAGATGAAGGATAGAGGGTCTCATCACGAGCCAACCTACCATGATCATAAGGAAACAACGAAGTGGCATTCCCACTATGGCCACCACACTAGGGATATGATCCAATGGATGCATCAAGAAATAAATTCCTTGGAACAGGAGGTCTCATTAAGAGCTGGCCTGCCCACCTTTCGCTCCTTCCCAGTGAATGGCAATGTGTTCATCTGGTTACCAAGCCAACACATTGGTCTCTATTCTGATATCATAATGCACTTCCCCAATTATACATAGAGGACCATGGTTCCAAAGGGTGAGAAAGCAACTCTGTCGAGGCTATAGACACCTGCAGGCAACAGAAGCTCTGCTGATGGTATTGAAGTCATATTTTCAACATCAATAGTTATTATAATTCCCTTTTCTTATTTTTTTATCTTTACTACAGAGAGATTATGTTCCTAATTTATTTTGAACCTTTTTGCATGCGAAATCTTTTAAAAATCAATCATAATAGCTTTAAGTGGAATGATGATGGTAAATTATCTTTCCTATGTCAGTTTTCCTTTTTCCTTTTCAAATCACCTCATGACATCTCCTCACTTATTGATAATTCTCGTTATATGCATTGATTTCAACAATCCGATATCTTTTGGGATCCTTTCATTAATATGTGTACCTTGCCACTTTCATCACCCCTGTACTTTGTCACCAACACGTTATCCCTTCACTCATTCAGTCGAAGGCAACCTATTATTTCAAAGGGGGGCAAGGAGCAACCTCCAGTGTACTATGCATGCGTGTCAGCTCTTTATTTGATTTTGCAGGGCAATACAACATTCTATGATCACGGAGTATGTGGTATAATAACAAGTCTGAGATAACAGTCTTTATGCTTGTAAAGTATCATTTGATATAACCATTATAACAACTTGTTGTTCCATCACTCTGCTCTATCTATTATTGTGCTATCTCTGCTACACTAACTGTTTGTAGAATTCAGGCAGTATGGGAGGAAGAACAATGCGTAGAGAGCCACTAATACTGGCTGTTTCTGATGTAGACAGAGAAATTTTAGCCCGAGCTGGGTGGATAGAATACTTCACGTGATTTCAGCCACCCAACAAATAAATTGCCATTGAATTCCTACGAAATTTACAAAATGGACAATCCATGGTAAGGGGCAGACAAATCACAGTATCATACGTTGTGATAGTAGAATGATCTGGATCTAAACAGGAATGCAACAAATTACAGAGATAACCATAAACACAGATATGTAGCAGAAATAATACTTCATTTCATTAATGTAAAATACTGAAATATGCTTAGAAACAATAATGCAGATAAACTAGCTAGGGCGATGGTAGCTTATCTCTGAGAAGAGATGTGGGGGCTACAAGCCTCTCAACTGTGTTACAATGAGGCTCGAAGGCCTATTTATTGTTGAGAAACAATGGAAAACCCTTAACATTCCAAAACCTAACCCTAGAAGATGAAACGCCAAATTGTGGGCCCCGTTTGGGTAAATTGGTACACCAACTTCCCAGGGTCGTAACTTTGGCATACGATCTCTGTTTGACGCGTACAATAGCTCGTTAGAAAGATCTATCCGAGCACTGCCACTTTGGGAGGCAACATCGATCCATGGACCCATGTTGCCCTAGATTTCCCGAAAAACGTCATTTAGGGCCTCAAAATGGCTCCGGAAGTTCAGGACTCGAAAAACTGCTAAAAATAGTAAGTTGTGCTACAATTAAGGAAACTGAAAATGCTGCGAGAAACAATGGTGGGGGTCCAGGTGGACTTGGCAGGTGGCCACCAATATCCACCTGGATCATTCCTCCCCCCTTAGGAAGAAATGGTCCCCATTGCGTTGAGTTCCTCCATGAGATGAGGAAACTTTTTCTAAACTTGTTCCCTGGTGAGCCACTTGCCCTGCTGAAGGAGTTGGCCTGCTTTGACAACTCGATACAGTTGGATATTCTGCTGGCGAGTGTTCTTGATCTATGTGTCCATGATCCGATCAGTTGCAGCTTGTTCCATGCAATCTGGATTTAATTCTATGGGTGTGAGCTGTTCTACAATGGTGGAAAGTATGGCCGAAGGCGGTCCACATTGAACACTAGGTGCAGGCCAAGGAATGGGGGAATGCTGAGCTCAAATGCATTGTCTCCCATAGCCTTAGTAATGGTGTAAGGACCATGTCGGAGTGGTCTGAGCTTCTTATGGGTTCCGGTAAGGCGTTCTCTCTGCAGATGCAACCAGACTTTGTTGCCCACCTGAAACTTGTGTGGTATCTCTGTGGGTGAGGAGAAGTTGTTCCTGTGTTCTATCATGACCGTATCCCTTTGCTGTCGCTGCTGCATGGAGGAACCCTTCGCGGGGGCCATGGATGTAGCAACGATCTTTCCCATACAGATGAATTTCCTGGTCTGGGAGATGAGCTTGCTGCCTTTCTTAGCGGTGATCAAAGAGGTGGCGGTAGGTGGGGGTACCTCCGGTATCCTGTATAATGAGTTATCCAAAGAAATAATGACAGCGCGAGGCCTTGACTCATACACAGCATGTCGCCTCCACAAGTATGGCTGGCCTAATAGTACATCGCAAACATCCAGAGGTGTAACATCACACAATACCTCGTCTGTGAAGGGCTTGATGCTGTAGGGAAGGCGGCACTGCTGGCGAACTTTGAGATCTTATCCTTCATGAAGCCACTCGATACTGTACGGCTGTGGGTGTGGTGTAGTCGATAGGCCCAACCGCTTCACGACCTTTGCTGAAATAAGGTTCTTTTGGCTGCCACTGTCGACAATGAATTGCAGTGGCGAACCCTTCACCCACATCTGTGAGTGGAAAAGACGCTCCCCCTCCTCTGGGTCTTCGGGCTCATTCTTCTGGATCTTGGCAGTGGCAACAGTGGCACTGGGATCTGCATCAATGATTTGCTTCCCTTTGCCATTCCCCTTGTCAGGTTTTGGCTCAGGGTCGAAAC
Source organism: Pinus tabuliformis (assembly GCA_031772625.1). Lineage (NCBI taxonomy): Eukaryota > Viridiplantae > Streptophyta > Pinopsida > Pinales > Pinaceae > Pinus > Pinus tabuliformis. Next base: position 1,156,667,462 of record CM062811.1, read on the forward strand.
ATGCATCTGATTCGGAAGCCTTCAACTCGGCCACCAGCGACTGCTTGGTCTGACACTCACTTGTGTTATGAGTGGGACTCTTGTGGAACTCACACCACTTTCCTGTGTCCTTCTTCGGCTTCGTGGTGTTGTTCTTTTCTTGCAGCTTCGATGAGTTGTCTTGGGTCACCCCACCTTGGCTTTGTCCTTTGGGCTTCGGATTTGTAGATCCAAAGTCTCGCTTCTTCTGTTTGAACTTTTGCTCGATTTTGACAGCGTATCGGTACCCTGTGCCGAGTGAGGAGATGTTTAAGAACCCCATCTCTTCCTGGATGTATCTGTGTAGGCAGCCGCGGTATTTGAGTACCAGATGCAGCTTAGAATCTTTGATACCCAACTGTGTGCGAAGGGTATGAAAAATGTTTGTGAACTCCGGCACATCTTGGTCTCGTCCCTGCCGTAGTGTGGTCCATTTGATGTATTTGTCCTCATAGCTTCCGACAGGGTAGTACTGCTCCTTGATGGCATCCCGGAAGTCATTCCAAGTGGGTGCGGCTGAAAATAGTGAGCCTGTACTTTCATCCTTCTGCTCGCAGTAGGTTTCCCACCAGTCCTTGACGTGGGGGGCTACTTTGAGAAGAGCGAAAACAATCTTCTCCTGACTTGAAAATTCGTGAACAGAAAAGTACCCATCTAGCAGATTTAACCATTTATCTACGACATCTGCGTCTATTTTACCCTCGAAGATGGGGATTTCAAAATTAACTTGTACCTTAAATGGTGTGGCGTTTCCAAAGTAGTTGTTGGAAGCTGATGCATCGCCTCTGGGTAGCCGCTGAAGGATCTGCGCAAAGCTATCCATCATCACGTTCCTTTGCCACTCCAGTGCTTCTTCGAGCAAGATTTTGATAGGATCTCCTGCCCCCTCGTCTTTCTTCTCACCCTCCATGGGAGGCCGTCGGGATTTACGAGGCTGGTCTTGCAAAGGTTCAACCAGTTCAAGCCCTAACTCCTTATATCCCGACCTCGTTGGGGACATGCAAAGAAAAACAGAGAAAAAGCAGACCGCTATGATACCACTAATCCGGATTTAAACAGGAACGCAACAAATTACAGAGATAACCATAAACACAGATATGCAGTGGAAATAATACTTCATTTCATTAATGTAAAATACTGAAATATGCTTACAAACAATAATGGAGATAAACTAGCTAGGGCGATGGTAGCTTATCTCTGAGAAGAGATGTGGTGGCTACATGCCTCTCAACTGTGTTACAATGAGGCTCGAAGGCCTATTTATTGTTGAGAAACAATGGAAAACCCTTAACATTCCAAAACCTAACCCTAGAAGATGAAACGCCAAACTGTGGGCCCCGTTTGGGTAAATTGGTACACTAACTTCCCAGGGTCGTAACTTTGGCATACGATCTCCGTTTGACACGTACAATAGCTCGTTAGAAAGATCTATCCGAGCATTGCCACTTTGGGAGGCAACATTGATCCATGGACCCATGTTGCCCCAGATTTCCCAAAAAACGTCTTTTAGGGCCTCAAAACGTCTTCGGAAGTTCAGGACCCGAAAAACTGCTAAAAATAGTAAGTTGTGCTACAATTAAGGAAATTGAAAATGTTGCGAGAAACAATGGTGGGGGTCTAGGTGGACTTGGCAGGTGGCCACCAATATCCACCTAGATCAAAGAAGTATCCGGGCTGCCAGCCGAAGGACCTGTATGGGCTAACTGTTGGAAATAATACTGAGAGGGGGGGTGAATCAGTATTATCAAGTCAATTATTATTCCATTTCACAATCAGATTTATATACGCTACTTCAGTTAGTGAAAACTGCGTATATACGCAACTGCAGTGAAGGAAAATAGCGTATAACCTGCAAACTTATAATTTAATTTATTCTTCAGATGTTGATCATTAATCTGTGCATCAGAGCCATATAGACAGTAACCAGGAACAGTAAAACAGAGCAGATAGTCACACATAAGAACACAAGATATAAGGTGGAAACCCAATGTGGGTGAAAACCACCTGTTGCAATTCATCTCTATCTTCTTTTAACTAGAAACATCTTTTTACAATCTTTCTGTACTGGTGTAGTCTTATATCAGTACGCAGGCTTCTACCTGCAGAAGGCTACAACCTTCTCTCATTCTCCATATTCTTCTGGAAGGGAGCTACAACCCCCTTAGCTCTTGTACCAGCTGATGTACCGGTTCGTAGGTGCTAGTCTACAGAAGGCTACAACCTTCTCTTTTCTTATAGGGACCACGTTTCATAAATTTTTAGACTGGATCCATCAATAAAATCAATCAACCATCAAATATACCTGCATCAACCAATCTCCTATGTACCCACCAAAACTAAATCAAAAAATCACTTCTCTGAACGTTGTAACCAGAATATAATAACAATAGCCAAAAACCAATCGTGAACCCAGAACACTGTAGTAATAAACAGAAGTAGCTAAAACATATTTCATGGGATGTACGCCACTTCAACTTGTATAACCTGCGTGCATACGCTCTTATATCAAGGAAAACCTGCGTATACACAGTTTTGAATTACCGAACTAGCGTGTATACATGCCTTTCTGTGTTGAACCTACATACAGATTTGTAAAAGATAATTTACCCTTTTCAACTATTCAGATATCAGTTTACCTAGATCATCAGATTTACAGATCAACTCATGCGCGAAATATAAAAGATCAAAATCAAACAAAGATACTTCTCTTCAAGCCTTAAGATCTTGACCCATCAATAGAACTTATCCTTCTCCTAGTGCTCCAGTTCCTCCTTGATTCAGATCCAGCTATGCACCATAACCTAATGACCAGTATTCTAGATCTTGTTCTTCATAAGATATTCAATCCTTGAGTGCCTTTGTCTAATGATCTCCTTCCCCTTTTATAGTCTTAGGCCTTACTCAATACCACGGTGAAAAACCACTTAGAACCAATACTTGGGACCCAATACCTGGGTTCAACATTTCGGACGAGATACCATGGTCCAAAACCATAGGTCCAAATACCAAGGACTAAATACCATGGACTAAAAAATAAGTTTTCCCACATGTAAGTGCTTTTCTGTGCATGAAAGTGTGTGTATACGTATATGCGTCTTTTGGTCTATGAACTTGCGTGTATACGCAGCTTTGTCAGCACGAACCTGCGTATACCTCCTTTTTCTTTATTTTGAGAGCTTGTGAGCTTGAACTGTCATCTGAGGGATTTGCCAAGTGAGTTGCCATCAAGGACAATACCTGTGCCATAATGCCAAACCTATGTCATAATGTCAACAATCTCCCCCTTTGGACTTGATGGTAACCCCAGGATACTCAAAGTCATTCTCCCCCTTTGTCATCAAAGGCAAATGGTTATGCTCCCCCTGAGTACATGCTGAAATCTCTGCTCTGTTGTGCTGTCCATGCTCCCCCTAACTGTAGGCAAGGTCTGCAAAAAGATGTTCTACAAGAAAGAAAATGACTCTATACATCATAAATGATCTTCCTATCACCAAGGACTCATACACACATCCATCTCTCAACCAAGTGGGGATTGAATCATCCACCCAACCAAGTGGGGATACACGAAAAGTTTACACATGATAAAACAAGAACATTACATCATCCATCCCAAGCATAGTGGGGAAACCACAATAGGCCGTTACATGACCTTGATAATAAGAGAAATACATGACATAGAGACAAAATTTCTAAAACAAGATTGTGATAGACATCAACAACTATCATCAACAACATCTGTCAATCATCATCCAGGCCAGCAACCATGATCTCCCTCTGTACTTGTTCCACTTGAATTAGAAACAACTGTGAAATTGTACCAAGATCTTCTAAGGTAATGCCAACAATGCACTATTAGAAGTATATACTCCCCCTGAACCTGTGCCAGATGATCAGACCCATATCAGACTCTTTTCATCTTGAGTCTGGCCCACTGTTTTTCTTCAAACCAACATGTACGCCACTGTATCCTCTGAAACTTGCATATGTACGTGGATATTCTTCATGAAACTCGCGTACACCCACTTTTCTCTAAAACAGATAAATGTCAACAGTAAGATGATGCATCAACTACTCCCAGCTTCTGACTGAGCTATTCAAATATCTCTCTAGGCAGTGGTTTGGTAAATATATCAGCAACCTGTTCCTTGGAGGGAACATACTCCAATTTGACCTTTTGTTCAAGCACTTGTTCCTGGAGAAAATTATATTTGATAGGTATGTGCTTGGTCTTGGAATGCATGATAGGATTTTTTGAAATGTTGATTGCACTTGTATTATCACATAGAATGGAGATGGGTGGAGTACAAGTGATTTGAATGTCTTGCAATGATTGCATCATCCAAAGGAGTTGTGTGAAGCAAGATGCAATAGCTACATATTCCGCTTTAGCTGTAGATAAAGCAATTGAACATTTTTTCTTGCTGAACCAAGACACTAATCTAGAACCCATAAAGAATGCACCACCACTAGTGCTTTTTCTGTCATCCATGCTTCCTACCCAATCTGCATCTGTATATGCATGAAGTGTGAGATCTATATCTATAGGATACCATAAGCCATAGTTTTGAGTTCCTTGAAGATATTTGAAAATTATTTTAACTGCCTGAAGATGAGATTCCTTTGGATTTTCCTAAAATCTTCCAACTATTCCCATTGCGTGCATGATGTCTGGTCTGGTACCTATTAGATACAGTAGACTACCAATCATGGATCTATAGGTTTGTTGATGTACTTCTGTTGATTTATCATTTGCGCTGAGGCTACATACTGGTTTCAAATCTTCCATGCCATATTTCTCCAAGATCTGCTTGAGGTACTTAGTTTGTGATAGAAAGGTACCGTCTTTGTTTTGTTGGACTTGTAAACCAAGAAAATATGTGAGCTCACCAAGCAGGAATATTTCATATTCTTTTTACATTACCAAAGCAAAGTTCTGACTCATGGCTTCTTCATTGCTACCAAAGATGATATCATCAACATACACAACAAGTATTAGCAATTTATCATTGTCAATTTTTATATATAAATTGCTATCTGTTGATCCTTTTGAAAAACCTTGTTGATGGAGGTATTTGTCCAGATGATAATACCAAGCTCTTGGAGCTTGTTTAAGACCATAGAGAGCCTTTTTGAGTCTGCATACAAGTTTTGGATCATTTCCAAGGATAAACCCATCTAGTTGCTCAATATACACTTCTTCTTCCAAGTCTCCATTTAGAAAGGCAGATTTCACATCCATTTGATATACTTTGAACTTCTGAAAGCTAGAAAGAGAAAGGAACATTCTTATCGCTTCAAGTCTGGCAACCAGTGCAAAATTTTCTTCAAAGTCTATACCTTCTTGTTGAGCATACCCTTTATAAACAAGTCTAGCCTTGTTTCTAATAACATCTCCATTTTCATTCAGCTTGTTTTTGAATATCCATTTTGTCCCTATGACATTCTTATCATTTGGTCTAGGAACCAACTCCCAAGCATTATTCTTTTCAATCTTCTCAAGTTCTTCATTCATGGCCTTGACCCAGCATTCACATTTTCATGCTTCACTAACATTTCGTGGCTCAACAGAGGAGAGAAATGCTAGATAGCTTGAAGCTTCTATAATAGTTATTCTTTTTTGTACACCTACCTCTTTCTGCCCCAAAATTTGAGTCTCTGGATGGTTCTTCTGGACGTACCTGAATGGAGTCTTTTCTTCTACCCTTATCTGTTTTTCTGGTGCCTCATAAGTTTCTTCTTCAACATTAGTCTGGTTTGATGTCGAAGGATAGTCCACATCATCTTAAAAATCTTTAGTTTTTATGTATTTTGGATTGTTGCCTTCTTCATCAATCACCACATCAATACTTTCAAAAATTTTACCAAGTCTTTTATTGTAACACTTATATCCTTTACTTCGGGAAGAGTAACCAAGGAGAATGCCTTCATCTGCTCTAGGTTCAAACTTGCCAAGCTTTTCATCAGTCCTTTTGATGTAACATTTGCTTCCAAAAACTTTGAAGTATTTTACAGTGGGAGTCTTACCATACCAAAGTTCATGAGGAGTTTGAGTGTTGTTTACCCGGACATTTGTTTTGTTGAGAATAGTAACGGTAGCAAATGCAGCTTCACCCCAGAAGGTTGTGGGAGTTCCAAACTCATCAAGCATAGCACGAGCCATTTGTTGAACTGTTCTGTTCATCCTTTCTACCACACCATTTTGCTGAGGAGTCCTTGCAGTAGAGAATTCCCTTCTTATTCCATGTTCTTCACAAAAGTCGAAAAATTCATCCAAGGTAAATTCCCCTCCTCGATCAGACTTGAGACATTTGATTTTGTGATCTGATTCATTTTCAACCAAGGATTTGAAAGCTTTGAACTTTTCGAAAGCTTCGTCTTTATGATTTAGAAGTCCTATACAACACATCCTGGAAAAGTCGTTAATTAACAATATAAAGTATTCTTCTCCTCGAGGTGACTTTTTCCTTGATGGATCACATAGATCAGTATGGACAAGTTCAAGTGGCTTACTAGCTGATCCTTCCTTCTCAGGGAAATGTATTCTGGGTTGCTTACCAAACTGACATGATTTGCATATTGTATTGTCTGGAATTCTAATGTTAGGAAGATCGCAAATAGCCTGATATTTGCATGCCTTCCTTATCTGAGAGAAACTCAGATGCCCCAATCTTCTGTGCCATAGCCAGTGTTCATCATTTTTGCCTAGATAGCATTTTTGCTGTCCTCCCTTGAGTATGTATAAATTATTTGGAGTTCTTATGTCTTTGATCACTGTTTCTCCTATATCAAGCTCACGAACAATACATCCATTTGATCAAAATACTACCTCATTTCCTTGATCACACATTTGACTAACACTCAATAGATTATGCTTTAAGCCATCAACATACATAACATTTCCAGCTTTGACCTTTTGTTTTAAAAGAATAGAGCCTTTACCTTTTATGAGTGCCGGGGTGTCATTTCCAAATGAGACCTTCTTTTCCTTTTCTAAGGCACTATATGACTAAAGTTTTTCTTTATCACCTGTCATATGTTTTGAGCATCCACTGTCGATGTACCACTAATTTTCTTGTCCTTCATCATATAAGGCTATACCACATCTTTCTGTTTGCGGTTCTTTCTTTCTCCATGTTTTGGGACCCGATGAAGCTTGCTCCTTCTAAGATGTTTGCCGAAACTTACTCCTACATTCAAAATCTTCATGACCGAAGTTGTTACAAATAGAGCATTCTATTTCATTTTCAAGAGTAGAAAAATTATTGTAGTTCCTCTTCATGATCCCAGTCATACTCCTTTGATTTTGTGTTTCTCTAGTCATGATGGTCTTGTAGGCAACAAATTGAGCAGATTTGTGTTCAAAGTTATGACATGAAAAACATTGGCCATTAAATAAATTCCTGCAATTATCAAATCTACTGACCATGTGATTGTAGTTTCCATTGACATTCATTCTTGAAGAAAATTGGGAATGATTTACCTGCAGTTGTAGCTTCTATTCATCCTTGAAGTAGATTGACCCTGATTTACCTGGTGATCCGCTTTATATCTTTGCTGTCGATTGTCAACCTGTTCACTTCTCCTTATCGCATCAACATAGCTTTTGGAGGTGGATCGATTTTGTGCTTGAGAAGCTTCTTCAGTATATCCAAGACCTATCTTTATTAGAGGAGAATGCTGCACTTTGATAATCTCATCTAAAGTTTCAGATCCTTTAGCAAATCTAAGAGTAAGAGATTTTGTTTTCTCAATATCTTTTCTAAGTCCCACAATTTCACATTCTAACTTTTCATTGTGTTTTTCCCTTTCAACAAGTTGGAATGTCAGAGTATCTATAATTGTACTATTTTCTTCTAAACAAATTTTAAGTTTAGAAATTTCTTCATAGAGATCATCTTCATCTATAGCATCCAAGAAATCATCATCTTCAAAAGCCATCAAAAGTCTATAATCATTACCATGTTCATCTTCATCACTATTTGAAAGTCCATCCTTGTCTTCATGTGTATAATAGCTCTTCCTACTTATGCTCTATTTTCTATTCTATTTAACCGGTTCCTTACCTTTATCAAGCTTATCTTTATGAGGACATTTGGCTGCATAGTGACTGACTCTTTGTTAGGCCCCTATACTACTAGTGTAACCCCTTATTATTATTAGTATAACCCACTTATTATATTGATGTACCCATGTAGTGCCCATATTGTTACTATTGTGCCCCATAGAAGCCCACTATTGTTATTATTGTGCCCTTACCTTATTATTGTTATGTCGGCTCTGATTATGTTATGACCCCTTAGACTCCTATATATAGAAAGGAGGTCTTTTCATTTGTATCATCCAAGAATTGTTCATTTATGTAATGTAAAGGAGGTTTCCCCCTCGAAGAGGCTGAATTCTAAGGCGTTGATCTATCTTTTCTATCTTTTCTTGAGCTGGTTTCATAACATTTGGTATCAGAGCTTTGGATTCTAGGGTTTCGCTGCTCCAAACAGGTCATCGTGGAATTTTCGCTATAACTTTTGTTCTGTGATGGTTCAGAAGTCGCAACAAAAACCCATTTGAGAAGAAATCACGCTGAACCTTGGGTCCAAATTTCAGAGCTTTTTGCGTGATATGTTTGGAGTTATGATCTGAGGAAGTTGGTCTTTTTGCAGACTCCTGAATTACATTCAAAACCGGTGACCTGGGGAAAATTGTCATAACTTTCTCTCTATGAATCAGATTGAAATTTCGTAAGAAGGTACAGAAAGAGGACGAACTGTAGTTTCTTGTATGCATTTTGCAGATCCAAAGCTTGAAACAGTGACTCGTGGCACGTCGTACAAGTTCGCTCTACTGAACTAGTCTATAATCAAGTCACTGCGAGAGATTATGCATAACTCTTTCTTGGAGAATCCAATTTGGATCAGACTGGTGGCATTGGAAAGAGGACACAGAGGGCTACTATATATCACAATTTCAGAACTTAAATATCTGAAATAACAGAGTTACAGTCGTTTCAATATTGAGGTCCTAAAATCAAGAAAAAGCAAGATGAGGAAGTTTGATGGCAAGGATCCGGTAAATTGGATACTTCAGATGGAGCAATATTTTGATCTACATGGTGTACCACTGTTAAAAAAGGTATGTATTGCATCTTCATATTTAGAACCAGGTCAATTTTTATGGTATAAAGGGCTCTGTTCTCGTAAACAACTTGTTACGTGGTCAATTCTCACAGAGGAAATGATAGCACATTATGAGGATACAAAGAGCAACACCTTCTTTAGAGCAACACCACAACAATTGGAAAGAGTAAAAGGGCTGTGTGACATATTGGAAAGTAAAATTATGGCAACAATTAAGTCTACCACTCACAACTATAAAGATGGAAGTGTTGTTTCTCCTAGCCTTCCACAACCTACAAGGGTTACAACACAACAATTGGAAGAAAAAAGAGAAAAAGGGCTTTGTTACAATTGTGATAGCAAATGCACTAAAGGTCATAAGTGTACTGAGAAGAAATTATTTTACATAGAGTATGAAGAGGAGGAAGAAAAGGATCAAGAAACGTCAAAGGAAGAGGATATATGCCAGGACCCAACCCCAGAGAAAGAAGAAATGAATCAGACCATATATTGTAAAGCATTGGCAAGAATTACCACTCCTCAAACTCTCAAGATAGAAGGACATATCAAGAAGAAAAAGGTGCAAGAAGTGAAAGATCACATTGAGAAAGAAGAAATGAATCCAACCATATCTTGTAATTCATTGTTTGAAATTACCACTCCTCAAACTATCAGTATAGAAGGACGTATCAAGAAGAACAATGTTCAAGAAGTGAAAGATCACATCGAGCATCAAGAAATGAATCTGACCATATCTTGTAAAAGATTGGAAGAAATTACCACTCCTCAAACTCTAGAGATAGAAGGACATATCAAGAAGAAAAAGGTTCAAGCAGTGAAAGATCACATTGAGCATCAACAACAAGTTCTCCAACTTTTAAAGGATAACGCCACTTCGGTGCAAAATCAAACGAAACAACGGGGAGATCAACATCATAGTGAAAAATGTTTTGATGTAGGTGAGTGGGTATTTTTACTACTACATCTCAAGCAAGCTATTTATGAGAAGGAAATATTGGCAATATTACATGCACTTAAAAAATGGCGACCTTACCGAATGGGGAGACCCTTCAAGGATGAGGATGTGTAAGAATTTTTTTGTGCTATTTATATTATCCAACCAGATTGGATAAACAAAGCAAGGGATGAATGGAAGAAGGACGAAGAAGTATGGCCACTTATTCAAAAATTGCAAAAGATCCCAATTCAAACAATATTGCCAGAAATTGAAGAGGAAGGAAAAATCATATTGGAACCTGGAGCAGTCATAGAAACAAGAACTCGACAGCTACGAAATCGATCAAATTTAGAGTATCTCATCAAGTGGAAGAACTTACCCACTGAATATTCCACATGGGAGGACAAGGATTTTATATAGAAGCATCAAGAACTACTCAAGCGTTGAGGACAACGCTTTTTGAAGGAGAGGGGCATGTTAGGCCCCTATACTACTAGTGTAACCCCTTATTATTATTAGTATAACCCACTTATTATATTGATGTACCCATGTAGTGCCCATATTGTTACTATTGTGCCCCATAGAAGCCCACTATTGTTATTATTGTGCCCTTACATTATTATTGTTATGTCGGCTCTGATTATGTTATGACCCCTTAGACTCCTATATATAGAAAGGAGGTCTTTTCATTTGTATCATCCAAGAATTGTTCATTTATGTAATGTAAAGGAGGTTGCCCCCTCGAAGAGGCTGAATTCTAAGGCGTTTATCTATCTTTTCTATCTTTTCTTGAGCTGGTTTCATAACACTCTTCCACAAGCAAAGCATTTGAAAGGTAACTTACCTCTGAATCTTCCAGAGCCCCATTGAAGGTTTCTGACAAAATTTGATTCTTCCTTTCCTTCTGACGTATGTTATGACTCATTTTATTCTCCTTTTCCTGAAGCTTTGAATGCAACTTCTCTCATATCTGATGGACCCCCTTTTCTCATTTCAAAAGTGGTTAGGATTACGTGCAGCTGTGACATAGTAATACTTTGAAGATTTTTCTTTTCTTCTATGGCAGAAACTTTTGATTCAAACTTAGAAGACAAGGATCTTAGAACCTTTTCAACTAAAGTGACTTCTTTTATCTCTTCACCTAGATTTTTCATGCAGTTAACAATCCCATCTATACGTAGGAAAAAATTAGCTACACTTTCATCATTGTGTATTTTGATAGTTTCATATTGAATTCTAAGAGATTGTAGTTTTGCACGTTTTACCTGATCGTCTCCTTCATAGCTTAGAGTGATCTTGTCCGATATTTCTTTGGCAATTTTGAGCTACATAACCTTGACGAATTATGATTGTGATGGACTCCCCAATAGAGTATTGACAGCCTTTGCATTTGTTTCATACTGCTTTTTACCTGCCGTATCTATAGGATTTGCTGCTGGAAATGTGTATCTTCCTTCCACGATATCCCAAACTTCTGTTCCAAGAAATTGAAGATGGGCTGTGATTCTTACCTTCCAAAAGACGAAATTGCTCCCATCAAAAATTGGTGGCCTGATAGATGCCTCTTTTTCATAGTTTCTCATTATGATAGATCTTCCTTCAAGCGATCAAGATTCTTCTGAAGGACCTCCTCTAATACCAATTGTTGGAAATAATACTGAGAGGGGGGGGTGAATTAGTATTATCAAGTCAATTATTTTTTCATTTCACAATCAGATTTGTATACGCTACTTCAGTTAGTGAAAACTGCATATATATGCAACTGCAGTTAAGGAAACTAGTGTATAACCTGCAGACTTATAATTTAATTTATTCTTCAGATGTTGATCATTAATCTGTGCATCAGAACCATATAAACAGTAACCAGGAATAGTAAAATAGAGCAGACAGTCACACACAAGAACACAAGATATAAGGTGGAAACCCAATGTGGGTGAAAACCACATGCTGCAATTCGCCTCTATCATCTTTTAATTAGAAACTTCTTTTTACAATGTTTTTGTACTAGTGTAGTCTTATACTAGTATGCAGGCTTCTATTTGCAGAAGGCTACAACCTTCTCTCGTTCTCCAGATTCTCCTGGAAGGGAGCTACAACCCCCTTAGCTCTTGTACTAGCTAATGTACTGGTACATAGGTGCTAGCCTACAGAAGGCTACAACCTTCTCTTTTCTTCCAGGGACCACATTTCATAAATTTTCAGAATGGATCCATAAATAACATCAATAAACCATCAAATATACCTGCATCAACCAATCTCCTATGTACACACCAAAACTGAATCAAACAATCACTTCTCTGAATGTTGTAACCATAATACAATAACAGTAACCAAAAACCAATCCTGAACCCAGAACACTGCAATAATAAACAGACGTAGCTAAAACATATTTCATGGGACGTACGCCACTTCAATTTGTAGAGCATGCATGCATATGCTCTTATATCAAGGCAAACCTATGTATACACAGTTTTGAATTACCGAACCAAAGTTTATACGTGCCTTTTCTGTGTTGAACCTGCATACAAATCTGTAAAAGATAATTTACCCTTTTCAACTATTCAGATATCAGTTTACCTAGATCATCAGATTTATAGATCAAGTCATGTGCCAAATATAAAAGATCAAAATCAAACAAAGATACTTCTCTTCAAGCCTTAAGATCTTGACCCATCAATAGAAGTTATCCTTCTCCTAGTGCTTTGGTTCCTCCTTGATTCAGATCCAGCTATGCACCATAACCCAATGACCAACATTCTAGATCTTGTTCTTCATAAGATATTCAATCCTTGAGTGCATTTGTCTAATGATCTTCTTCCCCTTTTATAGTCTTAGGCCTTACTAAATACCATGGTCCAAAACCACTTACAACAAATACTTGGGTTCAACATTTCGAACAAGATAACATGGTCCAAAACCATAGGTCCAGATACCAAGGACTAAATACCATGGACTAAAAAATAAGTTTTCCCACATGTACATGATTTTTTGTGGATGAAAGTGCATGTATATGCATATGCGTCTTTTGGTCTGTGAACTTGCGTGTATACGCGACTTCGTCAACAGGGACCTGTGTATACCTCCTTTTTTTTTGTTCTGAGAGCCTATGAGCTTGAACTGTCATCTGAGGGATTTTCCAAGTGAGTTGCCATCAAGGAAAATACCTGTGCCATAGTGCCAAACCTGTGTCATAATGCCAACACTAACAAACGATTGAAGTTGCATGATGCCATCGAAGCCTTTAAGGATGAAGGACAGGTGTTGATCAAAAATGACAAAGGCATTCAACCATCTTTGCTTGGAGAACCATGGGGAGAATTAGCAAGGATCATTCAGAATTACATCACATGTGACGTGCATAAATACGTGGTAAGGTCGCGTCAGCTTAAACTCTTAGCAATTCTAAAGCAAAAATGTTCTATAAATTTAACTGCATTATTAAACTTTTTACTGCATGACATTGCCAAAGAAAATGAAGTGCATAATAGAGAAGCTCATGAGTCAAACAGACACTATCTACTCATTATACACTGATGTTTTGGCATGTAGATCCCTTGCTAATAATTATGCCTGATTTTTGTTAGAACGATATTTGTTGTTAAAAATTAAAGCCGTGAGAACTAGAAAACCCATAGAATTAAAAACAATTGAGGATTTTATAAATTGTTGCAAACAACATGGGGTAAAAGTTCAAAGGTTACTTTGTGAATTTTACTTACACAATTTTGTATTAGAGGAAGAAGTGGAAAAGAACCCCAACCCTTTTGTGGGGGATGTTCAGTTCCAAGCCTTTATCTCATTTGCTGTCAATCAATAGAAGTGGTTCAAGGCTCATAATGCATTCCAAAGACAAGAGCATGGGTTGGATCTTTGGGTTAGAAGTGAACCCAAGCACCCTTTACAAATGCTGGCCAATCACAAGAGTCTGATGACAAGGGAAGGAGTGATCAAAATTTTGGGGCCTATTCAAAAAGAGATTGTACAGAAGGGAGTAGAATACTTCCTCTCCATTTAGGAAAGCTCCTTGGCTGTAGCCAAGCTCAGGTGGACAGTCTCCGCTAGTGATGTACAGAATAGAGAGCCTTTTAATTATAAAAATTTTAAGCTAGCTGCAAACCGTTTTGTTACATATAGCAACCTCATTTTGAGAGAAGGTCCTTATTAGCTAGGTTGTCGGTTTCGTATCCCTATCATTTGGTATCCTGCTGAAGGTTATCAAGCTATATACGAGTTTCCTGAAGGACAGACAGGTCCCATATTTGAGCTCTTGGCCAAGAACCATGGTTTTAGACCACTTTACGACATACCTTCTCCAGCTTGTTCTTCAACTGCTCTACATACAAACTACTTGCTTTTCATGAGGACATGAAACAGGTTAAGAAGGGGAGTATGTTGAGTCATGAAATGTGTATGTAGTTACTATTAATCTCATAATTCTTTTCCTTATTCTTATCTTTTTTATATCCTAATGTGTTAATATATTAAAGAATTATGGTAAGAAATGAAGGAATTATCTACAGTTATGACTTAGCTAATTACTACCCTTCTTTATACAGGAAAAGAGCAAAAGGGACAAATGTTGTTCCCTAACAAAGGAACAACGAAAATCAACAAGCCAAGGAAGGAATGTGGTAGTTACAGTCAAGGATAAAGATGAATCAGGAGGATCAGCGCGAGAAAGGAAAGGATGTCTAAAGTTGGAAATTAGTTGCGAATCCCTCAGGATCGGGAGATCCTGAGATATCTTATTTACCATTTAATTTTACCCTTTCTAACTATAAAAGGAGATGATTGTAAAAAGAACGGGAGGAATCTATGTTGTTATTGAATTTTTAATTTTAATTACAGACTCTCGTTGTTAAGAGAACACAGCGATATTGTAATGCTACTTATATTTGATGATTAATACATAAGTGAAGTTGTTGTTCCCTCAAGTTATCTGAAGTAACTTAGTAGTGTTCACTGGTGGCTAAGGCCTTGGCCTCTGGTGGATTCAACTACTTTCTTTTTGTCATACATTTCCAATTCTCGCAGGTATGATGGATTGATAGTTTTATTACTTTCTGTGATTTTATTTCCTTCGTTGTTTATTATTTTCTTGTGTTGATAGAATATCTCTGCTTTATATGATTTATAGCATTATCGTTTAATTCAGTTCAATTTCAGATTGTGTTACTTAGATAAATATTTAGCTTGATGTAATCAACTGTAAAGAGTTTAACTATTGTTGTCGAACTCTCAGATTGATATTATTGCTGTTTGGATTATTTACTGTAGATTGGGTTTGATTTAGATTAAATCAGTTAAGAAGAGATGAGTTATTTCTACTATACTCTCAGCTGATGCCATTTCTAGTTACTTGAGTAAGGATTGATTACAATTTCGGTAGAAGTTTGAGTCTTGAAGTTCCGTTGTTATATTCCCTTTAATGATTGATGTTGGAATTTATTAGATGCATCCGTTTACTCTTGTGTTTAAAGATCTATACTGCAATTTAGGAAACATTACTCTCTGAAGTAAACAACAGCCACATACTGTGTACACTCTTGAAATAAGAGGACTTGCCCGGGTTGATAATTAATGTGAGGATAATTAGGAGTTTTAAAAGGCACCTATTATCATCCAACAAAAGGTTTGCAAGTTAATGTGATTAACTCCCCCTCATTCATTTTTCCCCTTACTTACTAATTTCCCATCCACAAGTATGTTCTAGTACTTTAAATCCTTCAAGTCAAAGAGGCTCAGAGCATTTATCTGACTTTCCCTTGGCTTAATGACTTATGGGCATCAAGTGTTAGAATCCCCTTCATAAACGTCATCCCCCTTCACTACCCTAATAAAACCCATTTACATAAGGTTAAACTTCATTTGCCTAGGAAAAGTAAAGTAACTCTATGTTAAATCCCTTTTCATTTGAGAAACCCACAAAAAATATTTTATTCTAAGTATAAAGCGTATGCACAAACATTACCTTTTTACTTAGGGGTATATCCACTTTTCTCATCACATTTCATATTAATTTTTGATATAATTATATTAATCCTGATACACCTTTTCCCGTATATTAATTAAATCCCCTATATAAATATCCCAACCCTTAGTTTAATTATAAACTATAGTTGACCCCCTACTTCATACCCCCGACAAAATTTGCTTAACTTACCAGTTTTCGGTAATGTTGGGTTAATCCCATCATTAAACCCCACCCGATCAATTAATCCCCTCATTAACTTTGAATAAATCCCAAACTGTCGAGGATTAAAGCCCTAGGCCCCCCCGACACCTCAGTTCATTTCATCCGTGCACCTTCTTCACCCGACTATCGTCTGATCATCATCGCCCGCATCTAACGGTCCATATCCATATCAGATCCGCCCAACCTTTACTCCTTTGATAAAATGGTTTTGCCCCGAACCCCATATGCTATGTGTCAATCATGGAGGTAGATCGAGTGACCCCTCAGAAATACCACTTCCTCCATAAAAGTGGTATGATGGCCTAGGAAACCACCTCCCCGCTCAACCCGATAAACCACCTACTATTCATTCATAAAATTGCCCACAAAAAAGTGACCATTGCTTAATAAAAAGGCCGAGAAACCCTTTTTATTCTTTTTTCACTCGAGCTCTTTGAAAACCTCTGCAAACCAGTGCGACACCTGCAAACCTGAAAACTACCAATTAACCCCATTTCAGTCCTCAAAGAAGTTGTGGAGACCACCTTCAAAGCTCTTAGAGCCCTTTCAACCTTCCACCATCATCTAGAACACCAGTTTGAAGTCAATTCACCTAAAATCCAAGTATTTTTGAACGAATTACTAGACACCCTTTCAAAATTTGAAAACATTCACTCTTAAGGTGCTTTAATTAAGTAATTGAAAAATACTTTCAAGTTAACACCACATACCGAAGCCCTTCTCAAAGTTCCCTAATTGCCTTCCAACCCTCTGATACAACCCTACAC
Organism: Pinus tabuliformis; assembly: GCA_031772625.1. NCBI lineage: Eukaryota > Viridiplantae > Streptophyta > Pinopsida > Pinales > Pinaceae > Pinus > Pinus tabuliformis. The sequence goes on from CM062811.1 coordinate 1,156,684,511, forward strand.
TGCCAAATTTAAATCCACAAGAACTGAATTATGGCTGCCCCTCTCGCCATGGATGTCAAACCTATCACAACTCCCCATTTGGACCTAGACCACCTCCCACTGGCAGACCGGGATTTTCAAATCAGAGACACAAGTGCATATGATTTCCTACTCAAAATTCATCATGTGAGTAAAGAAAGATACCTGAACCATTCAAATGACATCGGCCTTTGGGACTCCAATTTTCCCAAATACCAATTTCCCCAAGTACACATTTTTCCTAAAATTGTCCATATGTGCCATGCCTATTACATTCCCAGCCAAAGAGCTATAATGCCCCCTAACCAAAAAGTTTTGTTTACCATCACAACTGAATCAATCAATGAGATGTTATAAGTCCAACCAGGTCCAAACCTAACCCCACTCTCAATTGGAGTTTTGTTAGACCAGTACACCAAGTTGAGTCCATCAAAACTAGCCCAAGTGTTCCAAACTTTCATTATAGAAGAGCAACACATTCCCAAAGATTCCCCTCCATATGTTTCTACCATTTTCTCTGAAAGGGGCAAGCATATTGTGACTATGATATCATGTATTTTGGGTTATGCCATTGATGAATTTGTTGATGAGCTCATCCTAGCCTTCATGTCCATTTTTAGCCTAGGAAAGTCTCCTGTGACTCTTTACAATTATGTCCAGTTCATAGCTGAGAGGATGCATGAATAGTTTACTAGAATTCGCAATGAGAGAGTATTCAAATACTCATTTGTACTATACCATATGTTTTTGTATTATCAGTCAGACAGATTTCCTTTCACCCTCTAGAAGCTTGATACTAGAGGCCAGCCCAGGTCTGTCATATTTTGGACACCATTGTTCCACAAGTATTCCTCACCATACACCTATACAGACTTCATTAACTCTTTAGTCCATCTAGTCATGACTATGCTGACAAGAAGTCCTCCACCTAGAATAAGCCAAGAGATCAAAAGAGTCCTTCAATTTTCTAAGCGAAGTAAGGTGGGAGATTGGTACCTTTACCAAGCCCACACTAAAATAAGAATATATGGTTGCCAACTAGCCCCATACAAGCTCCCCAAATACCTCCCTATGAGGTTATTTGCTCTAGAGTATTATAGGCAAATAATGAACTCTGATGAAGTCAATTTTGTCTCAACCAAGAAAAGAACCCAGTTTAAAGTCAAAAATCAATTAGGCCCTTTCATTTGAAATTCTAGAGAAGCAGGGCAGGAAGGAGATTTGATTCTGCAACAAATGAAGTTCCAAATTTTTTTTATATGGATATATGACCCTTAAGGGTTTATGACTAGACTTAGACAAAAGGTCAAATTGGGGCCTTACATTCATCACCCCATACCAAAGATAGAGATAATGCCAATCAATCTAAGTGGTTAGAAAACACTCTTGTAGATAGGGATAGTACAATGGTAAATATTGAAAATACCTTGATTGATCTAGAAAGACAGCTTGATGAAATCTCATTCCTGCAAGTACCGCAGCAAGAAGCAACCATGAGTACCCCAGTTGTTTTACAGACCCCTCAGGATGAGGAAAACAATCCCAATAGGAACAGAGAGGGAGCCTGCAGTTCAGGCATGGACACATCCAATGTGTAGTATGAAGGCAACCAGAGCAAAAGGCCAAGACCCAATCCTATTTCAGAACAAGAATACACAAAAGGCTCAGCAGAGGTAACTAATAATGAGTTTAACATGAGCAGGGGCACAACTCCATCTAGAGAAACATAGGATCCATCAACCTCACACACTCAAATGTTAGAAAGGCAGCTCACTGTAGAAGTCTCCTCATTCAGTAGGCATGCTGATAAAAATAAGGATATTAAGGACAGGTTTAAAGAAATCAAAATGAGAAATGAGAAGCCGAAGGCACAGTCTTATGCACAGTATTTAAAGCTCACACCTACAAATCAAACCAGGTCGATGTCAGCCTTTGTCATCAATGAGGGAAAGATGAAAATGACCTTCATAAAACCAACTGTACAATAGCCAAGGACATCAACAGATTATAAAAAGATTGATTTTGAAGTATTGGCAAGGGATATTCATCCCATTGACCAAATTTAATTTCACAAACAGGATGGAGAAATGATTTACTCCACCCTAACTGGAAAAGCCATAGCTACCCATCAATTGTAGAATTCATTGACCAATATTTCAGCTCAGTATCAATTGGAAAAGGTCTCCTCACAGGCCAAAGATACCAGAATCAAGTCTTTGGAAGACTTAGTGATTGAATTGGGACATGATCCCAAAGATATCAAAGCCACTGAGCAACTAATTAAGAAAAATAATGATGAAATTGCAGCACTCAAAAACCAATTGAAGATACCTCAGCTACAGCATCCCCAGACACAGGAAGTCTTGGAAAACCAAAGTAGACATGAAGAATTGATGGACTTAGTCCTAAGACTAAATGATTAGTTGAGGGAGACAGACAAGGAATTGAACACTTCAATCCAATTAAATAAAACTAATATTGCCACTACATCAGTCAATGTCATCCCAATAGTATCAACAACTATTCCTTCTACATTGGCAACCTCATTGGCTCCCACAACTCCTATGGCCATAGCAGAATAGGTTTCAACACAATCTACATCAGCAGTAGTTGCATCAGGTGAAGAAGCAACAAAGTTAATCAAGGCTATGGAAGAGATGTCCATACAAGAAACATAAATTAATAACCTAAAAGAGAAGATGACAAGCTTGGAAACTGATTACAAGCTTGCCAAAATCATGCACAAAGAAGAAGTGCAGAAAGCTGCCAGAATGAATGAAAGATTAGAGGCCATGGAGAAGGACCTGACACTAAAAGAACCTCTTGGCAAGCATAGGAACTACTATGGGCCAATATCATTGACTCTGTCAATGATATGTGGCCATCTATTTAGGTGATTTTTTAACATATGGATTTAATAAAGATGGCTACAGGGGCCATCCAAAGAGTAAAAGAAGAATTACAAGAAATGCCTGAAGATGCTACCAGAATTATCCAGTTCCTAAACAGTAAAAATAAGTATGAGTTTCAGGAATTGGATATGGAAGACAGAACATAAACAATTTTGGAGGTGAGAAAAGTTAGTTCCAAGAGAAAATTAATGTTAAACTTGGATGAAAAATGTCAGAATATGTAGGTAGCCGTTGATAGGCTCATGGCTAAGTTTCAAATTTTGAGAGAGAAAGGGTTACCCAGTCCCTTGGTAATAAATGAAAAGCTCGTGACATAACAAGATTATAATAGCAAAATCAGAGAGATAGAAAAATAATAGGTCAGTACATCATCAATCAAGGCATCACCAATAGGAAAAGTACTTTATCAAACATTTGAAAACTTGTTTTACCTCTGGCATGAGGTAAAACACTTGTTCATCAATAAGCCTACTTTTGCCAAGTACACTGACGCAGATGAAATGTATAGAAGGATGCTAAAGATCCAATTACCTTATGCTGAAACATGGGAGAAATTGACTAATTTACTGTGAGAAATGTGCAGTAAAAAGGTTAGTGTACAGTAAAAGTAAAACATCCAGGTAAAAAGAAGAAGACAGATCAGCAGAGTCAAAGAGTATCAGTGTCAAAGTGTATCAGATGAAAGCCAAAAGTATATGAAGCTTCCAGCGTAAAAGATCCAACAACAAAGCAGCATAAATGACTAAAATCAAACCACAAAGGCTAGCGGTACCAAAATAAAAGGGACAACATGAAGCAGTTCAATAGCTGTCTCTATCTTCTTGCAAGAATATATTCTTATTTCCTAGATTAAATCTCAAATTAGTTTGAGATATTTTGTAATAATTTTTGTATAAATACTTCACAATTCGAAGTATGTAGGGTGGATTCTTAGACATTTCTATAGAATTTTGATCAAAAAGACTGTAAATCTATTGTATCATTGACTGAGCCAGCAAGGTGGATTGATGAATAAAGACAAGATATTTCACAGGATTCATGTGTTGAGCGAAGTGCAAACAAGTATTTTCATATGTTATTGTTATATTTCTTAGATTTTTTCCACAATCTTTAATGTATTTCTGAATCTGAATGCTATAAATGGAACATTATCTCAAAATTTGTTTAATATCACTATGTTTTAACAGTTATGCATATAAATGATTTCAATTGATATCTAAGTTAAGGAATTCTTTATTGCTCCTTAGTTTAGGTTGTTTATTTCTAATCCTGATCAAAGGATTCTTAATTGCCCTTTTCTTTCAATTACTCTCTATTCCTCATTCACATATCGATCTGAGAACCCTTAATTCCTCTCTCAGCCTGATTAAAACCATTTCACCCCCTGTTCCAAAGGCCTGCACTTTACTCTGCTAGCTTGCCCTTTGAACATTCCCTTTAGTGAGTTGATCCAATTCTGATGCCCTTCTGTTGACTCCATAGCCCAATGGTCTAAAGATATCATTCTATCCATCTGTTTCAAGGATCCCACCATCCAATCTTGAATACAAATAAAAAAACCGCGGAACATTCATAACTAGCCTGAAATCCAAGTAAACAAAGCTAAATCATATAGAGAGAGCCCTCTCTGAGCCGAGGCTAGCTAGAGCCTTTGCTCCAAAGTTGGTTTGTGGTTACCTCAGTCATTTTCTTTCTTCTAATAACTTCTAGAGAAATTTCTGAGTGTTCACATTCCCCAACCTCCTTGAGCATTTGAGAGAGATGACAGACATGCTGGAAAAGGACAGTGAGGTAAGATGGTCTGAAAATACCAAAAAGTATTTCAATACAGTCAAATTTTCATTATCTACTGCTCCTACTTTAATCAGTCCCAACTATAATTTAGATTTTATTAGATTTTCATTCACCTCAGAACATACTTTAGCAGCATTCTTGATGCAAAAGAAGGATTAGAAAAATGAACAACCCATAATATTTTTCAGTCAAACAATAAGGGATGCAACACTAAAATACAACATTACTGAGAAGCAAGATTTGGCTTTGGTAAAAGTGCTTAAAGACTTCCGAGTATATATTCTACATTCTCATACTATAGCTTATGTCCCAACAGCAGTAGTCACAGACTGATCCAGAAGGTCGGAGAGGAAAATGAATTGCAACAATGTTAGAATATGATCTAGAAATAAAGCCAAGAAAGCTCATTAAGGGACAGGGTTTGGCAAAACTCATGGTTGAATCTGATTTGCATGCATTTGATATCAATCTAATCACTTCCCTTTCTGAAGAAGAAGAAGAAGAAGATTTATAGGTACAGGTGTCAGATATGTTCACTTCATCTCCATGGTACTCCAACATAGTTTATGTATTACAGCATTTAAATCCTCCTCCAGAAGTGCCCAAAGGTACAATTATTTCCTTAAAACTGAAGGTTTCAAAATATTGTGTTCTTGATGGTGTTTTGTTTTGGAAAGATCTGGGTGGTATATTGTTAAACTGTCTTGTTGAAAATGAAGCTAAGGATGTGATGATTGATTTCCACAAAGGCGATTGTGGTGGCCACCTCTTTTGGAAAACTGCAACCAAAAAAATCTTGAGGGCTTGGTTTTATTGGCATACTCCTTTTTTAGATGTATAATGAATAGTAATGAGCTTCCATGAGTGCCAAATTTTTCAGGAGAAAAGAAAACTTTTGACATGGCCTTTGCAGCCAATTTTAGTCTCGACTCCATTTCAGCGATGGGGTTTTGATTTTGTTGGAGAAATACATCCTTCACTGTCTGCACAGCACAAGTGGATCCTAGTAGCCACAGACTACTTTACAAAATGGATTGAAGCAATTCCAACCAGGAAAGCCACTGATTCTTTTGTCATTCAGTTTATTGAAACTAATATATTGTCTAGATTTGGTTGCCCGTAGATAATCACTAACAATGTTGTTTCTTTCAAGTCCAAGAAGATGGTGCAGTTCTGTGAAAAATACCATATTACGTTGGGGCATTCTACCATTTATTACCTACATGGGAATGGGCTAGCTGAAGCCTCTAACAAATCTCTGATCAACATCATTAAGAAAGTTGTGGAGGTTAATAAAAATAACTGGAACAAAAAGCTCATTAATGCTTTATGGGCGGATAGAGTCACTACTAAAAAATCCATAGGCATGTCTCCTTTTCAGTTGGTGTATGAGGTTGATACTGTTTTTCCTTCATCCCTTGTTGTCCTCGAGTCTGTTCTACTGCCATTTATGCTCCCCCTGAGCCTGAGCCACTCATGACTGAACCATTTCCTGGGTCTGTTCTGCCGGAGAATAAGTCAAATGCTCTATTTACAGCAAACTAGGGAAGAAGTATTTCAAAATACTTCCAAACTTCATGAAAGTATTAAAAAGGTTTATGACCACTAGACCAAATATGACAACTTCAACATGGGTGATGTTGTTCTTCGTTGGGATGCACAGAATGAAGAGAAGGATAAACACGAAAAATCTGAAAACCTATGGAAGGGACCTTACAGAATCTCAGCCTTCAAGGGGAGAATGCTTATGTGTTGGAAGAGATGGATGGCCAAAGTTATTCAGGAGGAGAAATCAATGGTAGGTGTTGGCTACATGGGGCCTGACCCAGGTGCAACAGTGAGTTTAGACAAGAAAATCCTGGTACTACTGGCCCTTTCGACAACAGTCCGCAAAGCGCGGACTGAGTTCTCACTCGAAGTAGTATGGGAGGGTGTTGGAACTAGGTTTCTGCACCCTAGGGATGTCTTGATGAAGGTTTTGGAGGTTCGCGATCCTAATTTGCGCGTTGCGCTGCTCCGCGCAGCTTTCTATTATTCACAACCTGTGTGCACCTTTGTGAATACAGTATTATTCTGATCCGATCCTTACTATGCTATTATATTAGTGCTTAACTTAGTTTGTGTGGGCCCAATATTCTTATTAATTATTCAACTTTCAGATTAGTGCGTGTACTTGAAAAAAATATAAATTCATAAATATAACCAGAAAATAGAAATATATATCTACAAATAGACGCACAATATTTTGAATCAATATTATCTTTATTAATAATCAAGTTCAGTTACAGACCCGACTATGTCCTGCGCACTTAGCTACAGGGGTCCGCGCACTTAGCTGCGGACTCTACTAGGCCTCTACACACTTAGCTGCAGAGCCTCAACCTACCACTATGACCCAATATACTTCAGATCCACTTTTATCTTCTAATCATGCCTTCACATCTATCTATTACTTGTCAAAACTAAGACTGTATTTACACTTAGAGCCTCACTCTATTTATACAATCCCATGGTCCGTGGACCATGGGTAGGCTGACATACTATACATTAAATTACATTATTTTAGGGTGGACAACCCTAGACTCTTGCACTCCATGCCCACATTCCATGGGGTATTTACATTACATTGACGAAAACTTGGGCTTTAAGCCTAAAAACTTGCTATGGGGGGATCCATTTCCCAACAGGCCCCCAACACAATCATCGTCACTCATCCAAAGTCTCAGCTAGTACAGTGATCTTGGCATGAAGCCCTTCTAACTGTTCCTAAGCTACTCGAAGGTCTGAAATGCACTATTCTGCCGTCTATTGGATTTGCTCTACCCGCAAGGCTGAATACTCGCTGTCTTGGGCAAATCCCTATCTGAGAGCATGAAATACTTTCATTTGTGTGATATGTCCTTCGATGGCGATGATGATGAGGAAGGCCTCATCAATCCAAGGTTGGATGTGTGCTTTAAGTATTGCCTCTTTTTGGTGCACTGCGTCGACTTGCTCCTTCAATGCCTTCACCTATTGTAGCCTCGTGAGCCGCTGAGTTAGGAATACTGTATGTATCGTCCCGCGCACACTATCATATTGCATTTGAAGCTCCCACACCTATGTTTCCAACCGCTGTATGGTGGGGTCCTCCTATAAGGTTGTGAGGACCCCAAAGGATTCTTCCAACAAAGTGGTACAACTCTGCACTGCCTGTTCAATTTCTTCCAACCCTTTTCGAACATCATCGGCACGTTGTTCTCGAACTTCTGGGGGCGCGAATGGCTATGCCTCTAATCGTAGTTCAGTAATTTTCATGTTGAGGTCCAGCTAGATCCTCGTAGCTTCCTCCTTTGCCTCACAGAATCCACTGGCCAATTTGTGGATCCGCATTCCTATTGGTAGATTTGTCGCAATTTCCAGTTCTGGGACGCGGCAACATGCTTCCTCTACGATCTGCTCCAACTACTGGTTTTATGCCATTGCTTCATCGCATTGTCGGCTAAGTTGTTCAATGTTGATTTGCTATTCACTTAGCATTTGCACTGCACATCCCTCCCTAACACGGAGTTCTGTTGTCGCTCCATCCTGTAGCTCTATAAAGTATCTGTTGGGTGTGGAGCCTGATTATCTTCTGCATTCAAAGGTTTCAGCTAGATGTATACTCCAGGAAGACTATACACCCCTCCATGCAGGGGGGACTTGTCCCCCCCACGGGGGTCCGGGGGGCTAATCCCCCCCAGCTAGGGGGTCTAGGGTCCAACGGTCCCCTAATAGGGGTTCGGGGGTAGTGCCCCCAAAGCTAAAAATAGATGTAAAATTGCCTTGTAAAAGTCTAGTAATTTCTAGCCAATCTGGGCTGTTCATCAGGTGGATGATCTAACGGTAGAAGTTATGTTTAATTTAGGGGTTTTTGCCCTAAAAGGCAACCCCTCACTATATATGAGGGAATTGTATTACGTCTATGTATATCTATATTCTGAGTGAGGAAAAGAGAGGAGATTGAGAGTGAAGGGGGTGTTACAGCAGATCTGTTGTAGGTTGTATCTCTTCAGTTTGCTGGATAATATAATAAAAGAAGGACTGGCTGTTTCTCCGTAGACGTAGCCCAAACTGGGTGAACCACATATATCTGTGTCTCTCTTGTTTTATGCGTTTTTTATGTTTATATTTTTGCAATATTTTATGTGTTCCATTGCTCCGTAATATGAAATTTTATAACAATATCCCACGGAAGGGCAGCCAAGTTTAGGCCGAGTCCCTTAATCCATCCTACCGCGGCGCTATCCTCCATGCTATCCACTATCAGTGCTCCTTCCTGCAATGTGACGGTGTTGGCCATTTTTTCCCGCAACAACTGCTCTGTTACCGACGCTCTGGTGGCACCGTAGGCGGCTACCATTCCCTCTTGTGGGAGTCACACCTAAAGTCCTTGCAGTTGTGCCCTGAGTGCCCCCAACACATTCTGCTACTTTGTCATTGCTTCTTGGAGCACTTCCCTGGTGACCTTGCGAACTGTGTCGTCGATGTTGTATATATCACCCTTTGTCAGTGTAATAGGCTCCCCATCCAATTTGGAAGCCTTGGTCTTCTTCCGGGGCCCAGTCCGTTCTGTACCGTGCGACCGTTTCAGCTGTGTCAATGATGTGTTTGGGCCCACACCTACCACCATGTCGTCTGTCCCCTGTCCTGTGGTCAGGTCCGGGCCTCTTCCCTCCTGCGTCGTGGTTACCCTTGTTGCTGGTGCTACTACTACCTTTTCCTTGGCCTTAGTCTGCGCTGTAGTGGCCATCACTGATTCGTGGGAAGCCCTTACCTCCTCGACGAACTGCTCGATCCACTTTTGTTGTACCAGTAGCTTGGCGGCATCCTTCTGTCTTTGAATCATCGTCTCATCATGCGCTGCCAGATTCGGGGTGTGCCATTCGGGTGGCCATGAGTCGAGCACTGTGAAAACAACATCATCAATCACAATGAAGGGGAGTTTGGTCCATTTCTACTCCAAATCCTTCCGCGCCCTAATATACACATTGTGCATATCAGCCTTAAAGTATACAAAGCTTCGTAGACTGTCGTATACCCTGGGGGATAGACGTGGCCATTTGTTGATCCACATCTGTACGCTCACCTCCATGAGTATCCAAAAGATCTTGATCTCGAGGATTCGCATGGCATGCCTTGTCGCCCAGAGCGATGCGTATTTCGCTGCCTCTGGTAAGTCCTGGTTAAGAGGAGGAAACTTTCTATCCTCCAACAATTTCCCTACAACTAATAAGATGGATAAGAGCAACCACGCATAGTGGAAGGTCTTACCCTGCTTCTGGGCCTCCTTGTAGTTCTTCAGGAACTCCTCGTAGAGGAACTGTGCCCAGTTGAACTGTACCCCCTCGGCGCATTTTTTGGCCAACATGATGACCATTGCCAGTACCTCATTGCGTGGCATTTTCTCATCATTTTTCCTTCCAACAGCTGGGTGGCTACGCGCACCCCTTTGTCTTGAATGCTAGTAATGACATAGCCCCTCTGCTTCTTGTCCAACCTATATTTCTTCTTCATGGCTTCTACGAGCACCAAGTCTCTGCTTTGGCCAGCTATTCCATGGGGTCCTTTCCCGTATAGGGAAGGTGAGAAATCCTATGAATTAGCTTCGTCATGATGGGAATCAGCTCCTCCAGCCACAAGTACCCATCATGCACTAGGAAAAGCAGTTTCATGATGACAAATATCGTGATTGGTGCCTAGTGAAAGTTTGGAATCCATAATAGGTGGAGTAGCCAAACCTCCTCCACCCCACGCAACCATTTCTGTGGTTGTAGTGCTGTAACTGACCCCTCCTTTCTTTGTTTCATAAGTTGTCTAGTCTCCAAACGTGGGAACTTTTCGCTATCTGCGAGGTCCCATTTTTCAAATTTTATCGTGGGCACGCGGCCCAGGATTGAACCCTCAAATAGAATTCTAGCTGGGAGGAGTGGGGTTTCGAGTGCACTCTTAACAACATCCACGTCCTTGGCTACTTTTGCTTTCCCTCTTCGTGGGGGGACATATTTGGGCAGTTTTGCTGTAGCGCGCACTGGTTGAATGTCTTCCTCCATTTCTTCATCTGGTTTAATCTCTTCTACAAATGCCTGGAGATCCTCATCATCATCATCTATATCAATATTAACCATCTTTCCCTTATATTCCATAGATATTTTACCAAACCGCGGAATTCGTGGGGACATGCGGACTGGTCTTGCTACCTGTGGATCCGTTTTAGGCCTCGGTGTCTGGGGAAATTTTGGAATTTCCAATGCCTCCCCCACCTGCAGCGAGGGGCTCTACGTGGCTTCTTCGGTGGTACTTTCGAAAAAGCCCACACCTCTCCTGGTAGTTGTCATCTTATTCGAGCTATCTGTAGTTGTTCGTGACTTTGGAGGCTCAAACACCACTTGGCGCTCAACACTGTGGGCTTGCTTTAACAGCTCAAATCTCAAACAAAAAAGTGTTGTCTCGTGGCCTGCCTTAGTAGTTTTATAGCATCCTTCGAATTTGAATTTGACCATTCCCCCCATTTCTGAGTCATTAATGCATTCTTGGTAGCAAATCGTCCCAAATCTAGTTCTGACTCTGTGTCTTAATTGCCTATCGTCCACTCCTCGATGCCTTAAATTGGACATCTTGTCATGAACAATGACACCAACGATCACTTCCTAGCCTACCCATGTGGCAGTGCAGCCCCTTGTGCACGGACGTGACCCATGTGTCATACTGATCCTACGTGAAACCTCCTTGTCGCGCATCTCCCATACAGACTCTTTTATAGTCCCCCACTCTCTTCCAACTGCTTGGAGCACTGAGACTGTGCTTCTTATGGACAGTCAGGCAGTCGCATTGTTATTGGGAAAACTAGTGTCCATTCAAAGCTGCTAGTCCCACTAAGACGGGTAGCTATCTTATAAATAAACAAACCAAAGTTACTTGTGTTTTCCTTTATGAGAGATAGATGAGAGAGAAACAAAGAGTACCAACCTCAGTGTTTCGCTAGTCTCCTTGCTTGTTTCCTCTCTCCCTTGATAGAGCTTTTGCCACTCCTTTCTCACTTGTCCCACTTCAAAGAACTCCTGTAGAGTCAAAGCAGAAAAATACCATCAAAGCATAGAGATCTATAACCATAAACAATATAGGATTAGATGTACATTGACCATACAAATGCATATATAAATACAAGATTCAGAGATATACAAGTATATGCAGGAAAACTAAAATAGCTTTATTGATAGAAGTAGTAGAAGAGAGGATTACAACCAAGCTGTTTGATCCAACATCATCCTCCCAGCATGAAAGCCCTCTTCACCTCATAAAAAGCAAGACCACCCAACAATACAATGTCTCAAAGAGAAACCAACAGCACTTCCTTACAAATTACAAAATTCCATCCTTTTGGATCTCTAGGATGAGGGATCCATATATAGATGTTTGTAGGAGAGTGAGTCAGCTTCTGGGATTTTGATTAGTGTCATTTCAATGACATTTCTTGGTTCCACTTAGAGATTTCATGATCTCTTACTCATCCCTGTGTGAATTCAGAGAGGCAAGTGTCATATGAGCAGTTTCTAGAAGATTCTTTGAGTTTACACCTAGAAAATTGCTTTTTCCATTTGTCTGCTCTTGCTCATTACACCCTACAGAAGGAATTTTCAGTATGCATTGCACCCTTTGTGTGTAGCAGGTGAGATGCATCGCACCCTCAGCATAGAGCAACCTGTATGGTCCAGTTTTGACTAGTTCTGAGCAGTTTTTCAGGGAGAACTTTTGGGAAATGATGTAATCAGTTGACCTTGATCCTTTAGGGTTTGAAACAACACTTTTAGGGGTTTGAGAGCCCTTGGTTTATGGACATATGTGATTGGGGTTGTAGTGCCCAAATATTTCTATAACAGTTGCCCCTTAAAGCACGAGGTCGTAAATCTTTTGATGTCGGGTGAAATGCTTTATCATGAGGATCCGAGGTTTTTCGAACTGGAAAGTGACCTGTAATAAGATACAATACAATACATTATCTTCATAATATTTTCATGATCTAGCTGAGGTGGGAATTCACATGCTCAACTTTATAGATTAATTTTCATGTACATAGGACAGACAATCGTCTGTGTGGCAGACTAATGATTCTGGTAGAGCCATCATCCCTTAGCTTGGATGATTATCTGTGCAGCTATGATGTACATTTGATGTCTTTATTTTCCTGAATATATCGCAGCCCGGATGGATGAAACTAGATCTGGGGTCTTCAAACTCATTCAATTTTTCGCTCGAGGTACAAGTCGATCCATGTGAAAAGATGTTCTGATGTCGAACATGGAAAGACATCACCTGATTACTAGCCAATGATGTAAGCTGTTAACAGGCACGAGAGGAATCACCGATAATGATGATGACCCTCAAGGTACTACAATACAATTCACGTGGTGTGAATACATGAGTCAATGTTGAACACCACACAAAATCTTTCAGTCGAAGGCCATTGATTTAAACCTATCGCCGGAAGTGAGAAACTTGCCATTGAGGCATGCAAGCTTCAAAGTAATGAAAGGGTTGTTCCTAAGTCAACTTCTTAGATAATGAGCTGATGTCAAAAAGAAGTGACCCGTCGTAGGAGGGCCTTAATGAATCCCACATCTATGACACGGAACAAAGCAAATGATTTCATGGAGGTGAAAACGATCTAATGATATAAGGTTTATGGTGGCAGTCATCAAAGAATGGAGCGTTAAGGTATTGCAGCGGATGAGACATTAGCTGGGTTGGTGAATGCTCTGAGTGACTTCTATTGAACATATCAATGACACTGGGATGGACTGGTAGCGTTAACCCCAAAATGGATGGTACGGAGGACCAATGGTGATATGACCGGTGAATGGAATAACCCAACCCAACTCAATCATGGTGATGGAGGGAAAATGTCATGTTCAAGAGCGACCTGCTACCAATGAAGTTATTCAAGTTTTATTCCCTTTTTCCCCAGTCATTGCTGACCAGTACCTCTTTATTTTTGTCAAGCTTGAGGAGGATAACATATGCTCGTTCTATAATTTGCCCTTTGGGCAAACCTGTCGCTATGTTTTAACGAGCCTAGCGACAGTGAAACTCGCTCTTGTCTGCATGGACAAGTGTGTCGCTATTGTTTTAATGATTTTAACGACAAATATAACTCAGTCCTTTTCAGTTTTAGAGAGTCTAAATAGAAAGGAAAATCCAGTAGTCCTTTTTCGTAATATAATCCCTTAAGTCCGAAAAAGTATAAAATAATATGGAAGGGATGACTTTTTGATAGTTTTAACGATCCGAACAAGACAAATGCTCGATATTTTTGTGTAATGATCCCTCAGGTCCAAGAAGATTAAAATATAAAGGAGAGATGGCACTTCCAATCACTTTAACGAGCTGGAGAGGCAAATTTCTCGGCAATCTTTTCATATTTTACGAGTCTAAAAAGAGCTTAAAGGAGACTCGTTTTTTGAGGAACGACTGATGTTTTTAGATAGCAACTGGTTCTAGGTAAGGTTTGGAACTTTTCAATCATGGCAGTGTAAAGAAGGTGGCTAATAGAATCACTCATCGCAGCTGTTCCTCAAAAGGGTAAACAATCAAATGGAGGCGAATGATTGGCTAAAAAGAGTGGAGGTGATGGTAAGAACATGACCAAGTTTCAAAAGCTAATAGCTATGCAATCGCAATGGTTATTTCCCGAAGGTGGGTTCATTTTTTAATGGGCTTGAACTTTGGGGGAACATATTCTCATTGCTAGGTTTATTTTTTAATGATCTTGAACTTCACATAAAACGGCTTGTGCCAATCGTATAGTAAGGATGTCTCTCATTGGTAGGTTCATTTTTTAGGGATCTTGCCCCATGCGAAACGTTGCTCTAGAGCCTTTTGCATGCAAGCTAGGAACAACCAACTACTATCCTAGGGGTTAAAGAACTACTAAGGTTAGGTAGGATAGTCTCTCAGTGGAAAACAATCTCCTTTACTTTGTCATTTCCATTTGGATCTTGCAAAGGTGAATGGTTGATCAGACCAATCACCTAACTTAAGTAGTTGAAGTTAGTAAAACTACGAGGTTAGAGTTACATTGGTTGCTTTTCACTCGCGTAAAAAAGGTTTGCATGCCACCAGGTATAAAGAAGAGTAAATTTTCCAGGTTACAATACGGAAGTTCTTGATCCAGGTGGATGTTGGTGGCCACCCACCAACCCATTTGGACCCCCACAACTGTCTCTTTCAGTCTTTTCAGTTTCCTTAATTGTAGCACAACTTACTATTTTTAGCAGTTTTTCGGGTCCTGAACTTCCGGAGCCGTTTTGAGGCCCTAAACGACGTTTTTTTGGGAATCTGGGGGCAACATGGGTCTATAGACCGATGTTGCCCTTCCCAAAGTGGTAGTACTCGGATAGATCTTTCTAACGAGCTATCGTATGCGTCAAACGGAGATCGTATGCCAAAGTTACGACCCCGGGAAATTGATGTACCAATTTACCCAAACGGGGCCCACAATTTGGCGTTTCATCTTCTAGGGTTAGGTTTCGGGATGTGAAGGGTTTTCCATTGTTTCTCAACAATAAATAGGCCTTCGAGCCTCATTGTAAGACAGTTTTGGAACAGTTCAAAGGCATGTAGCCGCACATCTCTTCTCAGAGATAGCTACCATCGCCCTAGCTGGTTTATTTCCATTTCTGGTTGTAAGCATATTTCAGTATTTTCCATTAATGAAATGAAGCATTATTTCCGCTGCATCTATGTGTTTATGGTTATTGCATCTCTGTATTTATGGTTATCTCTGTAATCTATTGCGTTCCTGTCTAAATCCGGATCAGTGGTATCAGAGCGGTCTGCTTTTTCTCTGTTTTTCTTTGCATGTCCCCAACGAGGTCGGGATATAAGGAGTTAGGGCTTGAACTGGTCGAACCTTTGCAAGACCAGCCTCGCAAATCCCGACGGCCTCCCATGGCGGATGAGAAGAAAGACGAGGGGGCAGGAGATCCTATCAAAATCTTGCTCGAAGAAGCGCTCGAGCGGCAAAGGAACGCGATGATGGATAGCTTTGTGCAGATCCTTCAGCGGCTACCCAGAGGCGACGCATCGACTTCCAAAAGCGACTCTGGAAACACCACACCGTTTAAGGTACAAGTTAATTTTGAAATCCCCATCTTCGAGGGTCAAATAGACGTAGATGTCGTAGATAAATGGTTAAATCTGCTAGATGGGTATTTTTCTGTTCACGAATTTTCAAGTCGGGAAAAGATTGTTTTCGCTCTTCTCAAAGCAGCCCCCCACGTCAAGGACTGGTGGGAAACCTACTGCGAGCAGAAGGATGAAAGTACAGGCTCACTATTTTCAGCCGCACCAACTTGGAATGACTTCCGGGATGCCATCAAGGAGCAGTACTACCCTGTCGGAACCTATGAGGACAAATACATCAAATGGACCACACTGCGGTAGGGACGAGACCAAGATGTGCCGGAGTTCACAAACATTTTTCATACCCTTCGCACACAGTTTGGTATCAAAGATTCTGAGCTGCATCTGGTACTCAAATACCGCGGCTGCCTACACAAATACATCCAGGAAGAGATGGTGTTCTTGAACATCTCCTCACTCGGCACAGCATACCGATACGCTGTCAAAATCGAGCAAAAGTTCAAACAGAAGAAGCGAGACTTTGGATCTGCAAATCCGAAGCCCAAAGGACAAAGCCAAGGCGGGGTGACCCAAGACAACCCGTCGAAGCCGCAAGAAAAGAACAACACCATGAAGCCGAAGAAGGACACAGGAAAGTGGTGTGAGTTCCACAAGAGTCCCACTCATAACACCAGTGAGTGTCGGACCAAGCAGTCGCTGGTGGCGGAATTGAAGGCTTCTGAATCAGATGCATGTTCCGATCCTGAGCCAGAACCCGACAAGGGGAATGGAAAAGGGAAGCAGATCATTGATGCAGATCCCAGCGCCACTGTTGCCACTGCCAAGATCCAGAAGAATGAACCTGGAGATCCAGAAGAGGGGGAGCGTCTTTTCCACTCACAGATGTGGGTGAAGGGTTCGCCGCTACAATTCATTGTTGACAGTGGCAGCCAAAAGAACCTCATTTCAGCAGAGGTCGTGAAGCGGTTGGGCCTACCGACTACACCACACCCACAGCCGTACAGTATCGGGTGGCTTCATGAAGGACGAGATCTCAAAGTTTGCCAGCAGTGCCGCCTTCCCTACAGCATCAAGCCCTTCACAGACGAGGTATTGTGTGATGTTACACCTCTGGATGTTTGTGATGTATTATTAGGCCAGCCATACTTGTGGAGGCGACATGCTGTGTATGAGTCCAGGCCTCGTGCTGTCATTATTTCTTTGAATAATTCATTATACAGGATACCGGAGGTAGCCCCACCTACCGCCACATCTTTGATCACTACTAAGAAAGGCAGCAAGCTCATATCACAGACCAGGAAATTCATCTGTCTAGTTCACTCCCAAAATAAGGGGAAGATCGTTGCTACATCCATGACCCCTGCAAAGGGTTCCTCTACACAGCAGCAGCAGCAAAGGAATACGGTCATGACAGAACACAGGAACAACTTCTCCTCATTCACAGGGGTACCACATAAGCTTCAAGTGGGCAACAAATTCTGGTTGCATCTGCAGAGAGAACGCCTTACCAGAACCCATCAGAAGCTCAGACCACTCCGACATGGTCCTTACAGCAGTACCAAGGCTATGGGGAACAATGCTTTGGAGCACATCATTCCTCCATTCCTTTGCCTGCACCAAATGTTCAATGTGGACCATCGTCGACCATGCTTCCCACCATCACTGGACACATCAGAGATTGCAGGACAAGTTCAGCAGATGGAGGAACTCAACGCAATGGGGACCATTGCTTCCTAAGGGGGGAGGAATGATCCAGGTGGATGTTGGTGGCCACCCACCAACCCATTTGGACCCCCACAACTGTCTCTTTCAGTCTTTTCAGTTTCCTTAATTGTAGCACAACTTACTATTTTTAGCAGTTTTTCGGGTCCTGAACTTCCGGAGCCGTTTTGAGGCCCTAAACGACGTTTTTTTGGGAATCTGGGGGCAACATGGGTCTATAGACCGATGTTGCCCTTCCCAAAGTGGTAGTACTCGGATAGATCTTTCTAACGAGCTATCGTATGCGTCAAACGGAGATCGTATGCCAAAGTTACGACCCCGGGAAATTGATGTACCAATTTACCCAAACGGGGCCCACAATTTGGCGTTTCATCTTCTAGGGTTAGGTTTCGGGATGTGAAGGGTTTTCCATTGTTTCTCAACAATAAATAGGCCTTCGAGCCTCATTGTAAGACAGTTTTGGAACAGTTCAAAGGCATGTAGCCGCACATCTCTTCTCAGAGATAGCTACCATCGCCCTAGCTGGTTTATTTCCATTTCTGGTTGTAAGCATATTTCAGTATTTTCCATTAATGAAATGAAGCATTATTTCCGCTGCATCTATGTGTTTATGGTTATTGCATCTCTGTATTTATGGTTATCTCTGTAATCTATTGCGTTCCTGTCTAAATCCGGATCAGTTCTTGCATTAGAAAGATTGTTTCATCCACATTTGCAGACAAAACACTTCCTTGGCTCTGTCTGAAATAGAAAAAGGTGAATGGTGGTAATTTCCAATCACATAACCTTCGACGAGGAAATCATTTCCCAGTCTAATCCCATTTTCCTAAACAAACGGGTGTGTCAAACTAGTCATATATCCTACGCGGAAACCTACCTTATATCTGGGGTTTTCCTGTCGAAGTAGACCAGGGCGCATGGCCCTTGGGTTTAGTCACAATCACCGAATCACTCACATTCATCAGGTGGATGGATTAGAGGTTGATGAGACATTACTTATGCAAAGAGACCAGTTAGGGATGGAATTTGACTAGTAGTTGTGTTTGAACCGGGGAATGAAAGCTAGTCTACTAGTTGGACCATTCTGCCTTCATACGGAAAACACATCACTCGAAAGAGTGAGGAAACAATAGCTCCCATGCTATAACTATAGTCACGCCCAAGGAGTAGATTTTAATCTAGAGGCCCTTGGACTACCATCATGTTTAGATGAACGGTTTTCCTTCTCAAAGTTATAGGAAAATTTGGAAGGATCCCTAATGGTCAACTAGTTCCTTTGTTGAAGCCTGATAGATTTCAAATCTCAGGCAGAAGCGATGGTGAACCAAGTGCTTTCCAAGTAGTTAAGGAAAGGATACTCATAGAAGCCCCTTCATCTATGATAGTACCAGCCATGATCATTCTGTAAGCTTGTACTATGATTCAGAATGGTACATTAGATGGTAGGCAGGGTCTCCCTAGTAGATTCCAATCGAAGGAAATGACTAGATTGCTTGGAGGAGGGGCCGAATAAATGGATGGATGAAACTCTGACGAAATTCCTTCCTACGGTAAAGGAACAGGTAGATTGTCCCCATGTTCATCGGATTTTGTGTCAACAAAAGGAAGTTGAACGATGTCGTTCTCATTCTCTTTGGTGACTGTATCATCTGAAGGTAGACCTTCTGCAGACAATACTGGGTCGACTGCCGTCTTGACCTGTTGACTTTGGTCCAGTGTGGACTCAGGGGGTATCTTCAATGATAGATGCTTTGACCAACAACAAAGGTGTGTCAGTTGGATTTTCAACTAGTGATGGACTTGGCAAGAGTTTCTTGTATCCAGGAGGAAGTCACTGCGGTGAAGCAAGACGGTTATCGAAGTCTCTTTTAGCTTTGTCTAGGAAAGGACAATGGTGGAGGGCATGATCACCTTCGCATAGTCTACAAGGAAATCTAGATCTTCCTTTCTTTCCATTGACTTCATTTTCACTAGTTGATGATGTGCTCTCAACATGATCTTCAGAGGTTGAAGACACCGGATTGTGTAAGCGGGGAGACCAATCCCTCAGGATCTGTGGGATGCAGGGACAATCTTGATGATAGTGGTCTCCCTTGCAAATGACACATGGAGATTTAGGTTTGGAAGGTGCAGTGTGTGGATTTTCGCCAGAAGATGCATGGTTGCCCCCTTTCGCCATTGGCTTCTTCTTCTTCTTCTCCTTCCCTTTCTTCTTCTTCTCAATTACTTGGTTCTTAGTGTTGCTAGATTCACCATGCGAAGAGGAAGAAGGATAGGGAGAAACAAATGAAGTAGAAGGTGGGGGAGCGACTTCAGGATCATCTAGTTGCTGATTTGATTACTGAGGAATTGCAGTGTTTTGAATGACATAGGTCGAGAAAAGCCATACTGGTAGGTCAATTGTGAGTCCTGGAAGGGGCAATGTAGCCATGTGTGGAGCACCAAAATATCCCCAAGAAGAGAAAGGACTTGGATTCCCCCCAAGGAGAAATCCTTGATTGGTGGACTACATTTTCTCAACCTAAGACCAATGTGGGAACAGTAATGTTATTCCGATCAAAATAAATTTTATGACACTTTGACACAACTTGATTTTTCAATTTTTAAGAGTTGAGAAAAAGCTAAAGATGACTATAGTTGCCTTCGATTTTTAATGAGCCAGAAGTGACAAGTGCTCAGATGGACCTTTTCTTTTAAGGAGTCTGAAAAGAATGAAAGTGACTACTCTGGAAATCTAGATAGAGGGATTACCAAACCAATTGCAAAACTACAGAATACTTTTTACGGTACGGCAGTCAATCTTCCCGAATGCTGTGTTCAGTGCATTGCGACCGATAGGGTGGCAGACACGGCTTCCTAAGGATAAAGGATATCGGCCTATTGTGGTCTCCCAACATATACTTGATGATACGTGGGAGCACAAGTCCGTATTGGCACTTGTCATATCAAAGAGGAGGAATCACCCAACCTACGATGAAAATGATAGTTACCAGGCTTTACGATGCCAGAATACATCTCTAGCCTAGACTTCTAGATGTTGTGCATTAGGTTCTGTTGTGGCCAGCAACAACCCCCCTTCTTATTTAGTGTTATTACTAACACTAAATAAGTGGGGACCCTTATTCAAAATTTTAAAAATCAATTAGTTCTTATATTTCCTTTTTCAATAAAACTTACCGTCATAAGCTTAGGAGAATACCCTTAAAAAATAAAAAAAAAAGTCTAAGTTTTATGATAAAGTAGGATTAATCCTTAGGAAATATCGCATTGCAAAAGGATCATGGATACCTCCTTGCAAGCCAAATTCTAAGATTGCGAGATCGCGATATGGGACTACGGAAATATATCACATCGCATGTGTCAAACACCGCTTATGTTGAAAAACTTTAAACTGTCGATATGCAACGGTGCATATAAAAAATCGCAGGAAACAGATTAACAAAAATTGTCATATGCCACGCTCCCGCGATATCGCAATATTGCGATATTTCGATATTGCGATAGAGAAATTATGCAATATTGCGTTAAAAGTGGCAATGCGATAGAACGATTATGCGATAGAACGATTATTCGATAATGTGATATTGTGGGTTTACGATATAGCGAGCAAGCGATGTCGTGATTTTGCGATGTCGCGATCTACGATATTGCTAAGATAATCACAAAATCGCTTCATCATAGATCTTTCGGGCTCGTGGTTCGAAAAAGTATTTTCCATAAACGAAGACCTGGTTATGTGCTTTAATGCCAATTAATGAATTATTTGCCAGTAATTAATGGAACAGGGTTTCATGCTTATCAAAAAAACATTTCATGTAAGGTGGTGTATTTTATATGTCTTCGGCATTTAAGGCTTTCCCGTCACCTTTTCCTGATCATTATTCTCACCTAATTTGTAAACTACAGAAACGAAGAACAAAGAACAATACAAAGCAGTATGCGGGATACTATGGGAAAGAAAGGCAGCCCCGAGCTCTGAAGAGAAGGAAATGTCGCCCTTGTATACAGACACCGCCTGCAACCGAGACATTGGTATTGCTACCTGGGAAGGTATGTACAATCTACTTGAGGAAGAGAATCCCAGAGTAATGGAGGTCGAGGCTACTGCAGGCTCACATAGTTCCTCTGAGGTGTCCATCACAGAACTGGCTTGTTCATTCTTACACCAAATAGCGGCGAGGCCCAAAATTTTTCCATATACAGACATGGTTAAATGGATACTGGACAACGCTGATATCAAAAATAGACAGCGCTGATATCAAAGGTCAAGAGCTTACGAAATCATTATTTTCACAAATTTTGAGCTTTGTACCTGCTAAAAGAAAAAGCGTAAAAGGTGAAAAACGCACCAAGGAAGCCCAGATCAAGAAACAGAGGCAGTTTTTGATGCGCGATTAGAGCCATCGCTGAAAAAAACTTCTTGAAAAGGAAAGCTCCTAATTGCTCAGTCACCTATAAGCCCAAAAATTTGTAAGAAAGCAACGATAGAGGTAAAAAGTAAAACTTGAGTCCTAAACCAGTGGTATTTGTCAGAAATATCTTCAAAATGGTATATGAAAAGCAATTACAGACAGACTGGAGACAGAAGGCTCAAGAAAAAGCAGAATCAATCCAAAGGTTAACCAGGTTGAATTGGGATTCTTACTTGATGCACTTGGTAAAACCACACATCCAGTGCATGACTCTCAAGTGTATCATCAATTCTGCCGAGAAGATGGTGCCAGCTCTTGCCGATTCTCTTTTCTCAGCACAACTAAAATCGGAAGTCGGCCAGCCAAATTTCTCAAACAGATGCTGAACGCGTGCGATTTCAAGGATCAAATACACAGTTAGTTAGTAATTTTAATTTTTTAGTTTTAATTTAGTTTTATTTTTTGCCTGAAATGGGGACGGTCATTTAAACTGCATCCTACATTTTTGTAATAAGTTATTTTTAGATTTAGTTAGTAGTATTTAAACCCTTCTCATGCATTAAGAGAAGGGTCCTGAAATTTTTCAAAAACTTATCCCCAGAACATGCACTTTTGTACCCTCTGAGGAGGTTTTGATGAATGAATGGAACAGGATTTATCGATATCTATATTTAATATCTGCTACTGATGGTTCACTTCTGTACTCTTAGTGGATGTTGGATTAAGAAGAGATAAATCATTATCACTTGAAGCTCATTAGTAGGACTAGTTATAAATGGTACTTCCATCTCTTAACTATTTCTGCCTTTGTGTGAAAAGTGATATTCATGTTTAGTTGTTTATATATCGATGTGTGAATGTTTGAGTTATCATTTGGCACTTTTGTACGGTGATAGCTATTTATTTATGCTTAATGTATGAATAGCTTATTATGCGATATGTTTTTCACAACTGTTTCGTCTAACTTTTTATACGAAGTGGTTCATATTTATTGAATTCTTTTCTCATAACAGTTGAATGATCTTTATTACCAATTGTTATCTGAAATCATTTTAGATTGCATAACAGAAGGATTAGACCCCGGGTTAGTGTGGACTTACATATTTATGCTTATTAGAATACAATTTGCATGTTATTAGATTAGAGTTAGAATTAGAGCATCTCATTTAGGAACTTTTAGAAGGGAAATATCAATTCTTCACGCACACACACACACATAAATTGGGAAACTGGTCCCATATCCCCAGTCGGACCCACTATACCAAATGGAAAAGGTGCTTCTAACCAAGGTCCGGACCGGGTGGGAATCCCCCTTGTTGTAGACCCGATTTTCGAGGCTTCAACATATTTGGTGCTAGAAGGAGGGCTTGAAATTGTGAATGGAAAGTAAATCCAAATCTAAATACCATTATGAGAGTAAATCACCCTCACCATCTCTCCCGGCTTCTCGATCGCATTTAGAATCTTTAAATCCAGAGCCAAAAGTCATAGGAGTAACATCCACTGCTACAAACCCTGACATTTCAAAACAATCTACTATTGAACCTCCTGAAGTTGAATCTTTGATTCACAAACTTCAATGATTTTCTATATCTCCTCAGAAATCTGATAAATCTCAAGGCAACGTGACTTCGCAATATAACCCTGCTCATCCTCTTACCAGATTAAAGAGTGAAAAGTTTGGTGTTCAGCCAACCGAGTTACCTCTACCTACAAGGAAGAGTTCAAGTAATCGATATTTTAGTTGCTGATATTCCAGAATTTTATGGCTTGATTCTTAGCAGAGATTGGTCAAAAAAACTTCATGGATACTTTGCAACTGACTAGTCGCACATGTGGCTCCCTTACAATGGTAAACCAAATCAAATAAAAGTTGAGCGGGAAAGACATCAAAAATACATAGTAACAGAACTGGAGGGAGAAATGAACCAGTAGCATATAGCAATAACATCATTGGCAACTACTCAGTAGATTCTTTCCTAGGAAATTTTAATGCTCATACTTCACCTTACTTAGAACATTCTGTTTTATCTCAAGTAGAAAATTTCTCTCAAACAGATAGTTCTAGATGAATTAATTTTATAGATAGTCCTGTAAATAAATATTTATTTTGGAAATTATTTTTTTTATGGTTCTAAGTCTAACGAAGGAGCAGGAGCAGGATGCATGTTAATAAGTATAGAAGGAGATAAGACTAAGCTAACTTGCAGAATCGAATTTGATTGCACCAACAATACCGTAGAATACGAGGCTTTAGTACAAGGGTTATACAAAGCAATCGGATTAGACATCAAATACCTTCAATTTTTCAGAGATTCTGAAATTGTAATCAGACAGGTACGTAATACTATACATTATTTATCAGGTCATTTAAAACATTACCAATCTTTAGTTCAAGATCTGACTGAACACTTTATAGAATTTAATATTTCATCAATTCCCAGACTCTAGAATGCTAGTGCAGACCTCTTAGCTAACGTAGCTTCCAAGCTCATTCCTTCAGAAGATTTCAGCCCTGATCGATTTTCAATTGAATTAATTTTTAGACCATCTATTCCTGATAACATTACCAATTGGAAGATTTTCAATGGCGATCCTGATATTGTGAGTTTCCTCACATCTGAAGGATCCTACACCAATCAAATAATTGACGAAGACCAGCATGATCGACAATTGCAACAAGATAGCACTAACAATGCTATACCAAAGTCAGTAGTCAAGTTAGAAGACCTTTATGATTTGAAAGATCGATTTAAAAGATCTACCAAATCAAAACTTCAAAGTTCAACTTTGAACTATGAATTAGTAAATCTAGGAACTGATGCCAAACCACAGAATATCAATCTAGGCCTTGGTCTAGCTCCTGAAGAAAAATTAGCGTATATTCGTCTCTTGAGACAACACAAAGGTGTCTTTGCTTGGAATTATGATGAACTCAAAATGTATGACACCTCCATCATCCAACATACTATTCCAATGATAGACGATGAAAAATCTGTCCAACAAAAGTTGAGAAAGATCCATCCCAATCTAGAAAACCAGATCAAATCTGAACTCAATAAGTTATTGAAAGCCAAAATAATTTTTCCCGTTCGACATTCCAAATGGCTTTCCAATATGGTCCCTGTTAGAAAGAAAAACGGAGACATTAGAATCTGCATTGACTTTCGAAATCTTAACAAAGCCTGCCAAAAGAAAAATTTTCCTTTGCCTCCCATGGAACAAATACTACAGATAGTCGCGGGCTCAGAATTGATGTCCTTCTTGGATGGATTCTCAGGATACAATCAAGTGTTGGTACATCCCGATGATCAATTAAAAACCACATTCAGAACTAAATGGGGTACATACGCATATCAAAAGATGCCATTTGGTTTGATTAACACTGGTGCCACATTTCAAAGAGCCATGGACATTGCATTCAAGGGTTTAGTTAATAAATCAGTGGTAATCTATTTAGATGATATAACTGTATATTCCAAGAAACAAAACAATCATCTTAGATATTTAAAACAAATCTTCCAACGTTGTCAAAGGTATGGAATTTCACTTAACCCGAAAAAATCTTTTTTCGCATTAAGTGAAGGAAAACTTCTCGGATTCATAGTGTCAAAATTTGGAATTCACATTGATCCTGATAGAATCAAAGATATTTCCGTAGTTCCCCTACCTCACAACAAGAAAGCCATGCAAATTTTTCTTGGCCAGATTAACTTTGTAAAGAGATTTTTTCCATATTTTTCAAGAATCGTGTCTCCTTTACAAGCAATGATTAAAAATAACTAAAACTTTAAATGGGGCCAAGATGAACATGAGGCATTCAATCTGATCAAACAAGCAATTGTTAATGCTCCATCTTTAGCAACTCCAAATTTTTCCGATCCTTTTGTTTTATATACATTTGCCTCTGATAGATCATGTGTGGCGATACTCACTCAAGCAAATCAAGAAAATGCGGAAGCCCCAATTGCTTTTTTCAGTTCCAATTTACAAGGGGCTGAGTTAAATTATTTAGATGTGGAAAAGCAAGCTTATGTTGTTTTCAAAGCAATTAAATATTTCAAACCCTTTTTACTCAAAACACATACAAAAATCATAGTACCGTTTCCGGCGGTAAAAAATCTTCTAGTACAGAAGGATGTGGGTGAGAAAAGAGCCAATTGGGTTACTGCCTTATAGGAATATGATGTAGAAATCAAACCAGCAAGTATTGTAAAAGGTCAAGTCTTTTGCAAAATGCTGGCCAGAGCATCGCTGATGTCCAAAATTCCATCTGCAGAGATACAAATGTACGAGGTAAGTCTAAATGATGTTGAGTCATTATATGTTGATATCATTTACTATCTAAAGAATGGATATGCTCCTTCAAACCTCGATCATACCAAGAAAATAGCTCTAAGGTTGAAAGCCAAACAATATCAGCTTGTGAATGATGTTCTTTTTAGAATAAATTGTGATTTTGTTATCCTTAGATTTCTTGAGAAATATGAAGCTGAAAAAGTCTTGCAGGAACTCCACGATGGGCTGGTGGGCAGACACTATGCTGGAGACGCTACTACTCATAAAATTTTACGTGCAGGCTATTACTGGCCCACATTATTCAAAGGCTCACATAACTACGTAAGGAAATGTCAAGTCTATCAAATCACTGCTGGGAGACAAAAGAAACCATCCTTGCCACTGCAACCAGTTAACATTGAGCAGCCTCTCGATCAGTGGGGATTGGACGTAATAGGTGAGATCGTTCCTCACTCTTCTAAGCAGCATAGATATATCCTTACAGCAACTGATTACTTTACTAAATGGGTAGAAGCAGTTCCACTCAAGATGGCTAATGCTGAAAATATCATCGAGTTCATAGATCAGTTCATAATCACCAGGTTTGGGTTACCTTCTGCTTTAATGTTTGATAATGCATCATATTTTTCTGGTAACGCAATGATTGAATTTTCACTCAAAAGAGGTTTCAAACTTAAATACTCTGCCAATTATTACCCACAAAGGAATGGGTTAGCTGAATCTACAAATAAAAACCTATTTAGAATTATTAAGCGAACCATTGACCAAAATCATAAAAATTGGCATAAGTATTTAATATATGCTTTATGGGTAGATTGAATAACGCAGAAAGCCTCCATTGGCACTTCTCCCTTTAATTTAGTTTATGGGAAAGAAGTGGTTCTTCCAACTCATTTGGCAATTCCCTCTTTAGCCTTAGTGCAATATATCGATGAAGCACCAACTTCTTCCTTACAACTAAGGCAACTGGAAATAATTAAGTTAGAAGAACAACGAGAACATGCCAAGATAACTCACACTCATCATCAAGCCTTATTAAAAGCCTCTTTTGATTCCAACATGATATCCAGAAAAGATTTTTAGATGGGAGATTTAGTTTTAAAATGGGACAAGGCTCATGAGGAAAAAGGGAAACATACAAAATTTCAAAGAATGTGGCTTGGCCCTTTTCAAATCATAGAAGTCATAGGTCTGTCTACGTTTATGTTACAGGATTTAACAAGGAAAAAGAGATTCTTTACCTATTAACGGCCAGATCCTCAAAAAATATTTTCTATAGGAGATCATTCTTCTATTTTGTAGAGTAGTTGTTTTAGTTTCATAATAAAATCGGTTGTAAATGGTTACATTCAGAATTCACGAAAAAGACATAAATTCTCTTTTAGATTTTGTTTTTTCACTTGTATAAATAGAATTCTTTTAGAAAATTGATCATTATTATTGAAAGATACAGTTAAAAACTCTAGGCCTAGAAATGATACTAGTTTCAACTGTATAAACTTTGACAAAAAATGACTTTTAGTGGGAAATTGTTTTGCATCAATCTAATGAAAGGTATCAATAACAAAAAATAAAAATTCTCTGAAGAAAAGCTCTTTCCAAAAAACTCTATTATTGTCGTCCAGAGCCATCTTAAGGAGACAATGATTTCCTCCCCACTTAGGAAACTTCAACGTTCAGGGAATGATTCAATTATACACTTTAACTTAAAGAGTAAGAGGTCTCATCATGAGCCGGCTTATCATGATCATAGATATTATAGATTTCTGACTTTGCCAATACTGCATACCACAACTGGGCAATGGCTCAAGATTGTTTCAATCAAAAGACAAGGGGTCTCATCACGAGCCAGCTTGTTCAGCAAAGCTATAAATCAGTGAATGACTGTGTCATAAATTGGCTACCAAACCAAGACATTGTTCTTTAAGGGTAAAAAAGAAAATGAAAGCAATAAGTGTGGATATGGATTTCTCTTTGAAAATTGTAAATTTCTCTAAGTAGGATTCAGGATCATTGCTGGGTAACAGGTAACCCTGTCAAGGCTATAAACGCCTGCTGGCAGTAGAGGCTCTACCTATGACAAATGAACATATTCAAAACTAATTTACAGAGAAGGCTTTATTTTTATCTTTATAAACCAAGTAATGACAGATGTAGATACAAGGACTAGCTTGAGGGAGTAAATAATCAAATTTGAAAATAGAAGAAACAAAATATCATTAATAGGTAAAAGCATAATGTACTTTGTCTTTCTATAATAATGTTTAATTTCCTGGAAATTTTTTTGTTTCGGAAGTTTAGAAAATTCAAAAGAAAAGCAGAGATAACTAGTTTTTCCAAGTGGATTGCCAATTGTTGTGGCCAGCAACAACCCCCCTTCTTATTTAGTGTTATTACTAACACTAAATAAGTGGGTGGCCCTTAGTCAAACTTTAAAAAATAAAGTAGTGCTTATATTTCCTTTTTCAGTAAAACTTACCATCATAAGCTTAGGAGAATACCCTTAAAAAAAAAAAGCCTAAGTTTTATGATAAAGTAGGATTATTCCTTAGCAAATATTGCATTGCAAAAGGATCATGGATACCTCCTTGCAAGACGAATTCTAAGATTGCGAGATTGCGATATGGTACTACGGACATATATCGCATTGCATGCGTCAAACACCGGTTACATTGAAAAAATTTAAACTGCTGATATGCGACGATGCATATCGCAAATCGCAGGAAACAAATTAACGAAAATTGTCATATGCCACACTCCTGCGATATCGCGATATTACGATATTGCGATAGAGAAATTATGCGATATTGCGATAAAAGTGGCAATGCGATAGAACGATTATGCGATAATGCGATATTGTGAGTTTGCGATATAGCGAGCAAGCGATGTCGTGATTCTGCGATGTTGCGATCTGTGATATTGCTAAGAAAATCGCAAAATTGCTTGATCGTAGATCTTTCGGGCTCGTGGTTCGAAAAAGTATTTTCCATAAACCAAGACCTGGTTATGCACTTTAATGCTAATTAATGAGTTAGTTTCCAGTAATTAATGGAACAGGGTTTCGTGCTTACCAAAAAATCATTTCACGTAAGGTGGTGTATTTTATATGTCTTCGGCATTTAAGGCTTTCCTGTCACCTTTTCGTGATCATTATTCTCACCTCATTTGTAAATTGCAGGAACAAAGAACAATACAAAGCAGTACGCGAGATACTATGGGAAAGAAAGGCAAAGCCCCGAGCTCTAAAGAGAAGGAAATGGCGCCCTTGTATATAAACACCACCTACAGCCGAGATGCTGGTATTGCTACCTGGGAAGGCATGTACAATCTAATTGAGGAAGAGAATCCCAGAGTAATGGAGGTCGAGGCTACTGCAGGCTCACATAGTTCCTTTAAGGCATCCATCATAGAACTGGCTTGTTCATTCTTACACCAAATAGCGGCGAGGCCCAAAATTTTCCATATACAGACATGGTTAAATGGATACTAGAAAGCGCTGATATCAGAAACAGATAGCGCTGATATCAAAGGTCAAGAGCTTACGAAATCATTATTTTCACAAATTTTGAGCTTTGTACCTGCTAAAAGAAAAAGCGCAAAAGGTGAAAAATGCACCAAGGAAGCCTAGATCGCTGAACAAAACTTCTTGAAAAGGAAAGCTCCTAATTGCTCAGTCACCTATAAGCCCAAAAATTTGTAAGAAAGCAACGATAGAGGTAAAAAGTAAAACTTGAGTCCTAAACCAGTGGTATATGTCAGAAATATCTTCAAAATGGTATATGAAAAGCAATTTCAGGTAGACTAGAGATAGAAGGCTCAAGAAAACGCAGAATCAATCCAAACGTTAACCAGGTTGAATTGGGATTCTTACTAGATGTACTTGGTAAAACCACACAGCCAATTCATGACTCTCAAGTGTATCATTAATTCTGCCAAGAAGATGGCGCCAGCGCTTGCCCATTCTCTTTTCTCAGCACAGCTAAAATCGGAAGTCGGCCAGCCAAATCTTCTCAAATAGATGTTGAACGCGTGCAATTTCAAGGATCAGATACAAAATTAGTTAGTAATTTTAATTTTTTAGTTTTAATTTAGTTTTATTTTTTGCCTAAAATGAGGACGGTCATTTAAACCGCATCCTACATTTTTGTAATAAGTTATTTTTAGATTTAGTTAGTAGTAGTTAAACCCTTCCATGCATTTAGAGAAGGGTCCTAAAATTTGTCAAAAACTTATCCCCAGAACATGCACTTTTGTACCCTCTGAGGAGGATTTGATGAATGAATGGAACAAGATTTATCGATATCTGTATTTAATATCTGTTACTGATGTTGCACTTTTGTACTCTTAGTGGATGGTGGATTAAGAAGAGATAAATCATTATCACTTGAAGCTCATGAGTAGGACTAGTTATAAATGGTACTTCTATCTCTTAACTATTTTTGCCTTTGTGTGAAAAGTGATATTCATGTTCAGTTGTTTATATATTGATGTGTGAATGTTTGAGTTATCATTTGGCACTTTTGTACGGTGATATCTATTTATTTATGATTAATGTATGAATACCTTATTATGCGATATGTTTTTCACAACTGTTTCGTCTAACTTTTTATACGAAGTGGTTCATCTTTATTGAATTATTTTATCTGAAATCATTTTAGATCGCATAAGAGAAGGATTACACCCCAGGTTAGACTTACATATTTCTGCTTATTAGAATACAATTTTCATGTTATTAGATTAGAGTTAGAATTAGAGCATCTCATTTAGCAACTTTTAGAAGGGAAATATCAATTCTTCACACACACACACACACATAAATTGGGAAACTGTCCCATATCCCCAGTCAGACCCACTATACCAAACGGAAAAGGAGCTGCTAACCAAGGTCTAGACCGGGTGGGTATCCCCCTTGTTATAGACTTGATTTTCTGGGCTTCAACAAGTTCGAAAGCGTTTTTATGTTCATTGAGGTTTATTTACAGTTGATCTTTCTTAAGAAGTTTTCCTTTAAGGTTCACCATGTGATGTAGATATACAATTCCTAAATATGAAATCTAAGATGATAAATAGTCGTTTACTTTCTTTTGGAAATGAAAACCTTAGCTACTAAGGAAAGAGAAATAAAATTCTTTCAACATAGAGTAGAGAGCACACACTAGATGCACTTTTCCTAAATCAATTTCTGCATGCAGTCTAAATTCAAATGCGCATGCATGTATTTGTTTTTCAGTTTCGTTAATGTGAGAATGAAAAAAAAGAAAACTAAGTACGGATCTGAACTATTTTCTTTCAAAGCAGCAGTACTAACAATTTTCTCTTTTCGAAACGAAAGGAAGACTAATACAACAATTTGTGATTTTGAATTTAGAACTGCTTTCGACACTTGAAATACTAATAATTTCAAAATCAAGTACAATGGAAAAAGTGTAATCAACTACCTAAAAGAGGAAGACTTTACGAAACTCTTTTTCTTGACTGAAAATGACAGTTGCGACACTTTCAAATCAAAAGAGTCCAGTTCGATTAAGTTATTATTTGCAAAGGAGAACTGTAAATGATGAAAAATACATAATAAAAAATTCACAATTCTTTATCAATGGAGGCTAAATAATTCAAATGAAGAAGGTTTCAATAGTGATATACTGATCATTGACAGCAAAACTATTGAATAAAACTAAAGAAAACGAAGAAAAAACCAAAATCTGGAGGCAGAAACAGTCTCACTCAATCATCACACCTGTAACACAGGGAAATAGGGATGCATCTCACCTGCAACACATGAGACGTGTGATGCATCCAGGTTGCCAATGAGAGATAGTGCGATGGTCCAAGGATGAGACCGAGCTTTGTTTTCACTCACAGTTTGCAACTAAGTCCAGGGGTTTAGGCTGAGCTTTTGATAGGCAGTAAATAAGTATAGGGGCTGATCTAATGAGGTTATTTGAGCTACCACCAGGGCACTTAGGATGTTTGCAAGTCAGATGTTCAGTTCATAAACCACCCAGAGATTGACTGAAGTAGCGTTGATCTACTTTGCAGTTGCATAGCAAAAGCAGTTCGAAGGCTAGCTGGCTTAACTTCAGGCTCCGTCTATAGTTTATAAAGCAAACAATAGTAACAAAACAAACAAACTATTCGCTCCCTAGTGGAGTCGCCATTTTGTTATCAGGAAAACTAGTGTCCATTCAAAGTTTCTAGTCCCACTAAGACGGGTGGCTATCTTAGAAACAAACAAACCAAAGTTACTTGTGTTTTCCTTTATGAGAGATAGATGAGAGAGAAGCAAAGAGCACCAACCTCAGTCTTTCGCTAGTCTCCTTGCTTGTTTCCTCTCTCCCTTTATAGAGCTTTCACCACTCCTTTCTCAGTTGTCCTGCTTCAAAGAACACCTGTAGAGTCAAAGTAGCAAAATACCATCAAAGCATAGAGATCTATAACCATAAACAATATAGGATCAGATGTACATTGACCATACAAATGCATATATAAATACAAGATTCAGAGATATACAAGTATATGGAGGAAAACTCAAATATCTTTATTGATAGAAGTAGTAGAAGAGAGGATTACAACCAAGCTATCTGATCCAGCATCATCCTCCCAGCATGAAAGCCCTCTTCACCTCATGAAAAGAAAGATCACCCAACAATACAATGTCTCAAAGAGAAACCAACAGCACTTCCTTACAAATTACAAAATTCCATCCTTTTGGATCTCTAGGATGAGGGATCCATATATAGATGTTTGTAGGAGAGTGAGTTAGCTTATGGGATTTTGATTAGTGTCATTTCATTGATAGTTCTTGGTTCCACTTGGATATTTCATGATCTCTTACTCATCCCTAGGCGAATTCAAAGAGACAAGTGTCAGATGAGCAATTCCTAAAAGATTCTTTGAGTTTCCACCTGTCAAACTGCTTCTGCCATTTGTTTGCTCTCACTCATTGCACCCTACAGAAGGGATTTTCAGTATGCATCGCACCCTTTGTGTGTAGTAGGTGAGATGCACCACACCCTCAGCATGGAGCAGCCTGTATGGTCCAGTTTTGACCAGTTCTGAGCAGTTTTTCAGGGAGAACTTCTGGGAAATGATGTAATCAGTTGACCTTGATCCTTTAGGGTTTGAAACAAAACTTTTATGGGTTTGAGAGCCCTTGGTTTATGGACATATGGGGTTGCTATGCCCAAATATGTCTATAACACGCACCACCGATGTGAGGCTTCAAGTCACCTTCCAACCCGGTCTGTGGGCCTTCCTTAGTTACCCTCGCGCCAGTCAACACCTCACATTCTTCCTTATGCGGTGTGCTTCCTTGGTTACTTTTTCTAATAAGGTGCAGTGATAGCCATGGTAGCATAGCTAGAAATTCTCAGCGACAATATTTTAATGTGGTGGTATGGCTGCCCATATCTTGTCTTGTACTTCTATCAATGCGACATGCTTGCGCGATTTTGATTTACAGTTTTCTGATTTCCACATCCATTAACATGCTTTTCTGCTTTAGTCATACCTAATCTTTTTCGAGTTCACGAAGCTCATGGTTCCCTCAACGAATGGATTCTTGAATCTGCATATGTTTGTTCTCGCGCAGTTGCATAATCCCTTCGTTCTAGTCCTCATGTGCTGTCCCAATTATGGGAGTTATTGCGTGAGGATTCTTTTCCAAAGCTATGGCCTCGACTCTTCTCGTCATCTTTGGAACCATTCCCGTGCTCAGGTTCCTGTGCATGGCCCTATAGGCCCATCAGACTGCTGGTATGCGCAGGTCCCAATCAGTTTTTCCCACCTGGTAAACCCTATTCAGGATTCTGCATACCTTCTTGAATGCTTCTATGTGGAACCTCTGTGGGGTGCATCACTTTTCCTAATGCTACATCTTGTTCTGATTTTTTATTCTTAGTTTGGGGTGTGTTTGTGTGGACTACACGGCACCCGTCTGCACCCATCGACACAGGTAGAAGCACAAGCTGCTTCATCCTGGTTGCCCAGCTCTCGTTCGACTCTAGGGACTTCCAAACCGTAACTGCTTCTGCCTTCTACATTCATTCCAGTTTACAATGTTCTTTTGATGTGTACTCCACCATCGTGAGGGTGTTGCGCATAGTACCCATTCTAGTGCACCGAACCGTTGTTGTTTAGGTACTGTGCTTTCAAATTTGTCCAAGAATTCATCCATCACTGTCACTCCATAATATGTTGGCAGTTCCATTTCCTTTGTTGTCACGCAAGGCAGTGATCTAATCATCATGTTGCAATTCAGCGTTGTCACTTCGTGTAACTAGTTTTGCCAGCGTTCTACTTCTTCATCTGAACCTAAAGTACAAGAGCTATCACACTCCCATGAGATTCTCCCATCTGTAGTCGGGTTCACCTGCTCCTGGTCTTGCACCGTTATCTGGTAAATACAATCCAGCTCATCGTCGCTTTCCTCTTCGTGCACTGGTTCCATGTAGCACGCTCCTTCGGCTGGGTCTAGTGGGACTACTACATGTAGGGACTTTTTCTTGAATATCATCTTCCGCTTCTTCAGATTGATAACTCCGTTCATATCAGTGGCCCAGTCTATTCCTACCAATGCAGGATAGGGATTTCTCTCATTGACATTTTCTATCACTTCAAAATCCATCTATGTGCTCGCACCATCGATATCAACTATTACCCCTTGCAACCTACCCATGGGAAAAATCTTCTGATGGTTCACCATTCATAATTGAATAGGGGATCATTACAACACAGACCTGCCCATACATTCCCATGTTTTCTTGGTAATACATTCAAGTCTGAACCCAAGTCTAAGATTACCTGATCCATTTTATACTCATTAATCTATGCTGTCAATCTCATTTCCCTCCCAGTTAGCAATGCATACTTTCCCAGTTTCTGGACTACATGCAATTCCCCTAACCCTACGCACCTGGTGATCAACTCATGTAGTCCCTTAACTACCTTAATATCACGCAATAGTTTCATGCATGTCTCTAAAAAGGTAGTAAGCATAGAAGGATCCATCCCTGGCTCTAGTTGATCCTTACTACCTAAAGTGGAGGCCTCTGTGAAGCTCTTCTTAGCTTCCATGAATGTCTCCTTTATGCATCCTAAGTAAAACTCAGGTTCCTTTGTAGGAGACTTGCGAACCCATGTATCTTCCTCAGGCTGCCTCCCCTTATCCTCCCCTGTGGTCGCATCGCTTCTGAGCATCATTTTCACATTTGGGTCTTCTTCGCCCGTTTCAGACCTCATCATTTGGATATTCTAAGTCAAAGGAGGCTGGAGTACCCCTTTCTCGCGCATTTATGCGATCAACGTAGGAAAATCTACTGCTTCATGGTCGAACTGAGCACAGTATGAACATGATATTCTCATAGGGTTTGGTACAATCGTTGGCATAGTTCCCTCGTCCTTTGCAATTGTAACAATTTAACTATCAGTGGCCCCTTTCTGGTCCCATTCCTCCTCATCCTCGACCTCGCCCCTAAAATCCAGCGCACACCATCCCTGCTGCTGGGTCAAGGGCTCACGTTTCTGTCTGCATCCGATAGGCTGGGGTTCGATCCATCATTAACTCGTATTTGCGACAAGTATGCTCGTCATGGCCTATTGACCTGTAGAAATTACAAAACAACTGTTGGGGAGTCTGTGTATACTTCTGCAACAAATGACAATTATCCATCGTGTGTTTTCCTCCTATCTGACAGATCGCACACCATAAATGCGAGTGTCACACTTGGCCCTGCCTGTGTCTCCATTCTCAATAGAATAAGCCCCCCTCTTGCCAAGTAGTTCATGAATACTAGGCAGTGGTCCTTGTCATGGCCCTGGCCTTTGCATTTTATGCACCATATTTTCTCATGTGCCTTTGGCCATGGTGCCCTATCTTACTTCAAGCTCTACATTTCCAAGCAGAGATTCTGTAGTTGCATTGGATTTGTTGAACTCCTAACCCAAGATCTTGTAGCAAGGTCTCATGCAACCTCATTGCCATTTCCAACGCTTTAGCCTAGGTTGAAAGCTTATGTTGTGACAGCACCATCCTCAGGTGCAGTGTCAGAGATGCCATAAACCATGCACAGTGCTACGCATCCATTAGCATCATATTAGCCTCGTGGATCGTACTATTTAGCTGCTGATCTAGATCCTAGGGGGTCTCACCTGGAAGCATCACGATCTCTTTAAACCCGATGATTGACTGTGTCTCTAATTTCGGCTGGCTAAATTCTCTATTCAATGCATTATGGATTTCTATTATCCCTACGTTTGGGTGGTCATTAGAGTGCTTGATATACCATGTCAATGCGTGATCCTACATTGCGATCACCAATGTAGCCTTCTTAATGTTATAGTTTGTGACCCCTTGCGCTTCCCATACTACTCTTTCCATGAACCAAAACTGGTCCGGATCATCATTCCATACTCCTCTGGATACGGGTAGCTTGATCGCACTCGCCATGCTGAACTGCGAGGTTGGTGGAGGTGGAGTGGGTGGAGATGGAGGTGAAAGAGGTGAAGTGGGTGGTGGCGTGGGTGGAGGTGGTAACTACAAAATGCGCTGCCTTATCAAACTGACCGCACTTCTCGGAGAGACCCGAGTGATCTCTTCCTCGCTCTCTCACGAATTTGAAATTAAGGGACTATTTCCTAATCCCCTGCTACCTTTGTATATCTTTCCACTCCTCATTGTTCCAAACATTAATGTATTCACATAACCCACTTTTCACATAGCATCTTAATCCAGGTATTCAAAGATTTAATGTACTTACCTCGTGGTCCCTTGAGAAAACGTCGTTCTACTTCGCTGTAGCTCACGGTTGTGTCTATCGCAAACTCAGTGATAAATCCCCCTATTATCTAGTCGAGCCAATAGTCCACAACTCATGCGATATTTTCTTCTGATACCTCTAGTCTGTGCACTAATTCCAGAGTCCACACTATCGGTTGGTTGAGCCTACACCTTCCCTAGCTATCGGTTAACCTCGCGATCCACTCATACAGTTCATAAGAAAAGGATGTGAAGAAAATCTCATGGATTTCTGTATACACATAGCAATCCAACCACCTTTTCTCGAATACCTGCGGAGTTCTATTTTCCTGTGTCACGAACTCGTGAATCTTCTTGTCCAACCACTCTTCAATTTCCTTCTTTGTTGGGTTCCAGTGGCATGACATCAGACATCCCTTAGGTAGATCCCAGTCCCAACAATGGAACTATCTGTTGGCTAGGTGGGGCCTGACCCAGGTTCAGCAATGAGTTTAAACAAGAAAATATCAGTACTACTGGCCCTTTCGGCAATAGTTCGCGGAGTGCAGACTGAGGTCTCACCCGAAGTAGTATGGGAGGGTGTTGGAACCAGGTTTCCGCACCCTAGGGATGTCTTGATGAGGGTTCTGGAGGTTCGTGATCCTAATATGTGCATTGCGCTACTCTGCGCAGCTTTCTATTCTTCGCAACCCATGTGCACCTTTGTGAATACAGTATTATTCTGATCTGATCCTTACTATGCTATTATATTAGTGCTTAACTTAGTTTGTGTAGGCCTAATATTCTTATTACTTATTCAACTTTCAGATTAGCTCGCGTACTCGAAAACAATATAAATGCATAAAGATAACTAGAACATAGAAATACAGATCTGCAAATAGATGCACAATATTCTAAATCAATCTTAGCTTTATTAATACTCAAGTTCAGTTACAAACCCAACTCCGCCCTGCGCACTCAGCTGTAGGGGTCCACACACTCAGCAGTGGACTCTACTAGGCCTCTGCGCACTCAGATGTAGAGCCTCTACCTACCACTACGACCCAATATACTTCAAATCCACTTTTATCTTCTGACCATGCCTTCGTATCTGTCTATTACTTGTCAAAAATAAGACTGTCTTTACACTTACAACCTCGCTCTATTTATACAATCCCATGGTCCACAGACCATGAGTAGGCCAACATATTATACACTAAATTACATTATTTTAGGGCAGACAGCTAGACTGTTGCGCTCCGCGCCCGCATTTCATCGGGTCTTTACATTACATTGACCAAAACTCGGGCTTTAAGCCCAAAAACTTGCTATGGGGGGATCTGTTGCCCAACAGTAGGCTTCTGAAGCATTACTATATCTGAAAATTTTCTGGAAATTTTCATGATCACTGTATATACCAGTTTACATTTCATGTCAGAGTTTGCAGTGGTTATCTTAGGATTTTGAAGCCCGAGCAGAAGGCCATAAGACTTCTTAATCAATTTTTGTTTTAAAGTTTCTATTTTCTTTGTTCATGGTTTGTAAAATTCAGTTAGTCAGTGTTTATATTCAAGTTAGGTTTTGCATTTTGACTCCATGCCCAATGAATAAGGCTACTAGGTCTACGGTGTTCTTGACACCTCCTATGGAGCTTCCATCCCTAGTTGGAGCCAATGTTAGTATCAGCCAATTTTTCCTTCCACCAGTGATCAATGTTCTCTTTTAGAATGTCCATTAGGGTTTAAGGTCAAGTTTTTGTCATTTCACTAGGTCTTCCATGCAAAAACTTTGGTCACTGGTTAGTGCGTCTAGGATTATTTCCACTCCTTTAAGATTTCCATGTCTAGTCACTGCCATCACTTAGTTGGATGTGCTATCATTAAATATATCATCATCATCACTTCATTCATGTCACCATGGTCTTCATTTCGCTCAATACCTCCATTAGGTCATTAGGGTTTCACAATCACCAAAATCTCATTCCATGCATAAAAATCCAGCAAAGGAGGAGTGGTAATAAGCAAGTTTCTTTAATAAATTTGATATCAAGTGTAATTTTATGTTTTCATATGTAATAACTACTTCAAGGTTTTGAGTTTCAAAGGTTGCAGTTTAGATTTCCAAAAAGGTTCAATGTCTCAAAAAAATGCCATAAAGTTACCAAGTTTCAAATATCAGAGATCATAAAGTGGCAAGGGTCCCAATTTAAGTTTAAAAGGGTAAGAGGAGTTACTTTTTAACTCATTTTCACTTTCAAATTTCCTATTATATCTCATTTATTATCGTGTAGGAGGAAAACTTGGTGAAAATTGAGGGCTTTGCTGTATTCTAAGTGAATTGCAACCCTTTTGTGCAAAGATGTGACCCTTTTGACATAATTGCGACCCTTTTGAAGTGAATTGTGACCCTTTTGGGGAGCAGCAAGACCTTTCTGCGTAGATTGCGACCTTTCTTAGTGGAGCGTGACCCTTCTCTCCAAAAGTGCGACTCTTTTAAGGAAGTGCAACCTTTCTGAGCCAGATCGACCCACAAGGATTTATTCTTGTTTTTAAGGAGATTTTCGACTTATTCATGTCTCCAAAGATCATTCAAGGACTCTTAAAGCTTCTGCAAACAGTAAGTGGGCATCTACACCATCCTTTCAAATATTTTTCTCAATGTGAATTGATTGTTGCTCAGGGTTCTCTCCAACAAATTCTTGGTGAATAAACCTAGCTTCTATTGATTTACCATTGTCATCTATCATTTCACCACTCATTTTCCATTGATTTCATCAAACCCTAGCCTCCCACTACATTTTCACCTTGAGAAAACTTCCACTTCAGTTTTATCAACATCATCTAGCTAGTGTTTTACCATTCAACAAATTTAATGAAGATTGAAAAAGAGACTGAAAAGAAAGTGCACAAGGGAGGACACCATTCAAGGTTTGAGCCATCCAACCTAAGAGAAATCAATGATTCTCTCTTTTCCCATAAATGTTTCAGATATGTTAGTTGTATGAAGTTTTCTAAGCAGGTTACAGAGTTTGGTTCCCATGTCCCTTTGACAAGCATTGTTGGGTAATGGGTCCCCCACGTAACGGGTTTTGGTCTTAAATCCCACAATTTCGGGGATACTAGTATTGTAAAGGCTCTGCAAAGTGCGCGGAGCGTGAGTGGTAATGAGTCAAGTCAAAGGGTAGTTCACCCTTAAATAAGGTAAAATAATAGAAAATGAGTTGGCCTGCCTGTTAGCCTCCTGTTGCAACAGGTTTTATATTTCATGATTGACAGTGGAAGTGCTAAAAATGTTCATCTTTTCCATACTGTAAAAGTTCCATTTTTGAAAGATTTATCAATTAAGGGAATGCGAAACCAGCTTAATCTTGGTTTCCTTAAGTTTAAATTGCTTGTTTTAGAATAAAGAAAGAAAATTTGTCCAAACAGTTTAAGCTTGGCAGATTAATAGCTAGGTAGAGAATGAAGGAGCCCAACTGTCTAATCTGGGCCCTTGGAAGCAATAAGGGTAGTTTTTAGATAGGAGGATAGTTAAAAAGAAAAAAACAATCAGGGTTTGCAAGTCTAAGTGCACCCTTCCTGAAGTAACAAAAAATGCTAGGTGTATTAGGTTGGGTAGGTAGCCTGGGGTTGCAGAAGCGAGATCATCTTCAGTCTTGGCCTTGACAAAGAAAGCTCATCTCATCAGTGGCAGAGGTAGCAAAGCAATATTTTGATGGCAGAATTCTGGAAGCATGTCTAATTTCCCTTCACTCCCCCTAAAAAGTCTCTTACTAACATCCCCCTAAAGGACCTTGGGATCTGCCCAACAAGTCCTAGTCTTAATTCATTTTTGTGAAACATTAAGTCAAGATTTTGGCTTTCTTCATGAAAAGAAGCCACATTTCTTATGTAAAATCAATTCTCACTCTCATTTACCCCTACGTCTAAGTTTACTTTTGAAACTTAGCCTTCTGCTCTACTTTCACCTCATAAACTCATATTAACCTCTAACTCTATTATTTAGCTCCCTAAATCATTTCCCTATCCCCTACTATACAAAAAGCTATATAAAATCTCAAAAATATTAAATAACCCCCCCCTTGGCACTATAGCCATATTTTTCTAAATCTGGGAGGCGATAGTCCGTCTGGGGCTCCTACTAACCCATTCGCGTCCTAACTGGACTTAGTCTGACACCTGGTCACACTAACAACCATTCCCCCTCAACCCTGACCCTAAAATACCCACGTTCCGCCTTTATCCTAAAGTTTTGCCTGTAAATATCTACCTCGCACGCTTATAACCCCGTAAACCCACTTTCCTAATGTTCAAACCCCCGCCATACAATAAATTAATCAAATGCGCCGCGGGTCCTATCCCTTATCCTTCCGCCACCTCATATATTTCGCCAGCCGTCTGATCGCCCGTGCCCAAGATCTACAGTGGGCGAGTGTTTTCATGCTCTGACATGCGAGGGTTAGCGTCCGGGAGATTGGCGGTTTTCCCGTCGTACTCCCACCACGCGTCGCCCTCCCGGCTGTGGCGGAGCCCCCTCCTCCGAAACCACTTCAGTACAAAGGCGGTGCGATACAAACTGGATACTGCTCTCCTCTGGGTGACGTCGGCGCCACGTCTTCCCGATAACGTCACCTCCTCGCCTCTGCTACTGTGCCACAGTTTCCACCACCTCATCCCTCTCGTGTCCGTGCCCTGCCACCATGTCATTGCCACATCGCCGCCCCATCAGCTGCCACGTCACCCATCTGTACCCAGGACCCGCCGATGACGTCACGCTGACGTCATCCAGAAAAAGCGCCAAAATCTCATTTTTTGCATAAAAAGTGTGCAAACTCCGTTGTATTTCATTTCCATTAGTTCATTTGCAAGACTCTGGTTCGCTGTTTTTACCATTTACTCATTCCCAAAGCTTGAAATCAACCAAGCAAGCTGTTGCGGCCTAAAATTCAACTTCATAGCCTACCTTCGCTCCAACTTGTCCACTCTCAGCGTTGTTTGAACCAGGTATTTGTCATATCTTCCCCTTTTTCGCTCCTGTTCTTCATTTTATCCACTGCACATACTGTAAGCCTACAGATTTCCCCAATTGGCAGCTCCGACGCGCTTAAATCTTCATTCAAAACCACTAGAAACCTTTCACTTCAGAAAAAGCCTCGTAAACCTTGTGCCCATTTGCAAATTTTGTTGGCGAGTTCCGTTTAGAGCTCGGCCTTCAGGAAAAATCTCGCAGCAGCTCAACATTACCCTATTTTACCTTATTCCACTATTTAAGTCAATCCACTGAAACTGTAATTGTCCTCGGCTCCTTTGCATTTGTTCCTCACAGTCTCTAGCTCCAGAGAATTCACTAAGAAAAGGGAAGTTGACCCAAAA
Organism: Pinus tabuliformis; assembly: GCA_031772625.1. Classification (NCBI taxonomy): domain Eukaryota; kingdom Viridiplantae; phylum Streptophyta; class Pinopsida; order Pinales; family Pinaceae; genus Pinus; species Pinus tabuliformis. The sequence goes on from CM062811.1 coordinate 1,156,726,935, forward strand.
CTCCGCAAAGTTGGTCTCTCACAGTATAAGCTCCCAAGCAGTCAAGCTACTGTTGCATTTGAGTTCAGTTCCACCTACTTCTGCTAGTTTTTACAAGCAAGATTGTTAGCCAGTTGTTGCATTAGTCCTCCTTTCAGATCAAGCATTCAAAAGCTGCGTAATGGCCACTCCATCTGCTCTGAACGTCACTCCCATGAACCCACCAAGTAAAGAGCTTGAGTCAATGGCCTTGGCTGACACAGATTATCTTATTCAAGACCTGGTTGCGAACAAAAATCATTTGCACACCTACTGTCAGCTAAGAAACAACTTTATAAACAGCACTGACATGTATGGCATATGGGAGTCCAATTTGCCACATTATTTCCTCCCCTCTGTCAATATTTTTCCTGAAATTATTCACCTGTGTGCTGCAAACTATGAGCCAACTCAGAGGGTTGTTAAGTCTCCATCTGGGAGCATACTTTTCTACATCACTCCTGATTCCATCAACCAGATGTTGAATTTCAAGCAGACTCACATACTATTGCCCTTCTCCATGAATAACTTACTGGAAGAAGCCTCCTAGCTCCCTGGCCCCAAGATTGAAAGAATTGCTAAGACATTCATGAGGGCAGATTGCCAACCTAAGGAACCACCCCCATTCCTTTATGACCATTTCAATGAGGTAGGCAAGCTACTGGTAGACATGATATCCTATGTGTTAGGCTTCACAACAAGTGAACATGTAGATGAGACAGTGCTGGTTCTGTTGTCTTCATTCAGCCACGGACAACCTCCTGCTGTCAAGCATAATTATGCCAAGTTCATAGCAAATAAAATCCATGACTAGCTCATTAAGCCAGATAGGCAGGGAGTTTTCAAATATTCCTCATACATCTATCATGTGTTCATGTATTATCAGTCTAAAAGCTTCCAGTGTCCCATTAAGAAATTGGATTCAAAGGGAGCAAGGAGATCTGTTGTCCTCTGGTCATTAGTATTCCATCAAGTCCAACATTCTCCTTACTCATACTGTGAGTTTATCGACCAGTTTGTTTATCGAGTCTCCTGCCTCTTAATGAAATCTCCCCCTCCCAGAATAACTTATGAGATGCAGAAGATATTGCAGCTATCTAAGAACTACAAATTAGGTGACTGGTACCTATACCAGGATCACACTGTCATCAGAATCTATGGCTGTGAGCTTTGTCCTTACAAGCTCCCAAGATATGTACCAATGAGACTGTTTGCCTTGGAATACTACAGGAAACTTATCAATTCAGATCTGACTCACTTTCACATCACCAAGAAGAAGGCTCAACTGGAATTTAAAGACCACCTAGGCCCCTTCATCATGAACAAGAAGGCAGGTTGGCAAGATGCTGACCTGATACTCAAGGATCAACATAAGTTGAAAAGAAGTTTCTGGTGGGTCCCTTATGACCCGCTTGGCTTTATTAATGCCAGAAGAGTCAAATATAGATTGACACCCTATGAACACTGCAAAATCCCACACATTGAAAAATATGCTAATCAAGATGTGTGGGCACAAGGCACTTTAGTTGAAGAATTCACTCAGGAGGAAATTTTGGAGCAAACTGCTAAAGATCTTGAAAAAACTCTTGACTTGGATTCTGCTGACCAGGTAACTTTCAAGCTGCCATATCAAGTTGAAGAGGGCACATCTACAGCTCCAGCTTCACAAGCTGCCCAGGGAGCATCTACATCAGCAACAGGTACAGCTAAAGGAAAGGAGCCAATGGAGACAGAGCAAGAAATGGTCACAGAGCAGCCTGTCACTTCATTAGAATACTTCCAAGAACAGGTCCCTCCACAACAAACACAGTCACCCCAAATGCCAGTTTTACAGACTCCTGTAAATGAAGAAATATGCAGAAAACAAGACCGAGAAGACTCCACACCTGCTAGTGGGTCTACACAGCAGCCCGAAACTAAGAGGCAAAAGGTTGACTCTCCATTTGAGGAGGAAGTCAGTGAAGAAGTTATAGAAAGCCCGAGGAGGGAAGCAAGCCAGCATACGCCTACAAGCTCTTTTCAGCAAGAGCAAGACAAACAGCATGCCATGGAGGTGTCTTCCTCCACACAACAAGGCAAGAAACCGACTAGCACCAAAGCCAGCTTTAAAGAAATCAAGGCTCAAAATGAGCTACTAAGAGTGCAATTGTATGACCAATTCCTAAAAGCAACACCTGCCAGGCAGGAAAGGTTGATGGCAGCATATGACATTAAAGAAGAAAGGATGATTCTCACCCACTTCAAGCCCAAGGTGCAGCAGCCACAGTCAGTTGCAGACTATGTCAGAACAAGATTAGAGGTCCTAGCCAAGGACATTCACCCCATGGATAAAATAGAGTTACATAAGCAAACAGGGGAGATGGTTTATGCCACCCTGGTGGAGAAGGCCACATTGGCCCATGAGTTGAAGGAATCTCTAAAGAATACAAACACTCAGCTGGATTTAGAAAGAATGTCCTCCACAGCTAAAGACCATGGAATTAAAACATTGGAGGACATTATTGTTGACTTAAGACATGATCCTAAGGATCCTAAGGGGTTGAGGGCCCTTATGAAGAAGAAAGATGATGATATTGCTGCATTAAAAAAGCGATTGAGGTTGCTCCCTACTGAGCACCCTCAAACAGAAGGACTGGTGAAAGAGAAAGAAGCTGAGGATACATTAGATTTGCTGATGCAATTGAACCAAAGAGTAATTGAGATGGAAGGAGAATTGGAGAGAGCACTACAAGAAAAGCAGGGAGAAACGACCTCCCAGCTACCTCAAATAGTTCCAACTGTTGTTGTTGTTCCTCCTGCACCAGCATCAGCGACCCCTCCAATTATTCCGGCGACCACAACAGCTACAGATGCTACAGCGGCAACAACAACAGCTCCTGACTCTAGCATGAGCATGGATGAATTGACAAAAGCTATCAAAGAGCTAGAGCTTCAAGCAACAGAGATAAAAGAGGCCAAAGAAAAGTTGGCCAATTTGGAAGGAAAATATGATAAGTCCAAAATGATAGTGGCTGAGCAGACAAGGGAAATTAAAGTCCTGAAGGACAAAATAAAGGCCCTGGAGAAAGAGCTATCTTTGGATAAAACCTTGGCTGAAATAAAAAAGATTCTGTGGGCCAAGATTAATCAGTCAGTCACAAGCCAATGGAGGTCAATTCAGGCCATGTATGAACAAGTAGAACTACTTGGCTTGGCTCAGTTTGAAACTCAGAGAGCCAAAGCAGCATTGGGAAGCATGCCTGAGCAGGCCAACAAAATGATCAATTTTTTGAATCATCAGACTAAGGAAGAGCTGGCGGCACTGCATATCATGAACAGAACAGAGGCTATATTGACAGCAAAGAGGGTGCTCACATTGAAAAGCTTTGTGCAAACCCTAGAAGCAAGATGTCGGGAAATACAAAGGGATGTAGACAAATTTGAAATAAAGCTTGCAGCACTACAGACTAAAGGATTGCCCAGCCTACTGACCAGCGCTGGAAGGTTATTGACACGTGACCAGTATGCAACCAGGCTCAATAATTATGTCACAAATCAGCTTACTGCATCCTCAGGCTCTGCAGCAGAGTCAGGGCCACCTTCAGGACAGACTCTCTATGACAAGCTGGAACACTTATTTTACATGGAACATGAAGTTAACCATCTGTTTGAGATGCCACCCAACTATTACAAATACACAGAGGCTGATGAGACACTTGTCAAGATACAACAGCATCAGTTACCTCCCCAGGATTGGTGGCAGGCAATGCTGGCCATTTTTCCCAGGTGATTCCAGTTTTTGCCCCTTTTTGTTTATTTCAAATATCGGTCAGCTATGAGTCAGCAACAGGAGACACGAAAGCACCAGATAGGGTGGTCAAGGAATGTGCAGAACAGGTTGGAGCAGTCACAAAGCAAAGAGCTGGGACGGCAAGCCTAAGAGCGCGGATTTTTGAAAGTGCAGTCCAGTCGACTCGAATGAACTCAAAGGTCAACATTCGCTGATAGAAAAGAACAGTTGTTGCATTTGTCTTTATTTCAGCATTTACTTTCTCATCAACCACTCCTTAGAAGTTAGTAAAGAAGTTATGAGCTATTAACTCATCATCTAGATATTTTGGTATCTAATTTTTGTATATATATTACCCTCTGCATTGTTAAAAGGGTTGGTCGGCTAATGTGCTCCAAGAGAGACTCGCACTGTATATTTGATATTTTCTATAATCAAAGATTTCTGAAATCTTGGAGAATGGACTATTTGATGTGTTGTTAATTGGTTCTGAAGGATGAATTTGGAATTCTTGTGCTGCAATATGAGTCAATAAGTTTTCCTCACCTCTGCTATTTCAATTTCATATATGCTCAAGTCATTGAACAAAGGATTGGTTTAGAATTTGCTTAGCTGCACTCTATGCTCAGTTTATGTGGCTTCTTAATGTTTTCCTCTTGATTTAGGCATAAATATGAATTCCTTTATGGCTCATGTTTGATCTATTTCACATATGAATGACTGTTATCTAGGAATTCTTAGCTGCTCCTAGATAGGGCTCATTTATCTTCCCGTTGCTAACCTGAATGAGAGATTCTTAATTGCCTCTCATTCCTTAGCCTTTCGATCCGTCTCTTTACCTTGAATGATTGTTTCATATGCAGCTGTCTTGCTCCATTTTCCTCTCTTGTGACCAAGAAAACTCACCAGCAGTCTTACTCCATGACTCCATGCCCAATGGTTTGAAACTTATCACACTATGTTTTGCCTCTTTACTTGAAAGCATCATCCTTCCCACCAAAACGCAAACAAAACCCCTTGAACTCAATAACTAGCCTAAAAACCTTATCAACAAAGCTAAATCAGAAAGAGAGAGCCCTCTCTGATTGCAGGTGGGCTAGAACCTGCAGTCCAAAGATTGGTTTGTGGTTACCTCGGCCGTATCCTTTCAGGAGCTTAAGGACAACCTGAGTGATAACACTGCCCATGGTCCACGAACCATGAGAATGTATAAATAAAGCAAGGCTCTAGGTGTAGAAGACAGTTTTAGAAACACATTAGAGAAGATCGATAGTGCATGGGTTGTCGACAGCAGCAGTCGCTCTGAGTTTGTAAGTCTGAGTCAGGGGTTGTAGTAGGGGATAGAGGATCCGCAGCTAAGTGTGTGGAGGCCAGGTAGAGTCCACAGCTGTGTGCATGGACCCCTGCAGCTGTGTGCGTAGGGTAGGAAGTGGATTGTAACCGAATAAAGGCATTAACAAAGATAAGTTGGTTTTGAAATATCGTGTATCTGTTCTTGATTCTTGTTTATGCATTTGCTTATGGTTTATGACTACGCAAATGTCTGTTGTGTTAATTGGTAACTGAAGCATTGTGCCATTTTAAGTAATTTAAGATCTATAATAATATTAATCACAATAAAGATCATTAGCCCTTGTGCTCATATTCCCACGAAAGGTGATACTCTGAACAAACGGTTGCGCAAGAGTAGCACAACACATAGGATTGGTCTGTGAACATCTAGACCTCATCAAGACATCCCTAGGGTGTGGAAACCTAGTTCTAGCACCCTCCCATACTACCTTAGGTGAGACCTCAGTCTGCGCTCCATGGACTATTGCTGAAAGGGTCGGTAGTTTCAGAATTTGTTTGGCTAAACATTTCTGAACCTGGATCAGGCCCCAATAAGCCAACAAATGGTTTCGTTACTGGGACCGAGATCTGCATAAGGGATGTATGATGTTGGAACACTAGAACCCTATGAAGAAAGAAATTGAAGGTTGGTTGGATCTGAAGCTGCACGAGTTTGTAATACAGGAAACAAAACTCCGTAGATATCTGAGAAGAGGTGGTTGGATTGCTTCATATATACTGAAATCCACGAGGTCTTCTTTGCGACCTTCTCTTCAGAACTATACGATTGGATCACGAGGCTAGCAGATAACTAGGGAAGGTGTGAGCTTGATCAACTGATAGTGTGGACACTAGAGTTGGTGTGTAGACTAGAGGCATCTGAAGATAAGATCTCGTAGGTTGTAGATCATTGGTTGGATCAAATAATAGGAGGGTTTATCACTGAATTTGCGATAGATGCGACTATCAGCTACAGGAAGCAGAAAGACATTTTCTCAAAGGATCACGAGGTAAGTAAATCAAGTCTTTGAATCCTGGATTAAGATGTTGTTATGTGAAAAATGGGTGATGCACATACATTAATGAGCGGAACGATGCGGAGCAGAAGGGTCTATAAAGGGATTGAAGTGTTAGGAAACAATCCTTTAATTTCACCACTGCGAGTGAGTGAGCAAGAGCGTGCTTGGGTTTCTTCGACGAGTGCATTCAATTTTATCAGGTAGCACATTCCATAGTTATCATCTCCTCTAATGCCACCACTCCCACCACCTTCTTCACCTCCAACTAAGCCCACTCCGCCTCCACCAAACCAGTAGTTTAGCATGGCAAGCACGATCAAGTTGCCTGTATTCAGAGGAGTAGGAAATGAAGACCCAGATCAGTTTTGGTTCGTAGTAAGAGCACTGTGGGAAGCACACGCGATTATGGATGATAACATTAAGAGGGCCACATTGGTAAGTGTGTTTCAGGATCGTGCGCTGAATTGGTATATCAAGCACTCGAATGATCACCTGAATGCCAAAATAGCAGAGATTCAGATTGCATCAAACAGAGAATTTAACCTGAAATCAGAGACATAGTCGATCATCGGATTCAAGGAGATCGCGATGCTTCCAAGTGAAACCCCCTGGGATCTAGATCATAGGATGAAAAGTATGATCTGTGAGGCTAATATGACATTGACAGATGCACAACACCGCGTGTGGTTTGTGGCGTATTTGACACCACACCTGAGGACAACACTATCACAAAAGAAGATATCAAACCAGGCAGAGGCATTGTAAATGGCGATGAGACTGCACGAAACACCAATATAGGATCTAGGGTTGGGAGTCCAACAAATTCACACACAACTACAAAACCTATGCTTAGAGATGCAAAGTTTGAAGCAGGATAGGGTGCCCTGGCCAGAGGCACGTGAAGAAGTGTGGTGTGTAAAATGTAAAGTTCAGGGTCATGACAAGGATCACTGTCCCGTATTCGTGAACTATTTGGCGGGAGGGGGACCAATGCCATTGATACCGGAGGCACAAGCAGGGTCGAGTGTGCCCGCAACACTCTAGTGCATGATTTGTCAGGTGGGAGGAAAGCACGCGACGGACAACTGTCAACTATTGTAGAAGTATACCCAGACTCCATAGCAACTGTACTATAATTTCTATAGGTCAATGGGTCACAATGAGCGAACATGTCAAAGCTATGAGCTAATGATGGATAGGACCCCATCTTATAGAATGCAGACAGAAATGTGAGGCCTCAATCTAGTTGCAGGAATTGTGTGGGGAGGATTTCAAAGACGAGGTTGAAGATGAGGAGGAATGGGACCAGGACGAGGGTGCCGATAGTTAATATGCTACAACTGCAGAGGACTCGAGAACTACACACACGACTGTACAAATCTAACTAGAATATGTTGTCCATATTATAATCAGTTTGATCATGAAACAGTAGATTGTCCGACGTTGATCGCATAGATGTGCAAGAAAGGGGTACTACAGCCTACTCCAACTCAAAATATCCAAATGATGAGGTCAAAACCATGTGAAGAAGACCCCAACGTGAATATGGTTCTTAGAAGTGGCGTGACTACAAGGGAAGATAAGGGAAAGAAACCCGAGGATGATACATGGGTTCACAAGGCCCCTATGAAGGAATATGAGCTTGACTTGGAACGCACAAAGGAAACAATTATGGAAGCTAAGAAGAGCTTCAAGGAGGCCTCTACTTCAGGTAGTAAGGATCAACCAGAGCCAAGAATGCATCCGTCTATGCTTACTACCTTTTTAGAGACATGCATGAAGCTGCTATGAGACAATAAGGCAGTTAAAGGACTCCAAGAGCTGATCACTAGGTGCGCAAGATCAGGGGAACCGTGCGTAGTTCGAAAGATGGGGAAGCATGCTTTGCATACTAGGAGCGAAATGTGGCTAACGGTGCAAATTGGTGAATATGAGATGGATCAGGTAGTCCTCGACCTGGGTTCAACTATGAATGTGTTACCAAAACATATTTGGGAGTGAATGGGTCAGCCCATGTTACAGTGGTCTCCTATTTAATTATGGATAGCGAACCAACAAAAGATCTTGCCCATGGGAAGACTGTAAGGGGTAACAATGGATATTGAAGGTGCGAGCACGCAGACGGACTTTGAGGTAATAGAGATTGTGGATGACAGTAACCCTTACCCCACGTTATTAAGGATAGATTGGGCTACGAATATGAATGGAGTCATCAATCTGAAGAAGCGAAAAATGACTTTCGAGAAAAAGTCTCTACGCGTAGTAGTTCCACTGGATTTAGCTGAAGGAGTGCGCTACGCTGAACCTATGCATGAATATGATAGCGACGATGAGCTGGACTGCATTTACCACATAATAGCACAAGACCAGGATAGGGTAAACCCAACTGAAGATGGGAGAATATCATGGGAGCACGACAGTTCCTGTACTTCAGATTCTAATGAAGAAATAGAACATTGGCAGAACCAATTGCATGAAGTATCAACGCTAAATTGCAACATGATGATTAGATCATTGTGGTACGTGATGACCGAAGCTAGGGAACTATGAACATATGATGGGGACAAAGGTGGGGATGAACTCTTAGATGAAATTGGAAGGTCAGTACCAAAACAACAACGGTATGATGTGATGGATTGGGCATTACGTGCGATGCCCACATGATCGTGGCAGAAGCACCAGAAGAATATTGGGAGCTGGCATGAATGTAGAAGAAGGATGCACTTGCGGTTTCAAAATCCCCAGCATCAAATGCAAGCCAGGCAGCCAGGACAAAGCAGTTTGCACGCCCACCTGTGTCGATGGGTGCAGTCGTGTACTGGGTAGGAACAACCCAGGCTAAGGATAAAAAATTAGGACCTGAAATGGCAGAAAAAAGAGTGACGCACACTACAAATACCCCATGACAAAGCATTCACAAGGCTATGTGGGATCATGAAGAGAGTTCACCAGATGGGATGATCGGATTGGGACCTGCACGTCCTTGTGGTTCAATGGGGTTATAAGACCATAAGCAAAAATTGGAGCGCCAAAATGATTTCAATGACGACAAGAAGAGAGGAAATCAGGAGGGCAGAGAAGAATCCCTAGACTATGGCTCTCATAGTAGGGATAGGACGTGAGGACCTGGTTAAAGGAATTAGGCAGTTGTAAGAAAACCTTCTGCGCGGAAGCATGAAACTTCGTGAACTCGATGATGAGTGGGCACGGCTAAGGAAGAGGAGTATGACATTGGATGAAGAAATCTGCAAATTGGAAACCGAAGTTGTGCAAGCGGTTCGCAAGAAACTAAGTATGATGAGACCGAGTCTAGCTAGCCCTACTACTGCATGAGAAGAAATTGTGACCTTGCTATCATGGCTGCAACCACACCTTAATAAACAAGGGAAGGTACCATACAAAGAGGGATGCGATGGAAAGGCATGTGAAAGGTGCCCGAAGCTCAGGCTAGCAAGAACAATGAAGCCTCGCACCAAGGGTGTTGTTAACCTTGCTGGCACTATGCCCACAAAGGGATCCATATAGGCTCTTGAAGTCTCCAAATTTGCTTAGAAACATGCTAATGGATCTATTAATGGGCTTGAAATCTTCATTTTTTTCTCAAAGATCATCCAATGATTAAAATCCGCACAAGAGGAGAGCCCTTGGAAGGGCAGAAATGCACTATCAGGAGGCTAAAATGCTTAAAAACCCATGAAAAACCCACAAACGCAAGCTTAAATAGTGAATGAACAACCATCGTTAGATCTGGCTGATCAACGACACAGATCTAGGCAGCTAAGCATAATTAGCTGAGCAGAGGGGCAGTCTAAAGGCGGGAGCATGACACTGTCGATTAGCAATCACCAATGATTGGATCAGCAGATCGCATCAGCAGGGGCCATAGGTTATGTTATATAAATACCCGAGCATTGGCCATCAGCGATTGTGATTTATCGCATCGCCACTATACCAAGGGGCAGGGCCTATGCACATACGTATTTCCAATGCGATAACTGGACCCGACAGTTATGTAATGCAATATTTGATAATATTTGAAGCCCTCGCCCATGCCATTTTAATGTATTTCCCATGTATTTCGTTATGTAACGAAATACAAAGGGAAATAGGGACAGCGCCGATGCGATAAAACCCGGACACGAAAGGGTTTCGGGAAGCAAAATGGATATATTTTCAAGTCCGCTAAAGGCCCATTTTTAATTTATTTCATGTATTTTCGTTGTACAACAAAAATATGAAGGGAGCATTGGCTAATGCAATTGCAATGAGCCCCAAACCCGAAAGGGTCTGAGAAGTGGAATATATGCTATTTGAAGTCCGCCAAGGCCATTTTTTCATAAATCAATGTTTTGACATATTTCCAATATGAAGGAAAAATCACAAAACAGGTAGGATTTCAGGCGGGCCGTGGGTGATCAGTGGTTTAGGCCAAGCTCCACCTGATGCCATACAGCTACTACCACGTGTCCAAGACGAGGAGAGAGAAAACTGCCCTCATCGGGTGGTTAACTCTAGTACAAAAGAGGCACCCAAAATGGATCATCACCGTTGGATGTGGGACTCCCAAATCAATGGTGGAGATATGTTATAACTACAAGGGTGGACCTAAGAGGAGAATAATCCATATCTAAGGATTTCTTAAGTTTGAAAAGGATAGAGATGGGTAGGATTTTCACAGTGTCACTGCATTTTCTGTTTAAAACAGAAAACAGTCATGTATTAATAGAAAGGGGCCATTTAAAGGGATTAGAAGGGCCTGAAGACCCATTCCACCATATAACAGAGCCCGGGAGACATATCACCAGGAAACAGGAGCCCGGAAAGAGAAAGAAAAGGGCCACAGCATGCTGCAACCTGAAACAAAAAGATCATGGAGCATCAATACCGCAACACAGCCAAATCAAACAAGATCAGGGAGCATCAACAACACAACTGTCCAAAACAAACAGAAAGATCAAAGGCCATAGCGTAGCTCATCAAAAAAAGCATCATGGGACATCTCTAGCACAAGAGAACTCCTAGATAGTGCAACAAGCCACCAAAAATATCTGAAAGCAGTTACTCTATTGTAGAAGCAGAAAACTTTGATCCCATGCTTTCCTAGAGGGCATCAAATCAGTTAATAATGCATATCAGGCAGATTAAGACTCCGAGCCTCTTAGATCTCAGAAGCATTGTAAATAGGCTATATCTAGTTTAAAGTAAGATGTAATAGGGGTTCAACTCTTGGAGATTATTCCTCCTCTGTTCCTTCAAGCTCCTCATCTTCATTCTAGCAATATAAGATTCTTTTTCCATTATATGTTCAATGTCCATTCTCTTTGTTGTTCTATGCTTGCACATGAATAGTTTGTTCATGTTTTCTTTTCTATCTAAGGCTAGATAACTGTCATCTTATCTCTGCTTTGATAAATTAGATTTGCAAGCTTCTTTATTGCCTGTAGCTAGCCATTTATATGTGGTCGTATATGCATCTATCGGTACAGTCAGTATTCTCTTTTGCTGCCTCTAGCTAGCCATTCATTTATGTTTATGTATGCAATCTATTGGTAAAATCAGTATTCTCCATCTATTCATTGAATCTATAAATTATTGAGCATTAGTGGTCTAAGGCCTTGTATTGGTGAGAGTGTTCATGCATGTCTTGAGTGAGAATAGAGTTGAAATGGCTATCTAACTTGATCCAAACCATCATTTATTCCAATAGTTCAGAGAAAAATATTGAAGATTACAATGTTACCAGGCATCTCTAAGCTACAACCTAGGAGAGTTTCTTGGAGTGATAACATAATTGGTGTTGTTACTGGGAATCAAAAACTAAAGCTTAGCTTCCCTGGGAAACGACATAGATCCAGCTTTGATGATAGACAATGTCTGGGCACGTTTTTGGTTGTAATCATCTGTCTAGTGACTCTACTAGAGGTTTAACCTCTTGGCGACTCCACTTCATAGTTCTGGCTCAGTTTGTGAGGCATACTCGGAGAAATCCTCAAAAGTTACAAGCTGACCCAATACCTGACCTTGAAAAAATCATCAAAGAGAGAAAGGTATTGCAGAAAGGAGATCAGGTTCAGGTAAACCTAAACAATCTCCTATATCTCTTCAAGAAAGTATTGTAATATAACAAATACATGTTGAGAGTATAGCATCTAATACTAACGGTGAAGAAAAACTCTCATAGATTCATCAAGCTCCTTATTCTTAGTTTCTCCTTTTGCTTTAAGCCCAAAGGAAACCTCACCTCCTATCCATCGTACTCCTTTAGTCCTGTCAGTCACTCCTCAACCCTCTATCATTTAGACTGCCAGTACTCTTTTAGCCACCATGACTATGGCAGGTCCACAAGCACCTACCAAAATGGAAAGAATCATAGCTGCTAGGTATGGACCTCTAATACTGCCCACTCCTTTGAATGCCATGCCTGCTGGGGAATATTATAAATATAGGCCTAAGTTCACTGGGACAAAAGGTGTTACTGCTGAAGAACATCTTGAGTCATTCTATAGCTATGCTAATAATCTAGACATTAGTGAAGATGATGTGTGGATGAGAGTCTTTGTCCAAAGCCTAAATGGAGAGGCTAGAAAATGGTTCAGAGAACTAACCCCAAGATCTATAGAAGATATTGGAGCTTTAGATGATGCATTCTTAAAGAATTGGGGGGATAAGAAGAACAAATGAGCAGTTGTAGATTTTGCAAAGAAACAAAGATCCAAAAGAAGACCAAAGGGTGAAGGCTCCTTTTTAGAATGCAGTCATGGAAGAAGAGCAGTTTGAAGAAGATGATGAGATCCATTGTCTAGAAGACAAAGGCAATGCTTCCTTTTTTACCTCAGGTGCCTATGAACAGTCATTATGTAATGACCAGATCAGCCAACAATGGGATGGTAAAGCTATTCTACAAACTGTAGATTAGCAAAGATATAATTTGAGATCAAAGATAAATAATGCCAAGGAAACTCAAGTTCAAATAGTTGATGTCCGAACAGTATAGCAAGCTAATAAGAAAAAACAACTGGCAGTTGATCCCATCATCCTCAAAGCTCCAGCTCGTGAGGTAAGAGGCCTTGACAAGTCTCCTTCTCCTTTCAGTTTTCAATCAAAAATTCAGAAGCTAAGAATACCTATGCCTCTGATTGAACTAGTGAAGAATGAGTCCTTCAAAAGATCCATCTTCAAGGCCCTTGAATCTAAAGCCATCTAAGCCTCCACTGACTATGTAAATCTGCAAGATGACAAGCGAGCTGTTATTCTCAGCCCAATGATTGAAAATTGTGAAAACAGCTCCCCATCATTCTATGTCTCTCTGACTATTCATGAAAAAATCCTTCACAACTGCCTTTTGGACACTGGAGCCAGCCATAATCTAATGCCCAAGGCTGTCATGGATGAGTTGGGTCTTGACATCACTAAGCCTTATCATGACCTGTTTTCTTTTGACTCTAGAAAAGTGAAATGTATAGGATTAATCAAGGACCTAGCCATCACTTTGTCTCAGCTACCTATGAAAAGCATGATCATGGATATCGTAGTAGCTGATGTACCCCCCAAGTTTGGCATGTTACTTTCCAGAGGTTGGATCAAGAGATTAGGTGGATCATTACAAAATGGTCTGTCCTATGCTACTGTCCTAGTTTTCAGAGGTGAGAGCAAGAGATTATATAGAGAGGCACAGTTGGCTTATATCATCAGCGATGAGAAGAATCCTACTAATCATCCCATCTATGTTGTTGATATTGATTTTGGAGCATGCATTCTCCATATTAAAGAATCCCAGTTGGCCTCCACGCAGCTTAAAAAACTAGTTTTCCAAATCACTGAAGAAGAAGGCCCACAGATTTGGGACATGTTCTTCGATGGAGCTTGCTCTAAAGAAGCTACAGGGGCAGGTGTAGTCCTTGTGTCCCCAGCACAGGAATATATTCATTTATCTTTCAAATTAACCTTTCAAGTCACAAACAACATAGCAGAGTACGAAGCCTTGATTCTGGGCTTAAACACTCCTAAAGAAATGGGTATCAAAGGCCTAAAAGTGTTTGGAGATGCAGACCTCATTATTCAGCAGGTCAATAAAACTTTTCAAGCTAAGCATCCAAGGCTGAAAGCATACAGAGATGAGGTATGGAGGCTGAAGGATTATTTTAATGATTTCAGCATTTCTTATATTCCAAGAATGAAGAATCAGCTTGCTGACTCCCTTGCTGTGTCTGCTAGCACGTTTATTCCTCCCTTGCCTCCTAAATTGACATATGAAGTTCAGGTAAAATACTGATCATCTCTACCTGACAATGTTAAATATTGGTGAGTTTTTCAAGATGATGAGGAAATCAATAGGTTTTTGAAAGTCGTTGAGGAATTTTCTGAAATGCACATCGATCAGGAAAATGAAGCCATGGGAAAATGTGGCCAGCCCAAGTTAAAAAATGAGATCGATCAAGGAAACATCATCTAGCTGCCTAGTAACCATATACCAAAGGATTAGTGCCTCTAGAGAAGTTGTTCGACCAAAATGATGTGCCCTATAAGTAGGCCAAAACAGAGAATGAGTCTGATGTCTGTAAATACAATATAAGGAGCCCAGCCCATCTGAAATACATAAATTTGCCCACTCAATTGTCCTCTGCCCAGAATTCTGAGTATTAGAACCTCATGAAGCAATTCACTAATATTTTTTCCTGGAAATATAGTGATCTCAAAACCTATGATACGAAAATCATTTAGCATAATATCTCACTGGAAAAGAACACCACACCTTTTAAGCAGTAATTAAGACCTATCAACCCTCTCTTATTGCCTTTGATTGAGAAAGAAATCAAGAAGCTGTTGTTGGGTTGTGTTATATTCTTTCCATGTAGTTAATAGGGGGTTTGAAGGGCACCCATAACCCCACTTTATGGGGGACCCTATGTTAGGTTCGGCAGACCCACCTATGGTTTTGTGCATGATTTTCGCACATGTTTTTTGGACGTGATGGTTTTCTGTCCATGGTATTGGACGCGATGGTTTTCGGTCCATGGTATTGGATGCTTCGGCATGTATAAATATGTATTGTAACATTGAAAGGAACATAATGAAAAATCAAGCTGGTAGTCCCGATTTTGGGATGTAGGGGAAAATCTTTGTGTATATGTGTTTTATGTGTTATGCTCTTGCATTGTTTATTTTCTGTGTTTTAGAATTCATATGAAGGTAATTTCTGTACGAGGTTAAAACCTACAGTTGGTATCAGAGCCATTTTGGCTTCAAGGGGACGTCTTTGTTGCTGAGGTGTTTCGCTCGGGCCTGTGGTAGACCTTGTTCAGTGGAAGATCTCCGAGATCGATTCTGGTGGTGAAAGAAGATGGTGAGTAGTTGAAAGATAGAGATCGAGAAATTTAATGGTCAAAGTTTTGAGTTGTGGAAACTTAAGATGGAGGATTTGTTGGTGGATAAAGACCAGTGGATCGTGGTAGATCTGGGTACTAAACAAACGGGAGTGTCTGATGAAAAATGGAAGAAGTTTGATAGAAAGGAAAAGAGCACAATACGATTGTGTGTCTCAGATTCAGTATTGCTGAATGTATCAGAGGAAGCTATAGCGAAGGCTTGGTGGGATAAGTTAGGGACTTTATACCAATCTAAGTCTTTGGTGAATAAACTGTTCCTACGGAAAAAGCTATATAACCTTAGGATGAAAGATGGACACTCGGTGACAGAGCATCTAAACGAATTTAATACTGTGGTAAGTCAGTTAGCATCTGTTGATATTAAAATTTCAGATGAAGATAAGTGCATCAATTTGTTGTGTTCTCTACCAGATTCGTGGGATAGTCTGGTTATTGCAATAGGTAGCAATGAAATTCCCTTGCAGTTTGATGAAATAGTCTCAGCCTTGCTGAAGGAGGAGTTGAGATGGAAAAATATGGAGAGCCAGAATGGTGATGCCTTGTCTGCACGAGGACGGTCCCAGAACAGAAACAAAAATAAGTTATCGAGTGGGAGATCTAAATCTAGAGGGAGATTTAAATCTCCAGGAAAACCTGTAAAAATGGTGTGATGGAAATATGGAAAGGAAGGCCACTTTAAAAGGGACTGTAAATCTAAAGCTCCTGACAAAGGAAAGGGATCTGATGAGGCTTCTTCAAGTACACATGTTGATCATGAGGCATGGTTGATTGACTCAGGTGCATCCTTTCACTTTACTCCCCATAGAGAGTGGTTCTGTGAGGATGAGAAATATGATGGTGGTGATGTCTTCTTGGGGGATGACAGGAAGGCTAGAATCATTGGTCATGGAAAAGTAAAGTTGAAGTTGCAAGGTGGAAGGATTAAAATGCTTCCAGGTGTTCTACATATTCCTGCATTAGCTAGAAATCTGATTTCAGTTAGCAAGTTGGATGATGCAAGTGTAAAAACAGTGTTCGAGAAGGATACCCACAAGATGGTTTGAGGAGCACTAGTATTGATGCGGGGAGTTCGGATTGGAACTCTGTACAAGCTGCAAGGTAGTACTGTTATTGGTGGGTGCAATAGTTCTATGGTTCCTAAAAGTGGAGCAGAAAATCTAGTGGTCTCTAGAGAGAAAACCATGTGGCATAAAAGGCTTGGACAGATTGGAGAAAAGGGCCTTCAAATACTTCATGGTAAAGGTATGGTAGAAGCTATGAGTAATAACTCTCTAGATTTTGATTTCTATGAAAATTGTGTATATGGGAAGCAGAATTGGGTGAGTTTTCCCTTTGGTAGTAAGAGGGCGAAACAGATATTAGAACTTGTGCACAGTGATGTGTTTGGACCTGTGAAGGTTCCATCACTAGGTAAGTCTATGTACTATGTATCAATTATAGATGACTTCTCAAGGAATACATGGATATATTTCCTTAAGAAGAAATCTGAAGTCTTTGACAGGTTTAAAGAATTTAAGGCTCTCGTGGAAAATCAAACAGAAAAGAAGATAAAGGTGCTGAGGACAGATAATGGTGGAGAGTTTTGCAGCAAGGAATTTGAAGAATTCTGTAAGAAGTGTGGTATTGCACAACAAAAGACTACTCCATATACACCTCAGCAAAATGGAGTTGTAGAAAGAATGAACAAGACATTGATGGAAAGGGTAAGAAGCATGCTCAGTGGTGCTGGGTTAGGATAGGAATTCTAGGCAGAGGCGGTAGATACTGCATGTTACCTGGTCAACAGGTCGCCTTCATTAGCGTTGGAGGATAAGACTCCACAAGAGGTATGGACTGGTAAGAAACCCTCTCTTTCACATATGAGGGTATTTGGATGTGATGCATATGTACATGTTCCAAAGGAGAAATGAACCAAGTTGGATAGTAAATCTGAAAAGTGCATCTTTATTTGGTATAAGGATGGTTTAAAGGGTTATAAGCTTTGGAACCCAATCACATGGAAGGTTGTGTACAACTGAGATATGGTGTTCAGAGAGGTAAAAGATGTTACTAAACATGAAGTCCAACTAAAGGAACCTAAGAAGATAGAGTTTGAGCTAAAGGAGGAAGAATCAGACTCTATAGTAGAGGAGGAATCAGAAGATGAAGAGCCACAAACTCCAAATGTGAGAAGATCAGTTCGAGAAAGAAGGTAGCCAGAAAGGTATAGTCCATCTACTTTCTCTTCAAATTTTTCTTTGTATGTTACTGATGATGATCCCAGAACTGTGAAGGAAGGAGTAGATTCAGAGGATGGAAAACTCTGGAAACAGGCCATGGTTGATGAAATGGCATCTTTGCACAAAAATGAGGCTTGGGATCTAGTGGAGTTGTCGGCTGGAAGGAAACCCATTGGCAGCAAATGGGTGTTCAAAAAGAAGACAAATGCAGAAGGAAAAGTGGAGAAATACAAAGCTCAGTTGGTAGAAAAAGGTTATTCCCAGGTGCCGGGAATTGATTTTGGTGATATTTTTTCTCCTGTTGCCAAGGTAACTTCTATTAGATTACTTTTATCTGTTGCTGCTGCTTTTCATTTTTAGGTAGAACAGATGGATGTGA
Organism: Pinus tabuliformis; assembly: GCA_031772625.1. Classification (NCBI taxonomy): domain Eukaryota; kingdom Viridiplantae; phylum Streptophyta; class Pinopsida; order Pinales; family Pinaceae; genus Pinus; species Pinus tabuliformis. Next base: position 1,156,745,057 of record CM062811.1, read on the forward strand.
AGACAACATTTCTTCACAGGGATCTGGAAGAGGAAATCTACATGAAGCAACTTGAAGGCTTTGCAGTGAAGGGTAAGAAAGAATTGGTATGCAAATTAAAGAAGTCTTTGTATGGGTTAAAACAGTCACCAAGGATGTGGTATCAGAAATTTGATACATTTATATGGGGACTTGGCTTCAACAGAAGCAAAGCAGATCACTGTGTGTATTTTAAATTAATTAGTGACCGTGTTATTTATCTGGTCTTGTATGTGGATGATATGTTGCTGGTTGGAAATGAAAAATAAATTATCTAGGATTTGAAGACCCAATTGTCCTCCAAATTCGACATGAAAGATCTTGGTGCTGCAAACTATATTTTGGGCATGGAAATTAAAAGAGATCAGGAAAAGAGGAAGCTCTGGTTAAACCAGAGGAAGTATGTCGAGACAATACTGTAGAGGTTTAATATGTAGGATAGTAAACCGGTGAAGGTTCCTATTCCTGTAGGTGTGAGGTTATCTGTTGAACAATGTCCCAAGGCACAAGAAGAGGAAGAGGACATGTCCCGTGTTCCATATGCAAGTGCAGTCAGTGGCCTAATGTATGCAATGGTCTGTACTAGACCAGACATTGCACATGCAGTGGGAGTATTGAGCAGGTTTATGTCAAAACCAGGAAAGGAGCATTGGACAACAGTGAAGCAGGTTTTCAGGTATTTGTGTGGCATTAATGATTATGGTCTATGCTACCAAGGAAGACTAGGATTGGATAGAGTGTTGGATATTTGTGGCTTTGTTGATGCAGACTGGGCTGGAGATTTGGATCAGAGAATATCTACAAGTGGGTATGTGTTTAACCTATTTGGAGGTGCAGTCAGTTGGATGAGTAAGAAACAATTTGTAGTGGCACTATCAACTACAGAGGCAGAATACATGGCAGCCACTCATGCGAGCAAGGAAGCAGTTTGGTTGCAGAGATTGTGGTCAAGTATGGGGTTAGTACAGGAAGCTATAAGGATAGACTGTTACAGCCAAAGTGCAATTTTCTTGGCAAAGAACCCTGCATATCATTCAAAGACAAAGCACATTGATGTTCAGTATCACTTTATGAGGGATATGATAGAAGACAAAAAGGTGTTGCTGTTAAAGGTGGACACTTTGAAGAATACTGCAGATGCATTGACAAAATCTGTGAGCTCTGAGAAGTTCTCTTGGTGTAGAGAGACAATGGGCATTTCAGGGCTGGGAAAATGACTAAGCTCTCTTGTGCCCCCCTGTGGAAAGAAAACAACAAGTGGGACAATGTTGGGTTATGTTATATTCTTTCCACATAGTTAATAGGGGGTTTGAAGGGCACCCGTAATCCACCTATGGTTTTGTGCATGATTTTCGCACATGTTTTTTGGACGTGATGGTTCTCTGTCCATGGTATTGGATGCGATGGTTTTCGGTCCATGGTATTAGATGCTTCGGCATGTATAAATATGTATTGTAACATTGAAAGGAACATAATGAAAAATCAAGCCGGTAGTCCCAGTTTTGGGATCCAGGGGAAAATCTCTGTGTATATGTGTTTTATGTGTTATGCTCTCACATTGTTTATTTTCTGTGTTTTAGAATTTGTATGCAGGTAATTTCTATATAGGGTTAAAACCTACAGCTATTGGATGCCAAAATTATAGTTCCCCTAAGGTATTCAAAGTGGATAGCGAACATTGTGGTAGTAAGAAAGAAAAATGGAGAAATCAGGCTTTGTGTCGACTTCAGAAATCTGAACAAGTTCTCTAAAAAAGATAACTATCCCCTGCCTAAGATGAAATACTTGCTCCAAAGAGTTTCAAGGGATAGAGTCATGTCTTTGTTAGATGGATTTTCAGGTTACAATCAGATTGTTGTACATTCTGAAGATCAAAAAAAGACCGCCTTCACTATTCCTTGGGGCACTTTCATGTACTCCAAGATGCCTTTCAGATTGATGAATGTTGGGGATACTTTTCAGAGGGCCATGGACACAGCCCTTGTGGGAGAGAAGGACAATTTTTTCCTTATTTATCTTGATGACATAATAGTCTTCTCCAGTAGCCACAAAGACCATTTACAACATTTGAAGAAGGTCTTCCTAAAGTGCAGACAGTTTGGATTTCAGTGAACCCAAAGAAGTCACAATTTTCTCTAGAAGAAGGCAAACTTCTGGGACATATTGTTTCTGCTGAAGGTGTGAAGATTGATCCAGCAAGGGTTCAAGCCATTCAGACATTTTTTGGGTGTGGAGCTTTATTATCTAATGTATTCAAAGGTTTCAGTCGGATGTATACCCCAAGAAGACTGTACACCCCTCCATGCAGGGGGGACTTGTCCTCCCCATTGGGGTCTGTGGGGCTAAATCCCCCCTGGCTGGGGGGTCCAGGGGCCAGCGGTCCCCCGGTGGTGGTTCGGGGGCAGCGCCCCCAATGCTAAAAATAGATGTAAAATTGCCTTGTAAAAGTCTAGTAATTTCTAGTCAATCTGGGCTGTTCATTAGGCGGATGATCTGATGGTAGAAGTTATGTTTAATTTAGGGTTTTTTCCCTAGAAGGAAACCCCTCACTATATATGAGGGAATTGTATTGTTTCTGTGGATATCTATATTCTGAGTGAGGAAGAGAGAGGAGATTGAGAGCGAAGAGGGTGTTACAACGGATCTGCTGTAGGTTGTATCTCTTCAGTTTGTTGGATAATATAATAAAAGAAGGACTGGCTATTTCTCTGTGGATGTAGCCCAAACTAAGTGAACCACATATATCTGTGTCTCTCTTGTTTTATGCATTTTCTGTGTTTATATTTCTGCAATATTTTATGTGTTCCATTTCTCTTTAATATATAATTTTCTAACAACATTGTCCATCCCAAGGTCTAAAAGTGACATTTAATCCTTCCTAACTAAGATTAACTTCGTAAGGAGGTTCATTCCAAACTTTGTAGAGCTTGTAAATAACATCACTTCCATGCTGAAGAAAGGATCAGAAATAAAATGGACAGATGCTTTAAGAAGATCTTTTGAAGCCATCAAGCAAGCTATCATGGAAGCTCCTCCTCTAATCAGCCCAGATTACACTAAGGAGTTTTGTATCTTCTCTTTTTCCTCTTATGATACACTTGCAGCAGTTCTGTTGTAGAAAAACGATGAAGGCATAGAGCACCCATGGCCTTTTTCAACAAAACTTTAAGGGATGTTGAACTAAGGTATGAGCTTATTGAAAAACAAGCTTATGCTCTCATAAAATCTTTGAAGGCATTCAGAATTTATATTTTGCATTCCAAAGTAGTTTCATATGTACCTTCAGCTTCAGTAAAAGATGTCTTAACTCAGCCAGATATTGATGGAAAGAGAGCTAAATGAATTGAAAAATTCATAGAGTTTAAAATAGAGGTAAAACCCACTAAGCTTGTCAAAGGCCAAGGCTTGGCTAAACTTATGGCTGAAAAAAAATTGCAGCTTGTTAGACATAAACTCCATGGGTCTAAATTCAAATGATGAGCAGACATAAGGAGCAACAGAAGAGAAAAAGTAGAATCAGTCTTTGGCTGAAAATCTAGCCACATGTGAATGGTATTACAACATAGTCCATATTTTGCAAAAGCTAGAAGTCCATCTAGAGATTATCTCAAGTCAAGCTCATGCCATTAAACTCAGATCAGCCAAATTCTACATTGATAAAAATCTACTTTATTGGAAAGACCCATCATGAATCCTCTTGAGGTGTCTAGATAAAGAACAATCTGTGGAAGTCATACCCCAGTGTTACACAAAATATTGTCACCATGACTATTTGCAGTCAGTATGGGTCTATCATCATTCATACTGTCCTCCTAAGCAAGTCTCAAACCTCAGCTCTTCATGTCAAGCTTTGAAAATGAGAGAAAGACCTTAAAAATCAATAAAGCTCTGGTTCCGCACTTTCTCACTATTACCTGCGGTCCCGCACCCCCTGTTCATATTACCTGTGGACCTACCCGCTCTGTCTCTAAAGGAGTGAGTGCGGACCCCTGTGAAAGTCAAAAAGGCGCAAGTTTATTCTTAAAAACTCACTTTGGGTTAATTCTAGATGATTCTAGAAGGAATTTTGACGTGGATGGTTCGCTCCTAGGTGGTTCATGCATCCCAAAAGAGAAGCATCTAATCCCTTGATGAGAGTAGCTTATCCCTTTGAAGGAGGACCTAGTAACTTCTGTCCATTGCACTATAAATTAAGGCGTTGGGCTGGCTGCTAGGGAGGTTAGAAGCTGAACATTTTTTAGGGTAAATGTTGTTGGAATTGAGACTTCCTAGCTAAGCTTGAGAGGAGAGATCACATACCTTTTGGCTTCATTAGGAAGAGAGTGAAACTTGTCAAAGTAGAGGAGACTTCTTGATGGACCCTGGGAGGAGCTTGTATAGCATCAAGGCATAGGTTGTAAAGTTCTTCTTTGATTTAAATTAATAAAATCAGATTCATTTTTCTCAACAAATTGTCTTATGTGATTTGTTTCATGAATTCCTTGATCATCATGATAAGTATGCTTTATTATATTGTCTTTTCAGGTGCTGTTTAATTTGTGTGTTTGTTTGTCTTTGCAGATTCTCTACAAGGGAGCTCATTTGGATCAATGGAGCGAGGCTTCCACAAACTTGCATTGGACCCAAGGTAGGCCTAAAACACTCGTTTGCCTTTTTTTATAAACTACATATTTAGAGAAAGATAGAAGTTGATTGGTTTGTTTGTCGCTAGATATCATTAGATACTAGGGAGGTCAATCTTGTCCGCAAGAACGACTCGTTCCGTGTGACAAAATGGCGACTCCGCTGGGGACTTGATTTTTTGATTTGCTTTTACTTTGACTTGAGAAACTGTGTTTTTGTTTTTGTTTTTGGCTTTTTGTGTGTGGAATTGGGTAGGTTTAGTAGATCTTGAATTATTTTTTGTTTTTCATACTTTTGGGAGAGGACCGCACCCTCTACTTGAAACACAGTGCGGACTATCTACACTTTTTCTTTACACACAGAGCGGTCCCGCACCTGTGTGAACTGCAGGCTTGCGGACACTGTCAAAATTTTGAAAAACTTAAGATTTTCTCTTTCAGTCAACTTAGGATTTGTTTAGGTGTTTTTATCCTCTTCCCAGATCTGCACGTGACTTGTCAGGAACTTTTCTTAGGTTAATTCCATTGGCATTAGGGTTTTAGGTGAAATTCCTAGAAGTTTTGATTACCAGGCTTGATTTTCATTTTGGTCTTGTAATAGCTCAGAGCTTAGAAGCCTTAGAAGCCTCATACTACCTTGGTTTTTACTGGCCTTCTTATGAGTCTGACCGTTTTCAAAATCTGCCTTTGTTGAGGAATCCATCTTGTTTTTTCTCTTTGTGAAACTTCGAAAGGACTTGTGATTAAAATTTTTGGATTTCATTTTTAGAAAAGAAAACAAAAATTGGTTGTTTTTTGACTGATTTGTGATTCTAGACAAATTAGTCCTTAGTTTGCTTATAGCTAAGTAAAACATCCTTGAAAAGAAATATTGTAAGCTTTTACTTCAAATAGTTTTAGAATTTATAGATCTCAAGATTATATTTTTCCATAGTTTTGAGTGTTTTATAAAAATAAAAAATCTCTTTTGGAAAAAGTTTGTTTTTGTAGTATTTGAGTTTTTGAAAGAAAAGGGAAATTTTCGTGAACATAACTAGTTGTCTCGTTTTTGAGTGTATTGGAAAAGACAAAAAACTCTTCTTTTTATTTGTTTGTTAAAGAAAGATTTGTTTTTACAAGCATTTTCATTCTCAACTCTTTCCTAGCTAGAAATTCATTGAAGGGAAAAGATTGCTTGTCATTTTAAGTGCATTCTTTTTAGTGATTTGGAGTCGAATCTTCATACCATAAGTTTCATCTCCGCACCTTTTGACTTAAGGAAAAACCAATAAAAATAACGCTTAAAGTAAAATCTATCTAGTAATCTTTTTATTTCTAGGGCTCTATATCACCAACATAGCTTAGGCAGTATCTTGGAGTAGGGAGCAATTAACTCTCCAAGATAGTAAAACAAGAAAGTAGCTGTATCTTGCGGTAAGAGATAAAATCCAATTGTTACGTCTATGCTCTGGGAAAGCTCCTCTTAAAGGAGAAGCACAAGATCATATCTGAACCAGTGTGGGAATCAATCCTTCCTCATTGGGAACGATAGAAGATATTCACGTATTAAAAATGGTAAACCTCAGATTAACCATTGTCGAGGAGCCTGGGGTCACTTGCTGGTAAACCTTGGATTATGTCAAGGAGCCTTCAAGGGGATTGAGATTCTTACTCTTCCCTTGCATGCGTATCGGATCGTAGACTATTCCCCCAGGTATATTTGTTCTGTTGGTAACCATAGTGACCATATTCTATATGATTCTTTCCTAAGGTGACGGTGGAGGGAAGATCCCACTGTACCTGGAACAGATTTCGGCTAGACTCACTTGGATTTTCTGGGGGGTTCTCTTCACTTGAGATGGTTTAGTGGAGAAACTTGTGCCAGTCTATTCATTAAGTAGGTTGTCGGGGTAACTGTTCCAACTGCCATTTCTGTATTGAACTCTGCGACGTTGGATTTCATCACCAACTAGTGTTTTCGGTACGAAAAGTTACTATTTGTGTGTGGTTTGGTCTCCTAGATTCTTTAGGTGTGTGATTCAAAATTGTTTGGTTCTTTAGAGGCTTTAGGTGGTTTTCATTGAGATTTTTCTTTGTTTGCGTGTGAAGTAGTTAAAATATTTAATCTTGGCTGAATTACCAAGGAAGTCCCGTAGACTTCGGGGCCAAACTCATGAGTTTTCACCAAGCCAGCCTGAAGGGCTACGAGCCCTTGTAACTCCTAGAGACAGTAGAGTTGGGTCACCCGAGGAAGGAGAGTCTTCTTTGGTTGTACATCCTTATTATCAAGCTCTAGTAGCAGATTATAATCCACAATCTGTTTCTTTTTCCGAAGTTACTGGTAGTTTTTCATCTGCTAGTGATTTAGGTGAGGAACCTGAAATATCTGAACCTGAAACTGAATTTGCTGCTACGCCAACATCAGGATTTGCCTCTCCAACTTATAATGGTCCGATTTCACCCAGAGTAGAAATAATAATTACCCAAAATCTTCCTTTTGGACTTATAGCTATTAAAGAACTTGTTACTTCGAAAGAAGGTATCTCTATCCCTGAAAATCAACCAGCTATAGAACTTAGGGAGCGTGAATCAATCTTTTAAAGTCCACCTAGGAGTAATGCTTGGTATCTTTCATTGACCAATTTTTTCGAAAACCCGGGACTAAGTTTTTCACCACCTCGCATTCCTTTTCACCCAACACCTAGGGGTTATTATCCTCCGTTAAATATGTCAAGACAGTCGTCCATGTTTTCTCAATCTCTAGAAATCTTTTAATACGACGGTCCTTCTGTTCCCTTTGGGTATCATTCACTTACTGGTACTTTTTCGGGAGCATCTCCTCAACCTATTGAACAAGGGTTATTAACTGGTAATAACGGAACTAAGCCGTTGAGTGTAGAAGATATTCTTATGATGTCAGGTACTATTCCTAATTTGCAACCTCAAGGTGGCCAGTTACCGCCTGGGGGGCAGCCTCAAATTCCTCAATTATCGCCTAGGGGGCAACCTCAAGGTACCCAATTTCTGCTTGGGGGGAAACCTCAAGGATAGTACATACCTACGGGGTAGTACGTTCCTCAAGGTCAACCCCAGGCTCAGTATGTACCTCAAGGTCAACCCCAGTATCAATATGTACCTCAAGGTCAACCCCAGTATCAGTACGTGCCTCAAGGTTATCAACCTCAAAGTCAGTACCCAACCCAAGGTTTCCAACCACCTTCCGGTCAATCATTTGTCCAAGGAGCTGGAAATGTACCTTTGAATTATCAACCCTACCCTCAACCCAGTTATAGTCCTCAATATTCTCAACCTGTTATGGGTCCGTACCCTGGAATGAATTTAGTGTGGGATCCATCTCAATCTCAATAGATCTTGCAACTGAATGTACAATTTTCATCTCAAACTGGACAACCCTTGGTTTCTGGTTCACCCCAGCAACTTGTCCAGTCTACTATTCAAACTTCTTCACCTTCTGTAGTTTCTTAGTCTGGGCCTAGTACGCCTCGTACTCTGCCTCAAACGACTGCTGCAACTGCTGCAACATCTATTCAATCTACCCAACCTACTTCTAGAGTATCGACAACTCCAGTTTCTACTGTTCCTATATCAACTCCTCAGACATCTTTACCTCAGTCTGGATCCACAATTCAAACTTCGGTTCAAATGCCTGTAGGACAACCTGGTCCAAGTACGGTCATCACAAGTCAACCTCAATGTACTTATCAACCGTACCAGGGACAGTACCAATTCGGTCTTGTTGTGCAGTAGCCAGTCTATCAGTATCAACCGTACCCTGGATATACATATCAGCAACCTCAACAACCCCAGTACGGTCCAGTTAATCCTGGTTTTCCGGGAGGATATAATATCCCAAATGCAATTCCAATTCCTAGTTATACTGGATATCCTCCTCTTGGGGCTGGTCTCATGACCCAGGGTTTCAGGTACCCTAATCGTTAGTTACCGTTTATTGCAACTTTGGACTTGCCTGACTTATCGCGCCTTACGAACGATCCAATTAACTATCTTCTGTTTTGGCCGCCAATGCTGAATAAGTTGCCTAGCGATATTCCTAAGTTTGAAGGCAAATCAAGAGAGGACTTGTCGAACCATGTGATGACTTATCACCTCTGGTGTGCGTCTAACTCCATTTCAGATGATTCATTCTGTTTAAGGCTTTTCCAGCGCACTCTAATTGGTCTTGCGGCCAAGTGGTACATTGAGTTACCACGAACCACCTTTTATAACTTTAGTCAGTTAGCTACTTCGTTTTTAACTCATTTTCAGTTGCTAGTCATATATGACAATGGCACATAATTATTAACTTCATTAAAGTAGTCAACGTCCACTTACGTTTCAGATCACATTCATGAATGGAGATGTCGACGACGTTTAGTGAAACTTTTTATTCAGGATCAAATCTTAGCTGAATGGTTTGTAAAATCTTTATTACCGAAGATCACTGAGGATGTAGCTAAGGCCGAAGTCATTACTGAAGAGCAAGTAATTGCTCAAGCTCAGTACCTTGACTTAGTTTATACGTAGTCAGGTAAGTTACATGAGAAAATCCCTGACCTTCCTAAACAAAATCAAATAATTTCAGCTCCTTCAGGGTCTCATGCCGCTGATGGTATGATTGGTACAGTTAATACCAAAAGTAAGAAGAAATCTTCTAAGAATTCTTCTCCTATCATAACTTTACCAGATTCCCCGACGGGAGATTCTTCCGCGGAAATCTTCGCCGATATTCATGTTGTAGAGTCATCCATAGCCAAATCAAAATCCGGCGGTAAGAAGAAAGGGAAGAAGAGAAATAAAACACATAAAAATTCGAAAGATAAACCAAAAAAAATGGAATCAACTGATGAGAAACGCAAACCTCGTTATCCTTGTCTCATTTGTGACGAAGAGAATTTTACAAGAGACTACCCTCATCGTGCAAAGGTTGTGAAAATTGTTAAAGGTTCCCAAACGCCTACTGTTTTGAAGGATCATTTTCCTAGTCAAGACAGTAAGATGATAGGTTCTTCCTCAAATGCCTCCGAAGAACCCATAATGATGATGTCCCATGTTAGGATTGCGACTCGATCGCATGATATGGAAGTAAAAGTCCTGTTGATGGTAAGGAAGCAGAATCTTCTCATTCGAACCCATCAACTTCAACTCCTGGTTCCTATCCACTACAGATTGAGAAACCTAACCCAGACTTAGTAATCAAACCGCCCCCCAAGGGTATACTTCGAAAGTCAGCTTTCAATCCACATACGAGAGCAGCTCAAAACTATAACATTGTTGAAGATTTGGCTATTTCGCCTTCAGCAATGTCGGCTTTGGAAGTTCTGCAATCATGTCCAGCACAGCGTAAATTGCTATTGTTGGCTATAGGAGGTGTTGACGTTCAGGACTCGAACCTTATAATTTTCGATCTAGAAAATAGTACACCACACTTACCTCATCAAATGGCTTTCCAGATCCCAGTGTTAGTAAAAAACAGACCTTGTTATAGGACTGTGATTGATGAGGGAGCCTCAACGTGTATTATGTCGATACAGTGTTGGAGATCGCTTGGTTCTCCTACGCTAAATCAATCCCTGATGATTCTAAAGGCCTTTGATGGCCGTGGGTTTCATCCTTTTGGCATTCTACAGGATTTACCTATAGGGGTTGAAGGAAAAACTGTTAATCTAGATGTGGAGGTGGTTGATGCCCCTCTACATTACAACCTTCTCTTGGGTCGTAGTTGGTCTTACGCTATGACAGTTGTTGTTTCATCGGTCTTTCGGCTTATAAAGTTCCCTTATAATGGAAAGATCGTAACTATAGACCAGCTGACTTACTTTTCATCTGAACCAGCCTCTTCTGAAAGTATTCAGCATGTCGGCAAAACAACTATCTCGTATAAGGATGTTGGAGTAGGACTAGTTAAAGATTCTGGTTTACTAAGAACTTTTCCTTTTCCTCCTATCAACGCATCGTCTTCTACTGCAACCATTTATATGATTTCGTCAGACACTATTGTTTATGATGATCCTTGGATCATACCTTTTGAATCTAAGATAGACTCATTTGGTGATGTTATGCCTTTGAGTCCATATGAAATTGCGTATCAAGCCGTGCAGTCGTTTTCTGACCCTTCTTCAACCAGAATTGACTTAATGAATGTGGTCCATGAGGAATCACTTTCAACATAAAACTCGGATTCAACAATGTTTTCCGAACTTGTTCACACTGATGAGAAAATTCGTGAAATCCTATGTGTCGATGATTTACCATGGGAAGATCTTCATCATAGATCTTCGTTTTTACCTGAGATTGATCATTTTGAAAATTATTTTTCATGTATTTTTACGACTGAATATGTCAAGGAACCTCAGAATCCAATCAAAAATCCTGATTCAGAGTTAAAGTTGGGAAACATTTCTCGAACTATTCCAATTGATATTTCGGTTAAGCCTGGAATTGTTGAAAACATTCATATAGGTGCCTCTTGTACGGAAAATGAAATTCAAACATATAAGGCCCTATTTCAAGAATTCCGCGACGTGTTTGCCTGGTCATATGAGGAAATGCCAAGAATTGACCCAGCAATTGTTGTTCATGAAATCAAAACTTACCCAGATGCTAAACCCGTCCGGCAACGTTTGCGTCAGATCCACCCGCGAAAAGCTACTGCCATTAAAGCAGAAGTTGAAAAATTACTCAAAGCAGGTTTCATTTATCCAATTCCGTTAACGGATTGGTTATCAAATATTGTTCCTGTTAACAAAAAGCAAGGGACAATAAGAATATGTATCAATTATAGGGATATTAATCGAGCCTGTCCAAAAGACAATTACCCAACTCCCTATATCGATCAAATCATTGATGATTGTGCCGGCAGTGAAATATTCTCCTTCATGGATGGTTTTTCTGGATACAATCAAATAAATATTCTACCTGCTGATCAACCAAAAACGGCTTTCATTTTTCCATGGGGGACATTTGCTTATTGCAAATTACCTTTTGGGCTCAAGAACGCTGGGGAAACTTTTCAAAGAGCCATGTCTTACGTGTTTCATGACATCAAGCACATTGTGCAACCCTATCTCGATGATTTACCTGCTCATTCATTACATTGAGCTGATCATCTCATCCATTTACGAGCAATCTGTTGGAAATAATACTGAGAAGGGGGGGGGTGAATCAGTATTATCTAGCAATTTAATAAATCTTCCTTATTTGATATTTGAATTATTTTTGCATGTCAGTACCATAAAATAATGAGCATGAACAAAGAAAAACAGATAGTCACACCAAAGAACACAAGATGTAAGGTGGAAACCCAATGTGGGTGAAAACCACCTGCTGCAATATGTCTCTATCTTCTTTCAAATTAGAAAATGATTTTGTACTAGTGCAGTCCTTTACCAGTACGCAGGCTGCAACCTGCAGAGAGCTACAACTCTCTCTCTCTCTCGTTTTCCAGTCTACTCCTGGAAGGGAGCTACAACCCCCTACTTTTTTTCATAAAGCATCAGATGATCAACAAGTACATAACAGTTACAGTCCACTACAGATATCAGATCAGCAATAACAGAAGTAACCCAGAACACCTTATCAACAGAGAAATTCAATCAACAGAATATCTTAAGACAGAGACGCAGTTTTTCCTTCTGTGGCCTACGACCAGACGTAGTTAACCTTCTGCTCCCCTGCGTCCACGCGCAGATATCCTTCTGCTGCGCTGCGTGCCCACGCACTGTTCCTTTAACTGCTCTGCGTTCTGTTGCTTCAGGGACGCATCCAGAAACACTATCGCGCCGCGTCTTTCTGCTACAGGGACGCACCCAAAAACACTATCGCGCCGCGTCCTTCTGCTACAGGGACGCACCCAAAAACACTATCGCGCCGCGTCCTTTTGCTTCAGAGACGCACCTGAACCTTGATCGCTCTGCGTCCCCACGCAGATCTCCAGTTACTGAACTGCATCCCAGACACACCTGAACTTCGTCTGCCCTACGTCCCCACGCAGATCTCCAGATTCTGCACTGCGTCCCGGCGCGCTTTCCTTTCACTGTACCTGCGTCCCTTCGGGTATGAATGATTTCAAGACTTTAAGTGTAACCCAAACAGTCAGATCTACAGATCTGATCTTGCGCCAAAGGGATCTCAGTCCTTCAGTAGATTCGCCTTTTAGATCTAGACCAGATCTCACCCAATAAGATATTCAACCAAAGACATGCATAAACCAAATGATCTCCTTTGCTTTATATAGGCAAGCTCCTCCTCAAATCATGGAACAATACCACGAGCCGACACCACAATAACACAATACCGTCGGCTAGATACCAAGAGTAAAACACAAGAAACCCCCACGTGTGATTTTCTCTGCCTTAAAATGTGTGCACTGGGTGGATGCACCTCCTGAACGGCTGGCCTGCATCTCTGGACGCGGCTTCTTCATGGTGTACCTGCGGGTACGCACTTTCTGTAAGGTATACCTGCGTCCTCCTTATTTCCTTCAATATTTGATAGCTGATCATCAACTTCTGCTACTGACTTGAAGAACAGTGACCTGTCACCTGAATGGGTTGCCATCAAGGACAACACTTTAGTCATAATGCCAACAATCTCCCCCTTTGGACTTGATGGCAACCTCACAAACTTCAGCTTCATTCTCCCCCTTTGACATCAAGGGCAAAAGGGGTATGCTCCCCCTAAGAACATGCTCCCCCTGAATATGAACCAGATCTGCAACAAAGAACCATAATCCACTATGAAAGAGATAGAGACATATTGCAGCTATTTCCAAGACCTCCTTCTGACCATCCTCCATAATGCCAACAATGCATTATATGCTCCCCCTGAACCTGTACCATCAATTAGAAAAGATTCAACAACAAGATGATGCATCAACAACCCCCAGCTTTTGCCTGAGGTACTCAAAGGTGTCCCTGGGCAATGGTTTGGTGAGAATATCAGCAACTTGTTCCTTAGAAGGAACATACTCCAACTTGACCTTCTGTTCAAGCACTTGTTCCCGGAGAAAATGATACTTGATTGGTATGTGCTTGGTTTTTGAATGCATAACCGGATTCTTTGAGATGCTGATTGCACTTGTGTTATCACATAAGATGGGGATAGGTGGTGTACAAGTGATTTGAAAATCCTGCAAAGTCTGCATCATCCAAACAAGTTGGGTGCAACAAGATGCAGCAGCAACATATTCCGCTTCAGCTGTAGACAAGGCAATCGAACTCTGTTTCTTGCTGAACCAAGATACCAGTCTGGAACCCATAAAGAACGCACCACCACTTGTGCTTTTCCTGTCATCCACGCTTCCGGCCCAATCTGCATCTGTATAAGCATGAAGAGTAAGATCTGTATCTCTAGGATACCATAAGCCATAATTTTGAGTCCCTTGAAGATATTTGAAAATTCTCTTCACTGCCTGAAGATGAGTCTCCTTCGGATTTGCCTGAAATCTTCCAACTATTCCAACTTCATGCATGATGTCCGGTCGGGTACCTGTCAAATATAGTAAACTTCCAATCATAGATCTGTAGGTTGGTTGATGTACTGCTGCAGATCCATCATTTGCACTAAGACTACATCCTGTGATCATGGGTGTACATACTGGTTTTGCATCTTCCATGCCGTATTTCTTCAAAATCTGTTTGAGATACTTGGTTTGAGATAAAAAGATTCCTTCTTCTTTTTGTTGGATTTGCAAACCAAGGAAATATGTCAGTTCTCCTAGCAAGGACATTTCAAATTCTTTCTGCATGACCGAGGCAAAGCTTTGACTCATAGCTTCTTCATTGCTGCCAAAAATAATGTCATCTACATACACAACAAGTATTAGCAATTTGTCATTTTCAACTTTTATATACAGATTGCTATCTGCTGAACCTTTTGAAAAACCTTGTTGATGAAGATATTTGTCCAACCGGTAGTACCAAGCCCTTGGAGCTTGTTTGAGACCATAGAGAGCCTTTTTCAATCTGCATACAAGATTTGGATCATTTCCAAGAATGAACCCATCTGGCTGTTCAATGTACACTTCTTCTTCCAAGTCTCCATTCAGAAAGGCTGATTTCACGTCCATTTGAAATACTTTGAAGTTTTGAAAACTTGAGAGAGCAAGGAACATTCGGATGGCCTCAAGTCTTGCAACAGGAGCAAAAGTTTCTTCAAAGTCTATTCCTTCTTGCTGCGCATACCCTTTACAAACAAGTCTGGCTTTGTTTCTAATTACTTCTCCATTTTCATTCAATTTATTTTTGAAGACCCATTTTGTTCCGATAACATTCTTATCCTTTGGTCTAGGAACCAGCTCCCAAGTGTTGTTCTTTTCGATTTTCTCAAGTTCTTCATCCATTTCTTTCACCCAACATTCATCTTTGCATGCTTCTTTCACATTTTGTGGTTCAGTAGAGGAGAGTAATGCCAAATAGCTTGAGGCTTCTGCAACTGTTCTTCTTGTTTGTACACCTGCTTCTTTCTGCCCCACAATCTGAGATTCTGGATGATTCTTCTGAACATATCTGGATGGAGTCTTTTCTTCTATTCTTGTTTTCTCCTCTGGCTCTTCTTGAGGTTCTTCTTCTTCATCATTCTGTCTTTGAGGGTAGCCTTCATCTTCTTCGATGTCTTCATGATGGACTTGCCTAGGAATGTATCCCTTCTCATCAACCACTACATCAATGCTGTCAACAATTCTGCCAAGTCTTTTATTGTAGCACTTGTATGCTTTGCTATATGGAGAGTAACCAAGAAGAATGCCTTCATCTGCCCTAGGTTCAAGTTTGCCAAGCTGCTCATTAGTATTCTTGATATAGCATTTGCTCCCAAAGATTTTGAAGTGCTTTACCGAAGGAGTCCTGCCACTCCAAAGCTCATGAGGAGTTTGAGTGTTGTTCACCCGGACATTTGTTTTGTTGAGAATAACAACCGCAGCATGTGCTGCTTCACCCCAGAAAGTTGCGGGAGTTCCTGATTCATCAAGCATAGCACGATCCATTTGTTGGATTGTTCTGTTCATTCTTTCAACAACTCCATTTTGCTGAGGAGTTCTAGCTGTAGAGAATTCTCTCTTTATCCCATGTTCATCACAGAAATCGAAAAATTCATTTGAAGTAAATTCCCCACCTCTGTCGGATCTGAGGCACTTAATTTTGTGACCTGATTCATTTTCAACCAAGGCTTTTAAGGATTTGAATTTTTCGAATGCTTCATCTTTGTGCTTCATAAGTCCCAACCAGACAAACCTGGAGAAATCGTCAATAAATAATATCAAGTATTCCTCTCCTCTAGGTGTTCTTTTCCTGAATGGACCACATGTATCTGTATGTACTAGCTCAAGAGGCATGCTAGCTGATCCTTCTTTCTCTGGAAAGTTAGTTCTGGTTTGTTTTCCAAACTGACATGATCTGCATATGGTGTTGTCAGGAATTTTGATATCTGGAAGATCGCGAACTGCCTGATATTTGCATGCTTTCCTTATTTGTGAGAAGCTTAGATGTCCCAACCTTCGATGCCATAACCAGTGCTCTTCATCCTTGCTCAGATAGCATTGTTGTTGTCCTTCTTCAAATATGTACAGATTATTTGGAGTTCTTTTGCCTTTGAGTACTGTTTTACCTGTATCAAGATCACGAACAAGACATCCATTCGATCTGAAAATAACCTCGGTTCTTTGATCACACATCTGACTGACACTTAGAAGATTATGCTTCAATCCATCAACATACAAAACATTTCCAGCTTTGACCTTTTCTTTTAACTGAGCAATGCCTTTTCCTTTTATAGTTGCAGGAGTATCATTTCCAAAAGAGACTTTCTTTCCCTTTTCTAGAGCAGAATAAGATTCAAGTTTTTCTTTATCACCTGTCATATGCTTCGAAAATCCACTATCAATGTACCATAGATTTTCCTGTCCCTCTGCATAAAATGCTATTCCACATCTTTCTGTTTGAGGTTCCTTTATTCTCCATGTTTTGGTGCTTGAGGCCTGCTCCTTTTTCTGCTGAAACCTGCTCCTGCATTCAGATTCTTCATGACCAAAGTTATTGCAAATAGAACATTCGACTTCATTTTCAAGAACCAAAAAGTTGTTATAGGTCCTTTTTGTAATCCCTGTCATACTTCTTTGTTTTTGAGCTTCCCTAGTCATGATTGTTTTATATGCAACACATTGAGCGGCTTTGTGACCAAAGTTATGACAAGAAAAGCATTGTCCATTGAAGAAACTTCTATGGTTATCGAATCTACCAGCCAACTGATTGTAATTTCTATTTTCATCTATTCTTGGACCAAATTGAGAAGATTTTACCCGTGGCTGGTTCACCCTTAAGATGGATTGCCCTTGATAGTTTCTGTTTGTTATTCGTCCCTGCTTTACCTGATGATCTTCATTGTTCTTTTTCTCATTTCTTCTTGCTACATCAAGATAACTCTTTGAGGTGGATGCTTGAGAGGTTTCTCCATTGTAGCCTAGACCTGTCTTGTTTAGAGGAGACCGCTGCACATTGATAATCTTATCCAAAGTTTCAGATCCTTTGACAAACTTAAGATTAATAGCTTTTGTTTTCTCAATCTCTTTTCTAAGACCAACAATTTCTCCTTCTAGTTTTTCAAGATGTTTTTCCTTTTCATCAATTTGAAATTGTAGAGTATCAATGATCACATTCTTTTCTTCTATACATCTCTTGAGTCTAGTGATTTCATCATAAAGGTTATCCACATCTATAGCATCCATATAATCATCATCTTCAAATGCCATTAATAACTTATATTCATTACCTCGTTCATCTTCATCACTGTTTGATAGACCATCACTATCTTCATGGGTGTAGTAGCTTTTCTTATTTGCACTTTGTTTCTTGTTCCATCTAGCAGGTTCCTTTCCTTTATCCTTATAAGGACATTTTGTAGCATAATGACCTACTCTTCCACAAGCAAAGCATTTGAAAGGTAGCTTACCTCTGAACCTTCCAGAACCCCTTTGAAGATTTCTGACAAAATTTGATTCTTCTTCCTCTTCTTCTGGAACATGGCTTGCTTCATAGTAATCTTCTTTGCCTGATGCCTTGAAAGCAGCTTCCCTTCTGTCTGATGGACCTCCCTTTCTCATTTCATAAGCAGTTAGAATTCCATGTAGTTGAGACATAGTGAGAATCCGGAGATTTTCCTTTTCTTCTATTGCAGATACTTTAGATTCAAACTTGGGGGATAATGATCTTAGAATCTTTTCAACTACTATAGCCTCTTTTATTTCTTCACCCAAATTTTTCATACAATTAACAATATCATCTACCCGAAGAAAATAATTAGCCACACTTTCATCATTATACATCTTTAGAGTCTCATACTGAATCCTGAGAGTTTGAAGTTTAGCTCGCTTTACCTGTTCATCTCCTTCATAGCTCGTGACCATTTTGTCCCATATCTCTTTTGCTGATTTGAAGTGCATTACCTTCATGAATTCCGTTTGGGATATACTTCCTAATAGAGTACTGACTGCTTTTGCATTTGTTTCATACTTCTTTTTCTCAGCTGGATCTGTAGGAGTAGCTGAAGGAAAAGCATAGCCTGTTTCTACAATGTCCCAAACTTCTGTACCAAGAGATTGAAGATATGCAGTAACTCTTACCTTCCAATAATTGAAGTTTGTCCCATCAAAAACCGGTGGCCTGATTGATGCTTCTCTCTCGTAGTTGCTCATGATGAACGATCTACCTTCAAGCGATCAAGCTTCTCTGAAGGACCTGCTCTGATACCAATTGTTGGAAATAATACTGAGAGGGGGGGGGGTGAATCAGTATTATCTAGCAATTTAATAAATCTTCCTTATTTGATCTTTGAATTATTTTTGCATGTCAGTACCATAAAATAATGAGCATGAACAAAGAAAAACAGATAGTCACACCAAAGAACACAAGATGTAAGGTGGAAACCCAATGTGGGTGAAAACCACCTGCTGCAATATGTCTCTATCTTCTTTCAAATTAGAAAATGATTTTGTACTGGTGCAGTCCTTTACCAGTACGCAGGCTGCAACCTGCAGAGAGCTACAACTCTCTCTCTCTCTCGTTTTCCAGTCTACTCCTGGAAGGGAGCTACAACCCCCTACTTTTTTTCATAAAGCATCAGATGATCAACAAGTACATAACAGTTACAGTCCACTACAGATATCAGATCAGCAATAACAGAAGTAACCCAGAACACCTTATCAACAGAGAAATTCAATCAACAGAATATCTTAAGACAGAGACGCAGTTTTTCCTTCTCTGGCCTGCGACCAGACGCAGTTAACCTTCTGCTCCCCTGCGTCCACGCGCAGATATCCTTCTGCTGCGCTACGTGCCCACGCACTGTTCCTTTAACTGCTCTGCGTTCTGTTGCTTCAGGGATGCATCCAGAAACACTATCGCACCGCGTCTTTCTGCTACAGGGACGCACCCAAAAACACTATCGCGTCGCGTCCTTCTGCTACAGGGACGCACCCAAAAACACTATCGCGCCGCGTCTTTTTGCTTCAGAGACGCACCTGAACCTTGATCGCTCTGTGTCCCCACGCAGATCTCCAGTTACTGAACTGCGTCCCAGACGCACCTGAACTTCGTCTGCCCTGCGTCCCCACGCAGATCTCCAGATTCTTCACTGCGTCCCGGCGCGCTTTCCTTTCACTGTACCTGCGTCCCTTCGGGTATGAATGATTTCAAGACTTTAAGTGTAACCCAAACAGTCAGATCTACAGATCTGATCTTGCGCCAAAGGGATCTCAGTCCTTCAGTAGATTCACCTTTTAGATCTAGACCAGATCTCACCCAATAAGATATTCAACCAAAGACATGCATAAACCAAATGATCTCCTTTGCTTTATATAGGCAAGCTCCTCCTCAAATCATGGAACAATACCACGAGCCGACACCACAATAACACAATACCGTCGGCTAGATACCAAGAGTAAAACACAAGAAACCCCCACGTGTGCTTTTCTCTGCCTTAAAATGTGTGCACTGGGTGGACGCACCTCCTGAACGGCTGGCCTGCGTCTCTGGACGCGACTTCTACATGGTGTACCTGCGGGTACGCACTTTCTGTAAGGTATATCTGCGTCCTCCTTATTTCCTTCAATATTTGATAGCTGATCATCAACTTCTGCTACTGACTTGAAGAACAGTGACCTGTCACCTGAATGGGTTGCCATCAAGGACAACACTTTAGTCATAATGCCAACACAATCTTTATGAGGTGTAGGCATTATCGAATTAGGTTGAATCCACACAAGTGTGTTTTCTGTATAGAAATGGGTCGGTTACTGGGGTTTTTTCTTTCGAAAGCCGGCATTCGCATCGATCCCTTGAAGGTTGAAGCCATTGTCAAATTGCCTCCTCCTTCGAGTCTTCGCCAACTCCAAAGTTTGCAGGGGAAAGCAAACTTTTTACGTCGATTCATTCCTAACTAGGCCGAGATCACAAATGGTTTTACCCGGTTGTTGAAACAGGATACTCCATTCTTTTGGGATGAGATAGATGATAAATCTTTTGATGCACTAAAACACGCATTGACCCATGCACCGTTATTGCATCCTCCCAACTACAACCGGGACTACTTCTTATATCTCGCCGCCTCGCATTCCACCATTGGAATGGTGTTAGTTCAGGAAGATGAATTCGATACTGAACATGTGATATATTACCTTAGTCGCACTTTAAATCCAATTGAGCTAAAATACTCACATGTGGAGAAATTGGCATTGGCAGCTGTTCAAGCTGTCCAATGTTTTCGTCATTACATTTTACTACGCAAAACTACAGTAATTTCTGATTGCAACCCTATGATCTATATTTTGACCAAACAATTGCTAGGGGGCAAGTACTCCAAATGGATTGTGATCCTGCAGGAGTTCGACTTGGAATTTGAAAAGTCTAAGTCGAAGAAATCTTTAGTTTTTGCGGAGTTAATGTGTGACTTCCTGCATGCTGACACGGAAACTGTGGCAGAGGAGCCCATTGTGGACGAATCCTTGTTTCTAATCAGCACTTTAGATCCATGGTATGGGGATATCATAGTTTATCTCCAGACCCAATCCTTTCGGCCAGAAATTTCAAGGTCAGAACGTCGAAAAATACGATTCCAGTCCCAACAATTCAAAATTATTGGAGATACACTTTATCGTCGTGGGGCGAACTCTGTTTTTCGACGTTGTTTAACTCATGAGGAAGCTGAAAGGGCTTTAAATGACTGTCACTCTGGAGCGTGTGGCGGTCATATGTTTGGGTTTGCCACAACCCAAAAGATATTGTGCGCTGGCTATTTCTGGCCGTCTTTGTTTAAAAATTGTATTAACGTATCCGAAAATGCCACAACTGCCAAATTTTTGATCGAAAGATGCGTGTTCCACCTTCTCCTCTCCACCCTATAATTGCCGTCGGTCCTTTTGCAAAATGGGGTATCGATTTTATTACATGTAACCCTCACTCGGCAGGAGGGCATGCGTATATCATCCTTGTGGTAGATTATTTTACCAAGTGAGCCGAGGGGATGCCTACATTTGAGGCAGATGGCAAAACTGCTGCGATTTTCATTTTCAATCATATAATTTCTAGGTTTGGTGTTCCACAAGTGATTATCACTGATCATGGGCGTCATTTTTGAAACATTATGATGACTGAACTTACAGACCAACTTGGCTTGCATCATGACAGTTCAACTCCATATTATCCACAGGCTAATGGTCTGGTTGAAGCCATCAACAAATTTCTAGTCATCATGATCCGACGAATCATTGGGATTCATAAATCGAATTGGCATAACATGTTATTTTCAGCTCTTTGGGCGTATCGAACCTCAGTAAAAACGTCAACCAGGTTCACTCCTTTCCAACTAGTTTATGGTCTGGAAGCTATGTTACCCATTGAATGCGAAATCCCGTCATTGCAAATGGCCATCGAATTACTTCCAGCCACTTCCGAAGAGGAAAAAGGTTTGTTATACTTGGCTCAGCTAGATGATAATTGACGTGATGCTGCATTAGCGATCAAAACTCATTCCAAACGTATTAAAGCTCAGTATGATTGAAATGTTACCGCTCAAAATTTTTCGGAAGGAGACCTAGTCTTATTGTACGATCAAGAAAATGATAAATTAGGCGCTGGGAAATTCATACCCATGTGGCATGGTCCTTATGTTGTTAAGCAAAAGCTAGCAAAAGGGGCCTATGAATTGGTAGACTTTGACGGGGTCTCTTTAGGTAAACCCAGAAATGGTCTTTACCTGAAGAGGTATTATGCTTAAATCTAGGTGTGGAGATTTTTAGTTAGGGTTAGTTTTCTTTCTATCTGGTGTGTTTTAGATTAAAAAGTGTGCTTTTCTTAAAGAGTGTTTTTTGTCATTATTCCTGATTATCTTGATTTTTCTCTTGATATTGCAGATTTCGACGCCTCTCCAAACATACATTGGTTTTGGTGATGGTGCTTGTCGTAATACACGGAACATTTCTTCCGCAGCTTGGGTTATTTATTCGCCCTCTGACGAGTTGGTATCTATGCATGGAGTAAGCCTCAGTCAAACAACGAACAACATTGCCGCTTATAGTGCAGTGATTAAGTTATTATCTGAATCTATCTCATTTGGGATTGGGAGTTTGATAGTGAGGTTAGATTCTGAACTCGTTGTATTACAGCTTAATAGAGTATATGCCATTAGAAATCCAGTGTTATTGAGATTATTTTTGAGAGTTCGTCCCTTGGAACGTGAATTTGACTATATTGAATATCAGCATATTCCAAGATATTTAAATACATTAGCTGCAGTTGCTTCTCTAATGTTAAGTAGACATTTGCAATAATCATACAAGTAAATTTAAAAACATTCCATAATTTTTTTTACAAGATAAGCCGGTAATAGTGATATAGTATAATATAGGAGTGTGTCAAATATACATCGTCTTTGATCATAGGTTGAAAAACACCTTATGATCGGCAAAAATGATAGTACAAAAAGAAAAAAATGTTATATGTGTCTACAACAGGCGATCATCCTATCACTGGTGATGATCACCATAAGAGACCACTGTACGGGCCACCTTACAAAGGAACCTCCTGAAAGGTCCTGGGACCCCAATCACATAGTGCTATAGCCTAAGAGGAATGTCATCTATGCTAGTCTTCGGAATGTCTGCTGTCAAGCGCTCTAGATGACTCTCCAATTCGGCCAAAGTCTCTGTGGATTCGTCCTGTGGGTCTGGTGCTGCTGCAGCTGGTTGTTTCCTCTCATAGGGCCGGAGAGTGGCTGGTCGTCGTGGACCTACATCTGCATTTTAAACTTTTACTAACAATTTTGGGATGAGATAAAAAAAAAAATATAAATAAATAAATTAAATTAGAAAATGTTGAAAAGGATTTTACCTGAGTCATCCCATTTCTCTCCTGGTGGAAGAGCCATGTCTGGGTCACCACGATAATCTACCCCAACATAAGGAAAGTCCTGAATAGAAAAAATTTGGTTCTCCAACCAATGAAAATACTCAGGAGTGAATCGAACGACCTCTATCCCCTCCTCAGGATGACGGGCCATAACTACAACCCAACGCATCAGTTTGGGCTCTCGAGGAAGTCTAGCTCCAACAGTGAGATGTTGTGGGACCAACATTGGGACCTTCTCTAGACCAAAGCTCACGACTAAAGCACCATATCCAAAGGTCTTCAGTTGTCCGTTCTTTTCTCTAGTCAGTTGGCCTTTTATATTAGCCAACACAGCATCGCACCAGTTAAATATGGTGCCTCGAACGCAATCTACTACCATCCGCATTTGGGATCTAGTGGCTATATGTAGTGTTGCGCTTCCGCAAAGCCTGGTAACAGTAAATGCAATAACTTTTAGCTCAGGAAGGGTTATGGTTTTGATATCTATCCCTTTGTCTCTAGTCTGGTTGTTGCAAAACTCTAGTCGGAGGCTATCGACAGACTGGCCACCTAGCCTAGTCCCGAATAGAGTCAAGTGTTCACCTCTCTTAGGCAAACCAGTTAAGAAGTAAATGTCTTCCGGTTCCATTTCGAGTTGGTGACCACCAATAAAGAAGCACTGGCCCTGTATGCTCCACCTGTCTACCAGCCACTGCAAAAAGTCCACCTGGGACCTCATGCCAGGTATGGCCCAGAATTTGTATAAGCCGCATGCCTTCTGTTATCTCAAAATCAGGCCCTGGAAGGCTGCTGACCAGGAAGACTTCAAGTAACTATTTCAGACCTACTTTAGGTTGAGGCTTAGCCTCCTCAACCTGAGAGGGCTCTCTCTAAATGGGTTAATGATTTTTACTTAAGATAAGATGGCTAACTCTTTGTGATATATCTGTGATAAATATGGATGCTGGAAAAACATTAAACAAGTTTCCATTGGGCCTATGGAGTCAACAACAACTCAGTAAACAATGATACTGCCTTTACATAGAAGTCAGGGCATTCAGCATTTGAGTATTCAGAACATAACACATGTGGAACCACAACTCATAAATGCATACAGGAAATCAGAGCACGATCAGTGAATTCTGAGTGATTATACATCTATGCAACTGTAAAAGACATTAAGGAAAGGATAAAATCACACATTATGAACATAGAAATCCTTCATGAATCCTGAGAAGTAAAGCAGCCAAATTATATTACTGAAACTCTGTCTTTACATAAGCCAAAATATTGTTCTGTTATAAAATTTCCCAACCTTGATTACATTGTTGTTTCAGCTATATATAGAGTTTTTATTCTAACTAATCGAGATTCCTCCTCCAGCATGAGGGGAACTCGAAGTCTATTTCTAATGACACCTATTCACCTTTAAACTAACTAATAAAAGCAACTGACTACTAATTGACAGCTCTGGAATCCTAAAACAATTAAGATTCTAATTCTACTAGATCTTCTAGACTTCTAAATCAAATAGGACTCTAATTCCATAACAGCCTTGGTCTACAATCATTTTCGTTCTCTGACATCTGGTTCCCTTATGGCGGTGGCTGTGATGGGTCTTCAAGGCTCCATGTTTGTCTTCAATGTCCAATACCCTGAAATATAGGAAACTGCCCCTGTTTGTCGGTCCTTGGTTTGCCTCAAAATATTTGAATCCAAAGAAGCATGCTTTTATCCTTTAATTATACAAAACATATCAGAATGCCACGTTTTTGATCTGCTGTCTACCTTTATCCATGTGTGAAGACAAGATCCTCTCCAAGCTGTTTGACATATCTTGAACCATAGTAACTCTGGTTACTTTATAACAAAAAAGTTTAGGGTTCGAATATGAGCTTCTGCCACCTATTTCTTCCTTGCTGAAAGTTGATAGCTTTAGATGATCCCTTGAAGATTTTCCCTTTTCAAAATTTCCACTTGTATTTCAAAATCGGTTGACTGAGATTAGATTGTGTAGCTACAGCAGTTTCGTAGCGCGCTACGAAACTGCTGTGTAATCACAAAACACAGCTTTAACCTCAAAAACTTACTGTCTTGAGCTTCTTTGATATTGGAATGTCCCTTTCAACCGCCTTGAAGCTATTCAAAATTGCTGTGTGATTTCCTTAAGGAAAGTTTTCCTACTGGCTTAGCTGCATCTGAAAATCTTCAATTTGTCTTTTCATATTTTGTGATTCAAACTCTAACACCTTTGAACATGGTTTAACTGCTTACTTGTAGTCTTTCAATTCAAGAGAACACGCTGCATGATTCAAGATCTATTTTAATCAGGGCAATAAGCAGAATGTATATGGCCCTGCTTGAACTTTGCTCTTGCCACACCAACCAGTGGATACACATGCCCTGCCTCAGCAGCATCTTCAAACCAATTTTGCGCTTCCCTGTACTGTTGCCTTTCTAGCATCACACAACCCAGTTGATGCAATACAAGTTCTTTCTGCCTATGAGAAGTGGCACATTCTCTCAATCTTTCTAAAAGTTGCACTATGGTGTCTGACTTCATGTCATCCTCCATGGCTGCTTGACTTAAAAATGAGTACAAAGCAAACGATGAATGCTCAATCATTGCCAGTCTTTTCCTGCCTTCCGGTTTACATAATAAGCTTGCAATCTGTGGATGGTGTAAAGACCTTGGAAGATCCCTGAGAAAAAACTGTAGGTAGGAAGCAACCAGCAATTCTGCATTCTCCTCGAGACCATACTCAATAAAAATCACTGCATCATTCACATTTAGAACCAGGGCTGCCAGCTATGAAATGATTCCCTTGAAACTGGAACACTGAATAACACAGCAAAAATCCTGATATATAATAAGATATGCAACCGATGGCTCAAATATCAGCAAGATTTTCTCAGCAGATGGATATCTCAGTCTTCACATCATCCATAGAGGATAAACCATTGCTCACTTTCTCATTTGCATTAACATCTTTGGGCAATTTATCTTTTGGTGGACAGTCATGTACAAAGAAGTCTGACATAGCATAGAATTGCCCTTGAGGTTGTTGTTGCTAATCACCGATAGCACAAGGATGTTGTTTGCAGTCTGTCCCTGCCCCCAAATGTGACTATTTAGAGGCATTTATGGTTGATTTCGCTAGAGCTTCACATTCTTCCCAGTTGGGCTCACCAATCAACTCAAGCCCTACTCGAGATTCTTCTTTACTTATGTCTCTTCCACCAACCAGAGGACTTCCTTTCTGTAATGAGGAACCCCCTAAGTCAAGTGCACCAAACGTCTCCAGAATCGGCATGTTCTGCAATCTACCCATCATATAATTAAGAGCTACCCATCCATAGTAAGCCTCTTCAATCCCAGTAATTATTCTAACCCAGTTTCTTCGACACATAAATGGCGATTCTTCTAGAATTGACCATGCCTTGTCCAGGATCCATTCTGAATCTGAACTTGGCATCCTGCAAAGCCCTGCTGTGGCCAAAAGGAAAAGAGGGCTATTTTTATGAGCATAAGCCGGTATTTGCTTTTCAACCCACTGGAGCAGTGGTTCCATGGCTGACCTCAACCCTGATTCATTGTGTAAAAGTTTATCAAAACCAGGTTCTGTTTCCATACGATGATAAGCTCGACCATTCTGTTGCCTTGACCTGCCATCAGTACCTTCAGGAAATGAGTGCAGCACCATTGGAAAACTCCCTTGATGCTTGCCATCATTCCGCACCCACTCATACACATAAACTCGGGTACCAGTGCTCCCACAGTCCAAAACTATAGAAAAATGTGATGCCTCTGTACTTCGATAAGATTTTAACCATCCAAATCCCGCAATGATCAGAATTAAAAGCATTAAGAGAAGTAAAAACCCAACAGCCACCTTTAACCAGCATTGTTTTATTGTTCGGAACTCCTCTGTAAGTAACCTTTCCAATTCTTGATGCTTTGTCGGTGATTGCAATATCTAAACCAGACAGGGCCAGGTATGCTTTACCATAAAGAAAAACGTAGACTGTCAAGACTGTCAACATATTCTCGAGGATAGAACGCAAACCACACGCTCCAAAGCCAATAGAAAGAACAGATCCTGTAAGTCCTGCTTCCACCAAAACAAGAACCTTAGATGTCACAACTCCTGCTTACATCGCCATTGCGTCCCATAAACCTGGGATCACTTACCCTGCAACTCAATTTCCTGAATGCTTCCTTCCAACAAAATGGCTGCAGAATCAAATGGGAGGGATTGATCATGGTTACCAATAATAAGATAAAACAAATAATATGGTTCTACTTGAAGAGAAGCGAGCTGTAAATGATCTGTGTATTTTGGTAGGTCCCTTCGGGGCATTGGTTTTGGAAGCAATAACATCTACGTCATCCTGTAAAAGTTCTTTTATTTTGGGTTTTTCAATGCTTCCAGACTGGATTGTATCTGCAATGTATTGAAGGCCCTTTAAGCTTTTACCCTCGGTAAATGTTGAAGTTTTGCGTTCTAATCGAGCCTTTGCAGGGAAATCCTGTAACAGTTCTGCCATGGGACCATCTTTTGTTTCTCCAACAAATTGGCATAAATACCAAACACCAGCATTTTCAAAATCCTGTTTATCTTCCAGTGACACAATCTTCCCCTCCAGTCCAGAGACCATTTTTTTTTTGAATTTCATCTATGTCAAATCCAATCTATGAAAGGTCTTCGCGGACTTCAGATACCTCATTCTTTTGAAAATTGCAATCTGGGCTTACAACGACACCTAATAACCTAATGATAAGGATAAGCGGTCGAATTGACAGGCAAAGGGTATAAGCTGATCACTGATAATGGATTTTGATGGATATGACAGTTGTGTTAGATTGGCTACGGATTAGGACAAATCCCCGATTTCATAGCGCAGCGAGTACAAAATATGAATTATGCGCTACGAAATCACTTAAAACATGTTGCGCTGTGAAACTGATAAAAAGGATTTATGTGCTGCGAAACCACTTGAAAATGATTACAGGTGCTACGAAATAACCTAGACAATTTCAGCTTTCAAACGAGTTTGGACATGTGATAACCATGTGAGATGTGAGACCAATGATAGACTGAGACAGAGAATTGACCCCTTTATACATACCAACAATACTCTTAACAAGATTCCTATTCAAACTATTTAGACTCTAAAACCAGATGAAAAGACTAGACCCAAAATTGACACCAACCCTTTGACAAACAATCGAACTGATGTGAAAATTTTAAATTTTTTTTTTCCTGAGTGATAACAGTGGCTCCACTTGGGATAGTGTGCTCCTGTAGTACACTAAGAACTCGTAGGTCCAGTGCTTTATCTTTTTTATTACAAACGGAAATTTGCTTGACAAACATCCCCTTCCAGCTTCTTGGGCCTTCACCTCGGGCTTAAACTTGATGATCACTGTGGGAGAAAGAAATCTACATCTACTGAAAAAAAAAAAAAAAAATGCTCAGTCAACCTTGAGCTTATTTGCATTTTCCTACCTACCTACCCTATCAATTCAAACTTCTTTCAGCTCAATCAATGTGAAATTTCCAATGCAGCCAATCATTTGTCTTATCTGATATTTGAGTTTTTTGACTGCATCGGAGTTCAGAGCCACTATGATATGGCGATGACCACTGCCACTGAAATTGCCTCTGACCTTCATAGAAGAACTGAAACACTGGAGAGTAAAACTCTTCCATGTAGTCAGCTATAGGATCCCAGAATACATGATCAGCTTGATGATTCTTGTAACTTTCTGGTTGTGCAAACTGATTTTCAACAACACTGTACAGTTCCACAATCGTGAAAGAGAAAGGAAGCAACACTCTCTCCTTGTGTTCTACCATAGAAAGCTTCTGAAAATAATGATCATGATTATGAAAACTATATGCCTGAATTTGACCTTCTAAAACTTCAATGTCTTTCTCAATGTCCTCAGCAACTTCATCCAAAAATTTCATCTTATCCTCTGCCTTGCACTTAAATGATTTTAGATACGAGGACAAGGACAAAGAAAAATTTTCATCTGTTTCTCCATTACTATGATCATTATTCCATTGTTTGAAACCTTGAATTGAAGGAGATTTTGCCACCAACTCTGATCTATCTATCCATTCCTCCAAAAACATAAACGAAAAGTCTTCAAATGACTTAATGGATTTGGTAGGACAACTTTCAATCCATTGTTTACATTTCCCTTGAAGTGAATCATAGAACAAAATAATGCAAACATCTTCATTTTTAACTCTAAGAAGCTCGATAAAATCACCGAACTCTGATATATGCTTCAAAGTTAAACTCAAATCTTCTCCATTGAATTTTGGACCATTCCTTAGAAAATATGCATCCTTGGGAAAATGATTTGGGAAACCATGAATTCCTGAAAAATCTATGCATGCATACCTTGAAATAAGAATGGTAGCATCTGGGTCCTTCATAACTCCAGTGGAATCACCATGAATGTATGAATTTCGAATTCTTCAACAATGGAGTCGCCAAGGTAGATTTGCAGCCTCAAAAAGTGTTCTGAGCTCCTGCTACCTTCAGAAGTTCAGCCTCTTGATTTCGGGAATGATTAATCTTCAGGCTCCCGGCAGACGCACCAAAATGTTATCTCAAAATCAGGCCCTGGAAGGCTGCTGACCAGGAAGACTTCAAGTAACTATTTCAGACCTACTTTAGGTTGAGGTTTAGCCTCCTCAACCTGAGAGGGCTCTCTCTAAATGGGTTAATGATTTTTACTTAAGATAAGATGGCTAACTCTTTGTGATATATATGGATGCTGGAAAAACATTAAACAAGTTTCCATTGGGCCTATGGAGTCAACAACAACTCAGTAAACAATGATACTGCCTTTACATAGAAGTCAGGGCATTCAGCATTTGAGTATTCAGAACATAACACATGTGGAACCACAGCTCATAAATGCATACAGGAAATCAGAGCACGATCAGTGAATTCTGAGTGATTATACATCTATGCAATTGTAAAAGACATTAAGGAAAGGATAAAATCACACATTCTGAACATAGAAATCCTT
Organism: Pinus tabuliformis; assembly: GCA_031772625.1. Lineage (NCBI taxonomy): Eukaryota > Viridiplantae > Streptophyta > Pinopsida > Pinales > Pinaceae > Pinus > Pinus tabuliformis. The sequence continues at coordinate 1,156,775,122 of CM062811.1, forward strand.
CATGAATCCTGAGAAGTAAAGCAGCCAAATTATATTACTGAAACTCTGTCTTTACATAAGCCAAAACAATGTTCTGTTATAAAATTTCCCAACCTTGATTACATTGTTGTTTCAGCTATATATAGAGTTTTTATTCTAACTAATCGAGATTCCTCCTCCAGCATGAGGGAAACTCGAAGTCTATTTCTAATGACACCTATTCACCTTTAAACTAACTAATAAAAGCAACTGACTACTAATTGACAGCTCTGGAATCCTAAAACAATTAAGACTCTAATTCTACTAGATCTTCTAGACTTCTAAATCAAATAGGACTCTAATTCCATAACAGCCTTGGTCTACAATCATTTTCATTCTCTGACATCTGGTTCCCTTATGGCAGTGGCTGTGATGGGTCTTCAAGGCTCCATTTTTGTCTTCAATGTCCAATATCCTGAAATATAGGAAACTGCCCCTATTTGTCGGTCCTTGGTTTGCCTCAAAATATTCGAATCCAAAGAAGCATGATTTTATCCTTTAATTATACAAAACATATCAGAATGCCACGTTTTTGATCTGCTATCTACCTTTATCCATGTGTGAAGACAAGATCCTCTCCAAGCTGTTTGACATATCTTGAACCATAGTAACTCTGGTTACTTTATAGCAAAAAATTTTAGGGTTCGAATATGAGCTTCTGCCACCTGTTTCTTCCTTGCTGAAAGTTGATAGCTTTAGATGATCCCTTGAAGATTTTCCCTTTTCAAAATTTCCACTTGTATTTCAAAATCGGTTGACTGAGATTAGATTGTGTAGCTACAGCAGTTTCGTAGCGCACTACAAAACTGCTGTGTAATCACAAAACACAGCTTTAACCTCAAAAACTTACTGTCTTGAGCTTCTTTGATATTGGAATGTCCCTTTCAACCGCCTTGAAGCTATTCAAAATTGCTATGTGATTTCCTTAAGGAAAGTTTTCCTACTGGCTTAGCTGCATCTGCAAATCTTCAATTTGTCTTTTCATATTTTGTGATTCAAACTCTAACACCTTTGAACATGGTTTAACTGCTTACTTGTAGTCTTTCAATTCAAGACAGCACGCTGCATGATTCAGGTTCTATTTTAATCAGGGCAATAAGCAGAATGTATATGGCCCTGCTTGAACTTTTCTCTTGCCACACCAGCCAGTGGATACACATGCCCTGCCTCAACAGCATCTTCAAACCAATTTTGCGCTTCCCTGTACTGTTGCCTTTCTAGCATCACACAACCCAGTTGATGCAATACAAGTGCTTTCTGCCTATGAGAAGTGGCACATTCTCTCAATCTTTCTAAAAGCTGCACTGTGGTGTCTGACTTCATGTCATCCTCCATGGCTACTTGACTTAAAAATGAGTACAAAGCAAATGATGAATGCTCAATCATTGCCAGTCTTTTCCTGCCTTCCGGTTTACATAATAAGCTTGCAATCTGTGGATGGTGTAAAGACCTTGGAAGATCCCTAAGAAAAAACTGTAGGTAGGAAGCAACCAGCAATTCTGCATTCTCCTCGAGACCATACTCAATAAAAATCATTGCATCATTCACATTTAGAACCAGGGCTGCCAGCTATGAAATGATTCCCTTGAAACTGGAACACTGAATAACACAGCAAAAATCCTGATATATAATAAGATATGCAACTGATGGCTCAAATATCAGCAAGATTTGCTCAGCATATGGATATCTCAGTCTTCACATCATCCATAGAGGATAAACCATTGCTCACTTTCTCATTTGCATTAACATCTTTGGGAAATTTATCTTTTGGTGGACAGTCATGTACAAAGAAGTCTGACATAGCATAGAATTGCCCTTGAGGTTGTTGTTGCTGATCACTGATAGCACAAGGATGTTGTTTGTAGTCTGTCCCTGCCCCCAAATGTGACTATTTAGAGGCATTTATGGTTGATTTCGCTAGAGCTTCACATTCTTCCCAGTTGGGCTCACCAATCAACTCAAGCCCTACTCGAGATTCTTCTTTACTTATGTCTCTTCCACCAACCAGAGGACTTCCTTTCTGTAATGAGGAACCCCCTAAGTCAAGTGCACCAAACATCTCCAGAATCGGCATGTTCTACAATCTACCCATCATATAATTAAGAGCTACCCATCCATAGTAAGCCTCTTCAATCCCAGTAATTATTCTAACCCAGTTTCTTCGACACATAAATGGCGATTCTTCTAGAATTGACCATGCCTTGTCCAGGATCCATTCTGAATCTGAACTTGGCATCCTGCGAAGCCCTGCTGTGGCCAAAAGGAAAAGAGGGCTATTTTTATGAGCATAAGCCGGTATTTGCTTTTCAACCCACTGGAGCAGTGGTTCCATGGCTGACCTCAACCCTGATTCATTGTGTAAAAGTTTATCAAAACCAGGTTCTGTTTCCATACGATGATAAGCTCGACCATTCTGTTGCCTTGACCTGCCATCAGGACCTTCAGGAAATGAGCGCACCACCATTGGAAAACTCCCTTGATGCTTTCCATCATTCCGCACCCACTCATACACATAAACTCGAGTACCAGTGCTCCCACAGTCCAAAACTATAGAAAAATGTGATGCCTCTGTACTTCAATAAGATTTTAACCATCCAAATCCCGCAATGATCAGAATTAAAAGCATTAAGAGAAGTAAAAACCCAACAGCCACCTTTAACCAGCATTGTTTTATTGTTCGGAACTCCTCTGTAAGTAACCTTTCCAATTCTTGATGCTTTGTCGGTGATTGCAATATCTAAACCAGACAGGGCCAGGTATGCTTTACCATAAAGAAAAACGTAGACTGTCAACATGTTCTCGAGGATAAAACGCAAACCATGCGCTCCAAAGCCAATAGAAAGAACAGATCCTGTAAGTCCTGCGCCCACCAAAACAAGAACCTTAGATGTCGCAACTCCTGCTTGCATCGCCATTGCGTCCCACAAACCTGGGATCGCTTACCCTGCAACTCAATTTCCTGAATGCTTCCTTCCAACAAAATGGCTGCAGAATCGAATGGGAGGGATCGATCATGGTTACCAATAATAAGATAAAACAAATAATATGGTTCTACTTGAAGAGAAGCGAGCTGTAAATGATCTGTGTATTTTGGTATGTCCCTTCGGGGCATTGGTTTTGGAAGCAATAACATCTACGTCATCCTGTAAAAGTTCTTTTATTTTGGGTTTTGCAATGCTTCCAGACTGGATTGTATCTGCAATGTATTGAAGGCCCTTTAAGCTTTTACCCTCGGTAAATGTTGAAGCTGTGCGTTCTAATCGAGCCTTTGCAGGGAAATCCTGTAACAGTTCTGCCATGGGTCCATCTTTTGTTTCTCCAACAAATTGGCATAAATACCAAACACCAGCATTTGCAAAATCCTGTTTATCTTCCAGTGACACAATCTTCCCCTCCAGTCCAGAGACCATTTTTTTGAATTGCATCTATGTCAAATCCAATCTGTGAAAGGTCTTCGCGGACTTCAGATACCTCATTCTTTTGAAACTTGCAATCTGGGCTTACGACGACACCTAATAACCTAATGATAAGGATAAGCGGTCGAATTGACAGGCAAAGGGTATAAGCTGATCACTGATAATGGATTTTGATGGATATGACAGCTGTGTTAGATTGGCTACGGATTAGGACAAATCCCCGATTTCGTAGCGCAACGAGTACAAAATATGAATTATGCGCTACGAAATCACTTAAAACATGTTGCACTGCGAAACTGATAAAAAGGATTTATGTGCTGCGAAGCCACTTGAAAATGATTACAGGCGCTACGAAATAACCTAGACAATTTCAGCTTTGAAACGAGATTGGACATGTGATAACCATGTGAGATGTGAGACCAATGATAGACTGAGACAGAGAATTGACCCCTTTATACATACCAACAATACTCTTAACAAGATTCCTATTCAAACTATTTAGACTCTAAAACCAGATGAAAAGACTAGACCCAAAATTGACACCAACCCTTTGACAAACAATCGAACTGATGTGAAAAATTTAATTTTTTTTTTTCTTGAGTGATAACACCTTCAATGCATCAATCGAAGGTTGATGATTTATCGCGGCAAGATCTACATCCTAGTGCTCCCGTTCTCGCCAATCAAGCATGATGTATACCCTACATTTAATAAAAAGGCGAATTAGAATATCTAAAAGCAAATTTTTTGGGTGAGATTTGAGAAATTTAGGTTTAAAAACCCTTGCTGCGGGGACCACACCCTCTCTGTTAGCGACAGTGTGTGGGTCCGCACTTTGCCTTCGCGGCAGGTGCGGACCCCTGACTTTTTTCCTTTTACAAAAAATTCGGGGTCTGCAAGTTACCGGTGCTATGCCTGCGGACCCCCACGCGCGGGTTTCTAACCTAAAAATCCCTTAAAAAATGAAATCAAAGCCTAAAAATAAATTTGAAATGGATGGCCTAAAAAAATTTGAAACGGATGAAGTGAAAGAGTAGGATGATGTAGATTACCTGGATGAGATGGTGTTCGATTCCAACGGATGGATTTTCTGCAATCTTCACGGGAAGTTTCTGACCAAAAGCTCTATTTTCTCACCCAGAACTCAAACGGTAAAAATGAATTTACAAAAGCCCTTTTTGTAAGTTTTTTGAATAAATGAGTGTTTAATTTGTTTATGTTTCACTTTAAAGAGGTAACTTTTGCAGCATTTTTATCTATTTTAAACAGGTATGAGTAATGTTTGAGTTTTTGTTCAAGATAACAGATTTTTCAGGCGAAATCGGTCATTTTCGACGAAAAATCATTAGAGTCATCTTTAAGCTCTTTTCTGACTCCTAAAACATGAAAAGATTGCCGATTTTTTCTTTTTAAGCTCGTTAAAACGGAACTAAAAAGGCGGTCCACTTACAACTCTTTTCTGACTATAAAAACATGCAAAGATTGTTGGATTTTTGTCGTTTCAAATTCGATATTGGTTATAAAACGACGTGTCATTGATCGCTTTTTTACTTTTTCGGATCAGAGGCACTAACTATGAAAAGTACTCCTTGGTCGTAATGATCAAGCGGTTCTCTAAAGTATTATTTTATACTTTTTCGGGCTTGGGAGACACAAATTTATGAAAAAGGACAACCATGGAGTCTTCTTAAGTTTTTTCAGACTCTCTAAAATTGAAAAACGCTGAGTTTCTCCTATACTCGACTCGTTAAAATTTAACAGTAAAGGACCTGTTCAATTACAAACAGGAACAGACCACTCCTTCTTAGGGTTCAAATTTAAACTAAGTTGGACTGATCCGAAGGATGAGCTTATAATCAAGCAAATGTTATCCTCCTCAAGCTTGTCAAAAATAAAGAGGTACTTGCCAGAAATTGTGGGGGAAAAGAGAGAAAAATGAGCCTGTTTGTCATACTTTGTAACCACTCTTGAACACGACACTTTTATTCACCTGGGTTGGGAAATCCTTTGCCTAACAGTTGATCAAACAATATTGAAAGTCTTTAGCCGGTTTCTGGGTATTAACTTTGGGTCAATTGTCACCAAACCATCTGTTGTGTCGTTATGTGTTCAAGAGGTCAGTGCAAATAAACCATTCATCTGCAAAATATCTGTCATCCATATTGACCATCCCTGAGTCAGTCCTTGCAACTAAATTTCTTCAAACTTGATCTATGATTTCGTGTTGTGGACTTGCCTATGACGGATCGCTTTCTATCGACTTCAGCTCATTATCTAGAAAGATGATCTAGAAATCGTCAGTACCTTGGGATCTGCATGCCTCAATGGCAGATTTCTCGCCTTCGACGATAGGTTGCATCATTGACCTTCGATCAAAGGATTCCATGACATGTTCGACATCAACACATCTATTCACATCTCATGGATTGTATTGAGTACTTTGAGAGCCATTGACATTACTGGTGGTTTCTCTCACACTTGTTAACAGTTTACATCATTGAATGGTAATCAAGTGGTTTCTACCATGTTCGACTTCGACACATTCATTCGCATGGATAGAATCGTACTATGTCGGGAAGTAGAAATCAAGACCCTGGATCTAGTTTCCACCATCTAGGCTACGAGGAATTTTGTATTCATTATACAGTGGACTATTCATAAAAAGATGGTTGCGTCCATACTATGTCTACATGTGTCTATACTTGTGATGTATTACAAGATCATTCCTATATCAGAGCAGTAGTTATTTTTCTAGTCAGTCTTGATCTGCGTATGGGAATGCCTACCTCAGCGATGATATGATCTCATATATATATTTTGCATTGAATGTTTTTACAGGTTCCGACAGGGCTCTCCATGAGATAATCCTTGAAATTATAAAGTACGTCACTCTTCCTAGATGATAAATGAAATCGTCATCTACTACAGACTTCGCAGTTTAGGGGGCAATTTGTTACACAAAATATTTTCACCATGACTATTTGCAGTCAGTATGGGCCTATCATCATTCATACTGTCTTCCTAAGCAAGTCTCAAACCTTAGCTCTTCATGTCAAGCTTTGAAAATGAGAGAAAGACCTTAAAAATCAATAAAGCTCTGGTTCCACACTTTCTCTCACTGTTACCTTCAGTCCCGCACCCCCTGTTCATATTACCTGCGTACCTGCCCGCTCTGTCTCTAAAGGAGTGGGTGCGGACCCCTGTGAAAGTAAAAAAGGTGCAAGTTTATTCTTAAAAACTCACTTTGGGTTAATTCTATATGATTCTAGAAGGAATTTTGACGTGGATGGTTCGATCCTAGGTGGTTCATGCATCCCAAAAGAGAAGGAGCTAATCCCTTGATGAGAGGAGCTTATCCCTTTGAAGGAGGGCTTTATCCCTTTGAAGGAGGACCTAGTAACTTCCCTCCATTTCACTATAAATTAAGGCATTGGGCTGGTTGCTAGGGAGGTTAGAAGCTGAACATTTTTTAGGGTAAATGCTATTGGAATTGAGACTTCCTAGTTAAGCATGAGAGGAGAGATCACATACCTTTTGGCTTCATTGGGAAGAGAGTGAAACTTGTCAAAGTAGAGGAAACTTCTTGATGGACCCTAGGAGGAGCTTGTATAGCATCAAGGCACAGGTTTTAAAGTTCTTCTTTGATTTAAATTAATACAATCAGATTCATTTTTCTCAACAAATTGTCTTATGTGATTTGTTTCATGAATTCCTTGATCATCATGATAAGTATTCTTTATTATATTGGCTTTTCAGGTGCTATTTAATTTGTGTGCTTGTTTGTGTTTGCAGATTCTCTACAAGGGAGCTCATTTGGATCAACGGAGCGAGGCTTCCACAAACTTGCATTGGACCCAAGGTAGGCCTAAAACACTTGTTTGCCTTTATTTATAAACTGCATATTTAGAGAAAGATAGAAGTTGATTGGTTTGTTTGTCACTAGATATCATTAGATACTAGGGAGGTCGGTCTTGTCCACAAGAACGACTCATTCCGTGTGACAACCAGTTCCATTCTAGCATCTGTGGAGGGCATCATTATTGGAAAACCATAGCTCACAAAATCCTGAGGGCTGGATATTATTGGCCTACTCTGTTCTTTGATGTGTTTTATTTTGTAAAAGCTTGTGACAAGTGCCATAGGTTTGCAGGAAGACGATAGCTAAAATCTCTACCCTTGAAGCCAATACATGTCAATGGTCCCTTCCAGTAGTGGGGCTTGGACTTTATTGGTGAGATCATCCCACATTCCAGTGGCCAACATAAATGGATCTTAGTAGCCACTAATTATTTCACCAAGTGGATTGAGGCTATACCCACTAAGAATTCCAATCATTAAGTTGTCCTAAAGTTCTTGCATGAGAATATTTTCACTAGATTTGGTTTCCCAAACAAACTAGTCACTGATAATGCAACAGATTTCAAGGCAAAAGAATTGGTGAACAAGATTGAATCCATGGGCATTCAAGTGGTACATTCTACATCATATTATCCTCAAGGAAATGGCTTGGAAGAATCATATAACAAGAGTCTGGTAAGGGTAATCAAAAAGCTGTTAGAGGACAACAAAAAGAGTTGGGATTCCAAGCTGAAGTTTGCACTATCGACTGACAGAGTTACCATCAAAAAGTCCATAGGGAATTCTCCATTCAAACTAGTTTATGGCGCTGATGCTGTTTTCCCCATCCAGCTCATTCTCCCTATGGCTAAGTTCTTGCAAGAAGAACAAGATGAAGAGAATGATATCGTAAGAAGAGTGAATAACCTGGTTGAAATATAGCAGATCAGAGAGCAGCTGGTTGAGAAGTCAAAAGCTCATCAGAAGAAAATCAAAGAAACCTTTGACAGGAAGGCAAAGGTGGACAATTTTCAAGTTGGTGATTGGGTGCCTAAATGGGATGCATTTAAGAAAAAGAAAGGCAATCATGGCAAGTTTGAATCCTTATGGATAGGTTCGTTTGTCATTGCTCAAGTTCAACAGAACAATACATTCATTCTGCAGAGTCTAGAAGGAGGAGATAATTTTGGTAGCCCAATAAATGGGTGGTTCTTGAAACTTTATTTCGTTTAAGGCTTTAAAGCCTTGTCACTGTAAATATGTTTTTCTAGTTTTTATTTCATTAGCAAAATAGACTCCATGCCCAATGGAACACTAGAAGGAATATTTGACTTTGTTTTTTCAGGAAATGCGTTGATCTATGATCCTTCAAACCTCACAGGGAGGATTTCATCCCCAGAAGGAGCCAGTGTTAGCCTTGCTGGAACTAGGCCCACAAAGGGATCCATATAGGCTCTTGAAGTCTCCAAATTTTCTTAGAAACATGCCAATGGATCCATTAATGGGCTTGAAATCTTCAATTTTTTCTCAAATATCATCCAATGATCAAAATCTGCACAAGAGGAGAGCCCTTGGAAGGGTAGAAATGCACTATTGGGAGGATAAAATTCTTAAAAACCCATGAAAAACCTACAAATGTAGGCTTAAATAATGAATGAATAGCCTTCGTTATATATGGGCGATCAACGGCCCAGATCTAGGTGGCTAATCACAATTGGCTGAGCAGAGAGGACAGTCTAAAGGAGGGAGCATGACACCACCGATCAATGATCGCCGAATATCAGATCGGCGGGGGGCATAGGTTATGTTACATAAAGACTTGAGCACTGGCCAGTAGTAATTGTGATTTATCACATCACCGATATCGCATCGGTGCTATAACAAGGGGCGGAGCCTATGCACATATGTATTTGCAATGCGATAACCAGACCCGACGATTATGTAATACAATATTTGGTAATATTTGAAGTCCACACCCAAGCCATTTTAATGTATTTCCCATGTATTTTGTTATGTAATGAAATACAAAGGGAAATAGGGACAATGCCGATGTGATAAAACTTGGACCCGAAAGGGTTTCGGGATGCAAAATGGATATATTTTCAAGTCCGCAAAAGACCCATTTTTAATGTATTTCATGTATTTTCATTGTATAACGAAAATACAAAGGGAGCATTGGCTAGTGCGATTGCGATGAGCCTCAGAACCGAAAGGGTCTGGGAAGTGGAATATATGATATTTGAAGTCCACCAGGGCCATTTTTTCATAAATTTTCAATGTTTCGACATATTTTGAATAAGAAGGAAAAATCACAAAACAAGCAGGATTTCATGCAGGCCGTGGGCAGTAAGTGGTTTGGGCCAAGCTACACTCGATGCCACTCAGCTGCTGCCACGTGTCCAAGATGAGGAGAGAGAAAATCGCCCTCATCAAGCGGTTAACTCCAGTACAAAAGAGGCACCCGAAATGGATCATCACCGTTGGATGTGGGACTCCTAGATCAATGGTGGAGATGTGTTATCACTACAAGGGCGGACCCAAGAGGAGAATAAGCCATATCTAAGGATTTCTTAAGTCTGGAAAGGACAAATATGAGCGGGATTTTCATAGTGTTGCTGTGTTTTCTGTTTAAAACAGAAAACAGTCATGTATTAATAGAAAGGGGCCATTTAAAGGGATTATAAGGGCCCGAAGACCCATTCCACCATATAACAAAGCTCGAGAGATATATCGCCCGGAAACAGGAGCCCAGAAAGGGAAAGAAAAGGGCCACAACACACTGCAACCTAAAACAGAAAGATCAGGGAGCATCAACAGTGCAACACAACCAAATCAAACAAGATCAGGGAGCATCAACAACACAGTTGTCCAAAACAAACAGAAAGATCAAAAGCCACAGCGCAACTCATCAAAACAGGCATCATGGGGCATCTCTGGCATAGGAGAACTCCAAGACAGTGCAACAAGCCACCAAAAATATTTGAAAGCGGTTACTCTACTGTCAAAAGAAGAAAACTTCGATCCCATGCTTGCCTAGAGGGCATCAAATTAGTTAATAATGCATATCAGGCAGATTAAGACTCCGATCCTCTTAGAGCTCAGGAGCATTGTACATAGGCTATAAATAGTTTAAAGTAAGATGTAATAGGGGTTCAACTCCTGGAGATTATCCCTCCTCTTTTCCTTCAAGCTTCTCATCTTCATTCTAGCAATATAAGCTTTTCTTGCCATTATATGTTCAATGTCCATTCTCTTTGCTGTTCTATGCTTGCACATGAACAGTTTGTTCATGTTTTCTTTTCTGTCTAAGGCCAGATAATTGTCATCTTATATTTGCTTTGATAAATTAGATTTGCAAGCTTCTTTGCTGGCTGTAGCTAGCCATTTATATGTGGTCATACATGCATCTATTGGTACATTCAGTATTCTCTTTTGCTGCTTGTAGCTAGCCATTCATTTATGTTTATGTATGCAGTCTGTTGGTACAGTTAGTATTCTCCATCTATTCATTTAATCTATAAATTATTGAGCATTAGTAGTTTAAAGCCTTGTATTGGTGAGAGTGTTCATGCATGTCTTGAGTGAGAATATAGATGAAATGGTTATCTAACTTGATCCAAACCATCATTTATTCCAATAGTTCAGAGAACAATATTGAAGATTATATGTTACCAGGCATCTCCAAGCTACAACCTAGGAGAGATTCTTGGAGTGATAACAGGTGCGACCACTTGACTATCTGTAGAAGGCACAGTCTCAGCGCTCCAGGTAGTTAAAAGAAGGCATGGGACTATAAACAAGGCTGCAGGAAATCTGCACGGAAAGGGGGTTCCGCGTAGAGCCCGTCTATCACAAGGTTCGCAGTCATGCTTAAGGGGATGCGCTACCACGTAGATAGGCTAGGGGGTGACCATTGATGACACTGTTCATGACAAGAAGGCTAATTTAATGCAGAAAGGAGTGGGCAGAAGACCATTAAGGCATGAATTACGAGCTAGATTCGGGGAGATCTGTCACCAAGTAGGTACTAAGGACTAAAAAATGGAGGGAATGGCTAAATTCAAATCTGAATGTTACTATAAAATTCCGTGGGGTAGCTTTCATGCAGCTCTAGGGTTTTTGAGAATTAAGTTAGTATAGAGCAGTGACGAGAACCAGAGTGTGAGTTATGGGAGGTAGCCAAGAACCCCGGGTGACCCAGGGAGATCCTGGAGAGACAACAGGCGCACCAGAGGTATCGAAGTCTCCATGCACGCCGTGACCGTAGAAAAGAAAATAGCTAATGGGGCCCATCCGACTATCACCACAACACCCAAGAGTTATTTAAATGTCGCTGGTCGAGAAGGGCAAAGCTATCACTATTGAAACAGAAGAGGAGGAGGAAGATCTACAAGACCTAATAGCTCAAATTAAGGCATAGGACGATGAGGCGGAAAATGTCTCCCAAGCACCTTTAGTGATGGAGTTACCCTACTACATTCCCCCATGGAAAGGGATAGCTAAGATACCAAAGGACCTGGAGGCCACGAAGAGTGCGCTCCAAACCCCACTTCTTCCGGATGATATCAAGTTTGACGGTCCACTGTTGGGACGGGTACTGAATATAAAATTTGAAGATTGGGACCTTGTGGATAGTGAGAAGTTCCCACAGTTGGCCATGGAAAAACTACGACAGCAGAAATGGTTGTGAGGTGTGGAGAAGGTAGGGTTACTTCATCTACAGTGGATACACCACTACCACCATGCGCCTATCACTATCTTTGTCATCCAGCAACTACTTTGTCTAGTACATGATGGGTATCTATGGCTGGAAGAGCCGATTCCCATCATCACTAAATTTCGCAGCTATCGATTAAAGGAAGCAATCCCACAGACATAGCTGGAAAGAGTAGTGACTTGGGCCTCACAAAAGCTATGAAGGCCAAATATAAGCTAGAGAAAAAGAAGCAAGGGTATGTAATAGCAAGTATCAAGGATCGAGGGGTGTGCATTGCCACCTAGTTGCTAGCCAACAAGCTCATGAGGAAATGTCGTGCAGACGAAGAACCGACATCTATAATTGCATTGGCAAAGCAGTGTGCAGAAGGGGTCCAGTTCAATTGGGCGCAGTTTCTCTGTGGTGATTTTTTGACAAACTATAGGGAGGCACAGGACTACGTAAGACCTTCCACTATGCGTGGGTGATCTTATCCATCCTATTGATTGCCGAGGAGTTGCCAGCAAACAACCAGTTTCCCGCCGTGGAGCAGAACATACCCGAGGCTGTGAGGTATACCTCGCTCTGGGCGACCAAAGACGTGGCAAGGATTTGGGAGATAAAGGTATTTTGGATATTTGTAGAGGTGATTTTACGAACGTGGATCAACCGTAGGCTGTGCTTGTCCCCGGCGGTATATAACACTTTATAGAGTGTTGCGGAATTCAAGGAGGATATGCATAACTTGTATATCTAGGCGCGCAAGGATCTAGCCCGAGCATGGGAAAAGCTGCCATTCATTGCCACGGATGATGCAATCTTCATGGCATCATGGTCTCCAAATTGGTGCACGTCGGACGTGGAGGAATTAGAAAAAGTCATGGCAAAAGAAGAATAAGGAGACCAAGATGCACCTCGCGAAGCTAGTGGAAAGAAAGCGTCAGGAACACGAAGTGGCCATGCAGCAGACGACGGCTAAGGCAGCCGCACTAGAGCAAATGACACAGACCATAACCATGCCCACTGAGGAGGCCGAGGAAGGCCAAGAAATGCCCATGGAGTAGAATATATAGGGGGAGGTGGAGACATAGGAATGCATGAACCTATTGTGTTGTACAATAACCCCCCATTTATAAAAAACTTTTACATAAAAATTTTAATAAGAAATGGGTCCCTTTTTAAATAAACTTAGTTAGATTTGTGAGTTGATAAATAAAATTGGTATTCACCGCTTTACAAGAAAAATCTTTATCAAAAACCCCGATGTAGATGATTCATTTTGTAAAGCCTTTTTGAAAAATACAAAGTGTTCCTTTAAAAAAGGTTATAAATAACTCTACATTGTGATAAAGCGATCGGAGATCACATATCGCAATGAAAAAGGGACATATACAAACAAGGCCTCAACAAATCCTCCGATCTAATAAAGGTAACCGTATTCAGAAATCGGAGATGAAAAAGGTACACACACAAATAAGGCCTCAACAAATCCAACAATCCGATAAAGGAAATCACAATCGGCAATTGAAGATATCAAATGACAAAGGGATAAAAGTGCAAACCAAACCCCCGATTGCGATAAATTAACAGGGCTCGCATCTCAAGAGGAAAACATACGCTTAACAGTTTGCATGCATAATACTTCGCTTTTTTATAATTTCACTTTTTCGGAAATCGGAGATATTCATTGCAAGTAATGAAGCCTGTCCCTTTGAAACTACAGATTGCGATTTGCGATTTATCGCCAATCACTGATCAGGGAAATCTGAAGACACGCTTGAAATAATCATCAATGAGATGGGTATTTATTATATTTATTCATCATGATTGGTGGCTCAAACGACTATTAAATTTTACAGTTAAGAGTATGTCCTTCAAAAGATTTCATTCGTGGTAATTCTGTACATCCGATTTATCATGTGTTAACTGCCTTAATTTTGTTCATTTTCATATTAGCTTTCAATGGCATATCTCTGTATTACGGTTTAAAATTTTCTGTGCAGAGCTTCTCTGAACATATGAATCCAGAGAAGATGGGGAAAAATATAAGAAGCCTAAAGCAACTCCTATAGCTAAAGAACAAGGACCGAGCAAGATGTAGGAATTTACAGGGTAAGTTCCTCAGAAAGAATACCAAAAGGACACCGCTCACAACCAGATCACAGATCAATACACCAGTATTTTTGACGTGGTTAAAACCCTCAAAGAGGGAAACAGTCCACGGCCTGTCCCAACGTGGGTACTACGGGCAATTTATTAATCAAAGAATGAAAATTTACATAAGCTTCTCTCATGCACGGATTACCCGAACAATGACCCTCCATGCGCTTTAAATAGAACTCATGGACCAATCGGGTGTCAAGCCACGAATCAAGTGTCGGTAATACCGAGGTGAGAGTGAACCATCGGATCACTACATATTGTGACCGTCGGATTGTAAGTTACAAAATGTACAACGGTAAAGAAACACACTTTACCTAACTCTATACTAGACCAAGTTGAACTTAACTATTTCCTATGTGTCGGAATATCCTAACACAAGAAAGGATTAATCTCAGATACAACATGTCTCGGTCTAGGAAATGCTAGCTGGGAAAGCATTTATAATTTGATAGAAGTAGAGGAGCCCGAAGAATTATCAGAGGAAGCCACAACCGATTCAACCAACAAGTCAGAGGGAACTCTCAAAGAATTGGCCTATTCATACCTTCACAGGATAGCAGCACAAGCCAAAATTTTGCCATACACTGATGTGGTTAGATGGGTTGTCGAGAAAATCCCAACTTCAGATAGAACATTTTCCACAGCTGATGGAAGGATATTCGGGTCATTCAAACCTAAAGATCTCAGGCAAATGTACCATCTACCTTCACCCGAGAAGCACTATAACAAGGCATTCCTAGAAGCATTTGCAAAGGAAAATGACTTGGAATCAAACCCGATGAAGCACTGGAGGCGTTTCCTGGAAACACATAAGTATGATTCATAAGGTAAGTATTCTATGGAATCATTAGCTTCTCCTTATTGCTATGCTGGAGCTATGATGTGTAGACTGTGGGGACAACATGATTCTACAAAATTTTCTATAGATATGGTCCCGTTAATGGAAGCTGCAATTAATGGTTATGTTATGGATTGGGCAAATATTTTATCTAATAGACTAGCCACTGAGATATTAGAATACAGAAGGAAAGCATTTACAACTTCCCAGATCATTCCTCCTTTCTACTACAGTGCATATATTCTGGATATTATTTGTTTTAATTCTGAATTCTTGATACTCAGATGGAAGTGGACTTCCCAAGACCCTAACCCCATTCATATCTATCACAAACAATTGTGGAAGGCACACTATAAAAATCACCTGTACAGAATTTGCAATGGTTTTGTTTCACCTATATATTATTTGATTTTCAATAAGCCTGCTACAAGGATATCTCAGGAAGCAGCAATTGACCTGATAGCAGTAGGTAGCTGGTTCGAAGATGAGAAATTTACCTATGTGGGGATTTTTGGTAGTCTCACTAAACCCCATGTTCTTCCTCTATATGTTCCTGATAAATTATTAGCCCAAGAATTGGCGTATCAGATAACAGTTGCAGGAACATCAAGAACCCTTAAGGATTCCAAGAAACAAATGTGGTCTATATTCCACCTACAATGTGGCATTTTTACCTTGCATGATTACAAGTATGCAGAGAAAGAAGCAGAGAAGATTCAGATGATGAGTTTTTCCACCATTCCGAATAGGAAATATGACCCAAGGAAGGTTGCCTATAACGTTACCTCTCAAGTTAAACTTGCCAAATTCGATCATGAAGCAAATGTCTTTGATAATTTATTTTCTTTAACCGAAATATTTTTTCAGGTCAAAGGATTGGCTAGGATCAAGTATGAAGAAGAGGGGTTAGAAACATTCAATAGGTTCAGAGCCCAGAGGTTGCAAACTCTACCTTTGGACCTATTAGCTATAGCCCCGAGAGATTAGCCACAGAGCTAATGTGAACAGAAAGTTGCCAACAAGACTCCTGTAGTGGAGAAGATTCTTAACAAAGAAAAATTGCCAGAGCAGGAGTAGGGACAAGGAAAAAGTAGTGAACTCATTGATTCAAGCATTTATGTTCATCCTAAACTGATCAAGGAATGGCAACAATTTGATTCAATAATCAGTAATACTAAGAACCTTCAAGGATTCAGCACACTTGAGGTGACAACTAGTCAAAAATCAGTAATCAATATAGTTCCGACTGAAGGAACTAGCGGCCCACCCATAACTCACAAAGATGTAGAAATAATCCCCGAAAACCCTTCCGATGAAATTGTTTTGCATGTAGAAGAAATATCACCACTAGATGTATTCTACAGCCCTGAGCATAGGGTTGTAATCAAAAGACAAAGAAAAAAGAGGAAAGTTGAACAATCTCCTCTTTTGACTTCACAAATGGAGATAAGAAATATGGTATGGAGAGAAGAAGTTAATCCTTCTAAAGATCTCACTAAACTTTCTCAATATACATGAGCATACATAGCAGCCACAATGGGCAAAGCATCAGAGGTTAGTAACTTGCTCAAAGAAAAAGACCAAGCAATCATTTTGCTGGAAACACAAGCAAAAGAGAAACAACAAAAGATAGAGCAGTTGGAACAACAGTTAGCAATCCAGAGGTAGTTAAGTGACCAATTGAATGAGCAACTACTCAAAGAAAAACAAAGGATTGATCAACATGAAATTCACAAGCAAAAGGAATTATCCCAAGCATTGAGCAAGTTGAAATCAATAAATGAACAGTTGAGTAAATCAAAGGAAGAACAGATCGCTCAACTATCACTCCAGATAGAAAGATTCAAAGAATATCCCCAAGTGGGAGAATTCAGATTGGAGGCTCTACAAATTACCAAGGCATTGTCTAAACAGTTGAGCCTATTGTGTCATAATATCTCACTCGCTCTTCCTCTATGTGAAATTTCCTCATCCATGATTGATAAATCAGTTGATGCGAGACTAAACTTGGAGCAAGCAGATGAAAGATTAATAAATTTTCTTTCTTGGCAAGAAACCGAAGAAGGAAAAATTGCTAATCTACCCCAAATTCTGGAATGCATAAAGAAATCATATTCACTGAATGGCAGTCTCAACTAATGAAGGCAGAAAGAGCGACATAAAGATGTAGATCGGCAGCAAACAATATGATTGAATTGATTAATGATACTCTTTATTTATCAAATTTAATTACAGAATGTTCTCCAGGGAAACTTCCATCAGCAAAAGCATTAGAACAAACATGGAAACAGGAGCTAGATCAAAGGGAAAGATTGATTGTATGTATTCAAACTTTAACATGGGAAACCTTTTGGTTTTTCCTTGTTAAACCATATAGTCAACGGACAGCAATGAAATGCCTCACCGATGCAATCGGCCATATGATTTCTGAACTAACGGATTCCACATGCACTGCTCAGTTACAATCACGCATGAGTCATCCACCAGAACTTCAACCGATGCTTTCCATTTGTCAGCTCAAGTCACAAGAAAAGAAACCAATACAGTGAACCATTCTGACCGACTGTAGCATGTCTATTTCCAGAAGCTTTTCACATATTTATGATTTGGTTATACCAGCACATAGCATTTTTATTTCATAGTTTGTTAATTTATATAGTATTTATAGACCCTTTCATGTTTTTAGAAAAGGTCCTCAAATTTTTGTATTAAGACTTGGATTGGAAGTTGCACTACTGTACTTCTGATATAATTATTTTTATAAAACCTGGACCTCAATTATGAGTTTTAACGAAGAATAATTTTATGTGATACGCACTATTGCTTCTTGTGAGAGTATTTCCAAGTTGAAAGGTGGAATCTGAATGCAATTCATATTGGAAGAGACTCAATTACATATGGTACTACTATCTATGTTTTTTGTTTCATGCTTTTATGTGAATCAACATTTATTTAATTTTGCTATTATTGATATATGTATATGCTCTTACAATAATTCTTTTACTTATCACTATTGAATGTTTAAAAATTGTTATTTTTCATATGTATGTGTATCAGTAATATATAAATATTAGTGTGATAACGTTTTAATTATTACTTTGTTCAACTACTTGAAAAAAGTAATTATCATATGAATAAATATTTTTGTTTATAAGTAGAGTCATCTATATGCTTACTTGTCAATAAGAATCATAAAAAATTGCACTAATCCATCCCATTTATAAATTATTGGGAAACTAGTCCCATTATATCTAGTCGGAGCCACCACACCAAATGGAAAAGGAGCTGCTTTTAAGGTCCAGGCCGAGTAGTTTTCCCCGATGTTGATGCAGCGATTTTTGAGGCATCAACATTTTTGGCACTAGTAGAAGGGCATGAACTGTGAATGGTGAGAAAATCCAAATCTACAATCCATTCTAAGAGTAAATCTCCCTCCACCTCACCTCCAACTTCTCCCTTGCATGCTAAAACTCCAATGTTCAAGCAAGAAGTTGAGGAAACAACAACCACTACTCAATCTCAAAACATCTCAGATAAATCAACTCTAAAATCTCCTAAAGTACAGTATCTGATCCAAAAACTTCAAGGATTCTCGATATCACCACAGAAATCTGAGTCATCACAAGGCAGTGTGACTTCGCAATTCGTTCCTTCTCACCCCCTCACCAAACTTTAGAGTGAAAAGCTTGGTATTGAACCTACTGAGTTACCTTTACCTAAAAGGAAAAGAGCAAGGAAGACTATTGAAGGATCTGATAGTGAAACTTTCTCATCATCATCATCCATTTCATCTTCTCCATTGCGAAGTCAATCATCCACTCCTCCACTCCAGATTGTCGTACAACAAGGAACTACAACTTCAACATCTGTTTCCCAACCATCTCAAAATTCAGTATCTGTTTCCAAACCATCTAGAACTTCATTTGTGCTATCATCCATTAGTAGCTTGACAATGGCATAGAACCCATGGAGTAGCCCTGGTGCAGTCGCAATGCCTGCACCTTTGAACGCATTGCTGGCTCATCCTGAAAAATGGTTGCCAAAATTCAATCCAGATGCAGACATACAAGTAAACGAACACATAAACAACTTTATGTTGTCAGTAAACTTAAAAGGAGTTACCGAGGAAGATGTGGTTGTCAGACTTTTCCCTTATACCCTATAAGGATCAGCTAGGTCTTGGTACTTTTCCCTACCATCAGGATCCATTACTAGTTGGAATATTTTTCAAGAATAGTTCTTAAATAAATATGGTGATGACAAATTTGTGGCCACCTTAATCAATGATCTTTCAAATCTTAAAGAAGAATCTAGAGAATCTATAAAAGAGTTCAATTCACGATTTAATAAACTCTTAAATAAGATTCCCACTGCCTCTAAGCCTACTGAAAAAGTTAGAAGTGAATGGTATATAACAACTTTATCTTCAAACATAGCTATCTTTGTAGATAGAGCTGGAAAACCTACTCTAGTAGAAAATATGAAAGAGGCAATTGTTGTGGAAAAACGTATCATCGCCTTAAAAAAGAAAGCTGCTCTTGAAGATAGAAAATATAAAAAAGTATCCTTCAAAGATGATTCAAAGAAGAAAATGGCTAAAGATCCATACGATATGGAAGGTCTCCAAAAAGTTCTAAAGACTATGTCAAATGAAATGATAGAAATCAAGAAACAAGTAGATGAGACTTCGACTAAAAGCCATTTAGAAACTTTAAGAAACTAGAATCAAAACTTCCAAATTCTATATCCAACGCAGAGTCAGACCCTGAGGATGATGAAGAAGATGATACAGTCTTATCATCTGAAGAAACTGAAGAAGAGGTAGCGGTAGAATGTCATGAGATGCGGGACTTCATTTTGCCCAATTCTGATACTGAAAATAAACAGGAAGCTTTCCCAGTAAGTACCAAGAGTAAAGGCACTCCAGAACCTGTTCAAGTAACTCAGAAGAAAAGGAACATGGGTACTACTACTAAGGAAAAAAATCCCACAAAGAAGTTTATAGTAACACCTACTCAAAATCAGCCATCAGCTTCCAATCCACCTTCAACATCTAAAACATTAGTAGTTACAGACTCTATGGATTACAACATCATTGAAGACATGAAGAAAACAAAAGCAAATATCACCATGTTTTAGCTTAGTAAACTCAAACATCAACTAAAATTGCTGCTCAAAGAATTGGATGCAGTACCATCTTCTCCCCTTCCAAATGTTGTACTGTCCAAAACTACTAATGAGGCAGGTAAACTACCACCGAGTAGAATAGAAGCTAATGATACTGTTCTAATCGGAGATAGATCAAATTCCCATACTCCTCTTTTCCTCTTGACCTATGAGATTTATAATAGAAATCTGCAACAATTGCCTGATAGACTCAAGGGCTTCATCGAATATAATGTCGGCCTCGTTTTTTTCTATATTGAATATTGAGCCCCAAAAGTCTGCAGTGCATATTATCCAATTGGATAGAACTAAGGTCTAAGTATTAGGAGAAATCAACTCAGTTACCATTAAGAGTGGTTCAGAGAATTGACATATTAATAGTTGATATTCCTGAGTTCTATGGTTTGATTTTAAGTAAAGACTGGTCTAAGAAACTTCATGGTTACATTTCTACCGATTGGTCTCACATGTGTCTGCCCTATAAAGGAAAGCCAAATCAGATTAAGATTTATCGGGAGAAGCAGATTACTTATACTGTAACAGAGTTTGAACAAGAAAACTAGCCTATAGCATTCAACAATAACATTCTGGGTAACTACTCATCTGAATCATTCTTTGGTAATTTTATTGCTCAATCATCACCTTTCTCAGTTAATAATTTCACATTTCAAATTGAAAATTTTTCTCAAACAGATACATCAAGGTGTGTTAAAATTGTTGAGGAAATTGTAAATAAAACTGTAGATAAACCTTTATTTTGGTCATTATATTTTGATGGGTCTAAATCTAATGACAGTGCAGGAGCAGGATGTATTTTAGTTAGTCCTAAGGGAGAAAAGACCATGCTATCATGTAGATTAGAATTTGAGTGCACAAACAATACTGTTGAATATGAAGCCTTGATTCAAGGACTTTACAAAGCAATTGGTCTTAAGGTACAATATTTGAAAGTGTTTGGTGACTCTGAAATTGTTATAAAACAATTCAAAAATACTATACATTATCTTTCTAGTCACCTTAAACATTATCAATCCTTGGTACAAGACCTTGTATCTCATTTTCTAGCATTTAATATTTCTCCCATTCCTAGAACTCAGAATGCAGCAGCAGATTTGCTAGCCAATGTTGCTTCTAAGCTCCTTCCATTTGAAGATTATAGTCTCGATAGATTTTCAGTAAGGTTAATTTTCAGACCATCGTCCCGATAATGTCACTAACTGGCGAGTATTCATGACGATGATATTTTAAATTTCTTAACTTCTGATAAGTCCTATAATAATCAAATTATTGATGAAAGTGAGTATGATCTTCAAATAATGGAAAAATTTGAAGAAAATTTAATACCTAAACCAGTGGTCAAACTTGAAGATCTTTATGACATCAAAGATAGGTTTAAACAGGTTACTAATTCAAAGCTCCAAAGTTCTACTTTAAGATTTGAATTAATAAACCTTGGTACAAAGAACAAGCCATAAAACATCAATTTGGGATTAGCACTTACTTCAGAAGAAAGAATTGCATTTATCAGATTATTGAATAAATATAAAAATGTCTTCGCTTGGAATTATGATTATTTAAAAACATATGATACTTCTATCATACAACATATGATTCCAATGATATCGGAAGAAAAACTAGTATAGCAGAAATTAAGGAAAATTCATCCCAAACTCAAAAGTCAAATAAAAGTCGAGTTAAACAAACTCTTGAAAGCTAGGATAATTTTTCCTGTTAGACATTCAAATTGGGTGTTAAACATGGTGCCTGTAAGAAAGAAAAATGATGATATTAGAATTTGTATTGATTTCAGAAATCTTAATAAAGCAAGTCAAAAGAATAATTTCCCTCTACCAAGAATGGAGCAAACTCTCCATTCAGTAGCTGGTTCTAAATTAATGTCTTTCTTAGATGGTTTTTCAGGGTATAACCAAATTTTGGTGCACCCCGATGATAGACTTAAGACTACTTTCAGAACTAAGTGGGGAACTTATGCCTATCAAAATATGCCTTTTGGATTAATCAATGCTGGAGCTACATTCCAAAGAGTGATGGACATAGCATTTAAAGGTATAATCAATAAATCAATAGTTGTCTATTTGGGTAACATTACTGTCTTCTCTAAGAAAAGATTAAATCATTTACATGATTTGAAACAAATCTTTGAACGTTGTAAAAGGTATGGCATTTCACTAAATCCTAAGAAGTCCTTTTTTGCTCTCGACCAAGGTAAACTCTTGGGGTTCATTGTTTCAAAGGATGGTATTTTTATTAATCTAAATAGAATCAAAGAGATTTCTGATATTCCATTTCCACATAATAAAAAATCAATACAATCATTTTTAGGTCAAATTAATTTTGTAAAAATATTTGTTCCAGATTTTTCACAGATTGTTTTACCATTACAAACCATGATCAAGAAAAACTCAGTGTTTAAATGGGGGCATATAGAAAGAGAGACTTTTGATTCAATAAAGTAGTAAATCATAAATGCTCCTGCTTGAAACACTCCCAATTTTTCAAATCATTTCATTTTATATACTCTTGCATCTTATTCATCTTACGCAGCAGTGCTGATAGAAATCAATGATCAAAACATGGAAGCACCAATTTCATTTTATAGTTCAAATCTTCAAGGTGCTGAACTTAATTACTCCGAAGTTGAAAAGAAAGCCTTTACTGTATACAAAGCCATTAAACACTTTAGGCCCTTTCTCTTAAAGGCTCACACTAAAGTTATAGTCCCTTTTTCAGAAGTAAGACAGTTACTAATTCAAAGGAAATTGGGAGAAAAAAGGGCAAACTGGGTCACGACATTACAAGAGTATGATTTGGACATTAGACCAGCAAAGATTGTCAAAGGCCAAGGTTTTTGCAAGTTGTTAGCAGGAGCTTCTAATATTTAGGAACATGAAGGTACAAACAATATCGAAGAAATCAATGAGTTAAGTACCATTAATCCTGAATCCCAATATGAAGATTTGATATTCTATTTGAAAAATGGATATGCTTCTTCTAATATTTCCTATAAAAATAAATGTGCCATAAGACTGAAAGCAAAAAACTTCATGATTGTTGATGATGTGTTGTTTAAACGGAATTATGATTCAATTTTGTTAAGATGCTTAGAAAAACTTGAAGCACAAAAGGTCTTGTAGGAATTACATGATGGTCCAACAGGAGGACATTTTGGAGCTGATACAACAGCCCACAAAATTATTCATGCTCGGTATTATTGGCCCACCTTATTTAAACACACTCATGAATATGTAAGGAAATGCAGAACATGTCAAACTACTAGTGGAAGACAAAGGAAGCCAACTTTTCCTTTGCAACCAGTCAACATTGAACAACCCTTTGAACAATGGGGATTGGATATCATTGGAGAAATTATTCCACATTCATCCAAACAGCATAGGTATATCCTTACAACTACGGATTACTTTACTAAGTGGGTAGAAGCAATTCCTTTGAAGACAACAAAATCTAAGGCAATCATTGAATTTATAGATCAGTTCATCATTACCAGGTTTGGTGTCCCAAACACTCTTATTTTTTATAATTCATCTTATTTCTTCAGTAATTCCATACTTGAATTTTCTATTAAAAGAGGAATCAAATTGAAATATTCTGCAAACTACTACCCCCAGGGTAATGGTTTAGTAGAATCCACCAACAAAAATCTTATCAAAATCATTAAGAGAACTATTGATCAGAATCATAATAATTGGCATAAGTCTTTGATATTTGCATTATGGGCAGACCGTATAACACGGAAGGGCTCAATAGGCACTTCTCCATTTAATCTAGTGTATGGAAAGGAAGCTGTCATACCAGCAAACTTAGTACTTCCATCACTAGCCTTAGTGTAGTTTATTGAAGAAAATCCCTAATCTTCTATTCAATTGAGACATAATCAGATCCTAAAACTAGAGGAAGAAAGGGAGAAATCCCGAATTACACATGCAAAACATCAACAAATTATTAAGTCTTCTTTTGATACAACTTCAAATGGCTCAAAACATTTACAAGTTGGTTATCTTGTTTTGAAATGAGACATCCCACAAGGATAAAGGAAAACACACTAAATTTCAGAAAATGTGGCCCGGACCATTTCAAATCAACGAGAATATAGGCCCATCAACATTCTTATTGCAAGATCTATCAGGAAAGAGAGATTCTCTTCCTGTCGATGGGTTTATTTTGAAAAAATTCTTCAATTGAGGAGATAACTCCTTCTCACTTTGTAAATATTCAATTTTTAGATATATTTGTGTGAATAATTAGTTTATTTTCTTTCTTACAAAATAGAGTTGTAAATAGCCTTCTATTGGTCTTTACTATTTTGAAAAGATTACTTAAAAGAAAATATTCTTAATATTTACTTTTGATAGATGGAAGCCTTGAAGGAAAATGAAAGTTCTAGGAAATTAGGTATAAGTAAACTTTGAAAACCGTTTTTATTTTTGTGAAAATCTTCTCAAAACTTGAAAATACTATAAAACATTCTAAGTTTTAGAAGCCTAAAAAAGGTTATCAATAGAAAGAAAAGACTGATCCAATCTTAGCATCTTCAACTCTCAAAATTGTCATCCATGTTCTTTTAAGAAGAAAATTATTCATCCCATCCATCAACGTTTATAATTTTTCAGAGTGTAATTCTAAAATATATTTGATATAAAAGATAAGAGGTCTCATCATGAGCCTGCTTACCATAATCATAGGGGATTAGTTCAACTGACATTACCAACACTGCATAACAAAACAAGGTAATGGCTTATAATTATAAGACAAGAGGTCTCATCACAAGCCAGTTTGTTCAGTTAAATTACAACCAGTGAATGGCATTGTCAACAGCTAGCCACAAAACTAGGACAATGGCTTTTTATCTTACAAAATAAATGAAAAAAGAAAAATGCAATAAAAAAAATGTGGAAACATATCTTTTGGATTCATTCTTTTAAGTTATACTTTGAAATGGATGGGACAATGAATGATCAAATGGTTAAAAGGTAACCCTACTGAGACTATCAACGTTTGCTAGCAGCAGCAGCTCTACCTGTGACAAAGGAGTCATTATACAAGCTAAGTTGGAGAAGTCTCTTGTTTTATCATTATCAACCAATTAAGGTTTACTTAAACTTAGAATGTATTTAATTTTGAGATGAAAAATAAATAGCAAATATAGTTTTCATTATATTCAGAATTTATGATTACTTAATTATATTAGATTTTCTCTATCCATTAAGGTTTTTAGATTAAGAAGGTTAAAATATTATATTATTTTCTCAGAGATAACTATTTCTCCCAGTGAATCGCCAATTGTTGTGTTGTACAACAACCCCCCATTTCTAAAAAACTTTTACATAAAATTTTTAATAAGAAATGGGTCCCTTTTTAAATAAACTTAGTTAGATTTGTAAGTTGATAAATAAAACTGGTATTCACCTCTTTACAAGAAACATCTTTATCAAAAACCTCGATGTAAATAATTCATTTTGTAAAGCCTTTTTAAAAATACAAAGTGTTCCTTTAAAAAAGGTTATAAATAACTCTACATTGCAATAAAGCGATTGGAGATTGCATATCGCAATGACAAAGGGACATATACAAACAAGGCCTCAACAAATCCTCCAATCCGATAAAGGTAATCGCAATCGACAATTGAAGATGACAAAGGTACACACACAAATAAGGCCTCAACAAATCCTCCAATCCGATAAAGGAAATCACAATCGGCAATCGGAGATATCATATGACAAAGGGATAAAAGCGCAAACCAAACCCCTAATTGTGATCAATTAATAGGGTGCGCATCTCAAGAGGAAAACATACGCTTAACAATTTGCATGCATAATACTCTGCTTTATTATAATATCACTTTATCGACAATCGGAGATATTCATTGCAAGTAATGAAGCCTGTCCCTTTGAAACTCCCGATTGCGATTTTCGATTTA
The DNA here is from genome assembly GCA_031772625.1 of Pinus tabuliformis. NCBI lineage: Eukaryota > Viridiplantae > Streptophyta > Pinopsida > Pinales > Pinaceae > Pinus > Pinus tabuliformis. The sequence continues at coordinate 1,156,801,212 of CM062811.1, forward strand.
TTGCCGATCGCTGATCGGGGAAATCTGAAGACATGCTTGAAATAATCATCGATGATATGGGTATTTATTGTATTTATTCATCACAATTGGTGGCTCGAATGGCTATTAAATTTTACCGTTAAGAGTATTTCCTTCAAAATATTTCATTCGTGGTGATTCTGTACATCTGAATTATCATGTGTTAACTGCCTTAATTCTGTTCATTTTCATATTAGCTTTAAGTGGCATATCTCTGTATTACAGTTTAAAATTGTCTGTGCAGAGTTTCCTCGAACACATGAATCCAGAGAAGATGGAGGAAAAAATCTAAGAAGCCCAAAGCAACTCCTGTAGCTAAAGAACTAGGACCAAGCAAGAAAGAATTAATCTCATATACAACGTCTCGATCTGGGAAATGATAGTTGGGAAAGAATTTATAATTTGATAGAAGCAGAGAAGCCCGAAGAATTATCAGAGGAAGCCACAGCCGATTCAACCAACAAGTCAGAGGGAACTCTCAAAGAACTGGTCTGTTCATACCTTCACAAGATAGCAGCACAGGACAAAATTTTGCAATACATTGATGTGGTTAGATGGGATGTCGAGAAAATCCCAACTTCAGATAGAACATTTTCCACGACTGATGAAAGGATATTCAGGTCATTCAAACCCGAAGATCTCAGGAAAATGCACCATCTACCTCCGCCCGAGAAGCGCTATAACAAGGAATTCCTAGAAGCATTTGCAAAGGAAAATGACTTGAAATCGGACCCGATCAAGCACTGGAGGCATTTCCTGGAAAAACATAAGCATGATTCATCAGGTAAATATTCTGTGGACTCACTAGCTTCTCCTTACTGCTATGCTGGAGCTATGATGTGTAGACTGTGGGGACAACATGATTCTGTAAAATTTTCTATAGATATAGTTCCGTTAATGGAAGTTGCAATTAATGGTTATGTTATGGATTGGGCAAATATTTTATCTGATAGACTAGCCACTGAGATATTAGAATACAGAAGGAAAGCATTTACAACTTGCCAGATCATTTCTCCTTTCTACTACAGTGCATATATTCTGGATATTATCTACTTTAATTATGAATTCCCGAAACTCGGATGGAAGTGGACTTCCCAAGACCCTAACCCCATTCATATCTATCACAAACAGTTGTGGAAGGCACAGTATAAAAATCACCTGTACAGAATTTGCAATAGTTTTGTTTCACTTATATATTATTCTATTTTCAATAAGCCTGTTCCCAGGATATCCCAGGAAGTAGCAATTGACCTGATAGTAGTAGATAGCTAGTTCGGAGAGGAGAAATTTACCTATGTGAGGCTTTTTGGAAGTCTCACTAAACCCCATGTTCTTCCTCTATATGTTCCTGATAAACTATTAGCCCGAGAATTGGCATATCAGATAACAGTTGCAGGAACATCAAGAACCCTTAAGGATTCCAAGAAACAAATGTGGCCTATATTCCCCCAACAATGTGACATTTTTACCTTACATGATTACAAGCATGCAGAGAAAAAAGTAGAGAAGATTCAGATGCTGAATCTTGCCACCATTCTGAATAGGCAATGACCCAAGGAAGGTTGCTTATAATGTTACCTCTCAAGCTAAAATTGCCAAATTTGATCACGAAGAAGATGTCTTTGATGATTTATTTGCTTCAGCCGAATTTTTTTTTTTCAGGTTAAAGGATTGGCTAGGATCAAGTATGGAGAAGAGGGGTTAGAAACGTTCAATAGGCTTAGAGCCCAGAGGTTGTGAACTCTACCTTTGGACCTATTAGCTACAACTTAGACAGATTAGCCATAGAGCCAAAGTGAACAGAAAGCTGCGGAAAAGACTCTTATAGTGGAGAAGATTCCTGACAAAGAAAAATTGCCAGAGCAGGAGCAGGGACAAAGAAAAGGTAGTGAGATCATTGATTCAAGCATTTATGTTGATCCTAAATTGATCAAGGAATGGCAGAAATTTGATTCCATAATCAGTAATACTGAGATCCTTCAAGGATTTAGTACACCTGAGGTGACAATTTGTCAGAAATTAGTAATCAATATAGTTCTGACTGAAGGAACTAGTGGCCCACCCATAACTCACAAGGATGTAGAAATAATCATCGAAAACCCCTCTAATGAAATTGTTTTGCATGTAGAAGAAATACCACCACTGGATGTCTTCTATGGCCCTAAGCATCGAGCTGTAATCAAAATACAAAGGAAAAAGAGGAAAGTTGATCAATCTCCTCTTTTGACTTCACAAATGGAGATAACAAACGTGGTATGGAGAGAAGAAGTTAATCCTTCTGAAGATTTCACTAAACTTTCTCAGTATGCAAGAGCATACATAACAGCCACAAGGGAGAAAGCATTGGAGGTCAGTAACTTGCTAAAAAAAAAAAATACCAAGCAAGCATTTTGCTGGAAACACAGGAAAAAGAGCAACAACAAAAGATAAAGTAGTTGGAACAAAAATTAGTAGTCCAGAGGCAGTTAAATGACCAATTGAACGAGCAATTGCTCAAAGAAAAACAAGGGATTGATCAACATGCAATTCACAAGCAATAGGAATTATCCCTAGCATTGAGCAAGTTGAAATCAATAAACGAACAACTGAGTAAATCAGAGGAAGAATAGATCGCTCAACTATCACTCCAGATAGAAAGATTCAAAGAATATCCTCAAGTGGGAGAATTCAGATCGGAGACTCTAAAAATTAACAAGGCATTGTCGAAACAGTTGAGCCTATTATGTCATAATATCTCACTCGCTCTTCCTCTATGTGAAATTTCCTCATCCATGATTGATAAATCAATTGATGCGAGACTAAACTTGGAGCAATCAGATGAAAGATTTATAAATTTTCTCTCTTGGAAAGAAACCGAAGAAGGAAAATCTGCTAATCTACCCCAAATTCTGGAATCGCATAAAGAAATCCTCTTCACTGAATGACAATCTCAACTAATGAAGGCAGAAAAAGCGACATCAAGATGCAGATCAACAACAAAAAATTTGATTGAATTGATTAATGATACTCTTTATTTATCAAATTTTATTACATAATGTTCTCCAGGGAAACTTCCATCAGCAAAAGCATTAGAACAAACATGGAAACAAGAGCTGGAGCAAAGGGAATGATTGATTACAGGTATTCAAACTTTAACATGGGAAACCTTTTGGTTTTTCCTTGTTAAACCATATAGTCAATGTACAGCAATGAAATTCCTCACTGATGAAATCGGCCATATGATTCCCGAACTAACGGATTCCACATACACTGCTCAATTACACTCACGCATGAGTCATCCACCAAAACTTCAATAGATAGTTGCCATTTGTCAGCTCAAGTCACAAGAAAAATAGCCAATACAGTGAACCATTCTAACCGACTCCATCATGCCTATTTCGAGAAGATCTTCACATATTTATGATTTGGTTATACCAGCACATAGAATTTTTATTTCATAGTTTGTTAATTTATATATTATTTATAGACTCTTTCATGTTTTTAAAAAGGGTCCTCAAATTTTTATATTAAGACTTCGATTGGAAGTTGCACTATTGTACTTCTGATATATTTATTTTTATAAAAATTGGACCTGAATTCTGAGTTTTTGTTATATACCTAGGGGGGATAATATGGGGTACCAAGGGAGGTACCCAAGGTAATAATGTAATAATGGGATGGGCCATAGTAATAAATAAGGTGGTTAACCCATATCATGTAAGGGACCACAAGTAGTTAGTAATAATGTAATGGGCCCATGGTATTAGTTGATGGTATGAGGGAACCATGGTAATGACCCATGGTATTTTATGTATGAGGCTTATATAGAGGCTAGAGACTCCATGTCAAGGAATAGTGTCAAGGATCATTGTATGAATAGACATATGGCTTGTAGAGTATTCTCCTTCCTTAAGGAGTGAATGTATGGTGTTGCCCTACCTTAAGGGTTTGATCAATAAAGAATAATTTCATATTATTTCTGGGTTTATTTGCATTATCTTATATTTTCATATCAGATCTATAATATTTCTGGGTTAGATCTATAACAAGTGGTATCAGAGCACTTTCTTGGGCACAAAAGTGGAGAATGTTTTTTTTATTTTTTGCAGGATTTCGGCGGTGACGAGTTTGTAGATCAGATCTGTATGTTTTGGTGCAAGATCTAAAACATATATTTGCAGATCTGGATTCTATGTGAAAAAATACCCGATTTCAAAAAAACAATCGGCTGAATCGGAGTGCGGATGAAGGAGATATCGCTAATTTAAAAATCAGTGGGGTTGCAGACAATTTTTCGGGGCAGCGAATTTGCGGCACAGATCTGGACATCTTGGTGAAATATCTGCAAAATATAACTGTAGATCCGGATTTTGTGTTAAAAAGCACTCAATTTCAAAAAAAAAATCAGTCGAATCGGAGTCCGGATGAGGGAGATATTGTTGATTTAAAATCAACTCTTTTTTGCAAAAATTTTGGTGACGGCGGGAGAGTTGCAGCACAGATCTGAAATTCTAGTGCTTGTATCAAGATTTCTATCACATGGGCAGATGAAAAATGATTGTTCCATTTATGAAAACAGGTCATAATAGGGATTCTGAGCAATATTGACGGAATTGTGACAAATTCAAATTGTCACCATTTTTTTCAAAACCCTCTTCATGGCTTCTAGCAAGGTTCTATTATTTACAGGAAAAGATAATGGTCCTAATATTGAAGAATACATAAAAAACACAAGTTATTATGGACACATCATTGGAGAACTTTTGTAGTGTGTAATTTTGAAGACGAGGCAGCCACATGGTGGGGACTACTTAACCAAAAGAAGTGTTCCAACCTGCCCGATGAAGAATTTGAAAAATTACTTTTAGACAGATGGTCTCATGCCAAAAAAGAAGATAAGGAGAAACATGTGGGGCTATTTCCTACTGGTATATCCTTATTGCAGGTTCATGGATTGATTCAGAAAGAGAAGATCATTGTTTCTATAAATCCTAGTTGCAAGCATAATTTTATCAATGCTAATTTGGTAAAAAATTGCAAGTTCCAGAAAAACACATTGAAAACACACAGGTGGATGATGAGGATGTTCAATTGTATAAGGATTTGAAGATTTCTATGGATAAGTATGTGTTTCATGGTGATATTTATGCTTCAGATATGGATAACATGGATGTTTTTTTGGGATACCCTTGGATGGAATTAGTGAGTACTATCAATATTAATGTGCAGAAGAAATTCCTAAAGCTCTGGTATAAAAAGAAGAAAATTACATTACAAGATATTTCCATCAATAAATAGGTAGAGTCCACGAACGTTGAAGCAGAAGATGTCCCAGGGACTGACATATCAGATGATGAGCCTTTGCTGATCGACAATCAAACACAAACAGAGGCTGAAGCAGAAAAGGTTACAGGTACATCAGATGAGGGCTCAGTGGTTGAAGTCATATTGGAAAAGAAGACACGACAACATGCACCACAGCAGGGTGAATTAAAGAAAAAGAGACCATGGGTTAAAACTTCAACATATCATCACCCACATCACCCTGCAAGAAAACAACCAACAAGATGGCAACCAATTAGCCACAAGGACAACAACCCTCGTATGACGGATAGCGAGGAGCGAAGATCCACCTACTACACATCAGCACAGAAGAGCTGCCACGATCAACTTCCATCTCAAGCGAGCGAGGCACCAGTGAGATCAAGGGTTCACCTTTCTCTTGGATGGCTAGATGCATGTGCATGGTACTAGTGGACTACTCTTTTGAGTAGATCTTATTATTTGTGTTCTTCCCATGTTTCGGGGACGAAACATGCTAAGAGGGGTCGAATGTTATATACCTAGGGGGGATAATATGGGGTACCAAGGGAGGTACCAAAGGTAATAATGTAATAATGGGATGGGCCATAGTAATAAATAAGGTGGTTAACCCATATCATGTAAGGGACAATAAGTAGTTAGTAATAATGTAATGGGCCCATGGTATTAGTTGATGGTATGAGGGAACCATGGTAATGACCCATGGTATTGTATGTATGAGGCTTATATAGAGGCTAAAGACTCCATGTCAAGGAATAGTGTCAAGGATTATTGTATGAACAAGCATATGGCTTGTGGAGTGTTCTCCTTCCTTAAGGAGTGAATTTATGGTGTTGCCCTACATTAAGGGTTTGATCAATAAAAAATCATTTCATATTATTTCTGGGTTTATTTGCATTATCTTACATTTTCATATCAGATCTATAATATTTCCGGGTTAGATCTATAACAAGTGGTATCAGAGCTATAACATAATCATCCAACCTAAGGGATAATGGCTCTACCAGAATCATCAGTCTACACTCAGACGATTGTCTGTCTTATGTACATGAAAATGAATTTATAAAGTTGAGCATGGGAATGCCCGCCTCATCTAGATCATGAAAATATTATGAAGATAATGTATTGTATTGTATCTTATCACAGGTCGCCTTCCAGCTCGAAAAAAACTCCAGATCCTCATGATAAAGCATTTCACCCGACATCAACATATTAACAACCTCATGCTTTAGGGGACAACTGTTATAGACATTTTTGGGCACTGCAACCCCAATCATAAATTTACATAAACCAAGGGCTCTTAAGTCCCTAAAAGTGTTGTTCCAACCTCTAAAATAACAAAGTCAACTGATTACATCTTCTCCCAGAAGTTCTCCATGAAAAACTACTCATAACTGGTTAAAACTGGACCATATCACCTGCTCCATGGTCAAAATGCGTTGAGTCCCACCTAAATACACACGAGAGGTGCGATGCATCTTTAAAAGACCTTCTATGGGGTGTGATGGGCGAGAGTGTACAAATGGCAGGGTCAATCTGCAAGGTGTAGGATCATGGAATCTTCCAGAAACTTCTCTTGTGACACTTGCCTCTCTGCATTCACCTAGGGATGAGTAAGAGATCATCAATCTCCAAGTGGAATCAAGAACTATCAGAGAGAGGACACTAATCAAATCTCAAAAGTTGACTCACCCCCCTTGCAAACATCTATATATGGATCCCTCATCCTAGAGATCCAGAGGCTATAATTTTGTAACTTGTAAGGAAGTGTCGCTGGTTTCTTGGTGCAACATCATAGTGTTGGGTGATCTAAGCTTTTCATGAGGTGAAGAAGGGCTTTCTTGCTGAGAGGATGATGGTGGGTCAGAACAATTGGTTGTAATCCTCTTTGCTATTCTTGATTATTAATAAAGTTATTCAAGTTTTCCTCCACATTCTTGTATGATTGATGATATATGCATTTGTGTGGTCAATATATATCTGGTCCTATATTGTTTATGATAATAGATCTATGTCCTTGGATAGTGTTATGCTGCTTTCATTCTACAGGTTCTCTTTGAAGCTGGGTAGATGAGGAAGCAAGTGGCAAAGATCTATCAGAAGGGAGAGGAATCGAGCAAGGAACCAAGTGCAATACAGAGGTTGGTCTCCTTTATTCCCCTCTTATCTATTTCTCATAAAGGAAAACGAAAGTAGTTTTAGTTTGTTTGTTTCTAAGGTAGCTACTAGCCTTAGTGGGACTAGTAGCTCTGCATAGACACTAGATTTCTCGATAACACCTGTGAAAAACCATGAGAAACAAATATTTCCTTATGCTTCTCCATGCTACCATTAGCAGCTTGATTTACCTTGTAAAGCCAATGAGAACTCACAACTGACTTGTTCTCTGGTCTCGGAACCATGTCCAAAACACTGTTACGAACTATGGAGTCATAATCCTCCACCATAGCATCAACCAAAATTAGTTGTTGCATTGCTTCCTCAAAGGAAGATGGCTTAGTCTCAACACATTCCCCAACAAGGAACATGTATCTAGTGTACCTCTCAGGTGACCTCCTTTGTCTACACTAAGAAAATGGTGCTCCCACATTCTCTCTCGTATCCTTCAACAATCTGTCAGCTTCTCTTGTGTGCTTCTGTCCCTCTTTGGAAGACTCTGCTTGAGTGGATGTCTCCACTCCTGGAACCTCTGCAACCACATCAATATGAGGCACCTCCTCCTTAGGAACCAATAGTTCATCCACAACCTGTAGTTGCAGCTCCCTCTCAAGGGAAACTTGCATGGCCTTTTGCTCAAAAACTTGAGATCTCTGCAAACCACTGTCCTCCAAATGGTAGGTAAGTACACCCAATAGTTGTGAGGTGTAACAGTGTACCCCACGAATATCCCCAACTCTGCTGTCGGCTCAAGCTTCTTCCGTGCATCCTTTGTCACATGGCAATATACCGATGAGCCAAAGATCCTGAAGTGAGCCACATATGGTCTCTTACCAGAGAAAGATTCCTCTGGTGTCTTCATCCCAATTATGCAATGTGGGCTTCTATTATGCAAATAGACTATTGTGTTGCATGCCTCAGCCCACAAGTGAAGTGGTAGGCCTTGGTCATGCAACATTGCCCATGCTGCCTCTACAATAGTTCTATTCTTCCTCTTAGCCACCCATTCTACTGTGGGTTATGAGGTGCCATCAACTATCATTAATTCCTTCCACTACACAAAAGTCCTTAAACTATTGAGAGACATATTCTCCACTGTTATCACTTCTCAAGGCCTTGATCTTCTTTCCTAACTCTATCTCGACCAAAGCTTTGAACTCACAAAACTTTGTGAATGTTTTGTCCTTCCTCTCCATGAAATAAATCCAGCCTTTACGAGAATATTCATCAATGAAAATGACATAATACCTTTGCTTTGCTATGGATGCTGTCGAGAATAGTCCACTCACATCAGTATGAACTCGCTCTAAGATAGCCTCTACTTAACTGTCTCGATCATGAAAGGAAGACTTGGTGTACTTTCCCAAGGTACAACCTTTGCATGTGTCAACTTGCTCAAGTTTACCTTTGGGAAGTCCTATAGATATCTGCTGCATTATCTTCAAAGCTCCATGATGAAAATGGCCCAACCGCCTGTGCCACAACTCACCAATGTCTTGGATTTGCACCAATTCTGCTTTCGTACTCAATGTTTCACAATCATCTACCTCTAGTTTATAGAGATTCTTCACCTGAATCCCTATCCCCTTGGTATGACCCATGGTTATGTGTCTTAGGAATGCCTTTCCTTTATTGAATACAACATCGTAGCCTTTGTCCTCCAACATCGTGACTGATACCAAGTTCTTCTTCAATCCAGGCACATACTTCACATCTATCAAGGTGAGAGGAGCGAGGAGCTCTGTGCTCCCTCTGTAAAGAAACCATGCCCACTCCTGAAACACTATACCTCCCGTCATCACCCATCTCTATGCGCATCTTGAGGTCTTTCTCCTCCAAGGCATTGAATAAATTTTTATTACTGGTCATGTGGAATGAGGCTCCATTGTCAAGATACCAGACACAACCCATCATCGATGACACCATGCATGCGATGAGGGTAATGTCCATTTCGAACTGAGAGGCTAATGCCTCACCTTCCGATCCTTCTGAGTATCCCTTCTTCGACTTCTTCAATGGGAAATTAGTCGCATAATGTCCCATCTTGTGATAATTAAAGTATCTTACTTTAGACATGTCACCCTTCTTCCCTCCATGAGAAGAATTCAATTTGAAATGGGAAGCCTTCCCCTTCCCTTTCCTTGCCTTATTTTCTAAGGCCATATTTTCTTCATCATTATTCTTGGATGAAGAACCATCTTGTGTGCTCCTCCTGATCTCCTCCTACATAAGATCTGACTACAGTCATTCCCAATCCATCAGTTTCTCCCTTCCGTTCATAGAGTCTTGGTAGCTATTTCAACTCTTTGGAAGGACAAGGAGAGTGAGGCTCACCATACCATCATCGGTAGTAGTTATTCCCATGCTCGCAAGCTCATCTCTGCAGGTGGTGAGCTTGTTCAGATATGTGGAAATAGTATCACCCTTATCCATCTTGATTCTTCGAAGCTTATCCTTAAGTGCCAATTTCTTCTGGTCGCTATTGTTTTGGTAGAGGTCCTTCAATGTCTTTCACATTGAACATGGAGTATCCATCCCATGGAGACTCAAGAGAATATGGTCTCTAACTCCCTCAAGGATGATCCAACTCACCTTCGCCACACACTTCTTCCACTCAGCCAACTCTTGTGCATTAGTTGAAGCTGGTTTTGGGATTTCTTTATCAATGAATTCCTTCAAGCCATTGTCTTCTAATACAACCTCCATTATATCTTTCCATGCTATGTAATTCGAGCTACCTTCCAAGGCATACTCGAGTCTCAATCCATAGAATGCCATTGGCCAACCTTGAAGTATGATATGAATTCGATTTGCACCTGGAACCGTGAACTTCAAACTTCAAATTCTCTTCTCAGTATATTATTCACAGCTTTGATACCATGTAGAAATTTCTAAAAACCTGCTCTGATACTATGTAGAAAATCTAGTGTAGGTTAACCCGATAATGCAATATAAATCAAAGTAGAATACTATAACCTACTTCTACTATTAATTTGTGAAATCTTAAAGATTGAGCTGAACAATATAACCAGAAGAAGAAGAATCAATCGCACAATACACATGAAAATACTTTGGGGAAAGCCTCAGCTAAAAACCCCACTATCTGTATTATCATACAAGGTGGAAATACATAGGAATTATATAAAGCCTTAGCTCTCACAGCTAGCTAGCTCTCAGTACAATCCTCACAGATGCTCACAAGTAATCTTGGCTTCTCTCTAGCCTTCCTCTCTACCCTCCAAGCTCCTATTTCCTTGCGCTATTCCTCTGAGATGATTCTCTTGTTACCAAGTGGATGATCAAGCCTCCAAAACTGCGCAATCGTCAAGGATGATACCTTGACTGCATGTATGAGTTTTGTTTATAAGAAAACACATGCAACTCATAGTGCACTATCCTTGACATTTAACTCAACTGGGTCTTTCTCAGAATAGACATGCATGAGTTTCTGATGAGGGAATCTTCAGTTAACCGGAGTAATACTAGTTGAGTGCATGCATGCATCAACTGACTGTTAACTCTCTATTAGTTTCTCAAATAGTTTGGAACTAATTTAATTGGTCTTAATTTAGTAAACTGAGTTAACTAATTAAAACTCAAATATAACTCAATCTTATCTCCTTCATTTAAGGGATAACTCTTGCATGACTTCAGAAAGACTTCTAACTTGAATTTCTCCAGCTAATTAATTTAAAATAAATTAATTAATTATTTCCAAGTAGCTATTAAGACTAAATTCGATTTTAATTCAGAATTTAATTCAAGGACAAATTAAATTGGAATATTCTTGCTGCCATATTTCAACAACAAGAAAATGGTGTGTCAGAAAGGATGAACAAGACAATCATGGAGCGTGCAAGGTGCATGAGATTGCATGTAGGATTACCTTTACAATTTTGGGCAGATGCTATAGATACTGTTGTTTATATAATAAACAGAGGGCCTTCAAGTTCCTTGGATGGCGGTATTCCAGAGGAGGCATGGACAATTAAAAAGGTAAACTACTCTTTTTTAAAGACTTTTGGTTGTGAAGCCTTTGTCCACATTAATAAAGAATATAGAACAAAGTTTGAGGAAAAATCAAAGAAATGTACCTTTATTGGATATGGTGTTAATGGTTTTGGTTATCGCTTTTATGATTATGAAAAACACAAAATCATTAGGAGCAGAGATGTCATATTCAATGAAAAGGTTTTCTATAAGGATCAACTGTAGGAAAAGAAATAGGAAAAAGAAAACGGAGAATATACAGTGCTTGACGAGATCACAAAAAAAGTGATGGTGCCTGAAAATCATAATGATCAACATCCAAAACAATGACCACAACAACAACAAGCACTTCAAACACCTGAAAGTGGTGTTAGAAGATCTACCAGGATAAGTAGACCCCCCGAACGATACTCTCCTTCATTATATTATGTATTGTTGACTAATTTTGGTGAACTAGAATGCTATGAAGAAGCAGTACAGGTAGAAACCAGGAAGAAGTGGGAGCAAGTTGTTATGGCCTAAATCTACCTCAGGCTGAGAAAGGCAGGTCTAGGGTAACATCAAACCACACTTAACCTGGTAGCTAGGTATCTGAAAGGAAAGACCCTGCTGATTTGCTTTTGATAGCTAACCTTGACATAAGGCTCATAATGCTCTTTGCCCACAAGCTGTCATTTGTTCCACTGTTCACCCACATTTGGAATGCATGTTGCTATAGCTATAGTTTCATGTGTCAAAGTGAAGGAAACACCTGCTAAGTTCACTTACCCATTGTGAAGATGAAGGAAAAATAGCCTAGCAAGTTCATGGTGGTATTTCACCCTTTCCACCATCTCACAAAATTGGTAGCAAGACTGATGTTTAAAACATGTTACTGCAAGAGGACAAGCTAATAACTTTGTGAGTGTGGTGGGCTCCTCCTGGATGTGTTTTCCTCCCTTATGTGGTTTTCTTAGTGCATGAATCTCTTGGAAGGAATCACTCACAGTTCCCTCATCCCTTTCATAAGCTGAATTTGTTTCCATATTTGCCAATGTATGGTGTAAAATGATGAGTATGAAGAGATTTTCTCAGGAATAGGTGACTGTTGTTTTCTTCTTTGGGATTTGATGAGTGGACTGATAATATAAGTGGAAAGGAAGGTTTTGATGTTGGCTGTAGGGTTACTAGGGGGTGATAGGGTTTTGGGAATAGTGGGAATTAGGTGTAGGGCTTAGGGTTTGGGAAAAAGGGGGTAAGATGAGTGTAAATGAGAGAGGGAAAAGGAAATAAAATTAGGAAAATTTAGTGGAGAGGAATGGGATATGGGAAAATTATGCAAGGGATTATAAATAGCAAGAATGATAAAACCCTATAAAACCCTAGACAGTTTTGCAAGACAACTGCGCAACAATTTAGGGTTTGAATTTTCACCTTTCAAAACACCATCAAGGGTGACTAAATCTCTTTTTATGGCAAATGGAAGGGTTTACTTACTTGAAGGGATGGTATTTGCAAAATTTGGAGCGTTAGAAAGTCGATTGAATGAGTTTTGAACTTGGTTGACTGGTGCGTCGAGCCAACACCCAGGTGCATAACACCTGGCAGGTGCACCGTGCCCATTAGAAATCCTTTGTCAATCTTGCACCCGGTGCGCCGCGCTGGGCAAGTGCGCCGCGCCAGTGCCCAGGTGCGTTGTGCCAAGAAAAGACTTGAAATTTGCTGCAATTTGTCCTCTATGTCCTCAAAACGCGATTTTCTCCTTATTCTCTCTCACTTTTAGCATAAATGAAGTCTTATAACACAAAGGAGCACCTTATATACTTTTGACTTTAATTTTTCATTTAGAAAACCCACTTTCTAAAGTTTTCCTTTTCATTTTGTTCTTTAAAACCTGTTTTGCAGTTTGGCTTTTTTTTGTCATTTGATGGACTAATGCTTGGATTTTCTTGTCTCTTTTTTCAAGAGCTGCAGTGCAAGAGTTTGGCAAGGTGACCCAGGGTTGTAGATGATGCTTTATTACATATGAAAACAATAAAATTACATAAAATTTGTACAAGAAATGGAAAAACCTTGTTTTTACCTCAAAACAGAGTTTTGAGGTAAAAACCCTTTATAGAGAAAATAATCAATAATATTTGTGATTTTGTGAACTTATTTGACATCCTCATGTGCCTGCTAACCTTTTATTGAGCTTTTGAAGACCATGGTGGAAAACCCTAGACCTAATGAGACTTGAAACCCTAAAATGACTTCTGCAATTGAAATTAAATAAAAATGATAGCAAATAATCTGTACATGTGCAAATAGTCCAGTAGATGAAAAGAATGAGGGAAATTGACAAAGAACCACTACCATCAGATGATCCATGACCTAATGTAATGTAGCTGATCGGATGAGACACCTAAAATGCATGCAAAAAGAGAATTTTGATCACTAACGGGGAGATGAAGATACCGATACTAACATTGGCTCCCATGGGGATGGTAGCTCCTGGGAGGTGCCAAGAACTACATATCTCTAGAAAGCAGACAGTGCCTCTTCCATTGGGCTAAATGGAGTTAATAACTTCAGCAAATGAAAACCAATATCTTGACTCAAAACTAACTCAATTACAAGACTGAAAATTGATTTAAAACTGACTCAAACAATCCACACTAAGTAATCAAAAACTGAAATCAGACCTTCAGTTTTATAACCTTCACTTAGGGCGCCAAACTGAATGAATAACGATAGTACACACTTTGAAATGAAGGAAATAAAATGGTATGTATAGTGATATATGTGACTGTTATGAAACCAGATCAAGAAAAGATAGAAAAGAAAGATCAACGCCTTAGAATTCAGCCTCTTCGAGGGGGCAACCTCCTTTACATTACATAAATGAAGAATTCCTGGATGATACAAATGACAAAACCTCCTTTCTATATATAGGAGTCTAAGGAGTCACAATATAATCCAACCAACCTAACAATAATAATATAAAGCCACAAAAATAACAATAGAGGGATTCTATGGGGCACAGAAATAACAATATGGGGGTAATAGGGACACAACAATATAAATAAGGGGTATAACTACAATAGTAATGGGGTAATCACTAGTATTATAGGGACCCAACATGCCCCTCTCCTTCAAAAAAGTGTTGTCCTCAACGCTTGAGTAGTTCTGGATACTTCTGCATAAAATTTTCATCCTCCCATGTGGAATCTTCAGCAGATAAGTTCTTCCACTTGATAAGATACTCTGAAATTGATCGATTTCGTAGCTGTCGAGTTCTTGTTTCTGTGACTGCTTCCGGTTCCAATATAATTTTTCCTTCCTCATCAAGTTCTGGCAATATTGTTTGAACTGGGAGCTTGTCGCCTATAACCTTCTTTAAACATGAAACATGGAAAACTGGGTGCAATCGAGAAGCTGCAGGAAGCTCCAATTTGTATGCCATAGTACCAATCTTTTGCAACACCTTGTACGGACCATAATACTTTGGTGATAATTTATTATCCTTCTTAGCTTGCTTTAGGGACATTTTCTTATATGGTTGTAGCCGTAGGAATACCCAATCACCTACATCAAAACTTCTTTCACTGCGATGTTGATCTGCCTGTTGTTTCATTCTATTTTGTGCCAACACGAGGTTATCCTTTAAGAGTTGGAGGACTTGTTGTTGATGTTCGATGTGATGTTCCACTGCCTGAACCTTAGAATTTTCTCTTAAATATGATGTGATGGATGGTGGTTGGTACCCATAAAGTGCCATAAATGGGGTCATTTTTGTTGCTGTATGGAAGGAAGTGTTATACCACCATTCAACCAGAGGCAACCATTTGACCCATTGTGTCTGTTTATCAGATACAAAGCAACGAAGATATCCTTCCAAACATTTGTTTACTATCTCAGTTTGCCCATCAGATTGAGGATGATAAGATGAGCTATGAGCTAACTGAGTACCAAGACAAGAAAATAATTTTGTCCAAAAATTTCCAGTGAAAATGGGATCTCTGTCACTTACAATAATCTTTGGGTTTCCATGTAGCTTTTGAATTGTTTCCATAAATGCAGTAGAAACTGTACTGGCTTTAAATGGATGTGATAATGCACAAAAGTGTGCATACTTGGTAAGTCTGTCAACTACCACCATGATGACACTCTTTCCCTCAGACTTGGGTAAACCTGTGATAAAATCCATTGAAACCTCCTCCCAACGTTGGCTTGGAATGGATAAAGGTTGTAATAGACCCGGTGTCTTAATTGTTTCAACTTTATTTTGTTGGCAAACCAAACATTCCGCCACAAACTTTTGAATATCTGATTTAAGGCCATCCCAAAAAAATTCCTTCTTAACCCTGTGGTAAGTTTTTAAAAATCCTGAGTGCCCTCCTAAGGGAGAAGTGTGCAATTCCATAAGAATCTTTTGTTTTAGCTGGGAATTCTTACAGAGGTATAAGCGATCTTTGTACCATAACGAATCATTTTGCCAGCTAAATGTATCAGAAGTACTGGAATCTTGTTGTAGCTTTCGAATAAGTGCCCACACTTCTTCGTCATTCTTCCATTCCTCCTTTGCTTCATTTATCCAATCTGGTTGGATAATAGAAATGGCACACAACAATGCTTCCACATCCTCATCCTTTCTTGAGAGTGCATCTGCCACCACATTTTGCTTCCCTTTTTTGTAGATGATTTCAAAGTCATAACCCAACATCTTTGTGACCCACTTTTGTTGCTCTTCAGAGGATAATCTTTGTTCTAAAAAGTATTTAAGGCTATCATGATCCGTTTTTACCTTGAAGTGTCTTCCCATTAGGTAGGGTCGCCATTTCTTAAGTGCATGGAGTATTGCCAACATTTCCTTCTCATAAATAGCTTTGCTTAAAAACTTTCCCTTGATTGGACGACTTTCAAAAGCAATGGGTCTTTCATCTTGCATTAGAACAGCACCAATTCCATTTCCTGAAGCATCACATTCCACAATAAAGGTTTTTGTGAAGTCCGGTGTAGCTAAGACCGGTGCTTGGCACATTGCCTCTTTAAGATGTTCAAAGGCCTTTGTTGCTTCCGGAGTCCATGAAAATGAATCTTTCTTCAATAATGTTGTTAGAGGTGCTGCTATTCTCCCATAATTCTTAACAAACTTGCGATAATACCCTGTCAACCCAAGAAATCCTCGCAGATGCTTTATGGATGTGGGGATTTTCCATTCCTTAATGGCTTTAATTTTGCTAGGGTCTACCTTAACTCCTTCATGAGATACAATATGACCCAAATATTCCACCTCCTGGACTCCAAAGAAACATTTGGATCTTTTTGCATATAATTGTTTCTCCTCCAATAGTTGTAGCACCCTGTCAACATGTTCAACATGATCCTTCCAAGACTTGTTGTAGATTAGTATATCATCAAAAAATACTAACACAAATTTTCTAAGGAATGGTTTGAAAATTGAATTCATCAAACCTTGAAATGTTGAAGGTGCATTGGTAAGGCCAAAAGGCATGACCAAAAATTCATAATGACCCTCATGAGTTCTAAATGCTGTTTTCGGAATGTCTTCAATCTTCATTCTGATTTGATGATATCCCGAACGAAGATCCAACTTGGTGAAGTAAATTGATCCATGCAATTCATCCAGTAATTCATCAATGACAGGAATGGGGAACTTATCTTTAATAGTGAGCTTGTTGAGCTCCCTATAATCTGGACACATGCGCCATGATCCATCCTTCTTGTGCACCAATACTACTGGAGCTGAGAAAGAACTTTGACTCGGTTGAATTATACCAGCCTCTAGCATTTCTGCAACCATACGTTCAATTTCACTTTTTTGGACATAGGGATATCTGTACGGCCTGATGTTTGGAGGAACACTTCCTGGAATCAGATGAATAGCATGATCATGATCACGCATAGGTGGGAGACCTTTGGGAGTCTCAAATACCTTGGAATGATTGTCCAGGACTTTTTGGAGATCTGGAGAAATAGATGATTCCAATGTGGAAACATCTAGCGAACATAATTGTGCAATTACACCTCTTTGCTCCTTTTTTAGAAGCTTTGTCATGCCATTAGAGCTGATTATCTTTCCTGGTTTCCCTGCAATACCCCTTAATTCAACTTCCTTTCCTTCCACAGAAAATTTCATGAAAAGTTCTTGAAAATTAAAAGCTATTGTACCCAAGGATTGTAGCCATTGGACTCCTAGTACAACATCAGCACCTCCCATTGGAATGGAAAGCATTGGGCTAGTCAATACATATTCTCCCATGGATAGCTTGATATTATGGCACTTTCCAGAACAATTTATTGTTCCTCCATTTGCAATCATCACTTGACACTCTGGTGCTGGATATAGGAAGCAATTCAATTCTTTTGCTACCCTACAATGAATAAAATTGTGGGTGCTTCCTGAATCAATCAACACTATTACCTTTTTCTTCTTGATTTGTCCTTCTATCTTGATGGTTTGAGGAGTGGTAATTCCCGCCAATGCATTACAAGATATGGTCGGATTTATTTTTTCTTCATCTAGGCTTTGTTCCTGGAATATATCCTCTTCTTTTGACCTTTCTTGCTCCTTTTCTTCTTCCTCTTCACAATCTATGTAGAATAATTTCTTCTCAGCACACTTATGACCTTTTGTGTATTTGCTATCACAATTGTAACAAAGCCCTTTTTCTCTTTTTCTTCCAATTGTTGTGGTGTCAACCTTGTAGGTTGTGGAAGACTATGGGCAACAACACTTCCGTCTTTATAGTTGTGAATGGTATGCTTCCTAGTTGCCATAATTTTGCTTTCCATTTTTCTTGCTAACCTGAATGCCTTCTCTAATGAATCAAGTTCCCTTATGTTCAATTTTTGGAACTCCTCAATGTGATCCATTATTGAACCCTTTTGTTTGAGACTTATCAATTGGCTAAAAAAAGTGTTGCTTTTTGTATCCTCATAATGTGCTATCAATTCTTCCGTAAAAATTGCCCAAGTGATAAATTGTTTACGAGAACAAAGCCATTGATACCATACAAACTGATTTGGTTCCAAATATAAAGTTGCCATACATACCTTTTGTGTGTTTTGCACATTATTGAGATCGAAGAATTGCTCCATCTGTAATATCCATGTGGCGGGATCCTTGCCATCAAACTTCCTCATATCGATTTTTGGAACATGGTGAGTCTTCGATCCAACATTAGAGTCTATGGAATCATGATTAACATTTCTTTTGTTCTCATCATGAGTTTCCTTTAGTACTCTTTCACCCTTAGTGACCATTTCTTGTAGCAACTTATTCATATTTATCTTCAATTCTTCCATCTTATCATCCATGCCATCAATTTTAGCATCCATGCCATTCACCTTAGCTTCCATGCCATCCATCTTAGCTTCTACGCCTTTCTTTAAACAGTCCATCTTGCTTCTCTACACCTTTCTTTAAACCATCCATCTTAGCTTCTACATCTTTCTTTAAACCATCCATCTTAGATTCTGTTCCTTTTTGTGCAAGGGACATTTGTTGCACTTGGTCTTGTAATTTTGATATATCATGTTGCATTTCTTCCTCTTCTTCATGAGTCATGCTAGAGCTTTCAGGTTCCTTACTAGGTGTTTGCATTTTCTTTCCTCGGGACATCAGTTACCGATAATAATGCTCTACTATGCCCTTTGAATTCCTTCAAAATAAATTTTCAAACCAAGCTTAAGCAAAAATTTAAAAAAAATCTACACACCTTTTTCACTTTGTAGGAGCTTGATATTGCCTCTGATGTATCTCTGTACTTTCCAATCATCTAGTTCTGAAATTGTGACTTGTATTATCCCTCTGTGTCCTCTTTCCAATGCCACCAGTCTGATCCAAATTGGATTCTCCAAGAAAGCGTTACGCACAATCTCCCAAGATGAACTGATTATAGACCTTTCCACAAGAGTGAACTTGTATGAAGTGCCACGTGTACAATTTTTGACCTTTGGTTCTAAAACAGGTATACAAGAAACTACAGTCCGTCCTCTTTCTATACCTTCTTACGAAATTTCAATCCGATCCCTAGAGAGAAAGTTATGACGATTTTCCCTAGGTCACCTGTTTTGAATGTAATTCAGGAGTCTGCAAAAAGACCAACTTCCTCAGATCATATCTCCGCAAATATCACACAAACATATCTGAAATTCGGACCCAAGGTTCAGCACGATTTCTTCTCAAATGGGTTTTTTTTGCGACTTCTAAAACGTCACAGAAAAAACGTTATAGTGAAAATTCCACGATGACCTGTTTGGAGCAGCGAAACCCTAGAATCCAAAGCTCTGATACCAAATGTTATGAAACCAGCTCAAGAAAAGATAGAAAAGAAAGATCAACGCCTTAGAATTCAGCCTCTTCGAGGGGGAAACCTCCTTTACATTACATAAATGAACAATTCTTGGATGATACAAATGACAAAACCTCCTTTCTATATATAGGAGTCTAAGGAGGCACAGAAATAACAATATGGGGGTAATAGGGGCACAACAATATAAATAAGGGGTATAACTACAATAGTAATGGGGTAATCACTAGTATTATGGGGACCCAACAGTGACAGCCGAAAATATCTCAAAGATAATACCGTTTCAGCAGCTGACCATTGACCAGCCCTCCTGGACAATCTTCCCTGTTCATTTCTTTCAGCAGAAAAGCATTTTGACCCTGATATGTAGCAATTTGGAATGGTCCCTTCCATAGATTCTCGAACTTGCCATGCTTACCTTTGTCCTCGTTTCTAGCATCCCATTTCAGCATTATGTCTTCAATTTGAAATTTATCTGCCTTTGCCTTCCGATCATAGATTTTCTTGATTCTCTCTTGCAACCTGAAGGTATTCTGAAAAACTTCCTCTCTTTGTTGTAAATGATCTTCCTCGTTGCCAGTTTCCTATAGAAGTTCAACAGCCGGGACTGCGGGAGATGTCGAGAAAACTGTGTCAACACCGTATACAATCTCGAAAGGAGATATGCCTATTGATTTCTTCTTACTTACTCTATCCACCCATAGTGCATTAACCAATTTGTTATGCCAGCTCTTTTTGTTTGTTTCCAGCAGCTTTTTGATGATGTTGACCAATGACTTATTTGAAGATTCCGCCAATCCGTTAACTTGCGGATAGTATGCAGTAGAATTCCCCAAAGTAATTTGATATTTGTTATAAAAATCAATCATATTTTTAGATTTGAAGGTTGCTGCATTATCTATAGTCAACTTGTTAGGGCAGCCAAAACGTGACAAAATACTGTTTTCAAGAAACTAAATTATTACCAAGTCGGTGGCCTTCCGAGTGGGAATCGCCTCAATCCATTTTTTGAAATAATCTGTCGCAGTGAGAATCCACTTGTGCTGAGCTGAAGATGTAGGATGAATCTCGCCAATAAAATCTAGACCCCACTGCTGAAATGGAGCACTAACTTCCACTGGCTTGAGAGGTAAAGGCTACAACTTTCTCCTTCCCTGAAAAATCTGGCATTCATGATAGCTTGTGATAGTTTTATACACATCAGCGAAAAGGGTAGGCCAATAATACCCCGCTCTCAAAATTTTGTTCACTGTCATCTTCCAAAATAGGTGACCTCCACATTCTCCCTTGTGAAAATCATTCATGACCTGTTTTGCTTCTTTCTCAACCAAACAATTCAGCGAAATACCATCGGGATCTTTCCAACAAAGTGCATTATTCATAATACAAAATTTGGCAGCCTTTAATTTAAGAGTTATACTTTTATTTCTAGCCATCCATGGTGGCGGTGAAAGATGCTGGAGCACATATACAACATTTGAATACCAAGGAGAATGAAGAAAAATTTCAGATACCTGAACAAGTGAGTTGTCTTCATCTTCTTCGGACATAGCAGCAATCAGATTTATGTCCAAGGCATGAAAATTAGACTCCGCCATCAATTTTGCTAGCCCCTGCCCCTTGATGAGCTTTGTTGGCTTTATCTCCAAGTCATATTCTAACAAAGCTGTGATCCATTTTCCCTATCTCCCTTCCGGATCTGTTTGTATTAAGACATCGTTAACAACTACATTAGGGACATAAGCAAGAATATGAGAATGCAGAATATATACTCAGAAATATTTCAAAGCTTTTACCAAGACAAGAGCTTGCTTTTAAATAATGTTATACTTTAAGGCTGCATCTCCTATTGTCTTGCTAAAAAAGGAAATTGGCTTCTCAAGCTAGTCTCTTTTTTGCATTAAGGCCACTGCCATAGTATGATCTGAAGTGAATGAAAACAATATAAAATCTTGAGAATAATCTGGGCTGATTAAAATTGGAGCTGAAGAAAGAGCCAACTTTACCAAATTGAAAGACTTGATAACTTCTTTGGTCCACTTTACTACACTATCTTTCTTTAACATGTTTGTGATTTCCCTCAAATGTTCAACTAGATTTGGCACAAAATGACGTAAGAAGTTCATCTTACTGTTGAATGCTTGGATCTCCTTTTTACTACTTGGAAAATCAATTTTCTGAATGGCTTCCACTCGAGTAGGATCGATGCGGATGCCCTCCTTGGATATGATGTGACCGAGAAGCTTCCCTTCATCCATGGAAAACAAGCTCTTTTTTGGATTAAGAGATATGCCATACTTTCTACACCACTGAAAACAATCTTCAAATGGTAAAGATGCTCCTCATCTGAATTGGAAAAAAATGTCAAACCATCAAGATAAACTACTAAAAATACATCTTTCTCATTTGCAAAGGCGATATCCATAGCCCGCTGAAAAGTTGCACCAGCATTCTTTAATCTGAATGGCATCTTGGCATAATGGAAAGTCCCCCATGGAGTGGTGAATGTTGTTTTGTCCCTGTCATCCTCATGGACCAGAATTTGATTATAGTTGAAATACCCATCGAGCAACGACATACGAGATGCTCCAACTACTCTTTGAAGTATGTGGTCCATTTTTGGCAATGGATAATTATCTTTCAAGGACACCTTATTCAAATTTCTGAAATCAATACACAATCTAATCTCACATGTCTTCTTCCACACAGGCACCAAATTGGAAATCCAATCTGGAAATCTTATTGGAACGATTATATCAGCCTTATACAATCGATTCACCTCTTTCTCTATTAATGGCAACAACTTTGGATTTATCCTTCTTAACTTTTGTCGAAATGGCTTCTAGTTTGGCTTGATTGGAATGATGTGCTAAATTATATTTTTATCATACTTATTCAAATCTGAATAGCCCCATGCAAATACATCAGTAAATGAAGACAACAAACTAATTTATTTTGCCTTTACCTGAGGAGGCAATGCCTTTGACAAGTTCACCATCTTTGGATTTTCTGCAATTCCAATATTCACATCCTCAACTCTCTTTTCAGTCGGCACCAAGCTTGGTTTCCAAGCTACATCATCTTGATCAAACAATTCATCTAAAGGTATTAGGCCTTTAGGAATGACATTATCCTTCAGCTACAAAACTTCTATCTGATTTACCTCTATGTCTGATTCACCATCATCTTGCTCTCCATCGATAGAGGTATTTTTGTGTTTGCCTTCATTTTGCAGAAATTCTTCAATCTCTTTGTCATCTTGAAACACCTACCAATATCTTTGATTATCAAGAATAGCTAGGTGATGTTTCACATGAATTTAAAACTTATTGTTTGAATTCATCAGGATTTTCAAGTTACTTGCAGCTGTAGCAAGGGAATCTGCAATAACATTTTGTACACGAGGGACACATGTCAAAGTATAATCTGGAAATAACCTCAAAATATCTAAAACCGCATTTCAGTAAGCCCAAATTCGAGGATATTTGGCTTGGTATTCACCCTTGAATTGCTTGATTACTAATTCAGAGTCGCCACAAACTGAAATTCTCGTTGCATTCAACTTCTTGAGGATTTTCAAACCAATAATTAAAGCCTCATATTCAGCTTCATTATTGGAACAGTCAAATGCCAATTTATATGAACAAACTCTTACATTACTCGGGACTTTATTTGGTAGGAAAACAGGGCTACGTATCCAAATACCAATTCCAACACCATCCTTACCCACTGCTCCATCAAATTCCATACTCCACAAACTGGTTTCGTCCTCCAAGTGCTAAAATTCTGCCTTCTCTTCTACCTTTTCTTGCTGTCCATCAATTTTTTGCTGCTAATGGAAGGTTGATTGTTCAATGGTACTATCAAGCCTTTGCCTTTCTTGATCAAGTATGGCTCTAAAATTTTCTGTGATCTCTAGAATATCTTCAACTTCAACTAATTGACTATTTCTATCATTAAAATTATCAGAATAAAGAACAAAAGATTCTAAATTTGTATGCACATAATTGATTGGATGATTCAAAGGTTTCTCCTTGCTTGTGATCATATACTTCATCTTTTTCTCCCGATATAATTTCCTCAACTGACCAAACATGGGAATAGTGGCATAGGAGAAATCTAGCTGTAATATCCCTTTGAGTTTTGTGCCCCACGATCTAGATAGAAGCATGCCAAATCTAGGGGGAATGTCGGCCACAAACACATCCTTAAGAACATTCTTTTCTGGAATATGATCTAAAGTGACAACCAAATCTTTGATGAGACCAATACATCTGACCCTACCAGAATCAAAGGAATAAAGATCATGGTACTTGCGAGTAATGTCCAAACCCAATTTTTCCATATTTTCCTTTGGCATCAGATTATGAGAAGCTCCTGAATCAAACATGGCATTGTGCAAGACATAATCATGCAATCTAAGGCTAATGTAAAAAGGAGCTACATCACTATCCTCAGATTGACTTTCTAATGCTGGACCAAAGATAAGCTCAGGTTGGTCATCCTCCACATTAACCATATCAGATAACAGATATAAATTCAAAATCTTTGACACGTGACCTTTATAGCTGCTATTCTTCATTAATTTAGTCAAAGGTATTGACACTTTTAACTTAGAAATCTCATTCTCTAAGCTAAAGGCTATAGTTTTTTCTACCTCTTCGAGTGGAGCATCTTTCTTTTCAGTCTTCTCCTTTGATGCACTTGGTTGATTTGACTTTTCATTTGCTGATTACATTTTGCTAGTGGTAGGATCTGCTACCTCCTTTCCATTTTTCTGCACATTTGGAGAATCATTCTTTGGTGGTGTTGCTTCCTTCCTCTTTTGAATTGGATTGATGGGTACCTCTTGTTATAGACATTTTTGTGCCTAACAGCATGAAGCATGAAATGTCAATAATCTAAGGGATCCAAAGTCCCTAAACATGTTGTTCCTACCCCTAGAGGAACAAGGTCAGCAAACCACAGCACTGAATATCAGTTCTCCACCTGAAAACACTCAAAAACAAGCTAATTCTGGATCATGTCAACTGCTCCACTGAGC
Source organism: Pinus tabuliformis (assembly GCA_031772625.1). Taxonomy (NCBI): domain Eukaryota; kingdom Viridiplantae; phylum Streptophyta; class Pinopsida; order Pinales; family Pinaceae; genus Pinus; species Pinus tabuliformis. The sequence continues at coordinate 1,156,826,019 of CM062811.1, forward strand.
ATCTGCGCTGAATGTCAACTACTCGACTCTGTACCTGCGCTGAATGTCAACTGTAAAGAAGGCTACCTGCGCTGGGCGAGTTTGGCCAAGTGGCACAGTCATTCCTCAAGGTGTCAATGCCCAGGAAGCTTCCAAAATGACACTTGGATCAGGGAATTCGCCTAGTGATGAGTAAGAGGGTCTAGATCTCCAAGTGGAAGCAAGAACCTCCAAGTGGACTCAAGAACTGAAGAATAACTGAAGTGGGAGAGGACACTAGTCAGCTCCATGCCAAACTCAAGCTGACTCATCCTTTCTCCAAAAATCCTATATATAGAGCTCTCTCATGAGGTCTAAGGAGGCTGGAATCTTGTGAATGTAAGGAAGTGCTGTTGGTTTGAGTATAGAACTATTGGGTGATTTGCTTGAAGGAGGTGAAGAGGAGATTTCTTTCTGCTGGGAGGTGATGCTGGATTGGGCCTTTTATGGTTGTATCACTTCCTGAACTTTACTTCTTCCATTAATAAAGCATTTGAGGTTCTTCTATATGCATGTGTCTCAATGGCGTATTGATACTTGTATATTTGATTTATTCTAATCCTTGAATCGATTATGAATGTATGTTTCTTGTAGTTTCCCCTTCTTGTTATTTTGCAGGATCTTGGTGTAGCTGGGCCAGTGAAAGAGCAAGGAGCTGGGAGCAAGCAGCAAGGAGAGAAGATTGGATCAATCATTAACGGAAGACATCGGTTAGTGGATCTCTTTCTCCCCTCTCTTACATCTCATAAAGAAGTAATCTTGAATAGCTTTGCTTTGATTGTTGCTGAGGTACTATCACCCTTAGAGTGGGATAGGGTCATTCCGTATTGGATACTTTTCCCAACAACACCTCTCTACTCTTGAGTGAATGTTTTCGTTGCTGGGCTGTCAAGGCATTCATGTATCCCCTCTGATATTCATCAGATTCTTCTTCTAGGACTGTTTCATTTGCTAAGATAAAATCTTCATCCTTTTGTACAACTAGGCTTTCTGAATACTCTTCATCCTCCGTGATATAAATTGGCAAACCATCAGGTGTAAAGAAATGATTCTCCTCTCCTATTATATTCTCATCATCATCTGATTCCAGACCATGTACAAAATTCTGCTGTAATGGTGTTTTAACTTGCTGCTATGCTGTTTGGTCTTGTGCTCTTTTCTCTTGTTCTTTAATTTTGAACTGTGGTTGCTACTGACCACGGAAGTTTGGATTTATGATCTGTGTCTTAGGCTTATCTACAATAGTGAGTCTATCAAACATCTTTTCAATCTTGTGAAGCAAGTGATCTGAGGAAGAAGCTTCCTCCTTTATGGTCACTTTCTTCTCAGTCTTCATTCTAGCTCTCTTAGCTAGCAAATTTGCCTCCACACTCACTGCAATTTTCTGCATATCCTCCAATGTGGCCGGGTCTCTTTCTCTCAATTGATATGCCATGTCAGAATCAAAGCCATCAGGAAATTTAATCAAAGCCAACCCCATTGGTGGCTTTATATCAGCTGGAATTGCATTATAAACAGTATTGAGTCTAACACAGTAATCCTTGACACTTTCACCAACATTCCTATTTATGTTTTGATATTCGGAAAGAATTTGAAGTGGATTTTTCTTTACCTCCCAATGATCTACAAATTGTCTATGGAGAACCGCTAATGAATTGATAGTCCCAGCCGGCAATGCTCTAAACCACTTTCGTACTTCACCTCCAAAAGTTTGTACGAATAATCTCATGATCACATTTTCTTCATCTACCCCATGAAGGTCAAAGAAATCATTCATCTTATCCACATTTTGCTACGCTGTGATACCTTGGGTACCATCAAACATTGGAATTTTGCTTTGGTAATCAGCAGGCATAGCATCCAAATTTTGTGGCAAAACGAGAGGTGCATATTGGGCAGCCATTTCTCTAGGTGAATTTGAAACTGGCCTTGGGGATGTAGGAGAAGTCGGAATAACAAGAGCAGTTGATGTAATGGGTGTATGGGGTGTAGAAGGAGGGGAAAATATGTGAGATGCTTGAGGTGTTGAAGGGGTTGATGTGGGAGAAGAGATAGGGGGTCTATGATCAAATATGGTGGGCTGCACAGGAATGGTGGGTATAAAAGGAGTTTCAGTAGGAATCCCTGAACCAGATACAATAGCAGATGAACCAAGAGTTGCATATGCAAATTCTAAGAACTCAGAAATGTTTGTAGCCACAATGGAAGTTTGAAGATTCAAGATATAATCATCAATTGATCTATTAGCCTTTCAGTTTCAAGATCTTTGACAAACTCCAAATTTAGAATGGTAGAACCAACTTCACTTTCAGATTTAGTTTCAAACAACGATAGATCAAAATGTTCATCAAACTCAAGATCTTCAAGGTACCCAAAAACAACTGGACATGAATGAGATCTGAAAACAGAAATCACATAACTTGATTGCCGGAGAATTCTTAGGATGAGATTTTGGTTTTCTTACACGTGAGGAGGATCAGGATTAGGATTGGCCCTGGTGTATCGTCTGGAAGCCAGTGTGTTGAATTATTCCAAAAATTCAAATGGACATTATCAATTTGTCAGCCTATCAAATTCTAAACTCATCATCCAAAGTCTGGAATTGCTTTAAGATACTGGGGTAATAGTTTTTAGTTCAGATGTTCAGTTTATAAATTAAACCGAAGATTGACTGAAGCAACATTCATCTACTTATGCACTTGCAAAGAAAGAGCAGTTCGAAGGCTACCTGGCTAACTTCAGGCTCTGTCTGTAGTCTACAAAGCAAACAACAATAATAAAAAAACTTTTCTTCCCCAGTGGAGTTGCCAATATGTTATGGACTAAATCTACCTTAGGCTGAGAAAGGCAGGTCTAGGGTAACATCAAACCATGCTTAACCTGGTAGCTAGCCCTACCAGGTAGGGAGAGGGCTCTCTCCTTGTCAATCTCAGGAAAATATAGCAAATGAGGCTTGAGATGACTAATGTAAAGACTAATTTTAGGCTAGGTATATGCTCAGAGGAGTTTTATTGAATTTTATGGTTGATTGCTAGATCAGATATGAAACACAGTTTTGGGTCTAGGGAATGAGCTCAGTTTTGCAGAGGGTTCTGTGGGGTGAGGTAGGAAAGTGCTTTAGTACTTTTAATTAAGTGAAATGGAGAGTCTTAAGACTAGTGAGGAGTTGGAGAGGGCATGAAAGTGTCATGAGTCCTCTTCAAATAGTAAAAACATGTAAAGCTAAACAAACCATAAGATAGAGCACTACAATATTAATGATTTACACCTTTATACTTGATTCATTTAGTTAAGCTGAAAAGAGAGAGATAATGGCACACATAAACACATGATAACTTGAATTACAGAAGGAGAGACAATAATAAGTCATCTTGCCACAAGAATCCCACAAAATGCTGCAAAACCTGGTTTATTTCCTTGCCAAACTGCAGAGATGAAATACAATAGTGCTCAAAGCACTCACAAGAGTCCAACCTTTACAACTGACTGAAAAAAACATGATATAGACCTATAAACCACCTGTACTATCCATCAAGGATCGAATCGATGAGAAGAGGGATGGTTTCAACCATATCTAAACTAGGAACACAAAAATGGGCAGTGGAACAACTTGTCTCTTAAACCTAGGAAACTAATTCATTTAACTCCAAACCACCTACAACTGATGTATCTACCTTATCAAGTTAATTTTTATCATTTTTACATCATAATACATCAATTTACATCATGTCACATCATGAATTTTACCATGAGAGATAAAAAGTCAAACTAGAAGAAAACTAGGTGAAAAATAGATTTTTTGAGCAAAATTGGCACTTTTTCATCCTGTGCATAGTGCTTTTTCCAAGCTAATTTTGGAAGGCTTCTCGAGGTCCAAATCAGGTGCAAGATATCTTTCTGAAAATCCCTTTGAGTCTACTTTCTGTAACAACTTGAATTTTTTGATTTGGAGTCCATTTTCCCCTCCAAAATTGCAATCTCCCAAGACTGCTTCCTATGTGGCCAAAAAGTGGCAGAGAGGGCATTTTTGAGGTATTTTTGGCCCTTTTGGAGGTCCAAAACTTGTCAAAATATCCTAGTAATTTCTGGGAATGCACAAATTTTCATTAGGAATCCAAAAATTCAAAATTTTCTTTAAAAGGATATCCTTATCAAAACGAGCGCTAGGTGGCACTACGCACCTACCAGAGAAACCTGTTTTTCCATGAAAAATTCAAAATTTCCAAAAAATTTACCAAATTTCTTGAAATTTTGCATGAGTGATCTATGTCAAGTTCTATGCTAGGCCAATGAAGCTTCAGCCAAGATCTTGAGTTTATATTGTTCTTTCTTGCTCCTCAAAGTCTTCCTCAACTTGGCTTTTAGGCTCCTTATCCTTATTTTTCAAATCTTGTTCCGTGCCAAATAGTGATAAGCCATGTGCTGCAACATATTTTTCTCATTGTTGGCTTTCTCAAGCAGCTTCTCCAAGTGCATATTCACCCTCTCTACCCATGATTCCTGGTCAGCATCAATCTCTTGCTCAAGGGGTGTCAATTTGACTTTCTTTCTTTTGTTGCTTGTCTGTTTTCCCTTATGGTTTGCAACTCCATGATTGTTTATTTATACTCTAACTGCTTGTCCCATTGCTCAAGGTAATTAATGATCCACTTAGCCCTTTCAAGGTTAAGAGATAAGGCATGGATGTTAGCTTCTTATTCTTTCATGATCTCCTTGAGTCTTTAGCTTCGGGAGCCTAAATCAGTATCCTCATCCTGAATCAAAATAAAATCTCTATCTTGACCTTTAGAAGACCCTTCATCATGCAATGGTTGTTTTCCTTTATCTTGAACCTGCTCTACTGAAGAAGAAGGCAAAGCCCGTTTCACCCCGAGTGAAGATAGCATTTTCTTGTGGTCTGATGAAGGAAATGAGACCCCTTCCACCCTAGGTGGAGATAGTACTCATTTGGCAGCTGCAAATAATATCCTTGTGCCCTTTTAAGTGAAAAATACTAGCACACCTGTAGTTTGAGTCTCAAGAACCTCTTGCTGATTTAAAGGCCCTCCTTCCTCTTGAAACATTGATGGGCTCACTTGAGGGATTTTGAAAACCTCATGTGAAATGAAAGTATCCCATGAAACATTCAACAAGCTCAGCTGATGCAACACAAAAATTTTTATCAATGAAAAATGATAAATGATGTTGAACTGTTGATGAAGAGGTTTTCTTTGCACCAATGTAGCCATTTTCTCAATATTTCTGCATATGAAATAGGGGAGGTTCATCATCCTCACTTTAGTGAAATGCATCAATAATATAACATGATAAGTGTACAAGCGAGAAAATCTCCCTTCAAAGGTGAAGTGTTTGATAATGAGCTTCATGAGTGGAGCATAAGTATCTTGTAGGTATTTGAAAGGAAAGACCCGACTGATTTACTTTTGATAGCCAGCCTTGACATAAGGCTCATAATGCTCTTTGCCTACAAGCTATTGTTTGTTCCACTATTCACCCACATTTGGAATACCTGTTGCTGCAGCTATAGTTTTAGGTGTCAAAGTGAAGGAAACACCTACTAAGTTCACCTGGCCATTGTGAAGATGAAGGAAAAATAGCCTAGCAAGTTCATGGTTGTATTTCATCCTTTCCACCATCTCACAAAATTGGTAGCAAGACTGATGTTTAAAACATGTTACTGCAAGAGGACAAGCTAATAACTCTATGAGTGTGGTGGGCTCCTCCCGGATGTGTTTTCCTCCCTTATGTGGTTTTCTTGGTGCATGAATCTCTTGGGAGGAATCACTCACAGTTTCCTCATCCCTTTCATAAGCTGAATCTGTTTCCATATTTGCCAATGTATGGTGTAAAATGATGAGTATGAAGAGATTTTCTCAAGAATAGGTGACTGTTGTTTTCTTCTTTGGGATTTGATGAGTGGACTGATAATATAAGTGGAAAGGAAGGTTTTGATGCTGGCTATAGGGTTACTAGGGGGTGATAGGGTTTTGGGAATGAAGATTAGGGTTTTGGGAATAGTGGGAATTAGGTGTAGGGCTTAGGGTTTGGGAAAAAGGGGGTAAGATGAGTGTAAATGAGAGAGTGAAAGGGAAATAAAATTAGGGAAATTTAGTGGAAAGAAATGGGATATGGGAAAATTATGCAAGGGATTATAAATGGAAAAAATGACAAAACCCTATAAAACCCTAGACAGTTTTGCAAGACAATGTTGCAACAATTTAGGGTTCGAATTTTCACCTTTCAAAACACCATCAAGGATGACTAAATCTCTTTTTATGGCAAATGGAAGGGTTTATTTACTTGAAGGGATGGTATTTACAAAATTTGGACCTTTAGAAAGTCGATTGAATGAGTTTTGAACTTGGTTTACCGGTGCACCACACCAACGCCCAAGTGCGTAGCACTTGGCAGGTGTGCCGCACCCATTAGAAATCCTTTGTAAATCCTACGCTCGGTGCGTCGTGCCAGTGCCCAAGTGCGCCACGCTAAGAAAAGACTTGAAATTTGCTGCAATTTGTCCTCTCTATCATCAAAAATGCAATTTTCTCCTTGTTCTCTCTCACTTTTAGCACAAATGAAGTCTTATAACACTAAGGATCACTTTATATACTTTTGAATTTAATTTTTCATTTAGAAAACCAACTTTCTAAAGTTTTCCTTTTCATTTTGTTCTTTAAAACCCTGTTTTGCAGTTTGGCTCTTTTTTGTCATTTGATGGACTAATGCTTGGATTTTCTTGTCTCTTTTGCAAGAGCTGGAGTGCAAGAGTTTGGCAGGTGACCCAGGGCTGCAGATGATGATTTATTACATATGAAAACAATAAAATTACATAAAAAATTTACAAGAAATGGAAAAACCTTGTTTGTAAAAACACTTTATGGAGCAAACCATCAATAATATTTATGATTTTTTTAACTTATTTGACATCCTCATGTGCATGCTGACCTCTTATTGAGCTTTTAAATACCATGGTGGCAAACCCTAGACCTAATGAGACTTGAAACCCTAAAATGACTTCTGCAACTGAAATGAAATAAAAATGACAGCAAATGATCTGTACATGTGCAAATAGGCCAGCAGATGAAAAGCATGAGGGAAATTGACAAAGAACCACTACCATCAGATGATACATGAACTAATGGAATGCAGCTGATCAGATGAGACACCTAAAATGCATGCAAAAAGATAATTTTCATCACTGATGGAGGGATGAAGATACCAACACTAACACAAGCCATGAAAGAAGAGATGGACTCCTTAGCACATAACCAGACTTGAGACTTAGTGAGGTTGCCTGCAGGTAAAAAAACATTGCAGAATAAATGGGTTTACAAGTTGAAGGAAGAAGATGGAGGTAGAAAAAGGTATAAAGCTAGACTTGTGGTGAAAGGGTTTGCACAAAAAAAGGGTATAGACTTTGATGAGATATTTTCTTTTGTTGTTAAAATGTCTTCAATTAGAACTATTTTAAGTCTAGTAGCAGCTGAAAATTTGCATATTGAGCAGTTAGATGTAAAGATAACCTTTCTCCATGGGGATTTGGAGGAAAAGATATACATGCAGCAACCATAAGGATATGAGGTAAAAGGGAAGGAGAAACTAGTGTGTAGGTTGAAGAAGAGCTTGTATGGCTTAAAACAGGCTCCAAGGCAGTGGTATCTAAAATTTGACAAGTTTATGTTTGAACAAGGTTATACTAGATGTCACTATGATCATTGTGTTTATCTCAAAAGGCAAAATGATGGCAGCTATATTATATTATTATTGTATGTAGATGACATGCTTGTTGTAGGTTTTAACATGAAGGAAATAAATGTGCTCAAAAGAAAATTGGCTAACTCATTTGCAATGAAGCATTTGGGTGTTGTAAAACAAATCCTTGGTATGAGACTAAATAGAGACATGAAGAATCGCAAATTAATGTTGTCTCAAAGTGAGTACATAGAAAAGGTGTTGAAAATTTTTAATATACAGAATGCAAAACCATTTAGTATACATTTGGCTAGCCATTTCAAATTAAGTAAGGAGGAGTGTCCCAAGACTCAGGAAGAAATGGCTCATATGTCTAAAGTTCCATATGCATCAATAGTTGGAAGCTTAATATATGCAATGGTTTGCACAAGGCCTAATATTGCACAAGAAGTGGGATTTGTAAGTAGCTACATGAATAATCTAGGAAAAGAACATTGGATGGTGGTGAAGTGGATTTTCAGGTATTTGACAGGTACCACAAATCAAGAATTATTCTTTGGTGGTTCAAACATTGCTCTACAAAGATATGTTGATGTAGATATGGTGGGTTATAGAGATAACAAGAGAAGCACAACAAGGTATGTGTTTATGTAGGTGGAACAACTTTCAGTTGGGTCTCAAAACTGCAAAGTGTTGTTGCACTCTCAACAACAGAAGCAAAGTGTGTTGCTGCTACAGAGGCTAGTAAAGAAATGATTTGGTTACAAAGGTTTCTGGATGAATTGGGTAAGAAGCAGGAGTTGGGCAGGTTATACAATGATAGCCAAAGTGCCATACATCTTGCAAAGAACTCTGCATTTCATTCAAAGACTAAACATATACAGCTCAAGTACCATTTCATACGATCAGCATTGGAAGATGGATAGTTAAAGCTAGAAAAGATACACACTAGCCAGAATCCTGCAGATATGCTAACAAAAGTTGTAACTAGGGAGAAACTGAGAATCTGCTCAGTTTCAATTGGTCTTCAAGTATGATGAAGAATATGAGAAAGAGCTAGGTCCAAAGTGGAGTCATTTTCCAGCAAATAAAGTAGTGGTTGAGTTTCTATGATCAGTCTCCAAGTGGGAGATTGTTTGGTGTGGAGCCTAGTTATCTTCTGTATTCATAGGTATCGCCACATTGGACCCCAATTCGTAATGGAGCAGAAACGCCACCCGTAAAATATTCACTGCAGGAGGGGTCCAGGGGAGGTGGTTGCGACCTTTGTGAGCCCCCCCTGGCGAGGGGATCGGGAGAAGCACCCTTGAAGCTAAAAATATATGTAAAATTTCCTTGTAAAATGTTGTAATTTCATAGTCAATTTGGGCCATTCATTAGACAGAGATATGATGGTAGAAGTTAGGTTTAATTAGGGTTTTTTTCCCTAGAAGGAAACCCCTCACTATATATGAGGGAATTATATTGTGTCTATGTAAATCGGTATTCTGAGGGAGGAAGAGAGAGGAGATTGAGAGAAAAGAGGGTATTACAATGGATCTACTGTAGGTTGTATCTCTTAAGTTTGATGGAAAATATAAAAGGAAGGACTTGCTATTTCTCCATGGATGTAGCCCAAATTGGGTGAACCACGTATATCTATGTCTCTCTTGTTTTATGTGTTTATGCCTTTGCAATATTTTATGTGTTCCATTACTCTGAATATATAATTTTCTAACAGAAATGCATAACTAACCTAACTTGATACGTGTATAATCTAGAGACTTTGCCTTCACATGTAAAATACTTCATCATAAGATTCATTAGAGGGGAATACTTGTTAAGAAAATGTCTAAAAGAAAAAACATGTTTAGAGGTCTCTTTGACATTAGGTTTTAGGAACATCTTATAATCATCAAGGGACAATTCCATGCCTTTGAACCAGGTGTCACCATGATTTGGAATACCTGTGGCTAAAGAAATAATACCTGTTGAAACACTGAACTTAATACATGCTATGACAACTTTATCTATGTTGAAATTTTGGGAAAAGATGCTTGTTGGCTTATTGGAGCCTGACCCAGGTTTAGAAATGTTTAGCCGAACAAATCCTGAAACTACCAACCCTTTCGGAAATGGCCCGCGGAGCATGGACTGAGGTCTTACCTAAAGTAGTATGGGAGGGTGCTGGAACTAGGTTTCCGCACCCTAGGGATGTTTTGATGAGGTCTGGATGTTCGTGGACCAATCCTATGCGTTGCATTACTCTTGTGCAACTATCTATTTAGAGTATCACCTTTCGCGGGAATACGAGCGCGAGTGCTAATTATCTTTACTGTGCTTAATATTATTATAGATCTTAAATTACTTAAAATGGTGCAATGCTTCAGTTACCAATTAACGCAACAGACATTCGTGCAATCATAAACCATAAACAGATGCATAAACAAGAATCTAGAACAAATACATGATATTTCAAAACCAACTTATCTTTATTAATGCCTTTATTCGATTACAATCAACTTCCTACCCTATGCACATAGCTGCAGCAGTCCGTACACATAGCTACGGACTCTACCTGGCCTCCGCGCACTCAGCTGCGGAGCCTCTATCCCCTACTACAACTCTCAACTCAGACTTACAAACTCAGAGCGACTACCGCTGTCAACAACCCATGCACTATAGATCTTTTCCAATGTGTTTCTAAAATTGTCTTCTACAACTAGAGCCTTGCTTTATTTATACATTCTCATGGTCCGCGGACCATGGGCAAAGCCGACTCATTTTCTATTATTTTACCTTATTTTCAGGCAGACTACCCTTTGACTTGACTCATTACCACTCATGCTCTGCACACTTTGTGGAGCCTTTACAATACCAATATCCCCGAAATTGTGAGCTTTAAGCCCAAAACCCATTACGCAGGGGACCTGCTACCCAACAGGCCCCCAACACAAACATTGTGACTCATCCCGAGTCACTTGGCCAGCGTGGCGATCTTTGCTCGGAGACCATCCAACAACCCCTGTGCTTTGCAGATGTTGGCCACACATTCCTCCATTGTCTGTTGTATCAATTATATGCAACATTTTGATGCATCATTGTTAGCGACGTCTGCTTACCTTTTCGCATATGTTTCCTACATTTGGGTCAGCTTGGTCTCTATCGTGGCAGTGACCGTGAATGATTCCTCAAGCCAAGGCTAGATGTTTGCTTTAAGCCCTGCTTCTTTTTGTCACGTGACGTCCACTCGTTCTTTCAGATCCTGGGCCTCCCTTATCTTGGCCAATCGTTGGGTGAGGGCGACCGTCTGCGCGGTTCCTCGAACATCGTCATAAGGCTGCTACAATTCCCGTGCTTCTGTCTCTAACTTCCGTAGCATTGGGTCCTCCCGGAGTGAAGTGACTGTTAAGAGGGACTGGCCCAACAAGCCAGTGCAGTCTTGTACAACATACTCTATCTCTTTTAACCCCGACTGAATGGCTTGGTGGCGCTGCTCTCTGACTTCTGGGGTTATAGAGGACTGCACCTTCAATCGCAGCTCTATTATCTGCAATTTTAGCTCCAACTTCACCTTCGCAACCTCTTCATGGTTCCTGCGAACTCTAGCTACTTATTAGAGAATATTTTCTGCTGTGGGTAGTTCTACTGGTACAACCAACTCCACAATACTACTACAGGCTTCCTCCACTGCTTGTTCTACTCCCTGGTTTTGGGAAACCATGCTATCGCACTACAGGCTGAGATGTTCTAGTTTTGCCTTTTGCTCACTCAAGATTTGGACAACGCAACCCTCCCTAGCACGAATCTCAATAGTTACCCCTTCCTATAGTTGGTGTAGGTTTTCTCTGGGAAGGGCAGCCAAATTCAACCTCTAGCCCCTCATGTCACCTTCAGCTGCTTCTAAGATCCTTCTGCTAACACCAAAGTGTCCATTGTGCATGCACGCAACATCTGTTCAACCTCAGATATACCTTTCGCAAGGTGCGGTGTCATCGTTCTTGGGGGTTGCACCTATAATGCCTGCAACTGTGCTCTAGGCACCCCCAACACAGTCGTTTGCTCTGTCATCAACTCTGCGAGAGCATCCTTGTCAATAAGGGTTCCTCCCACAGACTCTATTGTATTTGTCCTTTTTCACGTGGAAGGCTACTCTTGGATGCGCATCCTTTTGAGTTAGGTCACATTTTTCGTAAGTTTCTATTGATGCCTCGAAAATCACTGCATCAACATTAGGGAAAACCACTCGGTCTGGACCTTAAAAGCAGCTCCCTTTCCATTTAGTGTGGTGGCTCCAACTGGATATAATGGGACCAGTTTCCCAATAATTTATAAATGGGATGGATAAGTGATCGATTTTCTAATATCTAATGGGAATGATGGATGATTTATTCTAAAATGCAACAATATAAATAACTAATCTATATTGGGTAGTCTTTCTCTTAGTGAAATTTTTTATGATTTTTATTAACAAGTAGGCATATAGATGACTCTACTTATAAACAAAAATATTTATTCATATGATAATTACTTTTTTCAAGTAGTTGAACAAAGTAATAATTAAAACGTTATCATACTAATCTTTATATATTATTGATACACATACATATGAAAAATAACAACTCTTAAACATTCAATAGTGATAAGTAAAAGAATTGTTGTAAGAGCATATACATATATCAATAATAGAAAAATTAAATAAACGCTGATTCACATAAAAGAATGAAACAAAAAACATAGATAGTAGTACCATATGTAATTGAGTCTCCTCCAATATGAATTGCATTCAGATCCCGCCTTTCAACTTGGAAATACTTTCACAAGAAGCAATAGTGCATATCACATAAAAGTATTCTTCATCAAAACTATTATAGATCTAACCCAGAAATATTATAGAACTGATATGAAAATGTAAGATAATGCAAATAAACCCAAAAATAATATGAAATGATTCTTTATTGATCAAACCCTTAAGGTAGGGCAACACCATACATTCACTCCTTAAGGAAGGAGAACACTCCACAAGCCATATGCTTGTTCATACAATAATCCTTGACATTATTCCTTGACATGGAGTCTCTAGCCTCTATATAAGCCTCATACATACAATACCATGGGTCATTACCATGGTTCCCTCATACCATTAACTAATACCATGGGCCCATTACATTATTACTAACTACTTGTGGTCCCTTACATGATATGGGTTAACCACCTTATTTATTACTATGCCCCATACCATTATTACATTATTACCTTGGGTACCTCCTTTGGTACTCCATATTATCCCCCCTAGGTATATAACAGATTATCAGTGCAGTAATGATGTACATTTGATGTCTTTATTTTCCTGAATATATATCGCAGCCCGGATGGATGAAACTAGATTCGAGGTCTTCAATCTCGTTCGATCTTCACTCAAAGTACAAGTCGATCCATGTGAGAGATGTTCTGGAGTTGAACATGGAAAGACATCTCCTGATTACCAGCCAATGATGTGAGCTGTTAATAGGCGCGAGAGGAATCACCGATAATGATGATGACCCTCAAGGTACTACAGTACAATTCACGTGGTTTGAATAAGGGACTTGGTGTCGAACACCACGTAAAATCTTTCGGTCGAAGGCCATTGATGTAAACCTATCGCCGGAAGTGAGAAACTTGCCATTGAGGCATGCAAGTTTCAAAGTACTGAAAGGGTTGTTCCTAGATCGACTTCTTGGATAATGAGCTGATGTCGACAAGAAGCGATCCGTCATAGGAGGGCCTTAGTGAATCCCACATCAATGACACGGAATGGAGCAAATGATTTTAATGGAGGTGAAAACGATCTGGTGATATAAGGTTTAGGGTGGCAGTCATGAACGAATGGAGCGTAAATGTATTGCAGTGGGTGAGACACAGATGAATTCTCTGAGCGAATTCTCTTGAACATATCAGCGACACTGACATGATGGATTGGTAGCGTTAACCCCAAATATGGATGGTGTGATGGACCCATGGTGATATGACTAGTGAACGGAACAACCCAACTCGGCTCGGATGCGGAGTGAAAGTGTCATGTTCAAGAGCGACTTGCTACCAATAAAGTTTCTTCAAGTTTTCCTCCCAATTTTTCCCCAGTCTTTGCTGACCAGTACCTCTTTATTTTTGTCAAGCTTGAGGAGGATAACATATGCTTGCTCTATAATTTTCCCTTCAGGCAAACCCATCGCTATGTTTTAACAAGCCTAGCGATAGTGAAACTCATTCTTGTCTGTATGGACAAGTTTGTCGCTATTCGGTTTTAATGAGTTTAACGACAAGGATAACTCGGTCCTTTTCAATTTTAGAGAGTCTGAAAAAGGGACGTAAAGAAAACTCCAATAATCCTTTTTCGTCATATAATCCCTTGAGTCCAAAAAAGTATAAAACAATACAAAAGAGACGATTTTTTGGTACTTTTAAGGAGCCGAACAAAACAAGTGCTCGATATTTTTGTGTAATGATCCCTCAAGTCCAAAAAGATTAAAATCTAAAGGAGGGATAGCACTTCCGGTCCCTTTAACGAGTTGGAGAGGCCAACTGATCGGCAATCTTTTCATATTTTACGAGTCAGTTGAAAAGAGCTTAAAGGAGACTCGTTTTTTGAGGAACGAGTGATAAATTCGGGTAGCAATTGATTCTAGGTAAGGTTTGGAATCTTCCAATCACGACAGTGTCACAAGGATGGCTAACAGGATCACTCTTCGCAGTTGTTCCTCAAAAAGGGTAAACAATCAAATGAAGGTGAATGATTGGCCAATACAGAGTGGAGGTGATGATGAGAACACGACCAAGGCTTCAAAGACAGATGATAATACATTCACGATGGTTATTTACTGGAAATTGGTTCATTTTTTAATGAGCTTAAACTCTGGGGGAACATTTGTTCATTGCTTATGTTTATTTTTTAACAAGCTTGAATTCCGTGTTAAAACTGCTCGATCCAGTCGTATAATAAGGATATCTCATATAAAAACGGCATCTTTTCAAAGATTTGCCCCACATCCTTTCTTTATGCAAGTTAGGAAACGACCAATCCTACGAGTTTAAAGGGTTAGAGGACCTACAAATTTAAAAAAAAAATTGGTCGCTCTTCTCTTGCATGCCAAAAGGTTTGCATGCCCCGAGGTATAGTGAAGTAGAGTTTCTAGGTTACCCCTCAATTTGCAGACAAAACATTTCTTTTATCGGGAAAGACCTACCTTTAACAGAGGTATCTTTTTCTGGTCTAACCCATTTTCCTAAATGGACGGGTGTGTCAACCAGTCATATATCCTTCGCAGAAACCTACCATATACCCAAGGTTTTCCTGTCGAAACAGGCTGGGGTGCATGCCCTCTAGGTTTCAGTCATATCCTTCGAATCACTCGCGCTCATCAGGAGGACGGACTGGGGATTGATGAGACATTCCTTGCATGAAAAGACCATTCAGGGTTGGTGTATGACTATTTGCTATGTGTGAACCGGGGAATGAAAGCTGGTCTACGAGCTTGACCACTCTTCCTTCATGCGGAGAACACATTACTCTAAAGAGTGAGGAGACAATGGCTCCCATGAAATAAATATAGTCACATCCAAGGAGTCAATTATAATCCAGGGGTCCTTGGACTACCATTACGTTCATGTGAATGGTTTTCCTTCTCAATGTTATCGGCACATTGGGAAGGATCCCTAACGGTCGACTAGTTCCTTTGTAAAAGCCTGTTAGATTTCTCATCTCAGGAAAAAGCGATGGCGAACCAAGCACTTTCCAAGCAGTTGAGGAAAGGATACTCACAGAAGCCCCTTCATCTATGATGGTACCAGCCATGACCATTCTATATATTTGAGCAATGATTCGAAATGGTACACTAGCCAGTAAACGGGGTCTGCCTAGTAGATTCCAATCAAAGGAAACAACCAGGTTGCTTGGAGGTGGGACCGAATAGACGGCCGGATATGACTTTGATGAACTTCCTTCCTGCAGTAAAGGAACGGGTAGACTGCCCCATGTTCATCTGAGTCTGTGCTTACGAAGAGAATTTGAACGGTGTTGTTCTTGTTCTCTTCGGTGACTGTATCATCTGAATATGGATCCTCTGAAGGTAAGACCGGGTCAAATGCCGCCTCGACCTTTTGACTTTCATTTGGTGTGGATTCAGATGGTTTATCTTCAATTATAGACGCTTTGGCCAACCACAAGGGCGTGTCAGCCAGATTTTCAACTAGTGACGGACTCGGCAAGAGCTTCTTATATCCAGGAGGAAGCCGTAACGGTGAAACCAGATAGTCGTCCAAAACTCTTTTAGCCTCGTCTGAGAAGGGACAATGGTGGATTGCGTGATCACCTTCACACAGTTTACAAGGAAATTTACATCTTCCCTTTTGTCTAGGGGCTTCACTTTCACTAGTTGACGGTGTACTTTCAACATGATCATCAGAGGTTGATGACACCGAATTGTGCAAACGAGGAGACCAGTCCCTTAAGATCCAAGGGATGCAAGGACAATATCGATGATAGTGGTCTCCTTTGCAAATGACACATGGCGATTTAGGCCTGGATGGTGCAGTGTGTGGATTTTCGCTAGATGATGCCTGGTCACCCCTTTTCGCCTTTGGCTCCTTCTTCTTCTTCTCTTTCTTCTTCTTCTCCTTCTTCTTCTCAGTTACTTGATTTTTTGCTTTACCAGCTTCATCAAGCGAAGAGGAAGGAGGAGAGGAAGAATTGGACGAAGTAGAGGGTTGGGGGGTAACTTTGGTATCGTTTAGTTGCTGACTTGATTGTTCAAGAATCACGGTGTTCTGAATGACAGAAGTTGAGAAGAGCCATACGGGCAAGCCGATTGTCAATCCTGGAAGCGACAATGTGGCCATATGTGTTATAGACAATTTTGTGCCTTGCAGCATCAGGCATGAATTGTCAATAATCCAAGGGATCTAAAGTCCCTAAACATAATGTTCCTACCCCTAGAGGAATAAGGTCAGGAAACCAACAGCTCTCAGATCAGTTCTCCACCTAAAAACACTCAAAAACAAGCAATCCTGAAATCAAAGCAGGTGCTCCACTAGGCTTCTGCGCTGAAACTCAGCTCCTCCATGGTGTACCTGCGTTGCAAAGCAAGTGGAACAAAGGCCACCTGCGCTGAGTGAGATGGGACAAGTGGCACACTGAGTCATTGCTCTGGAATCTTCCAAAAATGACACTTGGATCAGGGATTTCGCCTTGTGATGAGTCAGAGGCTCTGTTTCTCCAAGTGGAAGCAAGGTTCTCCAAGTGGACTCAAGAACTGAAGATCAACTGAAGAGAGAGAGGACACAAGGCAGCTACACATCAGTTGCAAGCTAACTCATCCTTTCTCAATTCATCTATATATTGAGCTCTCTCCTATGAGCTCAGGAGGCTGGAATTCTGTGCAAAGTAATGATATGCTGTTGGTTTCACTATAGAGCTATTGGGTGATTGCTTGAAGGAGGTGAAGAGGAGAAATTCTTTCTGCTGGGAGGTGTTGCTGGATTGGGGCCTTCAATGGTTGTAACACTCTCAGAACTTTACTTCTTCCATTAATAAAAGCTATTGAGGTTCTTCTATATGCACTTGTTTCAATGATATATTGTGATAATTATATATTTGATTTATGCTAATCCTTGAATCAGTTATGATTGCATGCTTCTTGTAGTTTCCTTCTTTGTTATTTTGCAGGATCTCATTGTAGCTGGACCAGCAAAAGAGCAAGGAGCTGGGAGCAAGTAGCCAAAGAGAAGAGTTTGGATTCGACATTAAGCGCAAGGCAACGGTTAGTGCAATTCCTCATTCTCTCTTGCTTTCGTAAAGAAGTAAACCTTAAGTAGTTTTCTTTACAGTTGTTGCTGAGGTACTATCACCCTTAGAGTGGGATAGGGTCATCCGAATCGGATACTTTTCCCTACAACAAACTGGCGACTCCGCTGGGGATCGTATCTGTTTGATTGTTTGTAGTATTTTGCTATTCATTTCCTGAACAAAAGAGTACCAAATCGAAAAGCTTTTGGCTATATCAAAAGCGAAGTAGAGGGCAGCTACTCTAGCTCATTTCTGAGCATGTTCATGATTTGAAGAGCTGATCTACAAGGATCCTTGTAAGCTCTTAGTGATAGCTTTTCACCTTCCTTGTCATCCCTTAGTGTGTGCTTGACTGATTGCTTCTGATTTGAGCAAAAACTGTGCATTTTTGAGAAAATTGTGACCCGGAAACTGAGAAAACGCAACTTTCGTTTTCCAAAGCAGGTAGTACACAGGCTACCTGCTTTGCAACGCAGGTCCCGAAGGGGCTACCTGCAATGAGAGCCAGACTGGCTGAGCAGCACCTACGTTGGCCCAATTTTGCCTTGTGCAGTTGGGGTTTCCTCCCTTTTTTCTTGCCTGTTTTCACTATAGTTGCAGCAAGTTGTCTTTCTTGTACCTATTCTGAAGCCAACCTTACTTGCCATCATTCCGCCTCTGTTATATAACGAAATTGTACTTGTTCTTTTGTATTTCTTACATCATTTACAATTTCCCATAACCAAAGTGAAATAGTCTTGCTTTGACCTCTTAGATCTGAACCTGTGTTAGGCATTTTGCTGGTCTAAAGAGTTAGCTTGTTTGCTGTCCATAGCTGATTAGTCTTTTTACTTTCATCATTATGGTTTGATTTCATGTATTTCCAGTGATTAAACGAGTAAATCTTAAGGTGTCTTTTGATTTTGGACAAGCTTGTTTACTTTCGCTTGAAATCGAAATCAAAGTTATATAACAACTTTCTTTTTGTAATACATCAACATTAAGAAAGGGAAAAGAAAATACATGCATTGTGCATTTTTCATTTGACTGTTTGCATGCTGATTTAGGAAAATTTGCATTAGTGTGTGCTATATGAACTGTGTGAAAAGATTTTCCTTTCTTCTCCCTCAGTAGTTAAGATTTTCATCAGTCAAAAAGATTTGAAAAAGCTTGCTTCTCATCTTAGGCTGCATTTAGGATTTTTGTCATATACATCTCGCGGTGAACCTTGAAAGGCAAACTTTAAAAAGATCAACTTAAAATATACTGAATGAACCTAACAACGCATTGAAACATAACGCAAACACATAGAGGTCTAAGCTAGAGACGTGTTCTGGCGTCGTTAAACGTAGTGACTGTCGATCTCTACGAAGGTGGGTGATTCCTCCTGAGAGTCGGTGGCACTAATACGGACTTGTGCTCCCACGTACCATCGCGTATATATTGGGAGACCCCTATAGGCATTTATCCTTTATCCTTAGGAAGCCGTGTCGGCCGCCCTACTGATCGCGATGCAGTGAACACAGCATTCACGAAGATCGACCACCCGTACCGTAAAACGTATTCTGTGGTTTCGCGAAAGGTTTGGCACACCCTCTGCCTAGATCTCCAGAGCAGTTTCTTTTGGCCCTTTTCAAACTCTATAACTGAAAAGGTCCAACCGAGCATTTGTCACTTCGGGCTCGTTAATACATCGAAGGAGACTAGAGTCATCTTTAGCTTTTTCTCGACTCTTAAAACATGAAAAAGCAAAGTTATGTTTAAAAGCGTCTAATAAAATTCATTCAAATCGGAAACACAAATCTTCCCCTTTATATTTTAGTTGATCGAGTAATCCGCAATCGTGGAAGAAAGTCAATTGAATATCCGTCGTTCTCGGAGGCTTGCGAGTCAACCGTCTTTGTCTCCGGAATCGAAAACAGTCCGGACAAAGCGAGCTCGTCGAACCAGTTCAAAATCTCCTTTAAAAGTTAGAACAAGTGTTCCAACAACATCTGAGATTCTGGTTACTCCAAACATTTCCGGAAACCCTGCCTCTATAGAAGAAGTTCAACCGCCGCAGAAGGACAGTAATACTGATCCTAGTCTGGGGGCAAATACCTGTATAACTGAACCAGTTCCATCTGTAACTGGTCCAGAGAGTTTTGTTCCTCAAACATCTGTCGCTGTCGATACAACCCCTTCTTCGGCACCGGAAATCTATTACGGACCTGACGGTCTTCCTCTTCCACCTGGTCTGATTGCGATAGAGGAAATTATAGAGGAACCGCAAGTATCCACTCCAACTCATTTTGGAGTAGGGGTCACTCTATTTCCTGCTACAATAGAAGTTTGTCCATCACCAGTGGAAGTTCCTGTAGAATCACTAGGCAATCAATTGGATAGACTCAAAATGTCTGAACAACCGTCGACATCTAGGACTGTGTCAAATGACACGGCGACGGCAGAATTACCTGCTGCAAATCCAACAATGTTCGCCGGCATACCATCTGTCCCAACTAGCTCTCAATCGCTAGAAGGAGTCCACCAAGGGACTATCTCGGCAGTATGGTCTGTTCCTGTTTGTTCCGGAGTAATGTCTGGTAACTCTTATGGTGAAACTCATCAAATTGACCCTTTTGGGAATCAATTTAGGCCATCCAGTCCTCCAGGACAATCAATTGCCTTGAGTTCTGGATTACCACCGTATGGGGGGCAGTATGCCCTTTCATTACCCCCTCCGGGAGGGTACCCATACGGGAGTTCTCAACCTTATTCAAGTTATGGTGGAATTGCAACGAGTAGTTGGGTACCTATGCTATCCCAGCCACCAAGAGTTGTATATTCTATGCAACAGTGTGTACCTGTGACGAACATCCCAACTACACCGGCTATTGTAACCGTGTCGCAAGTTCAAACGATGCCTGTTGTATGTCAACCTCAGATTTCTCAGGTTCTCATGCAACAGCCCCTTGACCCTGCGACCCAACCACAATCGCCTACTGGTGGGGTGACACAAGTACAATCGGGTACAATCACCCCACATCTTGGTCCAATGGTTAGTGTAGCGCAACAACCCATGGTATCGCAACCATGGATAGTGCAATACCAACAGCCACAATTCCAACAAGTGTACCAAGGTTCTGAACAGCAAATCTTTGCGAATACTGGACAACCATATATCCAAAATGGCCAAAATCAACCACTTTATAGTGGTCAAGTCCATCAACCGTATCAATCATACCAACATCAACTCCATTATGCTGGTATGCAAAGACCAACTGTTCAGGCAATTCCATCGTACCCTGGTTACGCTTCCCCTAACTTGAATCAACAGTTACCATTCGTGGCGACTTTAGAGTTGCCTGATTTACATCGGTTAACCAATGATCCAATTGCTTACGCCCCATGGTGGCCAGTGATCCCGCACAAACTTCCATCCGACATTCCTAAATTCAATGGAAATCCAGGTGAAGACCCGTCGAATCATGTGATGACATTTCATCTATGGTGTTCGTCGAACACTTTAAATGATGATTCGATAAGGCTTCGCCTCTTTCAGAGGACATTGACAGGTCCAGCGGCGAAATGGTATATAGAATTGCCAAGAGCTTCGTTCGACAATTTTAGCTCCCTTGCCACGACATTCTTAACCCACTTTCAATTACCAATAAGGTATGAAACGGGAACAGAGATATTGACTAACTTCAAACAGACAACCGCAACTCATATATCAGATCATATACATGAGTGGCGACGTCGACGAAGAATGGTTAAAACATACGTTCCTGATCAGCTTTTAGCTGAGTGGTTTATAAAGTCGTTACTTCCGGCCATAACGGAAGATGTGGCAAAGGGGGGGGTCGTAACAGAAGAGCAGGTTATCGCTCGTGCACAATATTTGGACTTAGTATATACTCAGTCCGGCACGCTCTATGACAAAATACCAGACGCCCCTAGACCAGAGTTTTCAATCCCTCCTCCTCCTAAATCAAATAGTGACTCTCATGCCGGCGATGGCGTGATTGGCACGGCAAACACGAATCCGAAAAGGACCAATCAAAAGAAGGCCCGTAAGGATTCGAATCAAAATGCGCATGAGGAAATTCTTGCTTCGGAAGTAAATGCCGTATCGACAGATAAGGGCAAAGAAACCAATCAACCAGGAAGCAAGAAGAAACAAAACAAAGGGAAGAAGAATAAACAAGGTGAGTCATCCCCTAAGAAAAATTCTTCGAACCCTCCTGGGAATAGGAAACCAAATCCATGTCAAATATGTGATGACAAAGATCATAACACTAAGAATTGCCCATTCAAAGCTGAGCTAAAGAGGTTCTTTAAGAGTCCTCATACCTCAACTGTGTCAAGTGATCCATTTCCTAACCCAGGTCAAAATCTGGTTGATAGTGGAAACGCTTCCCCATCTCAAGTGCTTATGTTGTCGGTTTCAAAACAGCAAAATGATGCTTTGATTTCGACAAGGAACAAAGATTACGGGAATCCACAGGTGTCGAACGATAAAGGTAAAGATCAACCTAGCAGTTCGACAACAACTTCGGCAGAAGTTGTACCCCCCATCACGCATGAATTAACAATAAAACCGCCAAAGGGAGTAGTACACAAGTCGACATTTAATCCTCGTGCCAGAGCGGCACAGCATTATAACATAGTGGAAGATTTGGCGCAATCGCCATCTGCTATGTCGACTCTTGAGGTACTACAACATTGCCCATCCCAAAGGCAGGCATTGTTATCAGCAATTGGTGGAGTGGATCCTAAAGATTCCAATCTTGTATCCTTTGATCACAAAGGGTATGATCCTCAGTTACCAGCTCAACTAGCTTTCCTCGTCCAAGTGAAAGCCCTCAACAAAATAGTTCATAGAACGATTATTGATGAGGGGGCATCGACATGTATTATGTCGATGAGTTGCTGGAAAACTTTAGGATCTCCAACCTTGTCGCGATCATCGACAACATTAAAAGCATTCGACGGAAGGATATATACCCCTTACGGTATCCTTAGTAACTTGAAAGTTGAACTAGGGGGCAAAACAGTAGAAATAGATGTTGAGGTCATTGATGGCAATCTTGACTATAACATCCTACTGGGAAGACCATGGATTTATGCCATGCAAGCTGTGGTGTCGACTTAAGGAGGGATTACGGTCGTCGACCAACAGAACTTCCTCCCTAATGGTTCACAAGTTACAGGAAGCGTTCCCATGATCCATAACAGCGACCGGTCGATTCAAGATATTGGAGTAGGTCTGTTGAAAGATCCCACCATGATGGGAACTTTCACGCTACCACCTCCTATTTGCATAGGAAATGTACCATTTGTAGCAACATGCAATATGGTATCCACCTTGAAAGTCACAGAAGGCAGAGTCGCTATGGATCATTCGATGGTTTTGCCACCAAGCCCCATTGAAATATTGTAGCAATCAATGTTTCAGGCCTGGGAGGCAAACCCCAATCAGCGCTCATCGAGCGTTTGGGTAGATAGATCTAGAGAATATGGTACCCCATTAGATCCTTGGTCAAAAGTACATGGGACTGACGAAGGAATCTTACAATCAATGATGATTGAGGGGGCACCATGGAATGACCACCACCATCGTTCCCTTCTTCCGGAATACGAAGAAGATACTCAAAAAGATCTTTACCACCCTTCAGTCTTTGAATTCCTAACAAATACTGTAAACACGGTGGATTCCGAGCGAAACTTATCCAATATTGAAGAGACTATAGCCATAAATATCTCGACCAAAACAGGTGTTGTAGAGAATATTCATGTTGGCAAAGGTTGTTCCCCTTCAGAACTGGAAATATATAACGCTCTTTTTCGCGAATTTAGAGATGTCTTTGCTTGGTCATATGATGAAATGCCAGGCATCGACTCGAGTATCGTTGAACATGAAATTAAAATGTATCCTGATGTCAAACCAGTAAGACAACGGCTTCGACAGGTGCACCCTAAGAAAGCCGCTGCCATTAAAGCAGAAGTTGAGAAACTTCTCCATGCTGGATTCATCTACCCGGTTCCTCTAACCGATTGGGTATCGAATATTGTTCCTGTTATGAAAAAACAAGGAACAATACGAGTGTGCGTCGATTATAGAGATGTAAATCAAGCTTGTCCGAAGGACAACTACCCTACACCCTTCATCGACCAGATAATTGATGAATGCGCCGGATGTGAAATCTTTTCCTTTATGGACGGATTCTCCGGGTATAATCAAATTAATATCCGCCCGCAGGACCAGTCGAAGACTGCATTTATATGTCCGTGGGGCACATTCGCTTATCGAAAATTACCCTTTGGTTTGAAGAACGCAGGGGCGACTTTTCAGAGGGCTATGAATTATGCCTTCCATGACATCAAGAGCATTGTTCAACCATATCTCGACGATCTTCCGGCTCATTCGCGAAAGCGGACTGATCATCCGCAGCATTTAAGAGCGATATTTCTACGTTGCCGACACTACAAGATAAGACTCAACCCACACAAGTGTGTGTTTTGCGTCGGTTCTGGTCGTTTACTTGGCTTTGTAGTCTCTAAAGATGGGATTCGTCTCGACCCTTGTAAGGTTCAGGCAATCATCAATTTGCCTCCACCTTCGAATTTGCTTCAGATTCAGAAACTCCAAGGGAAAGCAAACTTTCTGAGGAGGTTCATTCCAAATTACGCAGAACTTGCTAAAGGTTATACACGTCTTTTGAAAAAAGATGTACCCTTCGATTGGGACCAGGTTGCGCAAGCTTCCTTTGACGCTTTGAAAGAATCTCTAGTAAAAGCATCATTAATGTACGCCCCAGATTATCTTAGGGATTTTAACCTGTATCTAGCTGCAGCAGATACAACCATTGCGATGGTTTTAGTTCAAGAAGTCGATGGAGTTGAACATCCTGTATATTATTTAAGTAAAAACTTAAATGATACAGAAAGTAAATATTCTTACGTTGAAAAGCTAGCGCTTGCTGCTGTTCAAGCGGTACAGAGATTTCGACATTATATCCTCTTTAGGAAAACTACCATTCTGTCAGATTGCAACCCCATGACTTATATACTGTCGCGACAGTTGCTGGGGGGCAAGTATTCCAAATGGATAGCGATTCTTCAAGAGTTTGATCTGGAATTTGTGAAATCCAAGTCAAAGAAAGCTCTGGTATTCGCAGAATTATTATGCGACCTCCCTTCGTCGTCCAACGATAAAACCTCCAAAGAATCAATCGTGGACGAGAATTTGTTTCTGATATCTGCAAGCGATGAATGGTATGGAGATATAATTATCTATCTCCAAACCCAAAAGTTTCGGCCAGACACCTCACACTCCGAACAGAAACGTATACGATACCAAGCAAAAGACTACATGATCGTCGGTGATACTCTTTACCGTCGTGGTATCGATACCGTTCTGAGGAGGTGTCTCACCCATGAAGAAGCCGAAAAAGCCCTGAATGAGTGTCATTCAGGCGCGTGTGGGGGGCATCAATCAGGTTTCGCTACAGCCCAAAAGATATTAAGAGCAGGATATTTTTGGCCAACAATGTTCAAAGATTGCATAATCGCAGTCCGAAGTTGCCATTCCTGCCAAATCTTTGATAGCAAAACCAGAAGACCGCCCGCACCCCTGCAACCAATAGTTGCAGTTGGGCCTTTCGCCAAATGGGGCATCGATTTCATGCAATGTAACCCCACCTCGACCGGGGGGCATGGGTATATTATAGTCGCAGTAGACTATTTTACCAAGTGGGCCGAGGCGATGCCTACATTGGACAATACTGGTGAAACAGCTGCCCTATTCTTTTTCAATCATGTAGTCGCCAGGTTCGGCGTACCCCAGGCTATAGTTACAGATCATGGATCGCATTTCCGCAATCACATGATGGTCGAATTAGCTGCCAAACTAGGGCTATCTCACGACAGCTCTACTCCGTATTATCCACAAGCCAACGGACAAGTTGAAGCAATCAACAAGGTCCTGAAGCGTATGTTGCAGAGGATGATCGGAGTTCATAAAAGAAGATGGCACCTAATCCTGTATGCAGCCTTGTGGGCCTACCGAACCTCGGTAAGAAACGCAACCGGATTCACACCTTTCCAATTGGTGTACGGTCTAGAAGCAGTCTTACCGATCCAGTGTGAAATTTCGTCGCTTAAACTCGCAATTGATCTCCTCCCCGGAACTTCGGAAGAAGAGGCTCGTTTCTTGGAATTAATCCAATTGGATGAAACCCGTCGTGATGCCGCTTTGGCTAACGAAGCCCATAAGAAACGAGTCAAGGCTCAGTTCGACAAAAATGTCAAACCCCGTGTCTTCTCAGAAGGTGATTTGGTCTTGCTTTATGACCAAGAATCCGATAAATTAGGAGCAGGTAAATTCAATTCCTTATGGATGGGCCCCTATATTGTTAAAAGAGTGTTAGCAAAAGGAGCCTACGAGTTAATAGATTACGACGGAATTCCACTGGCGCAGCCCCGGAACGGGCTGTACCTCAAGCGTTACTATGCTTAAATAGTAACCTGCATGCTTTTGTTGTATTTTGTTTTCGCCAAAGTTCTTGTTCTGGTTGAGTGATTCCCCTTTTTTATTCGTTGCAGATGTCAAACCTTATGGAGACATGTGTTGGATATGCCGACGGAGCGAGTCGTAGTTCGCGGAACCTATCCTCCGCAGCCTGGGCCATTTTTGATCCAAGCGGCGAGTTAGTAAGTTTCAGAGGTGTATGTATTGGGCAATCAACGAATAACATCGCTGAGTATAGCGCGTTGATAGAACTACTCTCTGATGCCATCACACGTGGCATATGCCGACTAATTGTCAGGCTAGACTCACAGCTCGTAATACGACAACTCAATGGTATATATTCTGTTCGCAATCCAGCTATTTATCGCATGTTCCTAAGAGTAAAAATCTTGGAAAGACGATTTGATTCAATTCAATATCAACATATTTCAAGAAATTTAAACACATTAACTGACTCATTAGCAAACTATGTGTTAGATAGACATTTGCAACATTTATAAAAAGGACACATCATAAAAGAGTGTACATATGAATCATCCAAATCAACCAGAATAAAACTCGAAAATCAAAATATATATAAGCTGTTCATAAAGTTCATACATAATGTCCTGTAACCGAGACAAAAATTGGTCATGTGACCTAAAAACTCAAAAATGCTAGGGGGCACCCTAGCCTAGTGATGCTCCTGATAGTAAGCCACAGTCTGTGCTATCATGCGCAGAAGACGGGTCCATCGTCTAGGTACACCGATAGTATGCTGCTGCATCGGTAAAGGCAACTCGTCAATCTGTACATCCGGAAGACCACGGGTAAGGTTCTCAACCTGCCCCTGCACAGCTGTAAGGGTCTCAGTATCGCTAAGATCACGGATAATAACTCTCCGAGCAGGTTCCTCTGCCGGAGCAGCAACAGGTGGTCTCAGACGAACTGCCGGACGAACAGGACCGACATCTGCAAGCACACATGAGTTCAATTAAAGTCTTGATAGAATAAAGCACAAGAACATTATAAATGAAAACAATGAACAGTAATATGGTTGAAGTTCTTACCAGTAGCATCCCACTGAGCACCGTCTGGCAGTACCATATCCGGATCACCCCGGAAATCCATACCAACATATGGGTACTCGGAAAAAGCCATCTCCTGGCGATCGAACCACCTGAAGAAAGCGGCATTGAAAGAAATCTGGGATTGACCTGCATGTCTGGACATGTGATCGACCCATCGCTGCATACGTGGCTCGGTAGGAGAAGGCACTCCGAGATCAATATACTGAGGTTGCATCAGAGGGATCTTCTCCAAGGCGAAGGCAGTCAGAATCGAACCAAAACCAAAGTTCTTCAGCTTCCCGTCCTTCACCTTGTTCAGTTGACTTTTCATTTGAGTAAGCACTGCATCACTCCAGTTGAAGATCTTCGGTTGGAGACACTCCAAGGCATGCTGCATATGAGACCTGTTGGCAACATGTAAAGATGCGCTACCGGCCATCCTACCAAGAGTATACAGAATAGACCTGAGAGGCCTGCTAGTAACATCACGGATGACTACCTTGCCGTCTCTGCTCGGCTGGGACCCCTCCCTGCAATACTGGCGGACATAATCTCTCACGGAATCATTCCCCCGAACTGTACCTGATAAAGAAATGGGGGCACCCCGCCTTGACAAGCCAGTCAAGAAATAAATATCTGTCACGGTCAATGGAATAGGTTTGTTCCTGATCTGGAATACTTGGTTAACAGGATCCCAAGCATCAAGCATATACTGCAGTAGAGAAATCTGTGCTCTCATGCTAGAGATACGGAAAAACTTCAGCAAACCACAGTCTCGTAATGCGCCCACCGTAACAGGATCATGAAGGGCAATCATATCTTCTTCTTCATGTTCTCGTTCTCGCCATGTTAGGGCCATCTTGATCAAGAATCCCTGCAAAACAAACAAGAGAATGAGTCAGCTCCTGAAATTGATGAAAAACTGGCGAAAATTTCATCAAAATCTGTGAAAAATTGTTGCTTTTATGCCCCAAAGCAGGTGCCCAGTGTACTACCTGCGTTGGGGGACAAGCTGCCTTCAAGCAGCTTGGATCCCAACGCAGTTTTCGAATGGGGAACCTGCGTTGATCAGAGGGCGCCCTGGCAAAACCCCAGAGGCTCAATAGAACAACAAAACAGGCATAAAACAGGAAAATGAAACCATGAAAATGAAGAGCTAAGGTTTAGCTCCTACCTGGTCCAAACGGCGCCGAAAATCGTCCGCAGAATCTCCCGGAATCAGCTGATGAAAATCGAGGGGAAAGAGGCTCCTCCAAAGCTCCAACAAGCAAATGCAAATGAAATGGTAAAATGAGAGGTAAAAACCCTTTTTATTTGCTTTCTTACGTAATTCGAGGTAAATATTAATGTGTTAATCTCATTTTCAAGTAAATATTACTCATTTCTAACTAGTTTGTTGCAGCAATTTGAAAATGCAGTGCTATCAGTGGAAAAGAGAAGCTAGTTATGGTAAAAAAAAAAAAAATCAAAAGTAAACCATATATTCGAGCAGTTTTAGCACACAGTTCATGCTCGTTAAAAAATAAACGCAAGATCCGAGCAGTTTTAGCACATAGTTCATGCTCGTTAAAAAATAAACATAAGTTGTGAGCAATCTTCCCCTAGAGTTCAAGCTCACTCAGAAAAAATGAACCGGTAAATAACCTTGGTAAATGTAACCTTTGACAGCCATATTAAAGCCCTTGGTCGTGTTCTTGCAGTCTCACCTCCATCCGTTCATTTGGCCAATCGTTCATCTCCATATGTTTGTTTACCCATTTTGAGGAACAGCTGCGAAGAGTGATTTCACTTAGCCATCCTTGTGACACTGCCGTGATTGGAAAATTCCAACCTGTACCTGGAATCTGCTGCTATCCCTGTTTATCACTCGTTCCTCAAAAGACGAGTCTTCTTTGAGCTCTTTTCACTGACTCGTAAAATATGAAAAGTTTGCCGAGTTTTGGCCTTCCAGCTCGTTAAACGACCGGAAGAGCTATCCCTCCTCTAGATTTTAATCTTTTTGGACCTGAGGGATTATTGCACAAAAAGATCGAGCGCTTGTTTTGTTCGGCTCGTTAAAGCAATCGAAAATTCATCCCTTCTGTATTGTTTTATACTTTTTCGGACTTAAGGGATTAGATGACGAAAAAGGAATTTTGGAGTTGACTTTATGTACCTTTTCAGACTCTCTAAAAATGAAAAGGACCGAGTTATCCTTGTCGTTAGACTCGTTAAATTCATTAAATAGCGACAAACTTGTCTTTAGACGAGAACGAGTTTCCCTATCGCTAGGCTCGTTAAAACATAGCGATGGGCTTGCCCGAAGGGCAGGTTATAGAACAAGCATATGTTATCCTCCTCAAGCTTGATAAAAATAAAGAGGTACTGGTCAGCAATGACTGGGGAAAAATTGGGAGAACCTCACAGCTTTAATGGTAGCAAGTCGCTCTTGAACATGACACTTTGTCCTCCGTATCACATCGGGTTGGGTTGTTTCATTCACCGGTCTCATCACCATGGTCCTCGCCACACCATCCACATTTGGGGTAATGCTACCAATCCATCACATCAGTGTCGTTATATGTTCAAGAGATGTTGTTCTGCAAAGAGTCAACCGTGTCCCATCCACTGCCATACATTGTCCTTCATCCATTTCATGACCGCCACCCTGAATCATACATCACAGTTTGTTTTCACCTCATCACAATCACTAGCTCCGTTCCGTGTCACTGATGTGGGATTCATTAAGGCCCTCCTTTGACGGATCGCTCCTTGTCGACATCAGCTCATTATCCAAGGAGTTGATCTAGGAACACCCCTTCAGTACTTTGAAGCTTGCATGCCTCAATGGCAAGTTTCTCACTTCCGGCGACAGGTATACATCAATGACCTTCGACCAGAAGATTTTGCATGGTGGTCGACGCCAAGTCCTTTATTCCCACCATGTGAATTGTACTGCCGTACCTTGAGGGTCATCATCCTTATCGGTGATTCCTCTCGCGCTTGTTAACGGTTTACATCATTGACCGGTAATCAAGCGATGTCTTTCCATGTTCGACTTCAAGAAATTCTCACATGGATCGACTTGTACATCGAGTGAAGATCGGAAGAGATTGAAGACCCCGGATCTAGTTTCATCCATCCGGGCTGCGATATATATTCAGGATATAAAGACATTTGATATGTACATCATTGCAGCAGATGATCATCCTTCTCAAAGGATGATAATTTCAGCAGAGAATTATCAGTCTATCATCAGACGATCGTCTGTTCTATGTACCAAAATGTATTTATAAAGCTGAGCATGGGAATGCCCGCCTCAGCTAGATCATGAAAAAGAATGAAAAATAATGTATTGTATTGTATCTTATTACAGGACACTTCTCAGCAGATTGAATGAACTTCGGATCCTCCTAATAAAGCATTTCACCCGATAAACGACCTCATACTTTAGGGGGCATCTGTTATAGACAATTTTGTGCCTTGCAGCATCAGGCATGAATTGTCAATAATCCAAGGGATCCAAAGTCCCTAAACATGATGTTCCTACCCCTAGAGGAACAAGGTCAGCAAACCAACAGCTCTCAGATCAGTTCTCCACCTGAAAACACTCAAAAACAAGCAATCCTGAAATCAAAGCAGGTGCTCCACTAGGCTTCTGCGCTGAAACTCAACTCCTCCATGGTGTACCTGCGTTGCAAAGCAAGTGGAACAAAGGCCACCTGCGCTGAGCGAGATGGGACAAGTGGCACACTGAGTCATTGCTCTGGAATCTTCCAAAAATGACACTTGGATCAGGGATTTCGCCTTGTGATGAGTCAGAGGCTCTGTTTCTCCAAGTGGAAGCAAGGTTCTCCAAGTGGACTCAAGAACTGAAGATCAACTGAAGAGAGAGAGGACACAAGGTAGCTACACATCAGTTGCAAGCTGACTCATCCTTTCTCAATTCATCTATATATTGAGCTCTCTCCTATGAGCTCAGGAGGCTGGAATTCTGTGCAAAGTAATGATATGTTGTTGGTTTCACTATAGAGCTATTGGGTGATTGCTTGAAGGAGGTGAAGAGGAGAAATTCTTTCTGCTGGGAGGTGTTGCTGGATTGGGGCCTTCAATGGTTGTAACACTCTCAGAACTTTACTTCTTCCATTAATAAAAGCTATTGAGGTTCTTCTATATGCACTTGTTTCAATGATATATTGTGATAATTGTATATTTGATTTATGCTAATCCTTGAATCAGTTATGATTGCATGCTTCTTGTAGTTTCCTTCTTTGTTATTTTGCAGGATCTCATTGTAGCTGGACCAGCAAAAGAGCAAGGAGCTGGGAGCAAGCAGCCAAAGAGAAGAGTTTGGATTCGACATTAAGCGCAAGGCAACGGTTAGTGCATTTCCTCATTCTCTCTTGCTTTCGTAAAGAAGTAAACCTTAAGTAGTTTTCTTTACAGTTGTTGCTGAGGTACTATCACCCTTAGAGTGGGATAGGGTCATCCGAATTGGATACTTTTCCCTACAACAATATGGGGTGCGCCAACATCTCCCCAAGAGGAGAAAGGACTAGGATTTCCCCCAAGGGGAACTCCTTGGTTGGTGGACTCCAATTTTCTCAACCTAAGACCAATGTAGGAAAGGTGATATTTATTCCGATTAAAATAAATTTTACACGCTTTGACACAACTTGCTTTTTCAATTTTTAAGAGTCGAGAAAAAACAAAAGATGACTCTAGTCGCCTTCGATTTTTAATGAGCCTGAAGTGACAAGTGCTCAGATGGACCTTTTCCTTTAAGGAGTCTGAAAAGGAACAAAAGAGACTGTTCTACAAATCTAGACATAGGGATTACCAAACCAATCGCAAAACTACAAAATACTTTTTATGGTACGACAGTCAATCTTCTCGAATGCTGTGTTTAGTGCATTGCGATCGATAGGGCGGCAGACAGGGCTTCCTATGGATAAGGATAAAGCCTATTGTGGTCTCCCAATATATACTCGACGGTATGTGGGAGCACAAGTCCGTACTGGCACTTATCGTCTCAAAGTGGAGGAATCACCCAACCATCAATGAAAACAACAGTTACCAGGCTTTGCGACGCTGGAATACGTCTCTAGCCTAGACTTCTAAATGTTGTGCGTTAGGTTCCAAAGCGTTTTTAGATTCATTAAATTTATTTTACAGTTGATCTTGCTTAAGAAATTTGCCTTTCAGGTTCACCACGTGATGTAGATGTACAATTCCTAAAATGCAATCTAAGATGATAAACAATCGTTTAATATTCTTTTTGCAATGAAAATCCTAGCTACTAAGGAAAGAGAGATGATATTCTTTCAACATAGAGTAGAGAGCACACACTATATGCATTGTCCTAAATCAAACCAACAAACAGTCTAAATGCAAATGCACATGCATATATTTTTTTTCAGCATTCTTAATGTGTGAATGATTAAAAGAAAGCCAAGCGCAAATCTGAATTATTTTTCAAAGCGACATTACTAACAAGTTTCTTTTCAAGACAAAATGAAGGCAATGACGACACTTTGCGATTTGGAATTGAAAACTTGCTTTCAACACTTGAAAAACTAATAATTCAAATCAAATACAAGAGTAACAGTGTAATCGACTATCAAGAACAATCGGATTCTTTTCTATGACTGAAAACGACACTTGCAACACTTTCAAATCAAGAAACGACAGTTCAATTACGCTACTTCTTTGTAAAAGAGAACTGAAAATGTCTCAAAATAGATAAAAACATTTACAGTTCTTTGCACAATGGAGGCGGAATAATGACAAGGAAGGGGTTTCAACAGAGGTGTACTGACTACAGGCATCAAAACTCCTGAATAGAGCTGAAAGGAGTGAACACAGAAACCAAAATCTAGGAGCAAGAGAGGTCTAATCTGATCAGCGCACCTATAACACAGGGAAAGTGGGATGCAGCGCACCTACTACACTCGGGAAGTGCGATGCATCCAGATTCCAGAGAAGAGACAGTTTGATGGTCCAGGGATGAGACTTCAACTGGGTTCCGGGTCACAGTTTGCAGCTCAGTTCAGGGATTTAGGCCGAACAAGTGGTAATCAGTAAATAAATCACAGGGGTAGATCTAAGGAGGTTACTAGATCCACCACAAGGGCAATTAGAGAGCTTGTAAATCGATTGTTCATTTCATAAACAAAACCTAGAGATAGACTAAAGCAACATTGATCTACTTTGCACTTGCATAGCAAATGCAGTTCGAAGGCTAGCTGGCTTGACTTCAGGCTCCATCTGTAAGTTTATAAAGCAAACAAATGTAGACAAACAAACAATCTATTCACTCCCCAGTGGAGTCGCCATTTTGTCATCAGGAAATCTAGTGTCTATGCAGAGCTGCTAGTCCCACTAAGGCTGGTAGCTACCTTAGAAACAAACAAACTAAAACATCTTTCGTTTTCCTTTATGAGAAATAGATAAGAGGGGAATAAAGGAGACCAACCTCTGTCTTGCGCTTGGTTCCTTGCTCGATTCCTCTCCCTTTTGATAGATCTTTACCACTTGCTTCCTCGTCTACCCAGCTTCAAAGAGCACCTATAGAATCAAAGCAGCATAACACTATCCAAGAACATAGATATATTATCATAAACAATATAGGACCAGATATATATTGACCACACAAATGCATATATCATCAATCATACAAGAATGTGGAGGAAAACTTGAATAGCTTTATTAATAATCAAGAATAGCAAAGAGGATTACAACCAATTGTTCTGACCCAACATCATCCTCTCAGCAAGAAATCCCTTCTTCACCTCATGAAAAGCTTAGATCACCCAACACTATGATGTTGCACCAAGAAACCAGCAGCACTTCCTTACAAGATACAAAATTCCAGCCTCTGGATCTCTGGGATGAGGGATCCATATATAGATGTTTGCAAGGGGGGTGAGTCAGCTTTTGAGATTTGATTAGTGTCCTCTCTCTGATAGTTCTTGATTCCACTTGGAGATTGATGATCTCTTACTCATCCTTGGGCGAATGCAGAGAGGCAAGTGTCAGAGGAGAAGTTTCTGGAAGATTCCATGATCCTCCACCTTGCAGATTGACCCGGCCATTTGTCCACTCTCGGCCATCACACCCCATAGAAGGGCTTTTCAAGATGCATCGCACCTCCCATGTGTATTTAGGTGGGATGCAGCGCACTTTGACCATGGAGCAGGTGAGATGGTCCAATTTTGACCAGTTCTGAGTAGTTTTTCATGGAGAACTTCTGGGAGAAGATGTAATCAGTTGACCTTGTTCTTTTAGAGGTTGGAACAACACTTTTAGGGACTTAAGAGCCCTTGGTTTATGGACATTTATGATTGGGGTTGCAGTGCCCAAAAATGTCTATACCAACAGGTTGAGAGGATCATGTTGCTGCAGTATATTTTGACAGAGGAGCAAGATGCTGACATTTTGACAGAGGCATTGTCAAAGTGTAAATTCGGGTTCCATAGAGATAGGATCGAGGTGGTAGATAATCCCTTTCTTGTTGAGAGGGAGTGCTGAAATATGGAAACAAGAATATTTCAATTTAATTTTTCCTTGAATTAAATTGTGAATTAAAATTGAATTTAGTCTTAACAACGGCTTGGAAATAATTAATTAATTTATTTTAAATTAATTAGTTGGAGAAATTCAAAATAGAAGTCTTTCTGAAGTCATGCTAGAGTTATCCCTTAAATTAATGAAATAAGATTGAGTTATATTTGAGTTGTAATTAGTTAACTCAGTTTGCTGAGTTAAGACCAGTTAAATTAGTTCCAAACTGTTTGAGGAACTAATAGAGAGTTAACAGTCAATTGATGCATGCATGCACTCAACTAGTGCTACTCCAGTTAACTGAAGATTCCCTCATCAGAAACTCATGCATGTCCATTCTAAGAGATACCCAGTTGAGTTAAATGTCAAGGACAATGTACTATCAGTTGCATGTATTTTCTTATAAAGAAAACTCATGCATGCAGTCAAGGTATCATCCTTGAAGATTTCATAGTTTTGGAGGCTTGATCATCGACTTGGTAGGAGATCATCCACTTGGTGAGAAACAGTCAAAAATTCCATCAAAAATTGTGCATCAAATTCCCTTTCTGCGCCCAATGCAGCTGCAACAGTGTTCTAGGTGCATTGAATGCTAGATAGCCTTTAGACAGGCCAACATTCAGCGCAAGTTTCAATAACTGAGGGTGCGTTGATGGCAGAACGAGTTCCTCAAACCCCAGGGGCTCAGAAAAGCTAGGAATCAAGCTCAAAATTCGAAATGGAAACCATGAAATGAAAGAGCTCAGGTTTAGCTCCTACCTGGTCCAGACGGTGCCGAGAATCGTCCACAGAATCTCCCGAAATAAACTGGTGAAAATCGAGGGGGAAAAGCACCTCCAAAGCTCCAACAAACCAAGTTCAAATGAAATGGTAAAATGAGAGGTAAAAAACACTTTCTAATTACTTTTACGTAGTTCAAAGTAAAATATTAGTGTTTTAACTCATTTTTCAAGCAAATATTGTTCATTTATGACTAGTTTGATGAAGCAGTTGAAAATACAGTACGATCTTTGAAAGAACAAAGCTATTTATGGTAAAATCAGAACAAGACCATCCAATCGAGCAGTGTTTACCGCGAGGTTCAAGCTCGCTAAAAAATAAACCTGGACCGAGAAAATGTTTCCACCCGTGTTTAAGCTCGTTAAAAAATGAACTATTCCCCGGTAAATAACCACCGTGAATGTAGTACTTCAGCCATTAAAGCCTTGGTCATGTTTGCACCGTCACCTCCACTTTTCCATTGGCCGATCATTCACCTCCATTTGATTATTTACCCATTTTGAGGAACAGCTGCGAAGAGTGATTTCACTAGCCATTCTTGTGACACTGCCGTGATTGGAAAATTCCAAACCTTACCTGGAATCAGCTGCTACCCATTTTATCACTCGTTCCTCAAAAGACGAGTCTTCTTTAAGCTCTTTTCAACTGACTTGTAAAATATGAAAAGATTGCCGAGTCCTTGGCCTTCCATCTCGTTAAAGGGACAGGAAGTGTTATCCCTCCTCTAGATTTTAATCTTTTTGGACCTGAGGGATTATTGCACAAAAAGATCGAGCGCTTGTTTTGTTCGGCTCGTTAAAACTATCCAAAATTCATCTCTTCTGTATTGTTTTATACTTTTTCGGACTTAAGGGATTAGATGACGAAAAAGGAATTTTGGAGTTACCTTTACGTACCTTTTCAAACTCTCTAAAAATGAAAAGGACCAAGTTATCTTTGTCGTTAAACTCGTTAAAAAGATTAATAGCAACAAATTTGTCTTTAGACGAGAACGAGTTTCACTATCGCTAGGCTCGTTAAAACATAGCGATGGGTTTTCCCGAAGGGAAAATTATAGAACAAGCATATGTTATCCTCCTCAAGCTTGACAAAAATAAAGAGGTACTGGTCAGCAATGACTGGGGAAAAATTGGGAAGAAAACTCAAAGAATCTTTATTGGTAGCAAGTCACTCTTGAACATGACACTTTCACTCTGTGTCCGAGTCGGGTTGGGTTGTTTCATTCACTGGTCACATCACCATGGTCACGCCATACCATCCACATTTGGGGTTAATGCTACCAACCCATCACATAAGTGTCGCCGACATGTCCAAGAGAAGTCATCCAGAGAAGTCACCTGTGTCCCATCCACTACCATACATTATACTTCATTCTTTCATGACCGCCATCCTGAACCGTATATCATCAGATTGTTTTCACCTCCATCAAAATCATTTGCTCTGTTCTGTGTGATTGATGTGGGATTCATTAAGGCCCTCCTTTGACGGATCACTTCTTGTCGACATCAGCTCATTATCCAAGAAGTTGGTCTAGGAACACCCCGTTCAGTACTTTGAAGCTTGCATGCCTCAATGGCAAGTTTTTCACTTCCGGCGACAGGTTTACATCAATGGCCTTCGACCGAAAGATTTTGCGTGGTGTTCGACGCCAAGTCCTTTATTCACACCACGTGAATTGTACTGTAGTACCTTGAGGGTCATTATCATTATCGGTGATTCCTCTCGTGCTTGTTAACAGTTTACATCATTGACTGGTAATCAAGCGACGTCTTTCCATGTTCGACTTCAGAACATTTCTCACATGGATTGACTTGTACTTCGAGTGAAGATCGGACGAGATTGAAGACCCCGGATCTAGTTTCATCCATCCGGGCTGCAATATATATTCAGGAAAATAAAGACATTAAATGTACAACATTGCAGCACAGATAATCATCCTACCAAAAGTATGATGGCTCTATCAGAATCATCAGTCTACACTCAGACGATTGTCTGTCCTATGTACATGAAAGTGAATTTATAAAGCTGAGCATGGGAATGCCCACCTCAGCTAGATCATGAAAAAAAATATGAAGATAATGTATTGTATTGTATCTTATTACAGGTCTCCTCCCAGCATTGAAAGAACTTCAGATCCTCATAATAAAGCATTTCACCCGATTAACGGCCTCATACTTTAGGGGGCAACTGTTATAGACATTTTTGTGCCTTGCAGTACCAAGCATGAAATGTCCATAAACCAAGGGCTCCTAAGTCCCTAAAAGTGTTGTTCCAACCCCTAAAGGAACAAGGTCAACAAATTACAGCTTCTCCCAGAAGTTCTCCACCAGAAACTGCTCAGAATCAGTCAAATAAGGATCATTTCAGCTGCTCCACTGGCTAGCTGCGTTGCATAGCACCTAAATACACTAGCTAGGTAGGTTGCAACGCACCTAAATGCACTATCAGGGTGCGTTGAGCGGGAAATGAAAAATGGCAGCGCCATTCCGTGAGGTGGAAAGACAATGGAAGCTTCCAGAATCTTCTCCAATGACACTTGCCTCACTGAATTCGACCAAGGATGAGTAAGAGGCTCTCAGTCTCCAAGTGGAAGCAAGAACTGATAGAGAGAAGACACTAGTCAAATCATAAGCTCACTCATCCTCCTTGCATACATCTATATATGAATCCCTCATCCCAGAGATCTAGAGGCTGGAATTTTGTACATTGCAAAGAATTGTTGTTGGTTTTGAGATAGATATCAGAGTATTGGGTGATTTATGCTTTGTTGGAGGTGAAGAGGGGCTTCTTTGCTGGGAGGTTGATGCTGGATCAAGAATCATCGGTTGTAACGCCTCCTAGATTTTCTTGTTATATCAATAAAACTATTTGAGTTTCTCCTACATGCTTGTGTATCATTGATGCTTGTTACATTTGTATGTTTAGCTTAAATATGATCCTAAGCTTTTTATGAATATAGATCTATGTCTTTGTGTAGTTTTCTTCTTCTGTGATCTTACAGGAACTTGGTTAAGCTGGGCAAGTAAGGAAGCAGGTAGCTGGAAGCTGTCAAAGAAGAGAGGGATTGGATCAAAGGATTAGCGCAAGACACAGGTCGGTTCTTTCTATCCCCCTCTATCTTTAATTCATAAAGGAAACACAAAAGTAGTTTTCTCTGTTTGTTTCTAAGGTAACTGTCACACCTTAGTGGGATAGAGTCGTTCTAAATAGACACTTTTCCCGGTAACACAAGGGCAGACTTAAGCCAAAGGAATGAAGGATCCATGATGAGTGATTAGCGATTGTGATATGGGCAATCAGGGTGATTGGTGATCGAAGGAGCAGAAGGCATAGACCCCCATCGATGTGATACGCGAGGTGCGATATTGGTGATTGGTGATTGAGGTGATCGGCAATCGGAGAAGCAGAAAGCATAGACCCCTGCCGATGCAATACACAAGGTGTGATATCGGTGATCGACGAATCAGTGGATCGACGGATCGGCGGTCGGCATACCCAAAGGGCAGACCCCCGAGCCATTGCGATTGCAATTAGCGATTAGGACCCGGACTCGATAGGGATTATGGAACTGATTGCATAAAATTTGAAATCCAGGATTTTCAGATTTTCTGTGTATTAACGCCTTTCCGCTATAAAAACTTAAATACAAAGGAAACGACCCGAAGCAGTAAGGCCAGAACCGAAAGGATTAAAGATGTGGGTTTGCGTTATTTTAGTTCCGTGGTAAGTGGGAATTTTGGCAAGCCTCAGGCGGTAAGTGGTATTGGACAGGCTCTACCCAAACCCATACATTGGCCGACACGTGGCATGGCACAGGAGAGAGAAAACTGCCTTTTCGGGTGGGTAATCTCCGTGCACATAAGCCACTCGAAATGGACTGTCAGTCAATGGATCGGAGATCACGCAGATCAATGGTGGGCTTGCGATAGCCATAAAAGGTGGATCTAAAATGGTTTATAAGCGCAATTTCAGAGAATTTGAAGTCTAGGATTTCGTGCCCGATAGTGTATTTTCAGAAAAACCCTGTGTATTGGAATTTTGTTCCATTTTCAGGTTTTTCCTGAAGAAAGGGTTCGATTCCTTTGTAACAGCCCCTAATCATTGTGTGACATGGAAAGAGGACATTTTATAAGAAATGATGTGTTTCTAACGTGGAGAGTCACAAACCCAGAAGCGAGAGAACATATGCTTGTAATGTAAGTTCATCCTTAAGACGAATCTGATCTAGTAAGTTTAATGAGCCCTAGGAGAAAAAGGGCTAAACTTATACTGGGCGCGTGACTTTTTGCATCCATTAACGAGTTTGAAACGATAAGGGCTCATCCATATTTTCACTTTTAAAGAGTCAGAAAAGAGCTGAAAGCACACCCCCCATTTTTATTCTCTTTAACGAGTCAAAAAAGGAAAAAATAATCGGTAATATTTTCATCTTTTACAAGTCAGAAAAGGTCTGAAAGGTGACTCGTCCTGGAGGAACAAGTAGTATAAATGGTAGCAACTAGTTCCAGCAATGATGGAACTTCTCAAAACATGTAATGGTCAAGAGGCTGGCTAATAAAACTACTCATCGCTACGGTTCCTCAAGAAAGGACAAAACAACCAAGTGAAAGCATATGATCAGCCAAAGAGATGGTGGTGATGGAATGAAAAAACCAAGGCTCATCTTACAGAAATTAGCGCATAAAAATGACAATCACGAGATGTAAATCGGGTGTGGGTTCATTTTTACACAATCTTGAACCATGGAGAACTCTGCTTGGATTCAGTTTCATGTTTACACAAGCTTGAAATGAAAAACTATTCTTTCTATAAGTACGCATGTCCCCAACATAATGAATCAATCGAGGTACATGCCCCCCAAGCTTCATTTCAGTCAACTAGGTGAATGGAATGAAGGTTCACTTGCGAGATCTT
This sequence comes from Pinus tabuliformis, assembly GCA_031772625.1. Lineage (NCBI taxonomy): Eukaryota > Viridiplantae > Streptophyta > Pinopsida > Pinales > Pinaceae > Pinus > Pinus tabuliformis. The sequence goes on from CM062811.1 coordinate 1,156,866,307, forward strand.
GGAAAGACTTGACTGGGATTTTACGAGATATTAATCAAAGACTCGATTTGAAAAGGGAGTTGCTTCATTTTTTAATGAGGTTGACACAATAAAAGAACTATCCTCAAGACCCTTGTTTCATTTTTTAACAAGCTTGACACAAGACAAAGAACTATGCTCCGAACCCTTGTTTCATTTTTTAACAAGCTTGACACAAGACAAGGAACCATGCTCCTCATCTCTTGTTTCATTTTTTAATGAGGTTGACACAACACTAAGAACTACCCTCAAACATCTTGATTCATTTTTTAATGAGGTTGACACAGGAACAAACTATCCTTGGGCATATTGATTCATTTTTTAATGAGGCTGACAGAGGAACAAACCATCCTCAGACATCTTGATTCATTTTTTTATGAGGTTGACACAAGATAAACTATCCTCGGATATGTTGATTCATTTTTTAACGAGGTTGAAACAAGAAAAGGAACCATCCTAGTACCCTTTGGTTCATTTTTTAACAAGGTTGACCCAGGAACAAACTATCCTCGGACATCTGTTCATGGACCATATGAGAACATGGCTCCCAAGAGGTCTTCACTAGATGGAAGGACCACACTCCAAGAGGACTACATGCCATTTGGTACCAAAGACAAATTTGGTTCCAATGCCCCCAGTACATAATTTACTATACCATCTGTGTGATTATCAGCATATGCAGAGACAGAATGGGTAACCACATAATTGACCTATGGCAGGGAAGGTACTGCTTGCAAACAATAGCTGATAGGGGATGATGATTGCAAAGGAGATGCCTGGTGACCAATGAATGACAGTTGATCAATAGTCACAAATCTTCCTTCGTGTGGAAAACAAATCACACGGAAAAGCGAAGAAACAAGAGCTCCCATGGAATAAACATAGAAGCATCCAAGGAGAAGATTGAAATCTAATGGACCTTGGACTACCATCACGTCTATATAGACAGTATTTCCTCCCAAATTAATATGGAACTACAGAAGGATCCCTAAGGGTTGACTGGTTCCTCCATTGAAAGCCAACAGATTCTGGGTGACATGCACACGCTGTGGGGAGCCCAAAGCTTGCCAAGTAGTAGAAGACATGATGCTAAAAGACACGCCTTCATATAATATAGTGCTAGGTACTACCATATTATAGGCTTGTACTGTAATCTGGAAAGACATATAAGATGGGAGGGGAAAGTAGTCAAGTGACTCCAATTGAAAGAAACGACATAACTACTTGGTGGCGGAATTATACGATTTCCCCCATGCTCTGCAGGAATTGAAGAAGGACTCTCTTGAACAACTGGGATGGGAGGTTCATGCTTCGATTCATGAGAATATGAGGAGACGAGAAGAACATGAGTAGTATGATCACCACTCTCTTTCGGAACAGAGTGAGCAACTAGTGGCGAAGCCAAGTTGACAGTCTTTTTTACCAATGGTTGGTCAGGAATAGACACAAGAGCGTCAGGCTCAGGAAGAGTAGGATGGGCAAGAGATGAATCGATGTCAATCTCTTTACCAACTAGGGGAGGGTTAGAAGAAATCCTCTAATAACCAACAATGAGCTGGGACTAAGAAGCTGTAAGGTTTTCCAAAACTTTGGAATCTTTATCCATAAGCGGACAAAGGTGAAGAAGATGCTCTCCCTCACATAACCTACAGGGAAATCTAATCTTCCCTTTCTTCTTACCATCACTAGCTAAGAGTGTCGCATCGACATGATCTCCATAGGTTGATGGGGATGGTTGATACAGATTTTGAGACCATACCTCTACGACTCTGGGAATACCAGGACAATATCGGAGGAGATGGTCACCCTTATACAACATGCAAGGGAATTTGACCTTCCATGGAGGATTAGAAGGTTTACCGATGGGAGGTGCATTTGAAGTAATAGTCGCACGGTCAACCCCTCGCTTAGCTGACTTCTTCTTCTTTGTCTTCTTCTTCTTCTTCTTAGCCTCCTAGTTACTAGATTTGAAACTTTCACTAGGCGAAGTAGAAGAGGAAGGTGAAGAAATAGGGGAAGAAGGCGAGGGGTCAACCTTAGAATCATCATGCCATGATTTGAATGAAGGAGATGGTGGGGTAGGAGTTGGGACAGTTGGGATCACTGAGGTCGAAAACAACCAAACAGGTAAACCAATGGTTAACCCAGGAAGGGACAACATTTCCATATAAGGAGCACCAGCATTTCCAAAAGAAGGAGAAGGCCCAGGGTTCCCTTCCCAGGGGAATCCTTGACTGGTAGACTCTGGAAATGTTGTCATTAGAATCAGCCCTAAATAATTACTAAGGAAGATAACTTTTACCAGGAATATTTCATGGGAAGTTAATTTTAGAACACTGAAACAAAACTTTGCCTTTTCATGTTTTAAGAGTTGAGAAAAGGACGAAAGGTGACTCTATCACTTTCGATTGGAAACGAGCTTGAAAGGACAAGTGATCAGATGATCCTTTTACTTTTAGAGAGTCAAAAAGGAATGAAAGTGACTGCTCTGGAACTCTAGGCAAAAGGTTTACCAGGCAAGTGTGAACTGTAGAATACCTCCCGGTGAACCAAGAAGTATGAGCAGGCAATCTCCCCAAATGTTGTGTTTGGTGTATCACGTCTGCAAGGTGGCCAACTCGGCTTCCTATGGATGACAGGATTGCAACCTAGTGTGGTATCCCATCATATATGTGACAGTACAGGGAGCACAAGTCCTTACTAGTACTTATCGAATCGCAAGAGGAGGAATCACCCAACCTCAGTGGAAAAAACATCCACTAGGTTTAAAGACGTCGGAACACGTCTCTAGCCTAGACCTCTAGATATGAACGTTAAGTTTCAATGCTTCCTTAGGTTAATTCAATAAATTTTAACAATTGATCTTGAATGAAATTTCAGTTCCAATGCCCTACTGAATGTATCTTTAGAAACTCCTAAAATGCAACTAAATGAGAAAAGAAACCATTCCTTTTCAATGAACAACTAACTAAAGAAAAGTGAGAAGTTCATTTCAAAGCAAGCAAAGCAACAACCAAGAAAATGCAAGAATGGTACTTTTCATCATTTCTCAAGAAAACCAATCAAGAGGAAAGAGTTATGTTGTTATATTTCACTAACTTGCAAGCAATCTAATTAAGAAAATGAAAAATACATCCTTTGCTTTTCAACTTCTAAATGTCAAGAATTTACTAATGCAAAAGATTGTTCTCATTTCCTAATGCAAAATGAATGCAATAGTTTGTTTTTTCAAATGGATGACAAACAACCAAATGAAAAACTCAAAACAATGCTAGTTTTAAGTCCTTTTTCAAATGAAATCATTCAATAAGTAAAGAGAATCATTCCACTTAGAAACTAATCAAAGACTCAGAACAAAGAATATGTTTCTTCTTGCAAAACTTTGAAAGTTTTCTCGCTAACTGGGAAGCAATGTGATTTATGCCAAAGTGATGGAAGGAAACCAAACAAACAAGAAGTGCAAGTTTGATAACCAAATGTCACATACCAGTCAGGAAGACGAAAGAATAGTAAATAAGGAGAAGCCTCAAACAAAGCAGGGGATCGTTTCAAACAAAACTCAAAGGTCCAAACGAACAAGTAACCCAAGAAAAGCTAATGTTTCAAAAAACCCTAAGGTACATAGGTCACACAGTTCAAGAGGAAAAGTTTCAAAGGAATGAAATCCGGAGTCAAATATTCTAGCAATCAACAATTTGACACACAATAAAGAGGTAGAAGACAAGCTCAAAAGGATAGGACACACTGGCCAATCAACAAACAAAACTTCAAAATTGAAACCTATAGGAATCTTCGTAAGCATAAAACTGACAACATGCACCGACAATGAAATGTCGCACCTCCCTAACTAGCCACTTTGTGATGTCATCACTGAAGTACACCAGTTAATAGCGCCGAGCCAATTTAAGATCTCTTCACAACTGTGAGGTGATTTAATCGTGCCAAACAACAGAAGGTGCAACTAATCAAATAGTGCAGGTGCGACTATCTTCATAACTACCATAAAATAACTTGCAATGACCCTAAATCAAAGGAAAAATTTCAAATCCAGCTAAGGAAAGGCCAGACCTATCACTTATGATAGAGGGAAGACTACCAGGAGTAGTTAAACAATGCATAACATGAAGAATTCATCCCAAAAGTAAAGGAGACAACAAATAAGCAAAACAAAATCAAATCAAGAGACAAAAGACAAAGTCTACCTAGTATGCTTCCCAACTTGTGATGCAAGCATGTTCCCTCTATAGATAGAGGCAATCCCTCTAGCCCTAGAGTGGGTATAATCATAGCAAAGACAATAACAAATCAAATTCTTTAGAAAGTTGATGTCATGAAGGCCTACCTTCAAATTATTGTTCGATGAAGTCCCTGTTGTGTTGCTTCAACTCTCGTTCTTCTAATCACTTGTACTTGAAAACAACATATAGAGAACAACCATGAACATAATAGAATATGACAAAAACGATCTACTTAAAGAGTCAAGGAGCTTCAAGCTATCAATACACAATTCGACATAAGATATAGGAAATAAGCCATTGATTTGTATTAAGGTAAATTGAAGTAAAACTTAAAACCAAGCCTTCACGTCGTAAGTCTCCTTGAAGAATCCTGTTAGGATGTCTCCGCAAGAATTCACTCATGATCTGTCTCCCAAAAGGATGAATAACTCTCACTCCTACCCAAAACGCTAATGCTAGAACACTCTTACAATCAAGCCAACTCCACTCAAAACCATCCCAAGCTAAGTTATATAAGAGGCTACTTCCACACTCTAGCAGAACTCTCTACTTTTACTATTGAACTTTTGAACTCTGAAGCTAGATGATCTCAGCCATGGAGGAAGTATTTATAGGAGGAGGAGCTTCCATAAGAGATGGGATAAAAAGCTTATCCCTTTGAGAGGTTGCATAAAAGGTGGAACAACCATCCCAAATGAGAGAGGTGATCTCATCTGATCCAACAACCAACCCCACCCATGAAGCTATTATACTTCGAAGCTTTGACAGTTTGTTTAAAAAACTAGCCAAAAGTAGCTCATTGCGAGCGCAACACAGAGACAGAGTGAGGACTTCACTAGGGATAGTTCAATCTTGGCCATCTTCGTGGGTAGAACAACTGCTGACCCGCAACGACCCAAAAACATAGGTAAAAAGGGGTCTGCTCTAGGAGTAATGAACTGAGGTATTCTTCCTGAGATGGCAAGGAAGACATTGATATATAATTTGCAACATGACATAAGGCAGATGTCAATAACACAGACCGGCCATGTCCGGGATCAAGGAATGTGAGGTCAGTTACAAATTACTATGTAACACAGAGGGACACTAGTCAAGTCTAAGGAAACGTCTAAGGAATTGTACTGAGATTTGGAAGGCAATGTCTATGCTAGTGGGTGTTGTAGGGATAACTTCATTTTATTTCTCTCAAATTCCATGGTAGCCAGAAGTCTGGTCTGATAGGGGATTGAGTGAGATGCCAATTGCTTCTACATCTCCTCCCTTACCTTCTTGTTTCTTTATTCAATTACCTTTCCAATAGGCTAAATTCATTCAGTAACAATAACAATTTATTTAGAATTTAGAACAACTACCTCTGAAGAGGATGAGGCAGCAGTCTTTAATGGTTCTTCCAAGATCAACGGGAAGCTTAGCTGATCTGGTCTTGTCTCTACTAGTTTGGTCTCAATTTCTTCTTCCTATATCTCTTGGGTTTTTTCCTTTTTCCTGGGGTGTACATCTTCCATCTTGACATCTTCATCTTGGTCAATGGTCCTTTTTTGTGCCTTGTCCTTCAATGCTTAAGTCTCGATATCCATCTGTTGGCATTATGTTTCTGGTATGGCTATATGTTACAGATGTTGTACTTGATGGCAACTCCCGTGGCAAGGCTCTCAATTTGTTGAAAATTAAGAAGTACGCAGGAAATCAGTTCAGAAGGTGCGTACCCGCAGGTACACCATGCAGGGACCGCGTCCAGATACGCAGGCCAGCCGTTCAGGAGGTGCGTACCCCAGTGCACACATTTCAAGGCAAAGAAATTCACATGTGGGGTTTTCTTATGTGTTACTCTTGGTATTTAGCCGACGGTATTGGGTTATTATGGTGTCGGCTCGTGGTATTGTTCCATTATTTTAGGAGGAGCTTGCCTATATAAAGCAAAGGAGATCACTTGGCTAAGTATCTTTTGCAATTGAATATCTTTAGATCTGAAATATTGGGTTATGGTCTTAAAAGCTTGATCTATATGAAAGGGAAGTTGAAGGCGAATCTGTGAAGGGTGATCTCTCGAGCGCATGATCAGATCTGAGCAACTGTGCCACTCTGGTGGACTGCCTACTTGGCCCTAATCAGAAGGCCGCAGGTGTTTAACAGAAGAACTGCGTGGGTACGCAGTGCAGAAACAGGAGATCTGCGTCGGTACGCAGAGCAGAAACAGGAGACCTGCGTCGGTACGCAGAGCAGAAGAAGGAGAGCTGCGTCGGTACGCAGAGCAGAAACAGGAGAGCTGCGTCGGTACGCAGAGCGACTAAGGTTCAGGTGCGTCCGCATAGTAAAAGTACGCGGCGCGATAGTATTTTTGGGTGCGTCCCTGCAGTAACAGTACGCGGCGCGATAATGTCTCTGGGTGCGTCCCTGCAGTAATAGTACGCAGTGCGGTTGAAGGAACAGTGCGTGGGCACGCAGTGCAGCAGAAGGATCTCTGCGGGTATACGCAGGGAAGCAGAAGGTGAACTGCGTAGCGACGCAGGCCACAGAAGGGAAAACTGCGTATCTGTTCTGTTGATTGAATTTTTTCTGTTGATAAGGTGTTCTGGGTTAGTTCTGTTATTGCTGATCTGATAACTGTAGTGGACTGTAACTTTTATGTACTTGATGATCATTTGATGCTTTATGAAAAGAAGTAGGGGGTTGTAGCTCCCTTCCAGGAGAGACTGGAAAACGAGAGAGAGAGAGAGAGTTGTAGCTCTCTGCAGGTTGCAACCTGCGTACTGGTAAAGGACTGCACCAGTACAAAACCATTGTAAAAGAAGTTTCTAATTTGAAAGAAGATAGAGACATATTGCAGCAGGTGGTTTTCACCCACATTGGGTTTCCACCTTACATCTTGTGTTCTTTGGTGTGACTATTTGTTTTTCCTTGTTCATGCTCATTATTTTATGGTACTGACATGCAAAAATAATTCAAAGAACAAATAAGGAAGATTTATTAAAAGAATTAGATAATACTGATTCACCCCCCCTATCAGTGTTATTTTCAACAATTGGTATCAGAGCAGGTCCTTCAAAGAAGCTTAATCGCTTGAAGGTAGATCGTTCATCATGAGCAACTACGAGAGAGAAGCATCAATCAGGCCACCGGTTTTTGATGGGACAAACTTCAATTATTGGAAGGTAAGAGTTACTGCCTATCTTCAATCTCTTGGTACAGAAGTTTGGGACATCGTAGAGACAGGCTATGCTTTTCCTTCAGCTACTCCTACAGATGCAGCCGAGAAAAAGAAGTATGAAACAAATGCGAAAGTAGTCAGTACACTATTAGGATGTATATCTCAATCAGAATTCATGAAGGTAATGCACTATAAATCCGCAAAAGAGATATGGGACAAAATTGTCACGAGCTATGAAGGAGACGAACAGGTAAAACGTGCTAAACTTCAAACTCTCAGAATTCAGTATGAGACTCTCAAAATGTATAATGATGAAAGTGTGGCTAACTATTTTCTTCGGGTAGATGAGGTTGTTAATTGTATGAAAAATTTGGGTGAAGAAATAAAAGAGGCTATTGTGGTTGAAAAGGTCCTAAGATCATTGTCCCCCAAGTTTGAATCTAAAGTATCTGCAATAGAAGAAAAGGAAAATCTACGAATTCTTACTATGTCTCAGCTACATGGAATTCTAACTGCTTATGAAATGAGAAAGGGAGGTCCATCAGACAGAAGAGAAGCTGCTTTCAAGGCATCAGGCAAAGGAGATTATTATGAAGCAAGCCACGTCCCAGAAGAAGAGGAAGAAGAATCAAATTTTGTCAGAAATCTTCAAAGGGGTTCTGGAAGGTTCAGAGGTAAGTTACCTTTTAAATGCTTTGCTTGTGGAAGAGTAGGTCATTATGCTGCAAAATGTCCTTATAAGGATAAAGGAAAGGAACCTGCTAGATGGAACAAGAAACAGAACACAAATAAGAAAAGCTACTACACTCATGAAGATAGTGATGGTCTATCAAACAGTGATGAAGATGAATAAGGTAATGAATATAAGTTGTTAATGGCATTTGAAGATGATGACTATATGGATGCTATAGATGTGGATAAACTTTATGATGAAATTACTAGACTCAAGAGATGTATAGAAGAAAAGAACATGATCATTGATACTCTACAATTTCAAATTGATGAAAAGGAAAAACATCTTGAAAAATTAGAAGGTGAAATTGTTGGTCTTAGAAAAGAGATTGAGAAAACAAAAGCTATTAATCTCAAGTTTGTCAAAGGATCTGAAACTTTGGATGAGATTATCAATGTGCAGCGGTCTCCACTAAACAAGACAGGTCTGTGCTATAATGGAGAAACTTCTCAAGCATCCACCTCAAAAAATTATCTTGATGCAGCAAGAAGAAATGAGCAAAAGCACAATGAAGATCATCAGGTAAAGCAGGGACGAATTACAAATAGAAACTATCAGGGGCAATCCATCTTAAGGGTGAACAAAAGCTACAACCAGCAACAGGTAAAATCTTCTCAATTTGGTTCAAGAATAGATGAAAATAGAAATTACAATCAGTTGGCTGGTAGATTCGATAACCGCAGAAGTTTCTTCAATGGACAATGCTTTTCTTGCCATAACTTTGGTCACAAAGCAGCTCAATGTGTTGCATATAAAACGATCATGACTAGGGAAGCTCAAAAACAAAGAAGTATGACAGGAATTACAAAAAGAACCTATAACAACTTTTCGGTTCTTGAAAATGAAGTTGAATGCTCTATTTGCAATAACTTTGGTCATGAAGACTCTGAATGCAGGAGCAGGTTACAGCAGAAAAAGGAACAAGCCTCAAGCACCAAAACATGGAGAATAAAGGAACCACAAACAGAAAGATGTGGGATACCATTTTATGCAGAGGGACAGGAAAATCTATGGTACATTGACAGTGGGTGTTCGAAGCATATGACAGGTGATAAAGAAAAACTTGAGTCTTATTCTGCTCTAGAAAAGGGAAAGAAAGTCTCTTTTGGAAATGATACTCCTGCAACTATAAAAGGAAAAGGCATTGCTCAGTTAAAAGAAAAGGTCAAGGCTGGAAATGTTTTGTATGTTGATGGATTGAAGCATAATCTTCTAAGTGTCAGCCATATGTGTGATCAAAGAACCGAGGTTATATTCAGATCAAATGGATGTCTTGTTCGAGATCTTGATACAGGTAAAACAGTGATCAAAGGCAAAAGAACTCCAAATAATCTGTACATATTTGAAGAAGGACAACAACAATGCTATCTAAGCAAGGATGACGAGCACTGGTTATGGCATCGGAGGTTGGGGCATCTAAGCTTTTCACAAATAAGGAAAGCATATCAGGCAGTTCGCGATCTTCCAAATATCAAAATTCCTGACAACACCATATGCAAATCATGTCAGTTTGGAAAACAAACCAGAACTAACTTTCCAGAGAAGGAAGGATCAGCTAGCATGCCTCTTGAGCTAGTTCATACAGATACATGCGGTCCATTCAGGAAAAGAACACCTAGAGGAGAAGAATACTTGATATTATTCATTGACGATTTCTCCAGGTTTGTCTGGCTAGGACTTAAGAAGCACAAAGATGAAGCATTCGAAAAATTCAAATCCTTCAAAGCCTTGGTGGAAAATGAATCAGGTCACAAAATTAAGTACCTCAGATCCGAAAGAGGTGGGGAGTTTACCTCAAATGAATTTTTCGATTTCTGTGAAGAACATGGGATAAGAAGAGAATTCTCTACAGCTAGAACTCCTCAACAAAATGGAGTTGTGGAAAGAATGAACAGAATAGTACAACAAATGGCTCGTGCTATGCTTGATGAATCAGGAACTCCCGCAACTTTCTGGGGTGAAGCTGCACATGCTGCGGTTGTTATTCTCAACAAAACAAATGTCCGAGTGAACAGCACTCAAACTCCTCATGAGCTCTGGAGTGGTAAGACTCCTTCGGTAAAGCACTTCAAAATCTTTGGGAGCAAATGCTATATCAAGAATACTGATGAGCAGCTTGGCAAACTTGAACCTAGAGAAGATGAAGGCATTCTTCTTGGTTACTCTCCACATAGCAAAGCATACAAATGCTACAATAAAAGACTTGGCATAATTGTGGACAGCATTGATGTAGTGGTTGATGAGAAGGGATACATTCCTAGGCAAGTACATCATGAAAACATCGAAGAAGATGAAGGCTACCCTCAAAGACAGAATGATGAAGAGGAAGAACCTCAAGAAGAACTAGAGGAGCAGACAAGAATAGAAGAGAAAACCCCATCCAGATATGTTCATAAGAATCATCCAGAATCTCAGATTGTGGGGCAGAAAGAAGCAAGTGTACAAACAAGAAGAACAGTTACAGAAGCCTCAAGCTATTTGGCATTACTCTCCTCCACCGAACCACAAAATGTGAAAGAGGCATGCAAAGATGAATGTTGGGTGAAAGCAATGGATGAAGAACTTGAGCAAATCGAAAAGAACAACACTTGGGAGCTAGTTCCTAGACCAAAGGATAAGAATGTTATCGGAACAAAATGGGTCTTCAAAAACAAATTGAATGAAAATGGAGAAGTAATTAGAAACAAGGCCAGACTTGTTTGTAAAGGGTATGCACAGCAAGAAGGAATAGACTTTGAAGAAACCTTTGCTCCTGTTGCAAGACTTGAGGCCATCCGAATGTTCCTTGCTCTCTCAAGTTTTCAAAACTTCAAAGTATTTCAAATGGACGTGAAATCAACCTTTCTGAATGGAGATTTGGAAGAAGAAGTGTACATTGAACAGCCAGATGGGTTCATTCTTGGAAATGATCCAAATCTTGTATGCATATTGAAAAAGGCTCTCTACGGTCTCAAACAAGCTCCAAGGGCTTGGTACTACCGTTTGGACAAATATCTTCATCAACAAGGTTTTTCAAAAGGATCGGCAGATAGCAATCTTTATATAAAAGTTGAAAATGACAAATTGCTAATACTTGTTGTGTATGTAGATGACATCATTTTTGGGAGCAATGAAGAAGCTATGAGTCAAAACTTTGCCTTGGTCATGCGGAAAGAATTTGAAATGTACTTGCTAGGAGAACTGACATATTTCCTTGGTTTGCAAATCCAACAAAAAGAAGGAGGAATCTTTTTATCTCAAACAGATTTTGAAGAAATATGGTATGGAAGATGCAAAACCAGTATGTACACCCATGGTCACAGGATGTAGCCTCAGTGCAAATGATGAATCTGCAGCAGTACATCAACCAACCTACATATCTATGATTGGAAGTTTACTTTATTTGATAGGTACCCGACCGAACATCATGCATGCAGTTGGAATAGTTGGAAGATTTCAGGCAAATCCGAAGGAGACTCATCTTCAGGCAGTGAAGAGAATTTTCAAATATCTTCAAGGGACTCAAAATTATGGCTTATGGTATCCTATAGATACAGATCTTACACTTCATGCTTATACAGATGCAGATTGGGCCGGAAGCGTGGATGACAGGAAAAGCACAAGTGGTGGTGCGTTCTTTATGGATTCCAGACTGGTATCTTGGTTCAGCAAGAAACATAGTTCAATTGCCTTGTCTACAGCTGAAGCGGAATATGTTGCTGCTGCATCTTGTTGCACCCAACTCCTTTGGATGATGCAGACTTTGCAGGATTTTCAAATCACTTGTAAACCACCAATCCCCATCTTATGTGATAACACAAGTGCAATCAGCATCTCAAAGAATCCGGTTATGCATTCAAAAACCAAGCACATACCAATCAAGTACCATTTTCTCCGGGAACAAGTACTTGAATAGAAGGTCAAGTTGGAATATGTTCCTTCTAAGGAACAAGTTGCTGATATTCTCACCAAACCATTGCCCAGGGACACTTTTGAATACCTCAGGAAAAAGCTGGGGGTTGTTGATGCATCATCTTATTGTTGAACCTTTTCTGATTGATGGTACAGGTTCAGGGGGAGCATATAATGCATTGTTGGCATTATGGAAGATGGTCAGAAGGAGATCTTGGAAATAGCTGCAATATGTCTCTATCTCTTTCATGGTGGATTATGGTTCTTTGTTACAGATCTGGTTCATTTTCAGGGGGTGCATACCCATTTTCCCTTGATGTCAAAGGGGGAGAATGAAGCTGAAGTTTGTGAGGTTGCCATCAAGTCCAAAGGGGGAGATTGTTGGCATTATGTTTCTGGTATGGCCATATGTTACAGATGTTGTACTTGATGGCAACTCCCGTGGCAAGGCTCTCAATTTGTTGAAAATTAAGAAGTACGCAGGAAATCAGTTCAGAAGGTGCGTACCCGCAGGTACACCATGCAGGGACCGCGTCCAGATACGAAGGCCAGCCGTTCAGGAGGAGCGTACCCCAGTGCACACATTTCAAGGCAAAGAAATTCACATGTGGGGTTTTCTTATGTGTTACTCTTGGTATTTAGCCGACGGTATTGGGTTATTATGGTGTCGGCTCGTGGTGTTGTTCCATGATTTTAGGAGGAGCTTGCCTATATAAAGCAAAGGAGATCACTTGGCTAAGTATCTTTTGCAATTGAATATCTTTAGATCTGAAATATTGGGTTATGGTCTTAAAAGCTTGATCTATATGAAAGGGAAGTTGAAGGCGAATCTGTGAAGGGTGATCTCTCGAGCGCATGATCAGATCTGAGCAATTGTGCCACTCTGGTGGACTGCCTACTTGGCCCTAATCAGAAGGCCGCAGGTGTTTAACAGAAGAACTGCGTGGGTACGCAGTGCAGAAACAGGAGATCTGCGTCGGTACGCAGAGCAGAAACAGGAGACCTGCGTCGGTACGCAAAGCAGAAGAAGGAGAGTTGCGTCGGTACGCAGAGCAGAAACAGGAAGAGCTGCGTCGGTACGCAGAGCGACTAAGGTTCAGGTGCGTCCGCATAGTAAAAGTACGCGGCGCGATAGTATTTTTGGGTGCGTCCCTGCAGTAAAAGTACGCGGCGCGATAATGTCTCTGGGTGCGTCCCTGCAGTAATAGTACGCAGTGTGGTTGAAGGAACAGTGCGTGGGCACGCAGTGCAGCAGAAGGATCTCTGCGGGTATACGCAGAGAAGCAGAAGGTGAACTGCGTAGCGACGCAGGCCACAGAAGGGAAAACTGCGTATCTGTTCTGTTGATTGAATTTTTTCTGTTAATAAGGTGTTCTGGGTTAGTTCTGTTATTGCTGATCTAATAACTGTAGTGGACTGTAACTTTTATGTACTTGATGATCATTTGATGCTTTATGAAAAGAAGTAGGGGGTTGTAGCTCCCTTCCAGGAGAGATTGGAAAACGAGAGAGAGAGAGAGTTGTAGCTCTCTGCAGGTTGCAGCCTGTGTACTGGTAAAGGACTGCACCAGTACAAAACCATTGTAAAAGAAGTTTCTAATTTGAAAGAAGATAGAGACATATTGCAGCAGGTGGTTTTCACCCACATTGGGTTTCCACCTTACATCTTGTGTTCTTTGGTGTGACTATCTGTTTTTCCTTGTTCATGCTCATTATTTTATGGTACTGACATGCAAAAATAATTCAAAGAACAAATAAGGAAGATTTATTAAAAGAATTAGATAATACTGATTCACCCCCCCCCCTCTCAGTATTATTTTCAACACCATCTATGTATTAATAGGCCATGAATCAAAGTTATCTTTCCATTTGATCTTTGGCATATACTCATGTTCATAAGTCGAAGATTTTATGCTCTCCCTTCTCTTGGCAATGACACCATGAGGATCATAATGCTAGACTTCCCCTAGATTAAAATTCATCTTCCTGAGTAATTCCTTGACTTCCCTAGGGGCCTTCCTAGAATTAACAATAAAAGGTCCCACAGGCTTGCCCAATTTAAACATATATCCCTTATTAGTTGGGACAAAGTGCACTTGGTCTACATTCGGGCTCTACCTAATGAATTCAAGGGCGAAAATCCTCATGGAATAAACATAGGTAAGTGGTAAGGAGGAATGTCTATTATACAAGAAAATGACCTCCTCATCAGCTCAAAGGAGAAAGACATGATGAGTGACCAAATTTACAAGCCCAGTTGTCAAGATAACGTTGTCTAAATAGTAGCAACCTACTTTATAAAGCTTCCTAGCAAGGCTAAGGGTGCGTTAGTGCCAAAAGTAACTCTATTTGTTACCTCAGAAAGAGCATTAGTGAACCCTAATGAGTTTCTATGGTTCAAAGGAATGAGTTACCTGAGAAAATATCCCTAGATTCTCTCCTATGTCAACTCATAAAAGTAGGGAAACATCAAAACTCGACCTGTTTGGGGGAATTACTAATTCCTAATGGAGTATGCAAATGGGAAAGAGCACAAAAGCATGGAAACATCACTTCTTTTGCCTAATGGAACTCATGAAGGACTTGGCAACCCTATCCTCACATGCTATATATGCAAGGTTAGGGCCATTGTGAAAGGGGTCAAAACCATTTGGAAGGATTGCTTATTTGACTATCGAGAAGAGTCTAAGACTATTAGACATCAGAAGTGGTTAAGAAGGGAGAGAGAGAGAGGATCTAGAGGGGTAAGGGAAGGCAGATGCAACTAATGGTTGTAATCACTCTTTCTACATCAATATAGAACTGCAATCGTGTTTTCCACTCTGAGATGTTGAGAGTATGACTTGTTTGTATGTTTATTCAATATCATTAACATGAGTGGCTTATATATATGGAACTAGATATATCTATATGTTCATGCATTGTTTATCAAGGTTTTATGCTGTGATATTATGCTTGTCTTTTCTATGTGCAGGTTCTGATATGGAGCTGGCTCAGGGGTCTTCTACCTAGCTACATTGCGCTCTCCAACAACACCACACTAAGACTCGAGGTAATAATTCCTTCTCGCTTTGATATTCATTTGTTAAGAATAGATATGTATGCGTCTTTGTGACACCTGCAACTAATATGACTATCTGCCAAGGATCCCAGGAAGATCCTTGATGGTTTCTGTTGGCTACATGGGGCTCAACCAGGCTCAACAGTGAGTTTAGCAAAGCAAATCCTGATACTATTGGCCCTTTCAGCAACAACTCGTGAAGTGCAAACTGAGGTCTCACCCAAAGTAGAATGGGAGGGTGCTGGAACCAGGTTTCCACACCCTAGGGATGCCTTGATGAAGGTTCTGAAGGTTTGTGATCCTAATCTGTGTGTTGCGCTGCTCCATGCATATTTCTATTCTTTGCAACCCGTGCGCACCTTTGGGAATACAGTAGTATTCCAATCTGATCCTTACTCTTCTATTATATTAGTTCTTAACTTAGTTCATGCAGGCCCAATATTCTTATTACTTATTCAACTTTTAGATAAGCGCACGTACTTGAAAACAATATAAATGCATAAAGATAACTAGAACATAGAAATATAGATCTACAAACAGACGCACAATATTCTAAATCAATCTTATCTTTATTAATACTCAAGTTCAGTTACAGACCTGACTCTGCCCTATGCACTCAACTGCAGGGGTCCACGCACTCAACTGCGGACTCTACTAGGCCTCTGCGCACTTAGCTGCAGAGCCTCTACCTACCACTACGACCTAATATACTTCAGATCCACTTTTATCTTCTAACCATGCCTTCACATTTGTCTATTACTTGTCAAAACTCTGAACTCTGTTTACACTTAGAGCCTCGCTCTATTTATAAAATCCCATGGTCCACGGACCATGGGTAGGCCGACACACTTAACATTAAATTACATTATCTTATGGCAGACAACCCTATACTCTCGCACTCCGCGCCCACATTTCGTGGGGTCTTTACATTACATTGACCAAAACTCAGCCTTTAACCCCCAAAAACCCTACTATGGGGGGATATGCTTCCCAACATGCCCCTAACACAATCATTGTGACTCGTCCCAAGTCACTCTGCTTGTGCGGAGATCTTTGCACGAAGTCCATGCAGCAGGTCTCACGCAGCTTAGGTGTCCGTAGCACACCGTTCTGCTGCCACTTGTACTTTTTGCACATGAATCTCTGAAATTTCATGAGCAGGTCACATTACCATCCCACCACATACAGTTCCTACATTTGTGCCATGTCCTTCAATGGTAGCTGTAATTGTGAACGCTTCATCGATCCATGGTTGGATGCATGTTTTAAGCAGGGCTTCCTTTTGGTGCGCGGTGTCTAATCGGTCCTTCAGCACCCTTGCCTATTGTAGTCTGGTGAGTCATTGAGTAAGGGCAATCATCTGCACGGTGCCCTAGACACTGTCGTACTCCTGCTGCAACTCACACGCCTCTGTCTCTAGGCACTGTAGGTTCGGGTCTTCCTCCAAGTGCATAAGTATGGTTAGTGCTTGCTGCAACATCCTGGTTCATCCTTTTGTCTCCTGGCCAATTTGTTCCAACCCCATTTGGATAGTGCGGGTGCACTGATCTCTGACTTTAGGGGTGTGGAGGGTTGCGCCTTCAATTACAGCTCGACGATTTGGAGGTTTAGCTCCAACTGAACTTTTGTCATTTCCTCCCGAGCCTCTCGGACTTCGAAGCCAATCTATGGACCCGCTCTGCTACTAGTAGCTCTACCGACACAGCCGACTCTGGAATGCTCCTGCATGCATCTTCTACGGATTTCTCCAATCCGCTAGCCTGTGCAACCAAATCATCCCTCTGGATGTTGAGCTGGTCCATGTTGATTTTTTGCTCATGCAGGACCTGGATCGCTCGACTTTCCTGGGCGCGGAGTTCGACGATGAACTCATCCTGCAACTGGTACAGTATTTTGCATGGCACGGTGGCCAAGTTCAAGCCGACGCCTTTCATGCTGCTCATCATAGCCTGGTCATCCTCGCTTGTTGCTGCTAACACGCCTTCGGGCAAGATGAAGGTGTTACCCATACGAGCGTGCAACGGATGTTTGGCCTCAGCAGTTCATGCTGTGACATACTGGACCATTATGCCTGTAAAACTTGTAGCTGCATGCTGAGCATCCCCAACACAGTGTTCTTCTCCATCTGCAATCCCTAGAGCATGTCCTCTATGACTTCACGAATCGTTTTGCTAATATCCAATAGATCATCTTTTATGAGTGTGATTGGGTCGACGGACTTCTTCGTGGCTTTTCCTTTCTTCCTGGAGTTGTTCTCTCTAGGCCACACAACTTCTTGAGTTGTGTTGATGTCATACTCGGGTCTGCGCGGTCCTCCTCCCTGTCCACTTCCTCGGTCTGCTGTCCCGAGGACATATCCCGGCCCTCCTCGGCCTCTCTGGTTGGCGCAATTGTGGTCTCTGCCATATGTGTTCTTGTTGTTGCATCAGCCGCCTTCTGCCATGTGTCTGCCTCTTGTTCCTGGTGCCTCCTCTCATCCAGTTGCGCGATGCGCAGCTTGGTGTCCTTATTTCGTTGCTGAGCTACAACCTTCTCCATTTCCGCCAAGTCTGAGGTGCACCACTCGGAGGCCATTACTCCATTACTATGAAGATCGCATCATCTGTTGCAATGAACAGAAGCTTCACCCATTTTCGTGTTGGATCCTTGCATGCCTAGATATACAAGTTATTCATATCCGCATAGAATTTTGTCATCCTTTGCAAGCTATTTTGAACTATAGGGGACAAGTGCGGCCTATGGTTGATCCATGTTTCGATGCTCACCTCCATGAGCACCCAGAACACCTTTATCTTGCAAATCCTATTTGCATGTTTTGTAGCCCAGAGTGAGGTGTACCTCACGGCTTTGGGCATGTCACCCTCAGTAGTGGGAAACTGGTTATCCACTAGCAACTCCCCTTTAACCAACATGATGGATAAGAGAAAAAACGCATAGTGGAAGGTCTTAACCTACTCCTGGGCCTCACTGTAGTTCATCATAAACTCGTCGCAAAGGAATTATGCCCAGTTGAACTAGACCCCCTCTGCGCATTTCTCTTCCAATGCAATCACAAACGCTGGTACTTCGTCGGCGTGACATTTCCTCATTAGCTTCTCGACCAGCAGCTGGGTGGCTACATGCACCCCTTGGTCTTTATTACTTTCTATTGCATACCCCCGCTTTCTTTTTTCTAGTTTATACTTCGCCTTCATAGCTTCTGTGAGGGCCAAGTCACTATTTTTTACTACTATGGCTGTGGGGTTGTTTCCTTTGACTTGCAGTTAAGAAATTCGGTGGATTAGATCGGCTGTGATGGAAATTGGCTCCTCCTACCAGAGATACCCATCATGCACCAAGCACAACAGCTGTTTGATGACAAAAATGGTGATGGGCACGTGGTAGTAGTGGGGTATCCATCACAAATGGAGTAACCTAGCATTCTCCACACCGCGCAACCATTTTTGCTTTATTAACTTCTATGCAGCCAACTATGGGAACTTCTCGCTGTCCACAAGGTCCCAATCTTTGAACTTCATAGTAGGTACTCATCCCAATGATGGACCTTCAAACCTTATATCATCAGGGAGAAGCAGGGTCTGGAGCGCACTCTTCGTGGCCTGCAGGTCCTTCGGTACCTTGGCTTTCCCCTTCCAGGGGGGACATAAGGTGTTAACTTTGTTGCGGAATGCCTTTGGGAGACATCCTTTCCGTCATCGTCTTACACCTCAATTTGGGTGATTAGGGCCTGCAAGTCTTCCTCCTCCTCTGCTGTTTTAATGGTGATGACTTTTCCCTTCTTTGCCATTGACAATTTGCCAAACCATGGGTTTCTTGGGGATACACGGACTGGCCCCATTGCTTCCTTATCTTTCTATGGTCGTGGCATGCGTTGTGATGTTGGAACTTCTGGCACAACTGCCACCTCTCCAAGCTCCTCATGGGCCTTATGAGGCTCCGTGTAACTTCAGTGAATCGCACTGTTGTTTTAGCAGCCGTAATTATGTCTACACTTAAGGATGGTAATAATACGCAACACTCAATGCTATGTACTTGCTCAATTCTAAAAAAACCAAGTGTTGCCTTGGAGCTGGCCCTGGGGGTTTTATAGCGTCTTTTGAATTTGAATTCGACCCTTCCCCCTACTTCTGCATCATTAATGCCTTCTTGGTGGCAGATTGTCCCAAATCTAGTTGTTAATTTGTGCCTTAATTGCGTGCTGCCTGCTCCTTTTTTCCTTAAATTAGACCTCTTGTCATGAACCGTGACACCAACGGTCACCTCCTAGCCTACCCACATAGCAGCGCAGCCTCTTATGCGTGGCCATGCTCCCTGTGACATATCAATCCTGTGGGCAACCTCCATCTCATGCATCTCCCATACAGACTCTTTTATAGTCCCACACTCTCTTTCAACTGCTTGGAGCACTGAGACTGTGCTTCCTACAAATAGCTAGGTTGTCACACCGCCGGTGTGAGGCTTCCATTTACCTTCTAGCTCGGTCCGCGGGTACTCCTCAATTACCCTCACATCTGTCAATGCGTCACGTTCTTCCTTGTATGGTGTGCTCCCCTGTTTACTTTGTCTAGTAAGGTGTGGTTGCAGCCATGGTAGTAAGGTCACAAATTCTTCTAATGCAGTAGTATGATTGCCTATACCTTGTCCCATCATGCTTAGTTTATTGGCGCAGCATGCTTGTGTGACTTCGGTTTCCAATTTGTTGATTTCTTTTTCCAATATCATGCTTTTCTTTCTCAGTTGTACCCAATCTTCTTTGAGTTCGTGAAGTCACAAGTTCCATCACCAAATGGCTTCTTGAATATGCATATGTTTGTTCTTGCGCGGCTGCATAATCCCTTCGTTCTGGTCCTCGTGTGCTATCCTAATTAGGGGAGTTATTGCATGAGGATTCTTTTCCAAAACTATGGCCTCGACTCTGCTCGTTGTCTTCGGAATCATTTTCGTACTCCGGTTCTTATGCATGGCTTTATAAGCCCATCAGACTGCTAGTATGCACATGTCCCAATCAGTTCATCCCTCCTAGTAAACCCTATTCAGGATTCTGCATACCTTCTTGAATGTGTCTATGTGGAACCTCTGTGGGGTGTGCTTGTGTGGACTGCACAACACTCATCTGCACCCATTGACACAGGTGGGTGCGCAAGCTGCTTCATCCTAGCTCCCCAGCTCTCATTCGACGATGGGGGCTTCCAAAATGTAAGCGCATCCACCTTCTACATTTGCACTAGTTTACAATGTTCTTCTGATGTGTACTCCACCATTGTGAGGGTAGTGCGCGCAGTGCCCATTCCAACGCACTGAACCATTGTTGTTCTAGTACTGTGCTTTCAAATTTGTCCAGGAATTCATCCACCGCTATCACTCCATCATATGTTGGTAGTTCCCTTGTCTCTGTCATCACGCAACGCAGTGATCTAATCATCATGTTGCAATTTAGTGTTGTCACGTCGTGCAATTGGTTCTACCAGCGTTCTACTTCTTCGTCTGAATCTGAAGTACAGGAGCTTTTGTGCTCCCACGATATTCTCCCATCTGTAGTCAGGTTCACCCGATCCTAGTCTTGCGCCGTTATCTGGAAAATAAAATTGTTATCTGGTAAATAAAATCCAGCTCATCGTCGCTTTTGTCATCTCATACTAGTTCCGTGTAGCATGCTCCTTCGTCTGGGTCTAGTGGAACTACTACGGGTAGGGACTTTTTCTCGAATATAATCCTCCGCTTCTTCAGGTTGATGACTCCATTCATATCAGTGGCCCAGTCTATTCCTAGCAACACGAGATAAGGATTGCTATCATTGATAATATATATTACTTCAAAGTCCGTCTGTGTGCTCGCACCTTCGATATCAACTGTTACCCCTTGCAACCTCCCTATGGGCAAAATCTTCTGTTGGTTTTCCATTCATAATTGAATAGGGGATCACTGTAATGTGGGCCTGCTCATACGTTCCCATGTTTTCTTCGGTAATACATTCGCATTCGAACCTAGGTCTAGGATTACCTAATCCATTTCATACTTGCCAATTTTCACTGTCAATCTCATTTCCCTCCCAGTGCACAATGCATGCTTTCCCAGTTTCCGAACTACGCATGGTTCCCCTGACCCTATGCACCTAGTGATCAACTCCTGTAGTCCCTTAATAGCCTTATTGTCATGCAACAGTTTCATGCATGTCTCTAGAAAGGTAGTAAGCATAGAAGGATCCATCCCTAGCTCTGGTTGATCCTTACTACTTGAAGTGGAGGCCTCCGCAAAGCTCTTCTTAGCTTCCATGAACATCTCCTTTGTGCGTTCTAGGTGAAACTCAGGTTCCATTGTAGGAGCCTTGTGAACCCATGTATCTTCCTCGGGCTACTTCCCGTTATCTTCCCCTATGGTCACACCGCTTCTGAGCACCATGTTCACATTTGGGTCTTCTTCGCGTGGTTCAGACCTCATCATTTGGATATTCTAAGTCGAAGGAGGCTGGAGTACCCCTTTCTTACGCATATGTGGGATCAACGTAGGACAATCTACTGCTTCATGATCAAATTGAGCACAGTTTAGAAAGGATATTGTCGTCGAGTTGGTGCAGTCATGGGCATAGTGTCATGGGCCTCTACAATTGTAGCAAATCAACTATCCGTGGTCCCTTCTTGGTCCCATTCCTCCTCGTCCTCGACCTCGCCCCTGAAATCCAACGTGCACCATCCCCACCGTTGGGTCAAGGGCTCGCATTTCTGTCTGTATCTGATAGGTTGGGGTCTGATCCATCATTAACTCATACCTGCGAAAAGTATGCTCGTCGTGGCATATTGACCTGCAGAAATTACAAAACAACTGTTGGGGATTTTGTGTATACTTCTAAAACAAATAACAATTATCCGTTGTGTGTTTTCCTCCTATCTGACAGATCGTGCACCATAATGTGGGTATCGCACTTGGCCCTGCCTGTGCCTCCGGTCTCAATGGAATTGGCCCCTTTCCTACCAAGTAGTTCGCGAATACTGGACAGTTATCCTTGTCATGGCCCTGGCCCTTTCATTTTATGCACCATATTTCCTCGCGCACCTCTAGCTGTGGTGCCCTATCCTACTTCAAGATCTGCATTTCCAGGTAGAGATTCTGTAGTTTCGCGTGGATTAGTTTAACTCCCAACCTAGGTTCTTGTATTGGTGTCTCATGTAACCTCATCGCCATTTCCAACGCTTCGGCCTGGGTTGAAAGCTTCAATTGTGACAACGTCATCCTTAGGTGCGGTGTCAGAGATGCCACAAACCATGCGCGGTGCTGCGCATCCATTAACATCATATTAGCTTCACGGATCGTACTCCTCAGCTGCTGATCCAAATCCCAAGGGGTCTCACCTGGAAGCATCGCGATATATTTAAACCCGATGATTGACTATGTCTCTAATTTCGGCTGGCTAAGTTCTCTGTTCAACGCATTCTAGATCTCTGCTATCCTTGCATTTGGGTGGTCATTAGAGTGCTTGATATACCATGTCAACGCGCGATCCTGCAATGCACTCACCAATGTAACCTTCTTAATGTTGTCGTACATGACCCCTTGCGCTTCCCGCACTGCTCTTACCATGAGCGAGAACTGGTTTGGATCCTGATTCCCTACTCCTATGAATACGGGTAGCTTGATCGCACTTGCCATGTTGAACTGCAGGGTTGGTGGAGGTGAAGTGGGTGGAGATGGAGGTGAAGGAGATGAAGCGGGTGGTGGCATGGGTGGAGGTGGTAACTGCAGAATGCACTGACTTATCAAACTAACTGCACTTCTCGAAGAAACCCGAGTGAGCTCTTCCTCGCTCTCTGCCGAAGGTGAAATTAAGGGACTATTTCCTAATCCCCCGATATCGTTGTATATCTTTCTTCTCCACGTCATTCCAAACATTAATTCATTTGCATAACCAGATTTTCACATAACAACATCTTAATCCAGGCATTGAGAGATTTAATGTACTTACCTCACGGTCCCTTGAGAAAACGTCATTATGCTTCGTTGTAGCTTACGTTCGTGTCTACCACAAACTTAGTGATAAATCCCCTATTATCTGGTCAAACCAATGGTCCACAACTCACATGATCTTATCTTCTGATGCCTCTAGTCTGCTCACTAATTCCAGACTCCACACTATTAGTTGGTCGAGCTTACACCTTCCCTGGCTATCAGCTAACCTCGCAATCCACTCATACAGTTCAGATGGAAAGGATGTGAAGAAGATCTTGTGGATTTCCGTATACACGTAGCGATCCAACCACCTTTTCTCAGATACCTAGGGAGTTCTGTTTTCCTATGTCGCAAACTCGTGAATCTTTTGGTCCAACCACTCTTCAATTTCCTTCTTTGTTAGGTTCTATTGGCACGAAATTAGACATCCCTTAGGTAGATCTCAGTCTTGGCAATGGAACCATTTGTTGACTACGTGGGGCCTAACCTAGGTTCAGCAGTGAGTTTAGACAAGCAAAGCCTGGTACTACTAGCCCTTTTGGCAACAGCCCGTGGAGTGCGGACTGAGGTGTCACCTGAAGTAGTATTGGAGGATGCTAGAACTAGGTTTCTGCACCCTATGGATGTATTGATGAAGGTTTTGAAGGTTCATAATCCTAATCTGCACACTGTGCTGCTCCACACAACTTTCTATTCTTCGCAACCCATGCACACCTTTGAGAATATAGTAGTATTTTGATCCGATCCTTACTGTGCTATTATATTAGTGCTTAACTTAGTTCACACGGGCCTAATATTCTTATTACTTATTCAACTTTCAAATAAGTGCACATACTTGAAAACAATATAAATGCATAAAGATAACCAGAACATAGAAATATAGATCTACAAATAGACGCACAATATTCTATAGCAATCTTATCTTTATTAATACTCAAGTTTAGTTATAGACCTGACTCTTCCCTACGCACTCAGCTGCATGGGTCTGCACACTCAACTACGAACTCTATTAGGCCTCTGCGCACTCAGCTGCAGAGCCTCTACCTACCACTACGACCCAATATACTTCAGATCCACTTTTATCTTCTAACCATGCCTTTGCATCTGTCCATTACTTGTCAAAAATCTGAACTCCGTTTACACTTAGAGCCTCGCTCTATTTATACAATCCCATGGTCAGCGGACAATGGGTAGGCCGACACACTTTACATTAAATTACATTATCTTAGGGTGGACAACCCTAGACTCTCGTGCTCTGCGGCCGCATTTCGCGGGGTATTTGCATTACATTGACCAAAATTCGGGCTTTAAGCTCCAAAAACCCTGCTATGGGGGATCTGCTGCCCAACAGTTTCTACATAACCAAACACCCATGCATTAATCCCTATAGCAGAATTGGCGACTCCACTAGGGACTACACTTAGTTCCCAGTTTTCCCAGAAAGTTCCTAGACATCTCTTTCTTTCAGGCCTTTCTATACTTCTTCATTCCATTTCCGACCACTTAGGACCATACAACACCCTTCTCTCAGTGCTCAACCTTAGATATGATCCCTACAACCCATTTTTGATTATTTCTCCTCACTAACACTGGTTACTAGTGTAAACAGTGCTTTATAAAGTACCGTGTCCTCACAAACAATGCGTTAGTGTTGAAAATAACTCTTTGTAGCCTCTAGTACAGAGTGTTAGCCAACCATTTGTTGATAAACAACTTGCTTTGTGACCTCATGGGTTGGGAATTATGCTTGTAGAGCGATGAGGGATCTACAGCTGCACTTGCTTAACTGATTTGTGTCCTAAACAATTTTTTTTTAAGAAAATATATTTACTTCTTAAAGTTTTTGTTTTCATTAAAGAAAAAATACAAATTTTTTACTGTTTTCTGCTTAACTGGTTAGATCTACATTATTTGGTTTCAATAGTTGTTAGTGAGCATTGAAGTTTTGTCGATTATGCTAGTGTTTTACTAAATATGATGCATGGTATATATATTGATTTATGAATGAATATCCCTTTGTAGAAGCAGCTTATTCATCAAAAGTGAAAATTTACAAGAATTGTTTTTCTTGATTTGAGTCAGAGTCCCATATAACTTCATATGTCAACACCCCTACCGAAGACTCTAACGAAGTACATTTAAAATCTACCTAATAAAATCAATCAACAACTCTTTTTAGAGTAAACACACATTAGTTTAGGCTAGGATCTTGGGATAGGCAGTGTGAGTTAACTGCCCAAGATCATACACCGAAACTAGTGTCATTAAAGAGAGAAATCCTTCTGCACTCATACTATCTGGGACCACTCCAGTAAAAGCAGAGCTAAATACGAGACAACATCAGACTATAAGTGAAGGAAACCCACCTTTTCTTACATCTATTTTGGGTATTCTGCGTATCGGGGATCCCTTTGGGGATATCGGAGCTGAGTCGAGGACTCAGGTATCCTACCCACACACCATACTGTTTGCGACTATGTCCCCCCGATAATGTCTCTAATTTGAGGTATTCTTAGTTGTCATACTTTTAGCGATGAGCATAGGGTGATTGGGCCATGGTACTTAACACAGATGAACCTACTTTGTCTTCAGTTTTTGGGAGGGTGCTCGTCTTCAGGAGAGTACTTGGCCCCTTAATCTGAGGTTCAGGCAAATCTCAAGAGTAATCACAACTGTACATTTGGCCAACTCTCTCTATTATTCATTTTGATACTAGGTTTCATCTCGAGTGACCAGTGCTTATCAGACAGGGTCATTTCCCTTTACTTATTGATTGAATTCCTTAGTGTATTTTTTTATTTTTAAAGTGCCAGAGTGTTATCACCGAGACTTTAATAAACATCATTATAAAATTTACTGATAAAATTTATCAGCCACCGCGGCTACATCCGACCGTCGTCGTGAATCTAGATGGTTGTTAGGACTTCCCCCAGTCATTGTGGAGGATCCTCTAAGCCCCAGTGGATCATATTCCCTGTCTTCGGGCAACCAGTCTCCAAGATCTAACACAGAATCAGTGTGGACATCCCACGATTCAATCTTACTAGAGGATTTCTTTACTGAAGGATTTCTTCCTCCATACAATCCTCTGATCACGATTATGTTGGGACCACTCTTGGTTCCCGTTACATTTGTACCTCCTTTGCCTTTCATTGGAACATTGCCACCAATCCCATCGATGATTAATGGGTCATGGGATTTTGTGGACACTTTTGGTCCACCACCACCTCCCCAGTCGACAGTTAGTACCGCACCTTTGATGGTGAACTCTGCTATCCCATCTATCCGAGGTTCAAACCCTATCATGACACCCACCATGAGTGGAACCCAGTACATTTAGGGTTCTACCCCTTTTGTGTTAGCCCCTGGATCTTCAACAAGTGCTACATATAGTGCTACTTATAATGCTCAATATAGCAGGGTTAGCACGGGTCCCTTCAACCAACCTTATGGTTGGCATCCATTGTATAGTTCTAGCCTCCAGGTTCAGATACCTAGGGGCACAGTTCCCAATATACATATACCAACCAGGAATGTAACAGTTCCCCCTCTATTTTCAGGTCTGCAACGTTAGTCATTGATTGACATGAACCCTCCTTATGTTAGTCAAGGACCTATGGTTAGTTATGTGGCGAGCAGGAACCCTCAACAAGGTCCCAGTCAATCCATATGGGCACCTTCAAATGATTCAAAGGGGCACTCCTTATCCTGGGGACATTTCCAACCCCCAGTATAATAACCCTTATGGAAACCCACAAAACAATACTATACCCCAGGGCACTTACTATACCACGAAACCTGTGTATAATATTGGAAACAACATGATGGGAGGACCACAAGGATCCTCACGTCATATGTCATCGCCTTGGTCCGGTTTGGGGGCATCAAACACCTTTCCTTTCTTGGTAAGGCTTGATATCCCCGACTTGTACAAACTCACAAATGACCCCATCTATCACAACTTACTTTGGCTATCAATCTTGCATAAAATCCCCACATACATCCCGAAGTTCGAAGGGAAACAAGGGGAGGATCCGGGTACACACATCACCACCTATCATTTATGGTGTGTTTTTAACTCCATGGTGGATGATAGTATCTGGCTATGGCTCTTTCCCTGCACCCTTACTAACAATGCAGCCAAGTGGTACATTGAGTTACCACGCATTTCAATCAATACCTTTGGCGCTTTAGCGATGGAATTCTTAAAGAACTTCTAGCTACCCATCTGCTATGAGACTAGGATGTAACTCCTCACTTCATTACATCAGGACACCACCACTCACATCTCTGATCATATACATGAATGAAGACGTAGGTGAACATTAGCTAAAGCTCCCCTCCTAGGCTATCTATTAGCAGATTGGTTATGCAAGTCTCTACTCCCCCAAATCTCTAAAGATGTTGCCTTAGGTGGTGCGGTCACAGAAGACCAATCCATTCATCGTGCCCAACACTTAGATTTGATATATTCGTAGTCTGGCACTTTATATGATGTCATTCCCAATGTCCCTCACAACTCTAATGCTCCTCCTACTCAACACCCTGGAGCGCACGTCGATGGGATTATCGACATTACCTCTGGGGCTGCTGAAAAAAAACTCAATGGCCACATTGCCCAGTTTTCAGTTGACCCCTCTACCAAATCAACTGCTCTTCCTACCACCGTGATAAACTCTGTGCAGTCTACACAAAAACCCAGTGGTAAGAACAAGAAGAATAAGAAAATTACCGCTCCTTTTGAAGAGCAGTCAAAAAAGTAGTACAACTCAAAGAAGAAGGTTGTTGCACCTTCTGACGATGGAAAGGACAAACCTTCCCAGTTCCCTTGAAAAATCTGTGTAGAAGGCCACATGAGATATTGTTGTCCGGGTCTTCAAGAATGCACGATTTCATTGCTGAAAAGGACACCAGCAGGACCATTGCAGTCCTAAATAATCCTTTCCCCGCTCAGTAGTAACAACACCTTGTGTCAAACCAACCACAACCCCTATAAGGGGGCAACGTCAATTCACATCATCCTTCAGCTGGTGAAATACCATCTACTGTTTACACCTTTGGAATGGTAGATCTACAAATTAGAGATAAATCTTATGGAGTGCTAGTTGCTAATGCTAAGGAAGCCTCCTCAAGTCAAAACCCACCGCTGCCTAATGATCTTCATATCAAAAGGCCAGTTGCTGATCTTGTGATTCGCCCCCCAAAAGGGGCACTTCATCGCACAACACACAATACATCTGCACGTGTTGCCCAAAACTATAGTATTGTAGAAGATTTGGTGCAAGCGCCGTTTGCTATGTCGGCGCTTGAAGTATTACAAACTTGTCCAACACAAAGGAAATCTCTGCTTTCGGAAATTGGTGGTATCAACCCGCATGATTTAATGCTTGCAATTTTCGACATGGACAAATGTAAACCTCCCCTTTCACACCAACTTGCATTTTAGGCACAAATATTTTCGAAAGGGCGAGGAATACATAGAACTGTCATTAATGAAGGTGCTTCAACCTGCGTCATGTCAGCTTCATGTTGGCCCACTTTGGGTTCTCTAACCCTATGCCCATTGTCAAATTCCCTTAAAGATTTCAATGGCCACACTTTCATCCCAAAAGGTTACCTAGCTAGCTACCCCATCACCTTGAATGGGAAAATGGTAACGGTGGACATCAAAGTCGTAGATAGAAAGCTCAACTATAATCTATTGTTGGGTTGCAGTTAGAATTATGCCATGAATACAATTATGCCTATTGTCTTTCGCATCATCTTATTTCCATTGGATGGAAAGATAGTCACAGTGGACCAACTATCCTTTTGCACCACTAATTATTCCTCGTTACCCATCAGCTCTATACCCTTGGTGTGTGGTGTACCTAACTCTTATGTCAGTATCAGTACTGGTCTATTGAAGGGCTCTTACCTGATGGATTGTTTCCCTCTTCTTACACCCATGGTTCCACGGACAATCAATATTGTTTAATCCATTCCTCATGAACCAAACGATCCTTGGATCCTACCAGCCCCTTCAGACATTGACACTTACAGAGAAAAAATTCTACTGTCACCAGCTCAATTGGCCTACCAGGCCATTCAATATGCATTTGAATCTCTAGTCACTTTGGTCACAACCAATAGTACCACCTCCCCTCCCATAACTGCTCCTTCTTTTGATCTCCTCAATCAAGTCTGTTATGGCCTAAATCTACCTCAGGCTGAGAAGGCAGGATTTAGGGTAACATCAAACCACGCTTAACTTGGTATCTAGCCCTACTAGGTCGGGAGAGGGCTCTCTCCTTGTCAATCTTAGAAAATATGGCCAATGAAGCTTGAGATGACTGATGTAATGACTAATTTTAGGCTAGGTATGTGTACCGAGGTGCTTGATTTAATTTAAGACGGGTTTGTTGGTTCATTTGTGAAAGGCAGATTTGGGTCCGAGGAATGGACATAGTCTTGCAGATATCTCTATGGGGTGAGGTAGGAAAATGTTTTAGCACTTCAAGATGAGTGAGATGTAGATATTTTAGACTGGTGAGGGGTTGGAGAGGGCATGAAAATCTCAGGGATCCTCTTCAAACAGATGAAAACATAAATAACTAAACAAACCCTAGGTAGAGCACTGCAATTTCAATGTATTCTACCTTTATCCTTGTTTGATTTAGTTAAGATGAAGCAAAGAGAGATAATGGCATAAATAAAACACATGTAAACTTGTAATTATAAAAGAAAAAACAATACCAAATCAAGATGCCACAAGAATCCCATACAGTGCTGCAAACCCTGGTCAATTCCTTTGCCAAACTACTGAAAATGAATGTACAATAATGCTCAAAGCATTCACAAGAGTCCAACCTTTACCAATGACTGAAAAACTACTATATATAGGCAAAAAACAACTCATGCTAGGCTTTAGGAGTCGTGTTCATGAGTTTAGTATCTGTTTCAACAAGATCTAAACTAATAACTAAAATGTAGGCAGTGGAATAGCATGCCTCTAAAACCTATGAAATTGATTCATTCAGTTGCAAACTACTTTTTCATGATGAATCTACCTCTATGAGTGAAAATTTAGCATAATTACATCAAAATCCATCAAGTCACATTAAATTACAGCATGATTTTAACTATTAGAAAGAGAAAAGTCAAACTGTGAAGAAACTAGGCGAAAAACAAAGTTTTTTTGGCCAAAATGAGCAAATTTTGTCCTATGCGTCGCGTTGATTTCCCTATGCGTAGCTCCTTTTGCAGCTGAGTTTAGAGGCCTTCCCGTGCACAAAATTTGCTCCAAGTGAGTTTTTTGAAAAGGTCTATCTGTCTAATTTCCAGAACAAGTGGAATTTGGCCTCCATTTTCCCCTCCAAAAAATGAGTTCTCCCAACACTACTTCCTGTGTGTCCAAAAAGGGGCAGAAAGGTCATTTTGAGGTGTTTTTGACCTTTTTGGGAGCTCAAAACCTGTCAAAATTTCTTGGCCATGTGAGGGAATTCATATTTTTCCATGAGAAATCCAAAAATGTAAGCCATTTTGCAAAATTATTAGCCAACTCAATGTGTAGCGCTGGTGGCGCAGCGCATCAGATGAAAATTCCTGTGTTGCAAAATTTGATGCGTAGCGCCACTAATTTGATGCATAGCGCCCTTTTGTGGACCGATTTTGGAGGCCTTCCCAGTGTCCAAATTGGGTGAAGAATAGCTTGTTGGAAATATTATTGAGTTTAATTTCCAAAACATCTTGAATTTCTCAATTTTGAGTTCATTTTCCCTATCAAAAATCAAATCTCCCAAGACTGGTCAAAATGTGCAAAATGAGGCTACCTAAATACAAATTGTTGTTGCATTCAACTTTTGAAGGTCTTCCTCAACCCCAAATTGAGCTCATGATAGCTCATTGGAAAGTGCGTTGTGTCTAGTTATCATTTCATGCATCAAAGAAGTCATTTGGCCAACCAAGCTAGGAGAAATATTGATTTTCCCAAGGTCACTCTAGAGGTGCAACAATTCTCCTGAGGCAACTATATTTTTGACATTTCTATAAAACCATGACACTTGTGTAAAAGGTGAAGAATTTTTTTCTTCCTTGGCCTATTATGGATAAAAATCTCTCTTAGTTTTCCTAAATGCATCTTTTCTTGCTCAGAAACATCATTGGAGTAAAACCTATACTGATGTGTGGAACAGGGGATTTGTCGAAATGAAGTTAAATGAAGGGGATAAGGGGCTTCTAAATTCTTGAGAAAATTTTTGGAAGTAGGGAGGGATGTTAGAAATTAGGGGAAAGTGAAATTTCAAAGATTGAGTGAGGGTAAGGGGACCAAAAGGGCAAAACACAGGCCTAGCCTAGAAAATTGTCAAGTTGTAGCAAGAAACTAGGGTTTGTGTGAAAATGAGGAATTTGAGGGATATCAGAGGTGGGAAGTGTTTAATAAGCTACATTAAGGATAGGGGAAGGTGTATGAACATCAGGATATAAGTTTTGTTGATGATTTGACCATCCAAGAGAATTTACCTTCAAAACCCTAGGAGAGGGAAATGAACCTTAACTAAGCACAACTGAAGCATGAACAAGGTGTAAAATGACCCATTGGAACCTAACATGATGATGACAACCCTCTGAATGATAGTACACTTAGCTGAATGGTGACATGGACCGACATTTGGACAACTTTGATAGGAGTAAAAGAAAACCCTAGACCTAATACCTAGTGACCAAATTTTACTTGAAGACTCACTGAAATGACAAAATTTGACCTTGACACCTTAAAATCACTTTGTAAGAGCATGTTTGATCATTAGAGGAAGGCTGCAAAGACTGACACTAACATTGGCTGCAATGGGGATGGTAGATCCTTGGAGGTGCCAAGAACCGCAGATCTTTGGGAGAGCAGACAAGTGCCTTCATCCATTGGGCAATGGAGTCAAAAACTCAAACTGAAATGCATGACTAAAAACTGACGACGTGGTGATGCAAACTAACTTGAAACTGACTCAATACTAAAACACAACTGACAAACTGGAAAATATGCTCAAAATGGATCTTATTCAATAAAGCCTAATCTAATTGTTCCATTCATCACCTAATCAAGTGAAATGAAACAACCAATGCAACCAAGTAAGCATTTTGGATGCTGTTTGCATTCTCCACAAGTGCTTGCTTATGAACAACAAGAGAGAACTACTGAAAGGCAACTCCCATGAAAACTTGTGAACAGATCTGTTGAATGATATGAATTCTCTATTTGACTCCAAGAACACTACATAAGGATCTCGAAATTCATGCACAATGGGACTTAGCTCATCCAATGGATTACTTCTCTTCTCCTCATACCATGAATGCAAACTTTCATCTGAGCTTTGTGACGAGACTCCTGCTGAAAATGACAAAGAAACCAGCTGCCAGATCAAGTTTGTATCAATACTTTTGTCAAGCTCACAGATAGGAGAAGGACTTTGACTGTAGACATTATCCAACACATCAGCTATTGGATTGTGAAAAGCTTGAAAAGATTGTTGCAACCCATTTTCTATTGGTTCCCATGAGATTTCATGATTTTCTACAGGCTACTCATTTGAAGGTATACTATGCAATTTTCCCTTCAAAAACTGAAATGATTCAAAACAAAATGGAACGTAATCATCTTGCATCATTTGATAATATGGTCTAGCTTCCAAGTCTTCATCTGCAACTTGATAAGCAATGGGATTTAAGGGCTGCAACTCTGGATATGAGAAGTCTTGAACAAGTTTTTCATTGCCCTTAAGATGGTATAGATCAAAACTTATCGATGATTGATTTTTGATTGCATGAAGTTTGTCTCTAATGAACTGAAATGAAGCAAAAGAAAAAGGCAAAGATCCTTCACTTACTTCAAAATTTGCTAGACTTTTGTCATCATTTCCATAGCTGATATGCATCAGTTGATCATTGTATTCAAGCTACTGAAAGTGAACTTCCTCCTCCCACAAACTAGCTGCTGATTTTTCTGCAAGATTAGCTTCTGTTTGGAGAATATAATCATCATCATACTAATCAAACTGAGGAAAATCATTAGTATAAAACACATCATCAAGCATACATTTCATATCAATAGATCTCTCTTCTCCAAGATGATCTATAAGACAATCATTATCAGATCTATGACAATTGGGATAAGAAAGAATTTTTTTTGGATTAACAACTTGTTCTTCTTCAATCAGCGATTCATGGGCTTGAACATTATACTCATTCCTTGTGATGATCCTTTGCATCATCTCTTCCACTACACTTACCAAAATTTCAAGCTTTACCTCTAGAGATGTCGATTCCTCCGGATCTATGTTTTTCATCTCTTCTTCCTTCAACTTTGCCCTTCAGATCAGCAAATGAGCCTCTACATCTACTGCATTGTTTTGCATCTCTTCAAGTGTTGCAAGATTCCTTTCTCTTAACTGAAACTCCATTTCTAGATCAAAGGCACCCGAGTAGTGCAGGAGAGTGGATCCAAGAGGAGGTCTTATATTAAGCGGCATCGAATAATAAACTTGGTTAAATCTAGCAGAAAATTGTTGTATTGTCTCCCCTGGAAATCTTTTCAGCTGGTTATACTCTTCTATAATCAAGAAAGGGTTTTGTCTGATCATCCACCTGTTGAGGAAAACTTTGACGAATTGCTGGAAATCTGAGATGCTCACATCATGCAGGGTTTTGAACCAACTCTTGACTTTGCCTTGCAACGAAAGAGCAAAAATCCTAATACTAACATCTTCTTCATCAACTTCAGAAAGGTCGAGAAAAGACTCAAAATTCAATACATGTCTCTCAGCAGTGATATTTTCGTGTTCGCCATCAAATCTTGGTAGATATAGATCATGATTTTTAGGGAAATCATGGGATATAGGAGGTAAAATCAGAGGCTTGTATCGATCTGGAATTTTCAAGGTAGTGGGGTATGTACAGAAGCTGTAGAATCAGTCTTGGTCTCTTGAGGCTCATCATTTTGAAGATGGTCATCACAAGATTCATAAGAAGGGTCTTGATCAAGCTCAAAGGCATGCAAATCTTTGGAATTCACAATCTTCAAAGGGAAGGAATCAAATGCAAGCTAAGGATCTTTTCTCAAATACAATATACTTTGCAAAGCCTTCTTGATATTCTCGTGAAAAGAGAAGAAATAATTTATAACTAAGAACAAAATGTCTTGGATGAAATTCCAACTTGAATACCTGATCTTTCCATATTGTCCTTTCATGTTTTTGTTGGTCAGGTTCATTCTCTAGTGGAGTCCTTGGATCTGATCTCGAAATTGATTTAGATTCGCCAGGTGAATTATTTTAGCCTTGTGGTGTCTGATCATTGTCCACCATCAACAATCAGGTCTGAACTTGATTACATTTTGCTGAGGAAACTAGATGTTCATTTCATAAACTAGACCTGAGATTGACTGAAGCAACATTCATCTATTATGCACTTGCAGAGCAAGAGAAATTCAAAGGCTACCTGGATAACTTTAGGCTCTGTCTATAGTTTATAAAGCAGAAAACAAACTTTTCATTTCCCTAGTATGGTCGCCAATATGTTATGGCCTAAATCTACCTTAGGTTGAGAAAGGCAGGATTTAGGGTAACATAAAACCACGCTTAACCTGGTAGCTAGCCCTACTAGGTCGGGAGAGGGCTCTCTCCTTGTCAATCTTAGAAAAGATGGCCAATGAAGCTTGAGATGACTAATGTAATGACTTATTTTAGGCTAGGTATGTGTACCGAGGTGTTTGATTGAATTTAAGACGGGTTTGCTGGTTCATTTGTGAAAGGCAGATTTGGGTCCAGGGAATGGACACAGTCTTGTAGAGATCTCTATGGGGCGAGGTAGGCAAATGGTTTAGCACTTCAAATTGGGTGAGATGGAGAGCTTTTAGACTGGTGAGGAGTTGGAGAGGGCATGAACATTTTAGGGATCCTCTTCAAATAGCTGAAAACATAAATAACTAAACAAACCCTAGGTAGAGCACTGCAATTTCAATGTATTCTACCTTTATCCTTGTTTGATTTAGTTAAGATGAAGCAAAGAGAGATAATGGCATACATAAAACACATGTAAACTTGTAATTACAGAAGGAAACACAATACCAAATCAAGATGCCACAAGAATCCCATAAAGTGCTACAAACCCTGGTCAATTCCTTTGCCAAACTACTGAAAATGAATGTACAATAATGCTCAAAGCATTCACAAGAGTCCAACCTTTACCAATGACTGAAAAACTACTAGATATAGGCAAAAAAAAACTCATGCTAGGCTTTAGGGTTCAATTTCATGAGTTTAGGAGCTTTCTCAACAAGATCTAAACTAAGAGCTGAAAATTAGGCAGTGGAACAACATGCCTCTAAAACCTAGGAAACAGATTCATTCAGTTGCAAACTACCATTTCACGATGAATCTACCTCTATGAGTGAAAATTTAGCATAATTACATCAAAATCCATCAAGTCACATTAAATTACATCATGAGTTTGACTATTAGAAAGAGAAAAGTCAAACAGTGAAGAAACTAGGCGAAAAACGAAGTTTTTTGGCCAAAATGAGCAAATTTTATCCTATGCGCCGCGCTGATTTCCCTATGCATAGCGCCTTGTTGCAGCTGATTTTAGAGGCCTTCCCATACACCAAATTTTTTTCAAGTGGGCTTGTTGGAAAGGCTTGTCTATAAAATTTCTAGAACAAGTGGAATTTCTAAATTTGGCATCCATTTGCCCCTCCAAAAATGAGTTCTCGCAACACTGCTTCCTGTGTGTCCAAAAAGGGGCAAAAAGATCATTTTTGAGGTGTTTTTGACCTTTTTGGAAGCTCAAAAATTGTCAAAATTTCTTGGCCATGTGAAGGAATTCATATTTTTCCATGAGAAATCCAAAAATGCAAGCCATTTTGCAAAATTATTAGCCAACCCAATGCGTAGTGCTGGTGGCACAACGCATTAGATGAAAATTCCTGCGTTGCAAAATTTGATGCATAGCGACACTAATTTGATGCATAGTGCCCTTTTGCGGACTGATTTTGGAGGAATTACTGGTGTCCAAATTGGGTGTAGGATAGCTCATTGGAAAAATTATTAAGTATAATTTCCAAAACATTTTTAATTTCTCAATTTGGAGTTCAGTTTCCCTATCAAAAGTCAAATCTCTCAAGATTGGTCAAAATGTGCAAAATGAGGTTGCCTAAATGCAGAGTGTTGTTTCAGTCAACCTTTGGAGGTCTTCCTCAACTCCAAATTGAGCTCATGATAGCTCATTGGAAATATAATTGTGTCTAGTTATCATTTCACTCATCAACCAAGTCGTTTGGCCAACCAAGCTAGGAGAAATCTTTATTTTCCCAAGGTCACGTCAGAGGTGCATCAATTCTTCTGAGGCAACTATATTTTTAACATTTCTCTAAAACAATGACACCTGTGTAGAAAGTGAAGGAGGTTTTTCTTCCTTGGCCTATTATGGACAAAAAAATCTCTCAACTTTCCTAAATTCATCTTTTCTTGCTCAGAAACATCATTGGAGTAAAACCTATTCCGATGTGTGGAACAAGGGATTTCTCAAAATGAAGTGAAATGAAGGGCATAAGGGGCTTCTAAATTCTTGAGAAAATTTTTGGAAGTAGGGAGGGATGTTAGAAAGCATGGGAAAGTGGAATTTCAAAGATTTTGTGAGGGGAAGCTGTCCAAAAGGGAGAAACATAGGCCTAGCCTAGAAAATTGTCAAGTTGTAGCAAGAAACTAGGGTTTGTGTGAAAATGAGGAATTTGAGGGATATCAATGATGGGAGGTGTTTAATAAGGTACATTAAGGTTAGGGGAAGGTGTATGAACATCAGGATACAAGTTTTTCTCATGATTTGACCATCCAAGAGAAATTACCTTCAAAACCTTAGGAGAGGGAAATGAACCTTACCTAGGCACAACTGAAGCATGAACAAGGTGTAAAATGACCCATTGGAACCTGACATGATGATGAAAACCCTCTGAATGATGGTACACTCAGCTGAATGGTGACATGGACTGACATTTGGACAACTTTGACAAGAGTAAAAGCAAACCCTAGACCTAATACCTATTGACCAAATTTTACTTGAAGACTCACTGAAATGACAAAATTTGACCTTGACACCTTAAAATCACTTTGTAAGAGCATGTTTGATCACTGGAGGAAGGCTGCAAATACTGACACTAACAAATTCCTACCTTCAGATGAAGCTATTAGAGATATCATGTGTTTAGAAGAGCGACCTTGGTAGGACTCTCACCATCATGTTTCGATATCTGATTAAGACACGATGCCTCTTCAAATCCTATCATTTGATGCACCTGAAATTGTTTCCTCACCTTATATGACTATCCAAACTTTGGACTCGGAAGGGAACATGGGAAACATTTCAAAGACATTACTCATTGATATTTCCTTCATGATAGGCATCATAGAAAACATCCAAGTTGGAGTAGATTTCACTCCTGAGGAAATTGCAAGCTTCACCTACCTTTTTAAGGAATTCCACGATGTATTCACTTGGTCTTACGAGGAAATGCCTGACATAGATCTATCTATTTTCAAGCATGAGATCAAGATATATGACAATGCTAAACCTACCTACCAAAGGCTTCGACTAGTCCAACCCCACAAAATGGCAGCCATCAAGACTGAGGTGGAAAATTTGTTACGTGCTGGTTTCGTCTATCATGTTCCCTTAACATAAAGGGTTTCCAATCTAGTTCCTGTTGATAAGAAACAAGGAACCATCCGTGTATGTGTCAAATATCAGGACTTGAACTTTGTGTGTCTGAAGGATAATTATTTGACACCATTCATCGACCAAATCATCAATGACTGTGCTGGTTTCGAATCATTCTCATTCATGGATGGTTTCTCAGGTTACAACCAGATTTCCATAAAACCAAGGGACTAGCACAAAACCACCTTTGTTTGCCCATGGGGAATCTTTGACTATCGAAAACTCCCATTCTGTTTAGAGAATGTTGGAGCAACATTTCAATGGGCCATGTATTACACATTTCACGATATCAGACATATCGTTCAAGCTTACTTGGATGACCTTCCAGCCCATTCCAATAAGCGAGTGCAACACCTAGATCATTTAAGAGCCATCTTTCTTAGGTGGCGGTTCTATAGCATACGTCTAAATCCACATAAATGTGTTTTCTTTGTCGAGTCTGGATGCTTACTTGGATTCATTGTCTCCAAGTATGGGATTAGGGTTGATCCCGATAAGGTAAAGGCAATTACTCAATTTCTTGAACCACAATCCATTCTGCAACTCCAACATTTGGAAGGGAAAGAAAACTTCTTACGACGGTTCATCGTGAACTATGCTGAGTTAACGAAAGGTTTTATGCACCTACTTAAGAAGGGAGTGCCATATATGTGGGATGATCAAGCTCAACGATCATTTGATGCCTTGAAAAGGGTGCTTATATCAACCCCACTCCTTAGCGCTCCCAACTATGGGCGCAACTTTCTTCTATACCTGGCAGCCTCGCCATCCTCTCTAGGAATGGTCTTGGTTCAAACTCATGATGACCAGAGTGAGCATGTGATATACTATCTATCGAAAGGCCTGGCTAGGCCCGAACTCAGATATTCACATGTGGAAAAGTTGTCCTTGGCAGTTGTCTTTGTTGTCAACCGCTTCTGACATTACATATTGCTGTGATAGACTACTGTCATCGCCTTGGAGAATCCCATGAGACACATTTTGTCTCGTCAAGTCATTGGAGGGAAATATTCCAAATGGATAGTGATCCTCCAACAATTTGATTTGGTTTTCACTGCTGCCAAGGTGAAAAATTCCTTAGTCTTCACCAAAATTTTGTCGGATCTTCCCATTGTCGATCCTAACGAGATAGCCCATGATCCTCTTCCAGATGAAGTTGTCTATCTTATCAACACTACTGACCCTTGGTATGGTGACATTCTTGTCTACCTCCAAGAGAAACGTTTCTGTCCTGAACTATCGTCCGGTGATCGTCATCGCATCCACCACCAAATCATTGTCACATTCGTAATCCAATCTTGTTAAGTCATTATTTAATGGTACGACTCTTGGAATGTCAATTTGAGGTTATCACATATGAACACATTCCTAGAGAATTCAATATAGTTGTTGTTTCATTGGAAAACTATGTGTTAGATTGGCATATGTCTCATTCACTATAGTTACATGCATGAAAGTAAATATTTACACAGTTAAAAATTTACAAAAACACTGAAAAAACATTTACATCATAAAATACCAATATATATATATATATATATCAAATCCAGTCTTTTACATTAGAAAATTTCCAAAACTTAGGTGTTTTAAGTACAAAATGGCTACTAAGCCTAGCTATAAACTCCCACTGGCTATACCATGTGTTTGCTAATAGAGCCTGCTGCTCATGAAAAGATAACACTACTCTAGCTATCCTTTGAAGAGGAACAAGAAATAGCTCAGGAACATTGACTATGTGTCACTGCATATGAGCAGGGATCTCCCTCATAGGAAGGGGGGGCACACCCATGCTCAAGCCCTCCAAGTTCCTCAGAACCTCGCGAAGACTCTCAGCATCACCCCCCCCCCCTTCGGGTAGTTGTCCTACTTTCCTCACTTGGTAAGGCTTGCTTACAGTTCGTACTAGTGCCACATCCGTGTTAAGAAAAACGCTTCATGTTAGTACTTGTTCACCCATAAAATCAACAAAAACATAACATAAACATTAAAAAGCTTAAAAATACTTTAAGTACTCTTAAAAATCATTCTTACCTTAAGGCCCCCAGTTTGTACTAGGTGGAAAAATCAAGTCAGGGTTGCCGGTGAAGTCAATGCCCTCATAGCCATAGTCGTCAGTCATCACAATCTGGCCACTAAGCCATTCGAAGAAATCTTCTTCAAAAAACTGTTGGATAGGTCCTCCTCCTGTGCGAGGATCAAGTGATGCCCATTGCCTTTTTCTAGGCTCCCTCAGATGGAGGGGACTTAAGCTCCTCCGCTGGCACATAACTGACACCCTCTCAAGTATGAAGGAGACAATGAGAGTGCCATACCCAAAACTCTGTTGGGTCTGAGTCTTGCATGTGGTCAACTCTGCCTTCAAGTAGTGAAGCACTGCCTTGCATGAATTGAATATCTATAGCTCTCATAGATCTGGATCTAATAATCTCTATAGGGACTCTGTTGCTGATGAGTTTGCTCTCAGGGATGCAGTAAGCTCGAACCAACTTCAGGGTGGATCGAGGATCAGGCCTACCCCTGGTCAGGTTTTCCTATGCTCCTATGCATGACAAACTTGTCAAGAAATATATATCATCTTGGTTAATGGCTAACTCATGATCCCCATTATTGAACAATTGTTCACGTTCATCCTAGTGCTGAATAATCCAACTCAAAAGGTCCTCCTGACCTTTCATCAAGTCCACTGTGCATACTTCATCAACCCACAATGACACAATGAAAGTACGCAAGCAAGATCATTTCACATAATCAAATCAACCCAAAAATAAGTGAAAATGGGGCAAAAAATCTCATTAAATCATTGCCTGGATTTTTGGGGTGCGCCTCATGCACTAACACCCCCCCAGTGACAAACAGGGAGGATTAGAACCCTCCACTAGGTCATAAAGGGCGTTTAACGCTCCCTACAGGCCTGGTAGGGGATGTTAGGGGAAATTAATGAACTAGGGCTCCCTAGATCTCCAAAAAATCACCCCAAAAGTAGAAAAAAAAAAGGTTGAATAATTCAAGATTAGGTTTTTGGCATCTACTTGGGACTGACGGCACATCGAATGGTGGCCCATATCTCCCGCAATCGTCCGTGGAAAATTTGCTCCTCTTTTGCTCCAAAACACTCTCTCAAATGATGCAAATGGTGAAAGTGGAGGCTCGACAACTCCCTTTTAGTCACTTTGGAGTCATGAATTATCTTAATTAAAGTCATTAAAGTAGAATTAGTCCATTTCCAATGATATTTATCATGCGCCATGACCCCATATTTACAAAAATTGCTCATGTTTTGATGAAATAATTTTCAAGATTGAGCGACAGAAATGACCATGTTCAATTCTCAATGAGCACTTTCTTTTATGGGATGTTTTCTCGCTCTAAAAATGAAAAATCCTCGTGTATTTCATCATCAGGATTGTTAAACACTTACTATGATGGTCTGAGCAGCTCTTTTTCCCTCTTTTTCTAGCTCACTAAACTGAAAAAGATCGACTGAGCATTCTTTTTTGGGACTTTTTTCTCGCTCATAAAATCGAAAAGAGCCTGAGTTCCTTCTTTAGGCTCATTAAAAATTTATGAAGAAGCTTCGAGCATTAGTTTTAGGAACTTTTCTCACTCTTTAAATCGAAAAAACCCCAATTTTTCATCATTGGGTTCGTTAAACACTTACGACAACGATATGATCGCTTTCTTTTTTGGGGCTATTTCTTGCTCTTAAATCAAAAAATCCTCGAGTTTTTCCCTTCTTTAGGCTCGTTAAATCTAAAAAGAAGGAATGAGAAGTTCTTTTACCTCCTTTTCTCTCTCACTAAATTGAAAAAGATACCTCAATTTTTATTCATTTGACTCGTTAAAATTTGATGAAGGTCTATTGAGTTTGTCGTCGCATGACTCATTAAAATTTCACGATGAATATCAAGTTTACTCCTTCTACTCGTACCTGTAACAAAATGAAGCAAACATCTATTGAGCATAGGCTTCTCTTTATCTAGACTTAGTAGAATAACTTACGGTAAAGGAGTTGTTCCGAGTACACTATTAAACCTTTGTCGCACCCGGTTAAAAACTATGACAAAGGGACCACCTTGGAGTCATTCTTTATGATATTTTTAGACTCTCGAAATATGAAAAGACCACTGAGTTGTCTCATCCGGAGTCATTAAATTACACAGATGAGGAATAGAGTTGTTCATTTTACAATCCTTTTCAGAATTTTAAAACATGAAAATATTGATGAGTTTGGCTGTCTAGACTCATTAAAATAATTAGATAGGTCATAGAGTCGTTCTTTTTATGGTCCTTTTCAGACTCTTAAAACATGAAAATATCAACAAGTTTACCTGTCTAGAATCATTAAACTAATTAGATGGGGAAAGTGGACAATACAATTGCATTATGTTCCTTATTTTTGAAAAGAGTTTTTTGGCAGCAGTCGCTCCCTTGAGCATGGCACTCCCTCAGATAAACCTTCCCTGTGATGGCCTCTCAATATGAATCTTACCATCCTATGAGTTTAGTCTATATACCCCAATGTTCTTGCATCTCTGTATCCTAACACTCTTTAATGTTCATGAATCTAGTGCTGCATGGTTAAAACCATTGTCGTGCCTTCTATTGTTCAAGGGAAAACCTTTATCTTTTGTTTCCTCCATTAAACCATCAAGCATATCCTATCATCATGCCCTCTACCGCGCTTTGATCCAATGCTCAAAATATTACTCAAGAAACAATCATTCTTGTCCCATTTCATGTCGACTAATGTAGGACACCTTACTACCTAACTCTCGATAGGTCTCTTCCTATCGACTTCAACACTCTATCTAGGAAGAAGACCCATAAACACTTTAGTGCCTTGGTACTTACAGACATCAGTGGTAGGCCACCTTGTTGTTGGTTAGGGGTTTTCATTATTGGCTCCTTGTAAAATGATTCTACGAGTGTTTGACGACAAAAACATTATTCACACTTGCTAGATTTTATTGTGCATCTTGGAGACCATCACCATTATCAGTTGTCGTCCTCGCGTCTATTAACGATCTCCATTATGGAATAGTAATAATACGATTTCATGCATGTTCGACATCAACACCTATATTGACATGTATCGATCTATGCTGTTGCATTGAAGCAAAAATCAAGACCTTGGGTACAGGCTTGCATCACTCAGCCTTGTTTCCTCTCCCAAGTTGCGTTTATTGTTTTTTGGAGACAACTCATCAGAATGATCCTATTATGACATAGGTTCTACATTGTGCTTATCAGCGGCCAACATCGTCATATCTCTTTTATGAGAAAATCACTTTGACATAGCTACTGAGCATGGGAATGCCCAACTCAGGACATGATTTTAGTTGTTTTATATATATGTGTTGTATCAGGTTTCTCATACCGCCCGAAGCTCCGATAATCTCTCTCTCTTTTTTCCAAAGGAAAGGACAGTTAAATATAAAGTATTTCAGCCATTGTCGTAGTCTCTAATCTCACACTTTAGGGGGCATCTGTTATACAAGAAAATGACCTCCTCATTAGCTCAAAGGAGAAAGACATGATGACTAAAGGACTAACCAAGTTCATAGGTCTAGTTATCAAGATAACACTGTCTAAACACTAGCAACGTTATTTATAAAGCTTCCTAGCAAGGCTAAGGGTGCGTTAGTGCCCAAAGTAACTCTGTTTGTTACCTCAGGAAGAGCGTTAGTGAACCCTAATGAGTTTCTATGGGTCAAAGGAGTGAGTTGATTGAGAAAGTATCCCTAGATTCTATCCTATGTCATCTCATAAAAGCAAGGAAGCATTAGAACTCGACCTGTTTGTGGGAATTACTAATTCCTAATGGAGTACGCAAAAATGAAAGAGCACAAAGGCATGGAAACATCACTGCTTTTTCCTAATGGAACTCATGAAGGACTTGGAAATCCTATCCTCACATGCTATATATGCAAGGCTAGGGCCATTTTGAAAGGGGTCGAACCATTTGAAAGGATTGCCTATTTCACTATCAAGCAGAGTCTTAGACTAAGCAATTAGAAGAGGTTAAGAAGGGAGAGAGAGAGAGAGAAGCTGGAGGGGTAAGGGAAGGCTGATGCAACTGATGGTTGTAATCACTCTTTCTACATCAATATACAACTGCAATTGTGTTTTCCAATCTGAGATGTTGATAGTATGACTTGTTTGAATGTTTATTCAATATCATTAGCATGAGTGGCTTAGATATATGCAACTAGATATATTTATATGTTCATGCATTGTTCATCAAGGTTTTATGTTGTGATATTACGCTTGTCTTTTCTATGTGCAAGTTTTGATCTGGAGCTGGCTCGGGGTCTTTTGCCTAGCTACATTGCGCTCTCTAACAACACCACACTAAGACTTGAGGTAATAATTCCTTCTCGCTTTAATATTCATTTGTTAAGAATAGATATGCATGCATCTTTGTGACAACTGCTACTAATCTGACTATTTGCCAAGGATCTCGGGAAGATCCTTGAGGGTTTCTACTTCACCAAACATCCGTGCATTAATCTCTATAAAAATGTCACACCCATAGACCTTGATTTCTATGAAGTCCTCAAACAAGTACCAGTTCCCCACCCTAGCATCCTTGCTGAGCTGGTGGATTATGTTGTCTTGAGGGGGCTGGACCCTGGTTCAGCATTAGTAAGCCAAACAAATCCCTACACTACTAGCCCTTTCGACATCAGCCCACGAAGGGCGGACTGAGGTCTCACCCAAAGCAGTATGGGGGGATGCTGGAACCAAGTTTCTACATGCTTGAGATGGTTGTGATGTTGGTTTATTCCAACAATACTTGCCTTCATGTAGGGTGCTTCGCACTCTGTTCTATCCTTTAGTACCTTTCCGATCTATTACAATCGGCTTTTGTGCAACCCTAACCAAGGGTTGAAGTCCTTTTGTGATAATGTGGCAATGAACTACACTATTTCCCAAACTAGACTAAGTATCCTACTTATTTTATTGACAAATCTTAATTATATTTGCGTAAACAAATGTTCTTACTTGCATTCACTTAACCAATACAGTTATACACATTCATGCATCATATAAGCATTAGAAGTGAAATGCATACCCAATATAATAGATGCATAAACAGGAAATAAAGACACAGAAATGATAAAAACTTCTCTTTATTAATACTTCCAGATGATTATAGACTCGAATCGCCCTACACACTTAGCTGCAG
The DNA here is from genome assembly GCA_031772625.1 of Pinus tabuliformis. Lineage (NCBI taxonomy): Eukaryota > Viridiplantae > Streptophyta > Pinopsida > Pinales > Pinaceae > Pinus > Pinus tabuliformis. The sequence continues at coordinate 1,156,911,267 of CM062811.1, forward strand.
ACTATTAGGCCTCTGCACACTTAGCTTCAGAGCTTGTACCTACACTATGACCCAAAACTTAGACTTACACTTCAGAGCTATCTTGCATACATCATATCTTCATTATTCCATCTATCTTATGTTTATTTCTTCTATCTACTTAGAGCTTCACTCTATTTATACAATCCCATGGTCTGCGGACCATGGGTAGATCTTCTATAGCCGACATTACATTGTCAAAATAAGGGAAAATAAACTTATGACTCTTTAACAACTACAAGCTCCGTGCCCACAAAATGCAGAGTCTTTACAATGGAATTACAAAATTGGACCAAAATTTGGGCTCTAAGCCCCAAAAATACCCTTGGGGGATCCCGCGCCCAAAAGGCCCCCAACACAAACATCGTGACTTACCCTCGAGTCACTTTGCAGGTGTAGAGATCTTAGTGTGAGGACCTCCGAGCTCTGTTTGGATCCCTACAACTTTAGTAGTGAACTGAGAAACCATGTGCTGGACTTCTTCCATGCGCTGTTTGGTGACCATTGCTTTTGAGCTGCTACCCAGTATCCTCTCTTGAGTTTGTTGCAGTTGCGCGAGCTCTACCTCAATGGAGGCTATAATTGTATATGCCTCATCGATCCATCGCTGTAGGCATGCTTTTAAGACTACTTCCTTATGCCGAGTGACATCCACTTGTTCCTTGAGAAACTTTGCCTGTTGCATCCTTGCAAGCCTGTGTGTAAGGGAAACCGTTTGCGTGGTCCCTTTTACCTCATCATATTTCTATTGCAGCTTGCACGCCTCTGTCTATAGTTGCTCTATGTTTGGGTCCTCCTGCAGGGTGTTTAGGACCTCGAATGACTGTTCAAACAACTTCAGGCACTTTGTCACTGCACTGTCAACCACCGCCATTGTTGTTGTGATCGCGGTGGTACGCTATTCTCTGACCTCTAACGAAGTTGAAGGTTGAGCCTTCAACTGTAGTTCTACAATCTGCAGGTTCAATTCCAACTAAACCATGATCATCTCTTCTTTTGCATCGCGTGCCCCTGTGGCTAATGTACAGACGCGTGCCTCCACCGTTTCCTCTGCTTAAATGGCCAACTCCAGGAACATTTGTCAGGCTTCCTCCACAATTTCCTACGTGGATTCCTTAGCTGTCACTACTCCTAGTTCCATTGCTATAGGATAAAATACACGGTGTATGGAGAATGGAGATACCCTCAAAGGTCTTCCCGGGACCTTTGGTAGACTGTAAGATTATCTGCAACCGTCACAAAGTTACATGCATGTTCATAAACAATAACTAACTATCAAAGTAGGACAAATAGATTACCTCAAGCCTCTATGTAGATTTGTTGGAGAGCACAATGCAGCTAGGTGGAAGTCCCCTAAGCTAGCTCTAGATCAAGTCCCGCACATAGAAGAGACAAGCATAATCACAACATACAACTCTGATAACTAATACATGAATACATAAAAGAACATCTAGTTACACATAACTAAGCTACTCATGCTAAAAGGTATTGGACAAACAACTAAATGAATGATAGTACCAACACCACGGAGTAGACAATACAACTGTAGTTCTATATTAATGTTGGAAGAGTGATTACAACCATCTGTTGCATCAGCCTTCCCTTACCCCTCCAGCTTCTCTCTCTCTCTCCATTCTTACCAACTTCTTATGATTTGAGAAAATGCTCGAAAATCAAGTATGCTATCCTTTCAAATGATCTAACCTCTATCACCATAGCCCTAGCTTTGCTTATGTAGCAACTGAGTTAGGGTTGCCAAGTTCCTCCATGAGTTCCTTAGGGTAAAAGCAATGAAGTTTCCATGCTTTTAGCTCTTTCCCATTTGCCTCCTTCATTAGGATTAGAAATCCCCCAAATAGGTCAAACTTGAGATGTTTCCTTGCTTTTCTTGAGTAGATCAAGGAGCAAATATCTAGATATTTATGAGTCAATGCGCTCCTTTGACCCTTAAAATTTCATTAGGGTCCACTAATGCTATTCCCGAACTAGAAACTAGAGTTAGTTAGGTCACTAACGCTCCCTTAGGCTTGCTGAGAAGCTTAATAAAGCAGGTTGTCAGTGCATAGCCAGCGTTAGTGTGGAAACAAGGCATGTGATCTTGGTCTTTTCTTCAACTATCATGTCTTTCCCCTCTAAGTTGATGAGGGGGTCAATTTGATGTATAACAGATGCCCCCTAAAGTGTGAGATCAGAGGCTATGATGATGGCTGAAATACTTTACTTAACTATAATTTTCCTTCTTCGACAAAAAGAGAGAGAGGATTGGAGCTTTGAGTGGTACGAGAAACCTAATAAAACACAAATATATAAAACTACTAAAATCATGTTTTGAGTCGATCATTCCCATGCTCAGTAACTATGTCAGAGTGATTTTCTCCAAAGGGATATGACAATGTTGGTCGCTGATAAGCACAATGTGGATCTGGTGTCATAATAGAATCATCCTGATAAGCTGTCTCCAAAAAACAATATACGCAACTTGGGAGAGGAAACAATGTTCAGTGATGTAAGCCTCTACCCAAGGTCTTGATTTCCACTTCACCGAACAACATAGATCGATACATGTGAATATATGCATTGATGTCGAACATGTAGGAAATCATCTGATTACCAGTCAATAATGGAGACTGTTAACAGATGCGAGGAAGGCCACCAATAATGGCGATGGTCTCCAAGATGCACAGTACAATGTAACAAGTGTGAAAGATATTTTTGTCATCAAACACTCATAGAATCACCTAGATAGGAGCCAATAATGAGACCCCATGATCAAACACAAGGAAACCTGCCACTAATGTCTGCAAGTACTAAGGCACTAAATGTGTTTCTGGGTTGTCTTCCTAGATAGAGTGTTGAAGTCGATAGGAAGATACCTATCGAAAGGTGGGAAATAATGTGTCCTACATCAATCGACACGAAATGGGACAAGGATGATTTGTTTCTTGAGGAATCTTTGAGCATTGGGTCTAAACAACAGGGGGCATGATGGGTTGATGGAGGAAACAAAAGGTTAACCCTTAAACAATAGAAGGCACGACAATGGTTTTAACCATGCAACACTAGAATCATGAACACCAAAGAGTGTTACGATACAAAGATGCAAGAACATCATGGTATTTAGGCTAAACTCATAGGATGGTAGGATTCATATTGAGAGGCCATCATAAGGAAGGTTTATCTGAGGGAGTGCCATGTTCAAGGGAACGACTGCTGCCAAACCATGCTTTCTAATACTGAATGCAGTTGTATTGTCTACTTTCCCCGTCTGATTAGTTTAGTGAGTCCAGATGGGTAAACTCGTCGATATTTTCATATTTTAAGAGTCTGAAAAGGACCATGAAAAGAGTGACTCTATGCCCTATCTGATTAGTTTAATGAGTCCAGACAGGAAAACTCGTCGATCTTTTCATGTTTTGAGAGTCTGAAAAGGATCGTAAAAAGAGCGACTCTATATCTTGTCTGTGTAATTTAATGAGTCCAGACTAGACAACTCGGTGGTCTTTTCATATTTAGAGAGTCTAAAAAGATCATAAAGAATGACTCCATGGTGGTCCCTTTGTCATAGTTGTTAACCAGGTGTGACAAAAGGTTAATAGTATACCCGAATCAGTTACTTTTCCGTAAGTTAATCTATTGAATCTGGATAAAGAGAAACCTATGTTCAATAGATGTTGACCTCATTTTGTTACGAGTCCGAGGAGACGGAGTAAACTTATTTTTCGTCATGAATTTTTAATGAGTTACGTGACGACAAATCAATACCTTCATCAAATTTTAACAAGTCAAATGAAGAAAACTCGAGGTATCTTTTTTAGTTTATTGAGCAAAGAAAAAGAGGTATAAGAACTACTCATTCCTTCTTCATAGATTTAACAAGCCCGAAGAAGGGGAAAAACTCAAGGATTTTTCGATTTAAGAGTGAGAAATGGTCCCAAAAAAGCAAGTGCTCCTGTCGCTGCCATAGATTTTTAACGAGCCCGGTGACAAAAACTCGGGATTTTTTAATTTAACGAGTGAGAAAAGTACCTAAAAGAATTCTCAGGTCATCTTTATGAATCTTTAATGAGCCTAAAGACAAAACTTGGGGATTTTTTCAATTTTATAAGCGAGGAAAAAGCACCTAAAAAGAATGCCCAAATGGTCTTTTTCCGTTTAATGAGCTAGAAAAGAGAAAAAAAGAGTTGTTGAGACTGTCGTCGTATATGTTTAACGAGCCCAACAATGAAAAACTCGAGGATTTTTCATTTTTTTAGAGCGAGAAAATATCCCATAAAAGAAAAGTGCTCTTTGAGAATTACATGCAACTTTCACCGCTTTTCATTCCTAAAGGTACTTTCATCAAAAGTGGAAAAAGTATAGAAGGTAGCAATTCCTATCATATGGGTTCATGCATGATAAAAAATCATGGGGAATGGACTACTTTCTCTTTAATGATTTCAAAAATCATGTCTCCAAAAGTAAATATAAGGAAGTGTTTTGAGCTTTCACATTCACCATTTTCACTATTTGAGAATTGTGAGAGCATTTTGGAGCTAAAGAGGAGCATATTTTCCGTGGACCATCGACGTACGCTCTGAGTTGCTGAGTAGTGTGTCTAGTCAATTTAACGTCTTAAATTGCTCTACATAAATTATCAATCCGGGTATCGTAAACTGATGAAGTGTGGTGCACCATATGTGCTTAGTTAACCTTTCTCTTACTTCGTTGTTTTATAGTTTATGTTGTTTTTGGGGTTTTGTTCTTGTTGGTTTTCTAAAGTGTTTAATGCAAATGGAAATCCTATTCTAAGGTCTTAAGAATACTTTTAAAGGACAAGTATGGATAAAGATTTCAAGACAAGGCCTATGTCCCTAATGGTAGCTTCCAAAACTTAGCACTTCAAAAGAACTTAAAACATGTTATTGATGGAATTAGTATTTAAACAAAAGTGTAAATATACAGCTAATTCAATCAAAATAAAATGGAATAACCAAATAATGAGCTAGTGACTATGAGACCCAGTATCCTTGCTGCTTCAGCAGAAGGACAAGATGATTCTATCATGTCATTAGTCATTAAAAGGCTATGTGCATCACTAATCTACAATCAAAATAGAATGCAACAACCAAACAATGAGCTAGTGACTATGAGACCCAGTATCCTTGCTGCTTCAGCAAAAGGACAAGATGATTCTATCATGTCATTAGTCATTAAAAGGTTATGTGCATCACTAATCTACAATCAAAATAGAATGCAATTTATGTACAGCTAATATACAGAAGCATAAAAAAATTAAATGCAGAATTAAATGACAACTATACAAGGCTTTAGTGTGCAGGAGCCCTCTGCCACTTGCATGAATTAAAATTGCATGAATGAAAAATCTAATCTATCAAACTTGAAAGCAATTAAATCAAATCAAAGCAATATTTACAAAATGAAATCTACTCTACCTTACATCCTAATATGCTCCATGACATCTACTTCACATCTCCTTCCATGTTGAGAACATCAAAGCTTTATTCAATTTCTTCAAAAGTACAAAGTACAACAAAGTCCTCCAAAGCTTTCAAAAGCCATCAAGGAAGAACTACAAACTTAAGAACTAGGGACTAAAGACTAACAAATGAAGGAGAGAGATCTCCCATTTATACAAAAAGATGAGAGCCATCTCATTAATGATAGTCCATGAATCTCTCCCTCTACCTCTAGAGTCCTAATCAAAATAGGAACTGATAAGACACATGTCTTCTTAGAGTTACAATACAATTAGGATATGTGACACATATCCTCATGATCCCATGATTCTTTCCAACCAAATTCGAATTTGGCCTTAGAGTGCCACATAAGGGTCTTCTAGAAGTCTCCTTTCAACCTACACATGTCAACAACCTCAACCCATTTGTTAGGTATAAGCATATGCACATTATTTTATAATTTTTAACCACAAATTCACTTAAAAGACTTAGAATTAATAAAGATTGGAAAAACATAAATGTGGCCCAATGATAATGAAAGTGGGATGAATGTGGTGACATCGTAGTGAAGTGGAGGTGATATAATGGACATAATAGTGAAAGTGTAATGGAAATGAATGACATTTTCAAGGCTCAACATAGTGGAGACATTGGAGTTACGAGGGGCATTGGGGATTACGTTATAAACAGTGCCAGACTGTGAATATATCAAATCTAAGTGCTGGGCACAATGTATGGATTGGTCTTCTGTGACTGTGCCACCAAAAGCGACATCTTTAATGGTTTGCAGGAATAGGGACTTGCAAAACTAGTCTGCTAAGAGATAGTCTGGGAGGGGAGCTTTAACTAACTTCTGCCTACATCTCCATTCATGTATATGATCAAATATGTGGGTGGTCGTACCCTGACGTAGTGAAGTGAGGAGCTCTGTCCCACTCTCATAGTGGATGGGTAGCTAGAAGTGCTTTAGGAATTCCATCGCTAGAGCATCAAAGGTATTTACTGACGCACATGTTAACTCAATGTACCACTCAGCTACGTTGCCAGTGAGGGTGTGGGAAAAAGACGTAACCAGACACTATCATCCACCATGGAATTGGAAACACACCAAAGATGGTAGGCGGTGATGTGAGTGCCTAGATCCTCCCCTTGTTTCCCTTCAAACTTGGGGATGTCTGTTGGTATCTTATGTGGGATCGGCGGCCAAAGTAAGTTGTGGTAGATGGGGTCATTTGTAAGTTTGTACAAGTCGGGGATATCTAATGTTGCCAAGAAAGGAAAAGTGTGTGGTGCCCTTGACTCAAACCAAGGCGATGACATATGACTTGAGGAACCTTATTTTTCTCCCATCTTTTGAGTCCCAACATTATACATAGGTTGTGTGGTGTTGTAGTTGCCTTGGGGTATGGCATTGTAGTGTGGGTTTCCATGGGGAATCTGATGTTGGGGTATAGAATTTCCCCTAGGATAAGTAGTGCCTCCTTGACTCATTTGAATTTGTGAGTAGGGTGACCCCATGGATTGGTTGGGACCTCCTTGAGGATTCCCACCTGCCACAGAACTAACCATATGTCCTTGATTGACATAAGGAATGCTCATGTCAATCAATGACTGACCATGCATGCCTGAGAATGGAGGGGGAACTGTTACGTTCCCGACCGGTATGTGCATATTGGGAATGCCCCCAGATACTTGAATCTGGGGGATTGAACTATACAATGGTTGCCGACCATATTGTTGGTGGATGGGAACCGCGCTAATAGTGCTATATTGGGCGTTATATGGAGCGTTGTATGTAGCACTTGTCAAAGGTATACAGTTTGACACTAAAGGGGTGGAACCTGGCATTGGCTGGGTTCCACTCGTGGAGGGTGTCATGTGAGTGGTTGTACCTAGGACAAATAGGACAGCAGGGTTCACCATCAATGGTGTGTTGGTGACTGTCGACTGGGGAAGTGGTGGAGGACAAAAAGTGTCCACAAAGTTCCACGACCTGTTAGTCGTCAATGGGATGGATGGAAATGTTCCACCTACAGAAACAAGGAGTATAGGTGCTGCTGGAACCAAGAGTGGGTCCAATGGATTTATGAGCGGAGGGTTAAAGTGAGGAAGAAATCCTTTGGTAAAGAAATTGTCTGGAACACTTGAATTGTCGGTTGTCTAAATAGATTCCATGTGAGATCTAAGAGACTGATTCCCCAAAGATGGGGAATCCAGTTCACTAGAGCTCGACGGATCTTCCACAATGAGGGGAGGAAGTCCTAGCAATCATATTGATTGATGACGAGGGTCAGATGTAGCCATGGTGACCGTTAGTTTTTATCAATAAATTTTATCGTGACATTTGTTAAAGTCTCAAATGATAACACTCAGGTGCCTAAAAGAAATATAAAAAATACACTAAGTTGATCAATCAACAAATAGAGGGAAATGACCCTCTCTGATAAGCACCGATCACTGGAGATGAAACCTAGTATCTCAATGAATAAGAGAGAGGGCTGGCCAAATGTATAGTTACAGTTACTCTTGAGCTTCGCCAGAACCTTAGATTGAGGTGCCAAGCACTCTCGTGAAGACGAGCACCCTCCCAAAAACTGAAGACAAAGTAGGTCCGTCTATGTCAGGTACCAGGGCAGCCCACCCCAGTCACCTTGTGTAAGTCCCTAAAAGCTTTGGCCACTGAGGATACCTCAGATCATAGAAACTGTTAACACCCCAAGAAACTCTCCTAGGTTGTATCTCGAAGATGCTTGGGAACATTACAAACTCAAAAAAATGTTGGAAATGGATGAATGGAAGGAATGATGCATATTCAAGCCAAATAACCACTTCTACTATGCTTGACTCCAGACATGGGTGAACACCCCCAGACTACAAGGATTTAGACCACCAATTACTCACAGTTTGAGGATTAAGTGAACATGGAGAATACTAACCACACCAGCAGATGCACAGGACCCTGTGATGGCCAGCTGCAACTAGTAAAGAGGTCTGCAAATCTATTTCCTAATGCATAGACAGGATGATAGCTCTCTGGCACTAAGAAAACAGAAACCTGCATAACACATTCAATGATACATACTAGACTTCAACACAGAGGTGGGATGATAGCCCCTCTAATGCTAATATCAAGAGCACATGAACAAATGCATAACAGGCACATCCTAGAACAGAATAGAAGTGGACAGTGAGCAATTAACAGCAAAAGAAGCTTGTATTAGCTGAAAATGAAGACCAGACACTGCAAGTATCACAGTAGTTACAGTCTCCAGAAGTTGAACCTTACATCAAAACAACAACCATCAACCCTGATTACATCTGTGTTTTGGGTATATATAGAGTTTGATTACAAAGATATGTTGTTGTGCTATGCGTGGAGGGGTCATAATGGACCACCAACCACCTTAACTCTCTGATGGAGTCTTTGCTAGAATATGCTTGCTTTAATGAACAAAATTGATCTTTTGAGATACTCTGTTGTCCTTCTCAAGCAGGTGGAGTGCCATATGGAAGAAGTTCCATAACTGGTAAATGTTGTGATCTACTCGAGGATGTTCGTTTTCTTCTCAGCCATCCTCTTCCTTAAATGCAGTTGTTGAGGATGTAATGCATCGGGTACTAGATTCTGGCCTCCTTCCTCCTTCGGGTACACTGGACAGGCTATGGACACGAGCAGTATGGCGGAGGCATGGTGGATAAAAATCAACCGTTGAATCGCGTGGATCGACGGTGGGAAACGGTTTGCAGAGGGCATCGGGAAAGAATGGAAGTGGACAAACGAGAGCCATCGGATCACGGGAGGACAGATCTGATAGCTATCGTGCGAAATATTAGCACGGGAGATAACATGCGGGGATGGAAAGGATGGCGGTAATTGGTATTCCTCGCACCACTTTTCGGAGGCGGTGGTAATCGTACAAAGCAGCGCGATCACAATCAGCAGGTGATGCATGGTGGAGGAAAACTGCTTTCCTCGTGGGTTAATGTGTAGGCAGTTCGCGGGAGTGAAAGGTGTGAATGTCGTCAGATCATGAGACAAACGATTGGAGGATGGGGAAATAAACGGGGTTTAGCGCATGGGGGTAAAAGGTTTTTGAGACAAGGACCGTTGGATCAGGACGATCAACGGCTACGATTAAAGGATGATGAAGGGATGAGGAAGCGCGGGGCCGTGTGATCGCAAAGGGTCGTTTGGATGTCGTTTCATGGGTTAAGCACCTGGGGCTTAAGGAAAAGGGGCTAAAGAGGGCTTTGTTGGGTTTTGGAGGGTTTAAACAGGGAATGGAGAGGTTTTATGGAAGAAAATAGAGATAGCAGGGCTAGGGGAGTGTAAGGGAAATGAAGGAGGGGGCTAGGGGAGTGCAAGGGAAATGAAGGAGGAGGGAGGAAAATATTGCTACGATCTGCCTTCTAAGCGTAAACACACAGCGAAGCTGGTATTTGGTCCTCCAAATGCTGAAGTTTGTAGCAGAGCTAACATTGGCTCCTTCTGGGGATGAGATCCTCCCTGTGAGGTCTCAAGAACTGCAGACCAATGCCTTCATACAAAACAAGCTTAAAAACATTACCTAGTATCCATTGGGCATGGAGTCAAATTAGGTCTACATTAAAACCTGTAAAATAAAATGCTTACAATCATTAAGGCTTGAGAACCTTAAACAACATAAATATTCAAAAACTAGCCATCTACTGGGCCATCAAAATTGTTTCTCCTCCTCTTGACTGATTCATCATAGATCTGCAAAATTGGGTTGATTTTATCCTCTACCTCAAAGAGTTTAGGGAATTTGACCTTATCTGGTAGATATGGACCAAATTTCATCCCCTTTCTGTATACTCTCTTCCTTGGACGTTCTTCATGGGAGCTTCTGTATACCTGCTGAATAACCATGGTTGTTGTGTACTTCTCTGTGTCATTTGTGGCTTGCACAATCAGTATGAATGGTGAAACAATGTATTCTTGTGTAGGGGACACATAGACATCATCTACTCCTACATCTTGCTTAGAACAATCTTCACCCAAGGAGGAGTCCCAAAACTATGCATCCTCTTCCTCTGCCATCTGACAATCTGCCCTTTCAAGGTGTGTGGAGGCCACCTAGGCAGGCATCGAAATATTAAGACTGAGGTGATCAGTATCAGCCTTGGGCATTGAGTTCTGGCCTGTTTCAGTGCCTAATGGGCAATTGTGAGGGATTGTCACTTGGACAGATAGAGAAGCAAAAGATGATGGGGAGCTTTCCTCTCCCTTATTGATCACTGGGCTGGGGACAAAAGCAAGTTGGCTAATTTGCAGATCTACATAGTCATTGGAAGATGGGCTAGCTTTATGCTCTTCAAGGATGGTGAGGCCTGTTGCTAGCTGCTGCTGCTGATAAGCTTGTTGTTCTGCAGGTACAAAAAAATCACGAGCAGTGCCTCTAGATAATGACTTTTCAAAGGCAAATCGAATTATGAAAGGGGCAGTGCCCTCGTCTTCCAAACCATGGACCTCATCCTATTCTTCAAACTACTCTTCCTCCATGACTATACTCTGAAAAAGGGTCTTCACCCTTTGATCTTCGTTTGCATCTTGGTTTCTTTGCAAAGTCTGCAGCTGCTCCTGTGCTCCTCTATATGGATTTGGAGTTGGAAGAGAAAAGGCACCAAGAGCCCCTGCTTCCTTAGAATGTTGCTCAGCCATTAATTTGGAAACTTCAGAGGCCAAAAACTCTATCATCCTGGCCATTTTATCGATCTTAAGATCTGAGGATGATGAGGACTCACCCCCCTGTCTTCTCCTTTCAGCATCACCTTCGAGTCTTTCTACAGCCATGATGTTTGATTCTACTTCAAAGGCTACATCTTGCATATCAGCCAAGGAAGTACATCTTCTTTCTCTTAACAGCAAGCAGAACTGAGAATCGAAGGTATGGGCATAAGTGATCATAGCAGAAGTAAGGGTAGGTTTGACTTCAACTGGAATTCTACTGTATATATGGTTGAATCTGATGTTGAAACCAGACAACAGCTCACCATCTTCCCTCTGCAAGTTCCCAAAATCAGTATGATAATAGAGCAGATCTTTATTATCCCCCCAGTGCTTTACGAACACATCACCTAAAGCCTCAATATCTGCTATAGACCTAGGGGCTAATTCTCTGAACCATTTTCTAGCTTCTCCCTCTAGGCTTTGGACAAAAACCCTCATCCACGCATCCTCTTCATTAATATATAAGTTATCAGCATAGATCTAAAAAAATTCAAGGTGTTCTTCAGCTGTTACTCCCTCTGTACCAGTGAATTTGGGCATATATTTTTGATACTCTCCTGCAGGCATGGCGTTCAAAGGAAAGGGCAAGACCAGAGGTCCATACCTGGTAGCAATAATTCTTTCCATCTTCGTAGGTGCTTGTTGTCCTGCCATGGCTGGGGTATGTGAAAGGATACTGGTAGACTGAGAAATATGGATCAATGAAATGGATAGCAGAGATAGAGGAATATGATAGATAGCTTGGGAGGCTTTCTTTGGACTGAAATCTGAAAGGGAATGAATGACTAAGGAGCTTTATGAATCTTTGAAGGTGATTTTCACTAGCAGAGATACATGGGACTTTTAAGGCTTACCTGATCCTGATGCTCCTTTCTACAATGTTTTCTTTTGCTTAACGATCTTCTCAGGGTCAGGCACTGGTTCAGTTGGTGATCTCTGAGGATTTCTTCGAGCATCTCTCACAAACTAAGCCAGGACTGTGATGTGGAGTCACCAAAGGTTGGTATTCCTCCAGTGGAGTCGCCAAATAGATGATTACAACCATAAATGTGCCCAAACTTTGTCTATCATCAAAATTTGGAACTATGTCATTCTCCCAAGGAAGCTGAGCTTCAATCTCCTCTCCCTGGCAACGACGCTAATTAATGTTAACACCCTAAGAAACTCTCCTAAGTTGTATCTCAAAGATGCTCGAGAACATTAGAAACTCAACAAAATGTTGGAAATGGATGAATGGAAGGAATGATGCATATTCAAGCCAGATAACCACTTCTACTATGCTTGACTCCAGACATGGGTGAACACCCCTAGACTACAAGGCTTTAGACCACCAAATACTCAAAGTTTGAGGATTAAGTGAACATGGAGAATAATGATCACACCAGCAGATGCACAGGACCCTGTGATGGCTGGCTGCAACTAGTAAAGAGGTCTGCAAATCTATTTCCTAATGCACAGACAGGATGACAGCTCTCTGGCACTAAGAAAATAGAAACCTGCATAACACATTCAATGATACATACTAGACTTCAACATAGAGGTGGGATGACAGCCCCTCTAATGCTAAATATCAAGAGCACATGAACAAATGCATAATAGGCACAGCCTAGAAAAGAATAGAAGTGGACAGTGAGCAATTAACAACAAAAGAAGCTTGTATTAGCTGAAAATGAAGACCAGACACTGCAAGTATCACAGTAGTTACAGTCTCCAAAAGTTGAACCTTACATCAAAACAACAACCATCAACCCTGATTACATCTGTGTTCTAGGTATAGAGTTTGATTACAAAGATATGCTGTTGTGCTATGCGTGGAGGGGTCATAATGGACCACCAACCACCTTAACTCTCTGATGGAGTCTCTGCTACAATATGCTTGCTTTAATGAACAAAATTGATCTTTTGAGATACTTTGCTATCCTTCTCAAGCAGGTGGACTGCCATATGGAAGAAGTTCCATAACTGGCAAATGTTCTGATCTACTCGAGGCTGTCCTTTTTCTTCTCGGCCATCCTCTTCCTTAAATGCAGTTGTTGAGGATCTAATGCATCAGGTACTGGATTTTGGCCTTCTTCCTCCTTCGGGTACACTAGACAGGCTATGGACATGGGCAGTATGGCAGAGGTATGGTGGATAAAAATCAACTGTTGAATCGCGTGGATAGACGGTGGGAAACAGTTTGCAGAGAGCATCAAGAAAGAATGGAAGCAGACAAACGAGAGCCGCCGAATCGTGGGAGGAAAGATCCGACAGCTATCGGGCAAAAGAGTAGCGTGGGAGATAACGCATGGGGATGGGCGGGATGGCGGTAAGTGTTATTGACCACGCTGCTTTTCAGAGGCAGTGGTAATTGTACAATGCAGCACGATCGCAATCAATGGGTGACGCGTGGCAGAGGAAAATTGCTTTCCCCGCGGGTTAACGTGCGGGCAGTTTGCGGGAGCAGGAGGTGCGAATGCTATTGGATCGCATGGAAAATGATCAGACAACGGGGAAATAAACGGGGTTTAGCGCACGGGGTTAAAATATTTTGGCAACGAGGACCGTTGGATCAGGATGATTAATGGTGGCAATTAAAGGACGATGAAGGGTTGAGGAAGTGCGGGGTCGTGTGATCGCGGAGGGTTGTATGGGCACGGGTTCATGGGTTAAGTGCCCGGGGCTTAAGGAAAAGGGGCTAAAGAGGGCTTTGTTGGGTTTCGGAGGGTTTAAACGGGGAATGGAGAGGTTTTATGGAAGAAAACAGAGATAGCGGGGCTAGGGGAGTGCAAGGGAAATGAAGGAGGAGGGAGGAAAAGACTACTGCGATCTGCCTTCTGAGCGTAAACACACGGCGAAGCTGGTATTTGGTCCTCCAAATGCTGAAGTTTGTAGCAGAGCTAACAGACACTATTGAGGGGGACATAGTCACAGACAATATGCTGTGTGGGTAGGATACCTGAGTCCCCGACTTAGCTCCGAAATCCCCGAAGGGATCCCCAATACATGGAATACCAAAAGGATTTGCAAGCGAAGGCAAGCTACCTTCACTTACATTCCGATGTTGTCTTGTATTTAGCTCCTCTTTGACTAGATTGGTCCCGGTAGTATGAATGCAAAAGGAATTTTCACTCTTTTAATGACACTAGTTTTGGTTTTTGATCTTGGACAATTTACTCACACTGCCTATCCCAAGATCCTAGCATGAACTAATTTTTGTTTGCTCAATAAAGAGTTGCTGATTGATTTTAGGTAAATTTTATGTGTACTTTTTTATTGTCTTCGGTAGGGGAGTTGACGTATGAAATGTGATGGGACTCTAACTCAAAAAATCATGCACAAGACAATGCTTTTAAAAAGTATTCAATTCGATGAAAACAATCTGTATTCTACAGGTGAGAGTCTTTCACATATTCATATTTGTTCCATGCATCTTAGTCATTATAACACATGCATAACCAACAAAAATATTTCCAATGCTTTCCTAACAACTACTTGTAACCAAAATAAAGCAGCTTTTAACCAGCTAAATAGAAGAATGAATAAAAGAATTCATGATTTTTTCTTTAATAAAAAAAATTTCAAGGAAGAGAAAAAAACTTATTTCCTAAAAAAAAAAAAATTCTTTCAGGACACCTATCTTGCTAACAAAATGCAATAGCATATCTTCTTTCAGTCCATGAACAGGCTTCCTATACCCTTAGGTTTGCAGATACTACTGGAAATCAAGCTTTTGGGAGACTAACGCTCTATAACTATGGCCACAGAGAGTTACTGGGTCCACTAATGCTCTGTGTATGCAGACACAGTATTTTATAAAGCACTGTGTAGTCTGCTAACTTGCGTTAGTGTGGGAAAATAGTTCAAAATGGGGATTCTTGGATTAGATTCAATGATGAATATATGTAAGTAGGATGCAGCAAGGTTTTGCTAGGTCAGAAAGGGAATGTAGAAGTATAGGGAGGTCTTAGAAGGAGGAGGAAACTAAGAACTGTTCGGGTAAACCAGGAACTAGATGTATAGTCCCCAGCGGAGTCACCAATTCTGATGTAGGATAAAATGCATGGTGTATGGAGAATGGAGATATCCTCAAAGGTCTTCCAGTGACCTTTGGTAGATTGTAAGATTATCTGCAACCATTACAAAGTTACATGCATGTTCATAAACAATAACTAACTATCAAAGTAGGACAAATAGATTACCTCAAGCTTCCGTGTAGATTTGCTGGAGAGCACAATGCAGCTAGGTGGAAGTCCCCTAAGCTAGCTTCAGATCAAGTCCTCGATATAGAAGAGACAAGAATAATCACAACATACAACTCTAATAACTAATACATGAATACATAAAAGAAAATCTAGTTACACATAACTAAGATATTCATGCTAAAAGGTATTGGAAAAACAACTAAATGAATGATAGTACCAACACCATGGAGTAGACAGTACAACTGTAGTTTTATATTAATGTTGGAAGAGTGATTACAACCATCTATTGCATCAGCCTTCCCTTACCCCTCCAGCTTCTCTCTCTCTCTCCCTTCTTACCAACTTCTTATGATTTGAGACAATGCTTGACAATCAAGAATGCTATCCTTTCAAATGATCTGACCTCTATCACCATAGCCCTAGCTTTGCTTATGTAGCAATTGAGTTAGGGTTGACAAGTTCCTCCATGAGTTTCTTAGGGTAAAAGAAATGAAGTTTCCATGCTTTTCAGCTCTTTCTCATTTGCCTCCTTCATTAGGATTAGAAATCCCCCAAATAGGTCAAACTTGAGATGTTTCCTTGCTTTTCTTGAGTAGATCTAGTAGAAAATATCTAGATATTTATGCATCAATTCACTTCTTTGACCCTTATAACTTCATTAGGGTCCACTAACGCTATTCCTAAACTAGAAACTAGAGTCAGTTGGGTCACTAATGCTCCCTTAGGCTTGTAGAGAAGATTTATAAAGCAGGTTGTCAGTGCATAGCCAGCGTTAGTGTGGAAACAAGGCATGTGATCTTGATCTTTGCTTCAGCTATCATGTCTTTCCCCTCTAAGTTGATGAGGGGTTCAATTTGTTTTATAACATCCATGTCTTCTTAGGTGCTGACATAGCACTACTCTATAGTTCTTTCAGTGTCTTTGGTAGTTGCTTAAACAACGAATTCTCTTTCAGAGTCTCAAATAAGTCATGGTTCATGAATACTTGAGCACGCAACAACTCAATTCTCAAATTTCCAAGTGTTGTTTGTGGGACAACCACTTGTAATTTATAGCACCTTTTGAATTTGAATTCGACCGTTCCCCCCACATTCAGTCCATCAATGTTAGGTTGGTGATAGATTTTCAAGAATCTAGCCCATAAAGTTCACCTTAAATGCATGCCGCCCGCTCCATTTGGCATTAAACCAAGCATCAAATAGTGAATAGTGGCTTTAACGGTCACTTTCCAGTAGACCTGCATGCCAGCCCAACTATCCTCAAGCTGTCGCAGACCCTGTCACACTTCGCTACTGCGTGCAATCCTGACATTGCGCAACTCCTGGGCAGTGTAGTTTATAGTCATGCACCTCCATTCAGCTGCCTGGAGTGCTGAGACTGTGACACTTTCGTGTAGTCACATCACTAGATATTCGGTGTATGGCTTCAAGAAATTTCCATTCAACTTTCCTGGGAAGGGTTCTCCATTTAACTTAACCAATTGTACCACGCCTCCGTCAGTAATCTCCTTAATAACATACGGCCCCAACCAGTGCATCCTAAACTTCCCTGGGAATTTATCAAACTTACTATCATACAACAACACCAAATCATTCACCTTAAAGGTGCGCAACTTAATATGTCGATTGTGCCATGCCTCTTTATGTTGCTTTTGGACCTGCCGATGAAATCCAACCAAAAATCGTTCTTCTTCCAGCTCATCCAACTACGTGATCCTCTCTTCCAGGGCTCCGTGATCCGTCATACCTGTGAGCACTACTATGTGCAAAGTAGGCATGATGTATTCCATAGGTATTACGACTTCCACTCCATAGAAAAACCTTAAAGGTGTCTGTCCCTTCAGTTTCTTGCATGTCATTCGATAAGCCCATAACACTACAAGTATGTGTAGGTCCTAATCACTTCATTGTGCATTGCATACCTTGGTCAATGCATTTTCAAGCACTTTGTTGAATGCCTCCACTGTCCCATTAGCTTGTGGGTGATAAGGTGTGCTCTTGTGATGATACACCTGAAATTCCTCTGTTAGTGTGTTGATCATCTCGTTCAGGAAGTGTGTATCATGATCGCTCATCAAGATCTTCGAACATCCAAATCACGTCAGTACATGTTCAAACTTCGCAGCAGTCGTACCCGTGCAATCCTTCACTAACTGCGCTTCTACCCAAAAAGTCAAATACTCCATTGCAATGATAATATACCTCGCACCTATCTTTCCTTGAGGTTTAATTGGTCCTACGAAATCTATTGCCCATTTTTCAAAAGGTTACAATGCCATTTTTGGATTCAAAGGCATTTCATCCCTTCGCAATGCCCTACCTGTTCTTTGACATACATCACAAGCCCTGCAATATGCTTTTGAATCCCAATGAAGGGTTGGCCACCACAACCCTGCATGTAAAATCTTTTGCGCGGTTTCTCTTCCTACATAATTTCCTCCCGTGGTGCCCCCATGAGTATCTGTGAGGATTCTGCTTCGTGCAAATTCAGGTACATACCTTCACAGTATTTATCCATTCCCCATCTTGTATAGATGCTCAGCAATGACAAAGAAATCTACTGCGTGCACCACTAATTCCTTCTTTTGCTAGACAGGGTATCCCTCTCGTGCAATTCCAGTTGTCAGAAAGGGTATTATATCCTTAAAATGTCCATCTGCAACACACACAGCAAAGAGACGTGTGTCAGGTAATCCTTCCTCCAAACTAGTAGGTTCCTCCCCTGTCCCGATGAGCGACAGGTGGTCTGGTCCCACGTTCAATCGTCCAAGCTTCACACCAACTTCAAAATCGTATTCTAGGAACCATAAAATCCATTTATAGATGCAGCTCCCCAACACAGGCTTATTGACCAGGTATTTTAGTGCGGAGTGATCTATATACATCTTAAAGTGGCCTCCTAGCAAGTAGTGTCGATACTTCTGGAGCCCATATACCATAGCTAGTCCCTCGCGCTCAGTGGTGGAAAGGGTGATTGAAGCCCTCTCCACTATCCTGTGTTAGTACAACCCCCAATGCTATACACGGCATGTCAACATGGACATGAAACTCTTTCTTCCAATTTGGGAAGACAAGAATCAGAGCAGTAACCATTTTTTCTTTCAATATATCTAGGTTTTTCTTACAGCCAACGTTCTTGCAGAACGTGACATCCTTCTTCAACAATTTTTCCATCAATGCGGTGAACTGGGAATAGCCTTTGCAAAATTTCTATAATATCCTGTATGTCCAAGGGTATCGTGCAGTCGTTTCACACTTCTTGACGCATCCAAATTCAGAATCACTGTGATCTTTGCGGGGTCAACCATCAGCCCGTGTTTGCAAACCACATTCCCCAATAGGTTCCCAAAAGGAACGAGAAACAGACACTTCTTGAGGTTGAGCGTGATTTGGTATCTTTGATAGGTATCTAGCATCAAGCACAAGCTTGCTACATGGCGCCTAACCAGCCCAAATACAGTCTAGTCATCAAAATAGATCTCCAAGGACTTATGAATATATTCCTTAAATGCCACAACAACCACACACGAAAATATGGCCGACACATTCTTCAATCCAAATGGCATGGCATTATATTGAAATAAACCCCACTCAGTCACGAAGGTTATCTTTCTCATATCCTCCAGTGCGATTTTGATCTAGTGGTACCCCAAGAACCCATCAATGAAAGAATATGCTTCCTGACCACCTACATTGTCCAACACTTCATTCGTGAATGGATCATGCACATAAGCGTCATTCAATTTTGTGAGACTCACGCATATCCTTATCTCGTCCTTTTTCTTCTTTTCTTGCACCACCATTGGGCTTACCCAATTGGATTCTTCCATAAGCTTAATGATGCCTGTTGCAAGCATTTTGTCTAGTTCTACGTGAACCTTCTCCTTGTATTTCGGGCTTAAGTGGTATGACCTCTGCTTAACTGGCTTTGCATCGAGTTGTAATGTGATATTCATTACTCCTAAATCTACGATGTTTCCTTTCAAATATGTAAACTTGGTCAAGAATAAGTCCTGATATCTGTGAAGTAATTTGGTGACCTTATTTACCATCGTGTTGTCCTAGTATTCTCTAAACTTTGTGAATTTGGGTTTTGCCTCTGTACCAATGTTCACCTGTTTATTTTTCACCAGTGTAATTATATCAGGGTTCTCAATCTGTGGTCCTTGAACCTCAAGGTGGCCTTCTGTTTCTGGAATGTTAATATTTTGTAGATCCTCATCCTCCTCTTCAATGGTTACATTATAATATTCCAGTGCGTGACTCAGTTGCGTAGCCCATTCAGGCTGAATCAGGTCTAAAGGCTCTGGTGGTATCCTAAAGATGGTTGCTTTTACCTGTTGTAGCACTTCACCAATACTATCCCACCCATCCTCAAAACTGAAGGTCATCATGAATCCTTCGCATGGGATATCCCATTCACCTGTCCCATGGCGGAGCTCTGTTTCTATATACCAGTTCATTGGTACAACATCTAGGGTATGACACAATAGTTGCACCCACTTAGGTTGAAACTTTTCTCCATAGGCCTATGTCCACTTGTCCAGATGCATGGGCGGATCATCCTATCCATCATACTTGTTTTTCAATCATACCTTAGGCTTCCCAAATCATTTTTGCATCTGTGTCCTACATTCACGCTAATCATCAAAGCTTCCTTTGTGCATACCCCACCATCTTATAGCCGTAGCGCATAGCACCCAGTCCAAGGCCTGGAAGTGTTACTTTTCTGTAACCTCCCTTTCAAATGCATCCATGAAGGTATCTACCTCATTTAGAACATCATAAGTAGGCATATCTCTTACTTCTGTCGACATGCAACGCAACGACCAGGTCATCATGTTGCAATTCAGTGTAGTTACCTCGTGTAACCGATTCTGCCATCGTTCTATTTCTTCGTCGGAATCCCAAGTGTAGGAGCTCTCACACTTCCATGTAATCCGTCCATCCGCAGTGGGATTCATCCACTCTTGGCCTCGCACGATTATATTGTAGATGCAGTCCAAATCATCATCACTCTCATAATCACGGATTGGCTCTGTATAGTGCGATCCTTCAGTGGGGTCTTGGGGTATTATTACGCGTAGTGATTTCTTCTCAAAGATCATATTAAGCTTCTTCATATTGATTACCCCGTTCATATCAATGGACCTGTCAATTCCCAGGAGCACGGGGTAGGGATTTCTATCATCAAAAATCTCTATTACTTCAAAGTCTACCAACGCGCTTGCTCCCTCAATATCCATGGTTACTCCCTGAAATCGCCCCATGGGTATGATTTTCTGGTGGTTCGGCATTCTCAGCTGATTGAAGACCATTGTAGCATAGGTCTCCCTATTCACTACCATGTCTATTTTGGTTGAACAGTTGCATCTGATCCCAAATCTAGAATGACTTGATCTATCGCGTATTCTCCGATCTGCGTGGTTAGTCTCATTTCACATCCCATCCTTGTCTTCTTCTTTCTGATCTTGCAGACTACGCGCGATTCACCTGGTGTGGTTTCAGTGCATCTGTTGATGAGTTCCTATAGCCCTTTTATAGCATTACTGTCGAGCATTAGCTTCATACAGGTTTCCAGGAATGTTGTGAGCATAGAGGGGTCCATCTCCAGTTGAGGCTTATCTTTTCTTATTGAAGTGGAGGCCTTAGTGATGCTCTTCTTAGCTTCCATGAAGGTTTCCCAAGCATGCTCCAAATCAAACTCAGCTTCTTTTGTTGGGGCTTTGTGAATCCAGGTATTGTCTTCTGGTTGTTTTCAATTGTCATCTCTTATCGAAATTCTGCTTTGGAGAAAAATGTTTATGTTTAGATCTTCCTCACTTGGCTCAGACCTCATCATCTACAAGTTCTGAGTCAGGGGAGGTGGTAGCGATCCTTTGTAATGTATCCTAGCTATTGGCATAGGAAAATCTTCTGTGTCATGATCAAACAGCATGCAATACTTGCATGATAGGCGCGTTGGATTAGTGCAATCATGGGCATAATGTCCTGGCCCTCCACAATTGTAGCAAATCAATTGTCCTTGACCTCTACTAGGTCCTCCTCAGCCTCAGCCTCGTCCGTGCCCCTGAAATCTTGTCCATACCATCCCTAAATTTTGATTAAGGGGCTTCATTTCAGCTTGAACCTTGTAGGTGGGAGTTCTATCCATCATCAATTCATAGCTCCTACAAGTACGCTCATCATGTCCCATCGACCTGCAAAATTTTCATAACAACTATTGCGAAGTTTGAGTATACTTTTGTAACAAGTCGTAGTTATCCATGGCATGTTTCATGGTACTTGATAGATAGAGCGCCACAAAGCAGGTGCCGCACTAAGTCTTGCATGAGCTTCTGGCCTTAAAGGCATTGGTCCTCCTCATGCAAGGTAATTTATAAAGACCGAGCAGTGGTCTTTGTCATGAGCATGACTCTTCCATTTCAGGAACCATAGTTCCTCACACACTTTTGGTCAAACTATCCTATCCTTCTTCAAGCTTTGGATCTCAAGGCACAGATTCTTTAGCTATGCGTGGATTTATTGAACTCTTAGATTAGGATCTTGCATCGGGGTCTCATGTAGTCTCATGGCAATCTCCAAGGCTTTTGCCTGAGTTGTTATCTTCTACTATGACAACACACTCCTCAAGTGTGGTTGTAGTGAAGCTACAAACCACTCGCAATGCTATCCATCTATCAAATTCATGTTTGCTTCACGAATCATACATTTCATCCTCTGATCCAGTTCCCAAGGCATCTCGCTTGGTAGCATCGTGATTTATTTGAATCCAATAAATGAATGTGCTTCAAATTTAGGCTTGCGAAATTGCCTATTTAGTGTTGCTTCGTTGTCCGTTACTCTCACATTCGAGTTATCGTTGGAGTACTTAATATAGCAAGTCATCGTGTGATCCTGCAGTATGCTAACCAGTGTTGCTTTCTTTATATGGTCATATGCAACACCTTGAGCTTCCCATACAGCCTTCACTAGAAACCATAATTGGTCCGGATCCTCATTTCCCAAGCCTTTCAGCAAAGGAAACTTCACTGTGTTCACCATACTGAATCACGGTGGCGGTAGAGGTGGTATGGGTGAAAATGGAGGTGGTGGCGGTGAAGCCAGCGGTGGTGTGGGTGGAGGTGGTATTCGCGAAATTCTTTGTCTTATCAAATTAATAACATTTCGTGGAGAGACCTTCGGGAGCTCTTCCTCGTCCCCTTGTGGAGGTGAAATCAAGGGACTATTTTCTAGACCCTTATTTCCTTCATTCCTGTAAAGCTTTTCACTTCGTGTAGCCCCGAATATCAAGGTAACTGTACAACCCACTTTTTGCACAACCAAATTTTAATCCAAGTATTCAAAGACTTTACGTACTTATCTCGCGGCCCTTTGAGAAAGCGTCACTCTGCCTCACTGTAGCTAACTAAGTTGTCAACTACAAACTCAGTAACAAATCCTCCTATAATACGATCAAGCCAATGATCGATGGCGAGCGCGATCTTATCCTCTGATGCTTCCAACCTTTGCACTAGCTCTGGAGTCCACACAATAGGACCGTCAAGTTTCCACCTTCCTTGGCTATCTGCTAGCTTTTCCATCCACTTGTATAGATCAGTAGGGAAGGACACAAAAAATATTTCGTGGATCTCCATATACAGGTAGCTATCTAACCACTATTCTTTTGACAATCGCGGGTTTCTGTTTTCCTGCACCACGAACTTGTGAATTCTTCTATCCGACTAGCCTTCGATTTATTTCTTAGTTGGATTCCAATGATATGACATCACACATCTCTTATGCAAATTCTGGTCCCAACAATGGAACCATTTGTTGATTTGAGGGGGCCTGACCCAGTTTCATCGTTAGTTAGCCAAACAAATCCCTACACTACTGGCCCTTTCGGCATCAGCCTAAGGAGCGCCGATTGAAGTCTCACCCGAAGCAATATGGGGGGATGCTGGAACCAGGTTTCCGCACCCTTGATATGGTTGTGATGTCAGTTTAATCCAACTATACTTTCCTTTGCACAGGGTTCTTCACGCTCTGGTCTATCCTTTTGTACCTTTGCGATCTCTTACAATCGGCTTTCGCGCAGCCCTAACCAGGGGCTGAAGTCCTTTCACACTGATATTGCAGCGAATTGTGCTATTTCCTAAACTAGACTAAGTATCTTACTTATCTTATTGATATATCTTGATTATCTTCACGTTAAAAAATGTTCTTACTTGCGTTCACTTAACCAATATAGTTATACACATCCGCGCATCATATAAGCATTAGAAGTGAAATTCATACCCAATATAACATATGCATAAACAGGAAATAAAGACATAGAAATGATAGAAACTTCTCTTTATTAATACTTCCAGATGATTACAGACTCGACTCACCCTATGCACTCCGCTGTAGGGGTTTGTGCACTCAATTATAGAGCCTCTATCTATGCTACGACCCAAAACTTAGACTTACACTTCAGAGCTATCTTGCATACATCATATCTTCATTATTTGATCTATCTTAGGTCTATTTATTCTATCTACTTAGAGCTTCACTCTATTTATACAATCCCATGGTCTGCGTACCATGGGTAGATCTTCTACAGCTGACATTACATTTGAAAAATAAGGGCAGACAACCCTATGACTCTTTAACAACTATGCACTATGCACCCACAAAATGCGGAGTCTTTACATTGGAATTACAAAATTGGACCAAAATATGGGCTTTAAGCCCCAAAACTGCCCTTAGGGGATCCTACTCCCAACAAATTGCTTTTCACGGAGGGTGAACTCTGGGAGGGGGAACACCATGAATGATTTTGTAGGCAATGGCCATGTAGGAGGATATAAATTGGGAATAACCCTCAGGCTCTTGTCTTTTCCTAGCAACAACATCACAGTCAAACATATAATTCCTCTATTTTTTGGAAGCCACCAAACTGAGACCCAGGAACTCAAATTCATCCACATGAATGTACACAAACAAAAATAACAAGGAGAAATAGCTGAAATAGGAGTTGGGGGGAAACAGGTGCAACTAGAATCTTAGGGCCTCAACTAGGTAAGTAGGGATATCAAAAAAATGGTCAGGTTGCAACATTTTCCTTAGAAACGCTCGAGAGAATTTTGAGGCTATATTTCCATCATCATCCCCAAATAGATTACCAATTAGGGATAGAATATGATGAATAGGCTATGCAAAGAGGGTTATAGGAAAATTTTCAGCAATAAGTAGAGATTGCAGGCCAGGGCCTAGGACCATTTGCAGAAAGGATTGATGCTCACCAACTGGAAGGGTAGTGTAATAATAGAATAATGTGGTTCATTGAACTACTGGGATTCAGAGGAGCTTGGGTAAACTAGGGACTTTTGAATTAGCTTTGGGGTCACCTCGAGGATTTTGACCCTAGTTGAGGAGACAAAACCGTTTGTATGCTACTAGCTAGGAGACAAACTCAGGAAAATGGTGCACTGAGGGTGCAATCTGGTAGTACAAGCCTGAGTCAACCACTTGCAATGGGTCTTCCCCTTTGATGTGGCTACCATACAGGTTGAATCATAGGTTTGCAAGGTGGTAAGCACTAGAGGGGTCTACAATTTGTGCCTCAATGTCCATGAGATGCTTTAAATTGGAAGAGGGTTTAGCCTTATGGGTTTTAGGGGGCTTAGGTGTCGCCTTCTTCATTTTTAAATGAATAATCAAATAAATTTGTAGGTGGAAGGACTGACGATCACTAGGTTTCCCGATAGAATCTGAAAATTCTATTGAAAGGATGTTTTGGATTGGCTAAACGACTAGAAAACGTTTGCAGAATAGATGGAAGGCGAGAGGCATTTGCATCGGGAAGAAGTTTGAAACTTTGAAAAATTCTAGGCTCGAATGGATTTTATAGGTAGAGGGGGGCCAAGGGTGAGTTGACATGGGATGACATCATGCAAGGGACACATGGCAGAATGGGATTGGATGGTGACAAGGGAAAGGTGGACAGGAGCTGGGGACAAATAGGTTACCATTACCTTTCAAACTCACGCTTGCTTGAATTGGTGCTGGCGGATTGGTCCACATGGCGTATGGTACCTACCATCCTATAATGGGTAGGATAGTGTGAGGCCGGATCTATTTATTACCCCCTGGAATGAATATGTACCATTGGATTAGAGGCCCACCAGTTTGACTCGTCAACCTCGGGGGGTAGTGCTGGCTTATCACATGTGTAGCTTACCCCCCCGAAATGCTTCTAGGGGTTGGGTGGGTGGAGATGGACAATGATCCGCCCTAAGACTTCTCAATGATTAACTGAAAGTGTGCGCTAGTGCAAAATGCCTCCTTTGGCACGTTGTGCTTACCTGGTGGGGGTCCTGTGAGTGTTATTATTTAACGTTAGGCTTTCTGCCATGGGTCTAGGGCCTGATACTTTTCCCCGTAGCTAATTTAATTCGTTTTTAACTAGGAGTATTGAATCCAATCTCTCTTCCTTATTTGGAGAATTGATGAGGGGCAATAACATTGGCTCCAACTAGGGACAACATATTGCATACAATGTACTGAGAACTTGTAGAATAATGTATCACTCCTTCGGCATGGAGTCATTTCATTTAAACTTTCATAAAACAAAAAGTAGTAATGGAAACTCAAAAGAATGCTGGTTATTTACATATTTCTCACCGATATTTACAATGAGTGAGAGTGGGCTATTTTAATGCTAGAAGTAAGACTTGAGAAAATTCCCATTCACTGGACACTCAAGCACCTCACCATCTAAATTCTCCAGAAAGAAGGTATTATTCCCCTTTTATTTAGAAATATTGAAAGGTCTGAACCATAGAGGATCAACTTTCCCATGCCTTCCTTTATCTTCCCTACTGGCATCCCATCTTAGTACCAAATCTCCTAGTTTCTGATAGTTGTCTTTTGCTTTTTGTCAAAAAAGGACTTCATTTTCTCCTGATAAGTGATCAAATTCTAATTCACTTGTTCTCTGTTGTCTTATAGCTCTACCAACTGATTTATCCTTCTAGTCAAGGCATTGGGCTCCTCCTGAATATCATGTACAATTTTAGCTATTTTCATAACTAACTGCATGGGGAAGATTGCAACCTTCCCATAAACCAACTCAAAAGGGGACTTCCTAATGGATCTCTTGGTGGCAACCCTATTGGCCCATAGGGAAAATTTTAGCTGTGAATCCCAGTTCTTCTGATTTTCTGATATTGTTTTCTTCAAAATTCTTACCAAGGTTTTATTTGAAAATTCATCCAATCCATTTCCATGTGGATAATAGGTGGTATAATGGCCTACTATGATGTTATATTTTTGGCAAAAATCAATAAAATTTGTTGACTTGAACACCTGAGCATTTTCAGTGACAATCTTCTTGGGGTAGCCAAACTTGGCAAGGATGTTTTCCTCCATGAACTTAATGACTACAACATCCATTGCATTTCTGGCTGGGGCCGCTTCTACCCACTTGGTGAAGTAATTAGTAGTTGTGAGTATCCACTTGTGCTGACCACTGGAAGGTGGATGTATTTCCCCAATGAAATCTAACCCCCATTGCCTGAAAGGTTTTTCAATGAAAATAGGGATTAAAGGAAAATGTGCTAATTTCTACTTTTCTGCAAACCTTTGGCACTTCTCATAGGCCCAAACGTAGGTGTGCACCTCACCAAATAGATTAGGCCAATAAAAGCCTGCCTTGAGGTTTTAGTGGGTTGCATGTCTCTAGCTATAATGTCCTCCATAGACACAAGTATGGAATTCATCAATCACCTTGCGGATTTCTTCTTCAACCAAGCATAGGAGTAAAATTTCCACTGGGCCCTTCTAATACAATTGGCCATTTGAGATAACAAATTTATGGGCTTATAGCCTTAGGGCCATGTACTTAATTTTGTCAAAGTTCACTGGCCACCTCAGGAAGAGTAGATAATGGAAAATATGTTTATACCAGTGGGACACAATGTATTTCATCTAAATTTTCTAAGTCGAGGTTTCAATCCCTTGTTGTTGCTCTAATTTTCACTTTCCCCATCTTTTCCAGCTAGTAAGTTTATGCCCAATGCTTGGAAATTTTCTTCAGACAAAATTTTAGCTATCCCTTGCCCCTTGATAAGCTTTATAGGTTTGATATCCATATCATACTCCTGTATTTTAGCAATCTATTTGCCTCTTTTTCCCTCACTATCACCTTGCACCAGGATATCTTTCACAACAACTGTAGGAACATAGGTAATTATATTTGATTGTAGGACACATATTCTGAAAGTATTCAGGGATTTGACCAAGGCATAGGCTTGCTTCTCTAAAATATTGTATTTTAGTTCAACATCTCATAGCACCTGGCAGAAAAATGCAATTGGTTGCTCGTGCCCTTCATCATTTTTCTGTAGTAAGACAACAACCACTGTGTGAGGGGAAGAAAAAGAAAAAATGAAAAATGGTTTTAGATAATCTGGGTTGACTAACACAAGAGCTTCTGTAAAGGCCTTTTTTATTATGGATAATGATTCCTGATATTCTAAATTCCACTCCACTTCTTTGTCCTTCTTCAACATCTAAGTAATTTCCTTGACTATCTCAGCATAGTTTGGTATGAACCTCCTTAGAAATTTGATTATGCCCAAGAAAACCTATATTTCTTTCTTATTTCTTGGTAATGGGATGTTATTGATGGCTTCCACCCTTCTGGGATCAATCTTCACCCTTTCCTTTGCCACAATGTGCCCTAGCAGTTTTCCCTCACTTAGAGCGAACTGAGATTTCTTTGGATTTAAGGATAACCCATACTTTCTATATTTCTCAAAAGTAAGTCTTAGATGTTCAATGTTCTCTTCATATTATTTTGAAAAAATAGTGATTTCGTCTAGGAAAATTACCATAAATTTGTCCTATTCTCCCACAAACACTATATCCATGGCTCTATAAAAAGTGGCTTCTTCCTTTATGAGGCTGAAGGGCATTCTGGCATACATAAATGTTCTCCATGGCGTGGTGAAAGAAAATTTCTTCTGATCTCCAGGTCAGACAACCACTTGATTATATCTAGAAAAGGCATCCATCATAGACACCTATGCTGAACCTAACACCTTATGTAGAATGTAGTCCATTTTAGGCAGTGGGTAATTGTCTTTTAATGAAGCCTTGTTCAGATTTTTGAAGTCAACACATAACCTTATTTCCCCATTCTTCTTCTGACAGGGACTAAGTTTTCCACCTAGTCTGAATATCTCAAAGGTACAATGATTTTGGCCTAGAGCAACTTCTTTACCTCTTTTTCAATTGATGGGAGTAACAGAGGATTAATTTTCTTGAGCTTCTATTTATATGGTTTCACCCCGCCCTTTAAAGGTATCTTATGTTGAATGATAGTAGTATCAAATGTTTTTAGGTCATCATAATACCAAGCAAACACATCCATATAATGTTTAAAAAGGTCTAGATGCTTTTTCTTCTATTTACTAGGCATTCCTTTTGCCAATTTTATCACCTTAGGGTCTTGGTTTGTACCAATGTTGCAATCTTCCACTTGTTCTTCCAGCTCTTGCTCAATAGGTTTGGAAACCACATCATTTGGGTTAAACAACATTTCTAATGGGACCAATCCCTTAGGGATGGTGTTTCCCTTTAATTGTAAAATATTGTGTCTAGCAATAGTTTCTCCCAAACTGACTTGATGTTCATCTATTACTTCCTCATCCTCCTGGTCAATCACTGAGTTTGAAAACTCTCCAATAACCTCCATGAAGCGTTTAATTTGTTCCTCATATTCAAACACCTACCAATGTTTGACATTTGGCACTGAAGGTCTGTACTTGACTTCAACTTCATATCTAAGTAATGGGTTTTGAGGAGGCTTGAAGTTACTAGCAGCTACAACTAAGGAGTCAGCCATCCAATTTATATCTCTGGGAAAAAATTGGATATTGAAGGCTAAGAAGAAATTATCAATCATGTCCCATACCTCATTTTAGTAAGCCTTCAATCTTGGATGTTTGGCTTGGCATTGATTTCTAATTTGCTTCACCACCAACTCTGAGTCTCCAAACACTGTCAAGCATCCAATGTTGAGATTCCTGGTAGCTTGCAGTCCTAACAACAAAGCTTCATACTCAGCAACATTATTAGTGGCTTCAAACTCTAGCTTGAATGAAAGAGGAATCAAGTTGCCTTCTAGAGACACCAACAACACACCTACTCCATTTCCTTCCCTGGAATAAGCACCATCAAAGTATAGCTTCCATACTTTATTACATTCCAGTGATTATTTGTTTAGCTGGATAAAACACTCCACCTGTGTTTCATCAAGATTAGATCATTTTCCTCTAATAGCAGACAGGAGAAATCTTTCTCTTTACTAACATAGGAGAATTATTTGAACAATCAAGCCTTGTAATTGTCTTTACAAATATCGATTCTCTATACAGTTGTCTTTCTTCTCCATCGAACACAAGGATGGTAACATATATTAAATCCAATTTGATAGATCCCCCAAAATTAGAACCCCATGACCTAGATAAGAGCATACCAAACCTTGCAGGGATATCAGCAACCACAATGTCCATTACTACACTTTTTACAGGAATATGAGCCAAATTGACCACCAAATATTTAATCATCCCCAAACATTTTACTCTCTTGGAATCAAAAGAGTACAGGTCCTTATATGGTTTTGTTATTTGCAGCCCCAATTGTTCCATCACAGACAATGGCATCATATTGTGAGAAGATCCTGAGTCAAGCATACAATTATGTAAAATAATTTCATGAATCACCAAAGTAACATAGAAAGGGGCAGTGGAAGAGTCTTGCTCCTCAACATGAGGTCCAAATACAACCATGGGCCTTTCTTCTTGGAGGTTTAGGCTATCTTTCATAGGAGCTGTGGTAGGTGGACACATGAACTAAGATACTTGAGCTTTGTAATTTGGATGTTTCAATAATTTAGTTAAGGGAACAAATATTTTGACCTTCTCCAACTCTTTTTGCAGGTTAAAGCCAAAGGGATTCCTATCAATGGTCACAACTCAACATGATATTTCCCTCTCTCATAGGCAGGTTTGGATGGTAAGGGTGAATGCTCTATTTTAGAAACTTCAAGTTTCTGAGGAATGGGATACGAGGATACTTTCTTTATTGGTGAGACTTGGTCTAGAGGTTTCTTTCCCTTCTCAGTTGATTTGGGAGAATTTGATGGAGGGGGATAATCATTTTGATACTACATTTTTGAGCTTTTCCTGGAGGATCTAAGGTCATACTTTCTATGTAAATGAGTTGGCATGAAGTTGACAAAATGTCTACAATAATTTTCGATCTCACCATCATCTAGTGGAGCATCCAACTCATCTCCTTCTTCCTCACGTTCTTCAATCTCATATTCCTCTTTAGAGAGAGAGAAGAACTGGTTTTCTTGAACTTCCATGGTCTCTTCAACATGCTCCTCTGGATCATCTTCCAAATACAAAGGAGGTTGAATGTGGTATTTTTGATATTTTATTTCCCTTTGCAAGAGTTGTAAAGGTGGTATCGTATACTAGGGATTAAAATTTCGATTAGGTGTTGGTTGACTCTGTCTAAGAGGGTTATTGTTTTCTAATTCCAATTTTACAAGCTTGTTGAATAAATTTCTTATGAATTTATTCATCTCCTAAAGAATCTATTATTAGGTTTACTTCCGATGGCTCGAAGAGTTGGTTTCCTCCTTTCCTCTTCTCTTGTCACCATACTCAGTTTTCCCTCTCCATTTCCCAATGGAGGTGAAATTTGCTTCAACCTCTAAAGAATCTATTTGAATCTGGTCTAGGGTACAAGACTTTCTTTCTCTAAGAGTGAATCTGAATTTAGGTTCGAAAGCCCCAACAAACACCACTTTAGCAACAACCTATGGAGGTTTGATTTCAGCTGGAAGACTGTTGTATAATTTGTTAAACCTTTTTATGAATTTGAAACATCTTCATTATGTTTTTTCATAATTGCATTGAATTTAGTAAGGATGTACACATGTTCCATTTTATCTCCCCATTTCTACATAAAAGAATTATCCATCTCCTTCTAGGTAGTGATTGAGGCATTTGGGAGGGATTTGAACCATTTCCTTGCTTCCCCATCCAAATATTGAACAAAAAGTCTTAACACCACATCCAAGTTTTCTACATTCATATTTTCTGCAAATGCATAAAATATTTCTATACGTATTTGTCCTGAGATATCATCCTCTCAAGTGAAGCTTGGCAAAGATCTTAACATAGTCTTGTGGCATACCATTTAGGGGTTGTGTCAAGTCTAGTTGGGAATATTTATTTAGGGGAAAACCAGGGACAACCATATTTTGTAGAGGAGGTGTTACAAGGTTTATCATAGGGCCTTGCTAAGGAGTGGTCTGAAGTGGAACTAATTGGGGTTGAGTTGGAAGGTTATCTACACTCTGTGTTGGACTGTTTATGAGAATGTCTTTAACCTACTCAAGAGCTAAAAAGGTATGAAATTTGAAAGGAGTAGAGCTGATGGAAGCTTCTTCAATTTTGACTTTAGAAGAAAATGGGTCAAACATTGCACAATGTTCCTCAGGATATTCCAAGACTTTGGAGGAAGACTCAGGGTAATTTATCACAACTTTTTGAGAGCTAGTTGATGATACTTCTGGAAAAGAGGTCACAGGAACTGGAGTGACAAGAGTTATTTCTTTCCAGACTCTCCTAGATATTATCTTTTTAGGGTCAAACACAGGAGGAGTTCTTTGTTGTGAAGTATCAGAGTGAGTGTGTGGCCTTTTGAAAGCTAGGGTGCTCAAAATAAGACTTAAAAAATGGAGTCACCAAGGTGAGAGGTATACAACCCACACCCCTTCCTTCTCACCTTACTGAAGGGTGTATGAATGTGGTACCCATGGAAAAGTTTCTGATTCATCCCCGATAATGGAGCCAAAGGATGTTGTAACTCCTAGAGATAACCTCTGGGTTGAAAGGAGACCAATTCCTAGGAAATCTTAATGAGTGCTTCAATAATCTGCTGATATTCTCTATTACATTCAGTATTTGATTACCTTTGAGATGGAATTGATTCAGAACCTTCCTTGAGAGGAGAACCACAAGATCAAACACCAAACATGACTCACATAAGCATTAATATCTTCCTCTAGTGGCCAACATCATATACATGTGCAATTTCATAGGCCATTTGTAATATATAATATGGAATAAATAAAGAAGAGAGAAAACCAATGCACAGGGCCTAAACCTAAGAATCCCATTCATTAAATTCCAACATGAAACAAGTGAGAAGGAGATTTTAATGAAGTGTTGAGATACATCGAGCGCATTTTAACGATACAAATTCATATCAGTTATAGGCATGTTTAATCAATATTTGACCTAGATGAATCCATAATTCAAAGAAAAACATATCAAACAACTGCTATTACATGTAATATGAGACGAAGAGTGAAAACATATGGCACAAACACATGAGGAAATACATACTGCACATTTATATGAGTTAGAATCACCAAAAATGTTTATTAATCTTCCACAGATCATACATTTCTTGGACAAATTGAAGAGCTTCTCTCTTGGAAAACCAAAGTTCCAAACCCTTGGTTCGATATTATAAATTGTTTATAGAGGGATTCATAGGGAGATCCCATTACAAAATATTCTTTCTTAATTTGGTAGTGAATCATCATAACAAAATATCAACGTGCTCAGTGACATAACTCTACAAACCGAATTCCAACTAACTGACAATTTCTTATGAAATAAAATATTTACATAAGAATAAAAACATAGTGTCACAATCGACATGA
This sequence comes from Pinus tabuliformis, assembly GCA_031772625.1. Lineage (NCBI taxonomy): Eukaryota > Viridiplantae > Streptophyta > Pinopsida > Pinales > Pinaceae > Pinus > Pinus tabuliformis. Next base: position 1,156,944,458 of record CM062811.1, read on the forward strand.
TCAACAACATCCTTAGTCATGATAAGCAAGTTCTGGATGCAATGTTGATGGATTGATGATTTGAAGCACATAAGCATGTAAAAACTGCTAACAGCTTTTCCATAATGCTGGAGTTGGTAGAGGAGCATGGAGGAATCATTGGTATGTGATCTTGAGATTTGTGACACCTGTATAGTCCAATTTATGGTGGGTAAAGGTCTTTATAAACCCTAAAAACTAGAACTCTTTTCTGAGATAGTTAAAAACTATTTTACCTTTAACGGTGGCTGTCTTCTCACGGGAGGAATCTGCCTTGCTCTCGGCCTCCATTAACATCTGGTTGTATTGTGTCCATGTGATTAGAATTCCCATAAGAGCCCAGTAGATAGGTAATCCTACCCCGACAAATCATCAAACTCAACATGGAAAACATCCACATCTTTCTGTACCACCCTCAGGCATTTCTCATCTTTGACTTTGGCCTCCTCCTTCTAAACAACTTTAGAGATATCCATGATATCCGACACTATATATACTACATCAATTGGCCCCAACTCACTGATTGGCCTTTCATTTACAAAGTGGATGAACTTCTTGGCAATCGAACATTTATTTTCTCCATCTTCTTTGGTAGAAATGACAGAAAACTCATAATCCTTGATTACATTTTTATGTTCATCCATCAGACTTATGTACTCCAGTTGCTTTTCATTTCTACTATGGTTTCACCCCAGACAAGTTGTTTGGCCCACAAGAGAGAAAAAATTCCTTTGAGCTTGCTTTTTAGCTCAATATTCTCCTAGTTTGCTACCTGTAATTTCTTACTAATTATGCCTACATTGGTCTTGGCCATCTCAGGCTATTTTTATTTTTTTTCTAGATTCCTCTGGGCAGTGTCCAAATCATTAAGCACTTTTAAGTTCCCCTTCCTAAATATGAAGTTTGGTTAGGGTCTTGGTAAGCTGCTCTGTGGGATTTTGGGGATTTTTAGGCACAAACACTACAAAACTTTGCGTGTCAATCCTATGTTGAAGTTCTTCTACCTTTTGCTTGAGGGCTACTATCTCATTATTCTTTATATCATCTCTTTGGCCAAGATTTATTTCTCTTCTTCCACTTTTGCAAGTTCCTTAGATTTCACATGTTCACTTCCTAACATCTTAAGTTTGTACCTTAGCTCTTGTATCTCTACATGTGAAATTTCGAGGAGGACTTGTTATGAAACCAGCTCACAAAAAGATAGAAAAGATAGATAAACGCCTTAGAAATAAGCCTCTTAGAGGGGGCAACCTCCTTTACATTACACAAATGTTTCTTGGGTGATACAAATGAAAAGACCTTATTTCTATATATAGGAGTCTAAGGGGTCATAATATAATCAAAGCCGACATAACAATAATAATGTAAGGGCACAATAATAACAATAGTGGGCTTCTATGGGGCACAATAGTAACAATGTGGGCACTACATGGGTACATCAATATAATAAAGGGGTTGTACTAATAACAATTAGGGGTTACACTAGTAGTATAGGGGCCTAACATGCCCCTCTCCTTCAAAAAGTGTTGTCCTCAACGCTTGAGTAGTTCTTGATGCTTCTATATAAAATTCTTGTCCTCCCATGTGGAATCTTTAGTGGGTAAGTTCTTCCACTTGATGAGATACTCTAAAATTGATTGATTTCATAGCTGTTGGGTTCTTGTTTCTGTGACTGCTCCAGGTTCCAATATGATTTTTCCTTCCTCTTTAATTTCTGGCAATATTGTTTGAATTGGAGTCTTTTGCAACTTTTGAATAAGCGGCCATACTTCTTCGTCCTTCTTCCATTCATCCCTTGCTTCGTTTATCCAATCTGGTTGGATAATAGAAATAGCACAAAACAATGCTTCCACATCCTCATCCTTCTTGAGAGTGCATATGCAACAAAATTTTGCTTCCATTTTCTATAGAGGATGTCAAAGTCATAACCCAACATATTTGTGACACATTTTTTCTATTCTTCTAAAGATAATAGTTGTTCTAAAAACTATTTAAGGCTATCATGATCCATTTTTACCTTGAAGTGTCTTCCCATTCGATAGGGTCTCCATTTCTTAAGTGCATGTAGTATTGCCAAAATTTCTTTCTCATAAATAGCTTGCTTGAGATGTAGCAGTAAAAATACCCAATCACCTACATCAAAACATTTTTCACTACGATGTTGATCTACCTGTTGTTTCATTCGATTTTGCACCAAAGTGGCATTATCCTTTAAAAGTTGGAGAACTTGCTGTTGATGCTCGATGTGATCTTTCACTGCTTGAACCTTTTTATTCTTGATATGTCCTTCTATCTTTAGAATTTGAGGAGTGGCAATTTCTTCCAATCCTTTACAAGATATGGTTGGATTCATTTCTTGATGCTCGATGTGATCTTTCACTTCTTGAACATTTTTTTTCTTGATATGTCCTTCTATCTTGATAGTTTGAGTGGTAATTCTGACCAAGGAATTACAAGATATGGTTGGATTCATTTCTTCTTTCTCGATGTGATCTTTCACTTCTTGCACCTTTTTCTTCTTGATATATCCTTCTATCTTGAGAGTTTGAGGAGTGGTAATTCTTGCAAATGCTTTATAAGATATGGTCGGATTCATTTCATCTTTCTCTAGGGTTGGTTCCTGGTGTATATACTCTTCTTTTGATGTTTCTTGATCCTTTTCTTCCTCCTCTTCATAATCTATGTGAAATAATTTCTTCTCAGCACACTTATGACCTTTAGTGCATTTGCTATCACAATTGTAACAAAGCCTTTTTTCTCTTTTCTCTTCCAGTTGTTGTGGTGTAACCCTTGTAGGTTGTGGAAGGCTAGGAGAAACAACACTTCCATTATTATAGTTGTGAGGGGTAGACTTCCTTGTTGCCATAATTTTACTTTCCAATATGTAACAAAGCTCTTTTACTCTTTCCAATTGTTGTGGTGTTGCTCTAAAGAAGGTGTTGCTCTCTGTATCCTCATAATGTGTTATCATTTCCTCCATGAAAATTGACCACGTAACAAGTTGTTTACAAGAACAAAGCACTTTATACCATAAAAATTGATCCGGTCCTAAATATGAAGATGAAATACATACCTTTTGTAACAGTGGTACACCATGTAGATCAAAATATTGCTCCATCTGAAGTATCCAATTTACCAGATCCTTGCCATCAAACTTCCTCATATTGTCTTTTCTTGATTTTAGGAGCTCGATCTTGAAATGACTATAACATTTTGGTTCTTCCAGTTCTGAAATTGTGACCTGCAGAAGCCCTCTGTGTCCTCTTTCCAATGCCACCAGTCTAATCCAAATTGGATTCTCCAAGGAAGAGTTATGCTAAATCTCCCACAGTGACCTGATTATATACTAGTTCAGTAGAGTGAACTTCTACGACGTGCCACGTGTCACTGTTTTGACCTTTGGCTCTGAAAATATATACAAGAAACTACATTCCGTCCTCTTTCTGTACCTTCTTATGAAATTTCAATCTGATGCTCAGAGAGAAAGTTATGACGATTTTCCCCAGGTCAACTGTTTGGAATGCAATTCAGGAGTTTTCAAAAAGACCAAATTCCTCAGATCATATCTCCGCAAGTATAGTGCGAAAAGCTCTGAAACTCAGATCTAAGGTTCAGTGTGATTTCATCTCAAATGGGTTTTTTTTTCGCTTCTGAAACGTCGCAGAAAAAATTTATAGTTAAAATGCCCTGATGACCTATTTGGAGTAGCAAAACCCTAGAATCCAAAGCTCTGATACCAAATGTTATGGAACCAGCTCACAAAAAGATAGAAAAGATAGATGAACGCCTTAGAAATAAGCCTCTTCGAGGGGCAACCTCCTTTACATTACACAAATGAACAATTCTTGGATGATACAAATGAAAATACCTTCTTTCTATATATAGGGGTCTAAGGGGTCATAATATAATCAGAGCCGACATAATAATAATAATGTAAGGGCACAATAATAACAATAGTGGGCTTCTATGGGACACAATAGTAACAATATGGGCACTACATGGGTACATCAATATAATAATGGGGTTGTACTAATAACAATAAGGGGTTACACTAGTAGTATAGGGGCCTAATAGGACTTCAAATGCAAATTTGTATTCTGGATTTACCCCCAAATTCACAATCATCTCCTTGAAACTTTCATTCTACATGTGTAGAGCTCTGGAGTTAGCTCTTTCCTATTTCAAACTTGTTGCTACTTTCTCTAGTAGCTTCTCAGCCTTGTTGATGGTCATTTAATTTCTATTGAGTTTAATATATAAAATTTCTCCCACTTGTCTATGGAAGTTAATCTTGTCTAACAGAGGGACACTAGTCATATCTAAGGAAATGTCCCTTGAACTGAGAACCGGAAGGTAGTGAATGTGCTAGTGGTTGCTGCAGCAAGAACTTCATTTGATTTCTCTCTAAGTCCATGGAAGCCAAAAGTCTGGTTTGAAAGGGGACTGAGTGAGATTCCATTTGTTATTGCATCTTCTCCCTTACCTTCTTGTTTCTTTCTTCAATGACCTTTCCAATAGGCCAACTTGGTTCAGTGACATTAACACTTCCTTTGAAACTAAGAACAACTACATATGAAGAGGATGATGCGACAATATGTAATGGTTATTCCAAGTTCACTTGGAAGCCTGGTGGATCTGGTCTTGTATCTACTAGTCTAGTCTCAATTTGTTATTCCTTTATCTCTTTGGTTTTTGCCTTCTTTCTAGGGTGTACATCTTCCATCTCGACATCTTCATCTTGGTCAACAGTCCTTTTATGTGCCTTGTCCTTTGATGCTTGAGTCTTAATCTCCATCTCTATATTAATAGGCCACGAATCAAAGTTATCTTTCCATTCGATCTCGGGCCTATCCTAATGTTCATAAGTCAAAGTTTTTATGCTCCCTCTTCTCTTGGGAATGACACCATGAGAATCAAAATGATAGACTTCCCCTAGGTTAAAATTCATTTTCCTGAGTAATTCCTAGACTTCCCTGTGGTCCTGCCTGGAATTAACAATAAATGGTCCCACATGCTTTCCCAATTTAAACATATATCCCTTAACTAGGACAAAGTGCACTTGGTCTACTTTCAAGCTTTGTCTAATAAATTTAAGGTCGAAAATACTCATGGGCATAAACATAAGTAAGCGGTAAGGAGGAAGCTCACACCCATAGACCCTGATTTATGTGAAGTCCTCAAATAGGTACTAGTCCCCCACCCTAGCATCCTTGCTGAGTTGGAGGATTGATTTTTGCTGAGGGAGAACTATAGGAGGGGAAACACCATGAATGATTTTGTAGGAAATGGCCATGTAGGAGGATATAAACTGGGAATAACCCTTAGGCTCATGTCGTTTCCTAGCAGTAACATCCTAGTTGAATACATACTTCCTCTATTTTTTGGAAGCCACCAAATTGAGACCCAGGCACTTGAATTCATCCACATGAGTGTACACAAACAAAAATAACAACAAGGAGTAATACCTGAAATAGGAGGTGGTGGGGAAATGGTGCAGCTAGAATCTTATGGCCTCGGCTAGGTAAGCAGGGATATCAAACAAATGGCTAGTCTACATCATTTTCCTTAGAAACCCTAGAGAGGCTTTTGAGGCTATATTTGCATCATCATCCCCAAACAAATGACCAATTAAGGACAAGATAAGATGAATAGGCTCTGAAAAGAGGGTTATAGGGAAACTGTCAGCAATAGGCAGAGATTGTAGGCCAGGGGCTAGGACCATTTGCAGAAAGGATTGCTGCTCATCAGCTGGAAGGGTAGTGTAATGATAAACTAGTGTGGCTTTAGTGAACTGTTGGGGTTTAGAGGAGATTAGGTAAACTAGGGCCTTTCGAATTAGTTGTGGGGTCACCTTGAAGAATTTGACCCAAGTTGAGGAGACAAAACAAATTTTCTCATCTATATATGTTGTTGCTAGCTAGGATACAAACTCTGGAAAATAGTGCACTGAGGGTGCAATTTGGTAGTATAGGCCCAAGTCAACCACCCGAAATCGGTCTTTCCCTTTGACATGGCTACCATATTGAATCGTAGGTTTGAAAGGTGGTAAGCACTAGATGGGCCTGAAATTTGTGCCTTAGTGTCCATGAGATGCTCGACAATGGAGGAGGGTTTAGCCTCATGGGTTTTAGGGGGCTTAGGGGTCGCCTTCTTCATTTTCCAATGAATAATCAAATGAAATTGTAGGTGGAAGGACTGATCAGTTACCTTCTTATTGTGGAGAAGCTAAAAATGATGTTGAAAGGATGTATCAAGCTGTCTGAATGCCTAGACAACATTTGTAGAAAAGACAAAAGGTGGGAGGCATTTGCACTAGGAAGCAATTTGAAACTTTGAAAAATTCTAAGCAGGAAGGGTTCTTATAGGAAGAGGGGGCCTAATGGTTAGTTGAAGTGGGATGATGTCACGAGAGGGACATGTGGTAGAATGGTATTTGATGGTGAGAGGGGACAGGTGGATGGGAGAAAGGGGCAGACTAGTTACCATTTACCTTTCAAACTCATGTTTTCTTGAATTAGCACTTGGTCCCCACTATCCTCCGATGGGTAGGATAGTGGGAGGCCAGAGGCTATCGCTTGCCCATTGGAATGAATTTGGACTATTGGATCAGTGGGCTTGCCAGTTTGACTTGTCAACTCCAGGGGTAGCACCCGCTTATCACCCACACACGTTACCCCCCCCGAAATGCTTCTAGGGCCGGGCTGGAAGATATGGATGATGATCTGCCCCGAAACAACATGACCGTCAACTAAAGCACGCTAGTGCAAAAATAATCCTTTGGCACATTGCACTTACCTGGTGGGGGTCCCGTGAGCATTATTATTTAACCTTGGGCTTTCTACCATGGCACTAGGGCCTGATATTTGCCCCATAGCTGATTTAATTAGTTTTTAACTAGGAGCCTTGAATCCAATATCTCAACCTTCTTTGGAGAATTGATGAGGGGCAACAACTACTTGGTTGCTCCAGATTGTTCTCCATTCCTTGAAACATGTAGACTGGTGATTTCTTATATGATTTGTTTATCTTGAGAGATGGTGCATTATTATGAGTATAGATTGTTTGGTTCAAGAAGAGGATGAACTTGAAGTGAGAGGGAATCTCATGTATGGTGCAACATGATGATCAAATTTGGTACTTGCAGATTCAACAATAGTAGACTTAATGAAGCATACATGCATCAACAACGTTAGAGGCTTTTCTAGATAGAGAAAAGTGAATGAATGAGGGAGAATTTCTAGAATTATATAGGGTGTTATTTACAATGATAGAAGAAGCACATGCACATGCATTTACACTTCTTCATTGGGTATGCTGTTATAGACAAGTTTCCCATGAAATTTGTGTGCATTATCCTAGGTAGGTGTTGATGGAGCTGGACCCACCAACATGTCAGGGGATCTCCCCTGTAAAAAATCCCAATTAGACCTTAGACCGTTTGGTGTGGGATTCCTAGCAGTGGGTCGTAAGGTAATCCCTTGATCACGGTTTCACATAGAGGAAAGTAGGATGTCCCTGTTGGCAGCAAGGGTGTGACAGCTACAGAAAGACAAGGAAGGTGCATGAATGGTTCTAACACATGGAGAGTGGGGTGAGTCTACCCCTTGGAAACCTGTGATAGCATGCAACTTGGAAGGGAACACACAAGAAAAGATGCATCACAAACTGGAAATCAAGTTAGCTAACAATTCAAACTGATGGTTAAACCAATCAGCACATTTCAGTCGGATTCATATATACTTATACAGAATAGTAACAATGTAAACTTTGAAACGGGAACTGATACTGTTACCCATTTCGTAGAGATAGCAAAAAAATGACCCGATTTTCAAAAGTGTTGATGCAGAATACACATGTTTTTTTTAGAACATGGTTTTTGGAACTTTAATTTTTTTCATGTGCATTAAGTTTTAGAATGGTAGTGATTTTCATGCTGATTTTTAAAAGTGAGTATTCTGCATCACACCCTTTTTTTAAAAGACCTATTTTTTGACTTTAAATTTTCTAGTGTGTGAAAAGTAAAAAATTATTTTCTAAATTTGATAGTTTTTGAAGTGGTCATTTTATTCATATTTTCTTGTTCTCTATCTTAATTTTTTTTTTTTTTAGTGGGGTTTTTATTGCTTTGCATTTTTAAATTAGAAAGTCGATAGTTTGAATTTTAGATAATCTACATATTTATACATCCTTAATTAATTTTTCAATCCACATGAAATAATTGTTTCTAAAAAACAACATTTTTTAACAATGGACATAAAAATAACCATTTTTAACATAGATATAACAAAAAAAACTAAACGTTTTGATAATTTTTTGCTAGAATTAACATGTCCAAATCACAATTTTTATACAAAAATATTAACTAAAAATGGTCAAATAATAGTTTTTTTTATGAATTTCATGTCAAAAAAATAATAATAACAACTTTTTTTTTCAAAAAATAATAATTAACTTAAAAATCAATGCGAAAATCACAAATTACAAATATTGAACACATAACAACTTTAATTCATTGATTATTCTTTTCATGAAATGTCAGAGTCAAAACATTGCAAAGCTTGATTTCCAGGTATAACTTAAATTTAATCAACAATGTCACGTAATCCAAACTCTTCGTCCTCTAGAGTTTCATCATTGTCATCTTCCACAATATTTTCTGCTTCCTTTTGCGCAATTTCCTCTTCTAATGGGTCTTTGATGTCTGCAAATCTCCCAATATATGTCTTTCCAAACATTCCATGTAATGGTGGTTGGGGTTCCTTTGCCTTTTTTGCCACACGTGATTCACTAAAGTCCCCTTTCTTCAACCCAATTTCTTGCATTGCATCTGGAAGAAATTGAAGAGCATTAATTCTTTGCTGAATGAAATTGCATTGTAATGGATCTTTCTCAATTGCAATGCAATTTCTTCCTTTTTGAAGGCAACATGCTAGTGTTGTACCTAATTATCAAGCACAAAAAAATAATGAAGTAAATTAGTACAATGACATATTAATTAAAAAAAGAACATATTGAAATTCAATTCCATGTGGAAAAACCTACCTGAGCCAGAAAATAAATCCAAAACCCAATCTCCTTCATTTGAACATATGTCTATAAGATAGTTAATCAATAATTGTGGTTTCTGATAAATGTTAACTATCTCTCATTTCGTTTCTTTGTCTTCATATGTTAGTTTTCTCACAACAGCATCATAAGTCAGTATTTGGCTATGACTCTTTCTGTCCACCCGATTAAAAATCATAGACATATGGCTATCATCTTTTGCCCAACTATCAATATGAATGAACTCACAGTCATTTATAAATTGTTGATCTTCATTGTTAAGAAGATTTGACTTTTGCCTGTAACATAAAATAATAAAAGTTCAATTAAGTTGTACATAAATGAATTTTTCAACATTAATCAAATATACCTTTAAACATCTTACCATGTAAGCTGCATCCTTGAATTTGTTTTCCCTTTGAAGCTTGACAATACCATTGCCAATTGTGTGTCTGAATTAAATGTCACAAATCTCCATAATGGTGATGACGTCACTTCCATAAATCCCGCCACCACTTTATTAAAAGCTTGATAAGTATAAGGGTCACTATCATAGTAAATGTTTGGAATATTGAAACCATGGGGAATATCTGCAATAACCAGGGCATAATCCCTTTTTGGTACGAGTTTAGCAATGTCTTCACAGTCGCCTTGTATTACTTGATATTGAATAGTGTCTAGCCCATTCCAAATGAAATGATTAAGAGTTGGATCAAGTTCAACATTCTTAATACGTTGCTTTCTCAGTCTTTCAATCTTTATTTTTTCAATAAAAGTATTGAAACTGTCTGGTGCTCCATTATCTTCTTTCCTCATCTTTTACCAGACAAACAAATGTATGTGTAAGTTTTAAATTAAAAATAGTACACAGATGATTAAAACTAAATATATAAATCAAGTTACCTTTTTAAATGAAGATAAAAAGCTTTTAATGTTGATGTAGAACTTGAATCTGGATAGTTGCGTACAACATCATCCCAACTATCTTCGTTCAACAATTTAACCATTTGTTCCTGAATTTTCATGTAAACTTTGTGACTGCATAGATAAAGTAAGAAAAAGTTAATATAATGATATGTATAACAAATACTACCAATAACAACATGTTTTATTTAAAAGATAACTATAATCCTGGAAATAAGTAAAAATAATTCAGCAAACTTACTTTTGAAATTCTTTAGACATTTCTTCCAATGATAATTCCCCTGACCTCACACGAGATAATATTGTTTTGACAATTTTTTCATCTTTCACTCCTTGCATCGCCCTCCAAGGCGTGATGGTCATATCGTTTGGAAGTTGCTTCAGTTCAGGATCTGATTTATTGTTGCTACATATCAATGGCTTAGACTTTTTTACCCTCTGGTTTTTAATGCTAATGTCTTCCCACATGCTAAAAATGTCATCAATCAAATTCCAAATATATCCAGTTCTAAATGCCAATTGGAAAATGTTATCAACACCTCTAAATAAATCGCTATATCTGTTGTCTTTTCCACCTTTTGAATTGGTTTTATCTTCAATTTGATAGCCTATTTCCATACAACATTCCTTTCGGAAATCTGCAGTAATATTTATCTTATCCCCACCACATTTTTCTAGGAATTCACTATGAATAAATGTAACCTTTTGGATCAAAGTCATAGACATCCTATATTCATTATCTAAATTATGATCCCATGCCACTAACTTTGCTTATGTTTCATTTAAACCAGCATAAATGATACATTTCATTGTTTCAAAACGTGGGTTATTAGGATATTCCTCCATCAATTGTCTTTGAGCTTCAACAGAATGGTTCCCCCCAAGCACATAATAATTGTATTCAAAACATTTTGACTTATCAAATGCTTCTTTGTTGGGAACTTGAAGTGGATCAACAAGAAGCACATAACTAACCACATGAGCATATGGATTGTACCTCATCAATGTCTTCAAGTTGTGAACATGCAGATGATGTGGCTTTCTGACTTGATATTGGCATTGTCCTTCACTTGCCTTATAGGTTTGTCCGACATTTAACTGAAATGTACGACCACCATCAATTAAGTTTCTCTTTGTCAAATTCTGTCGAATGGCATTTTCTTTTGTTTTGATTATGCCATCATCTAAATCAGCTCCTGGTGTAATGATTTCTCTGCTTTCTTTTGAAGTTTCACTAGGTTCTTAACTGCTAGTAATGACTACTTCAAGATCTTCAACTCTACTTTTTTTCGTCATAACATTCTCAAGAGATCTATTCTTGGGAATTGTTACTTTTGGTCTTTTACGACCTTCCTCAGTTCCAATGTCATCTTCAGTAATGGCAACATATGCTTCATTGTCAATTTCAACTTCATCGTCCTCAAAAGTAACTTGTTTACCCTTGCTAGATTTATCCACCAGAGGCCTTTTTTTCTGATTCTTTGGATGTAGTTTTGTAGCATCATCAATTACTACATTTTCCATGTTTTCCATATCTTCTTCTGACACTAAGTAAAAATGGCTGACAACTTTCATGATATCATGCTCTATGAAATGAATGCCTCCCAACCTAATTGAACAACTTTCAACAAAATTCTGCCAAACAAAATATCATATGTTAATATAAACAAAGTTAAAAAAATATAGAGAGACACTTTCAAAACGCAAAATAAAAATACAAATAACAATACTTACGATGTTTTGTGTCATCTCATTTACGATTTGTTTACACAACTTTGTAGATACCTCTCTCGTGTCATATAATGAATATGATAGTCGGTATTTAATCCTTTCATGTGACTTGGGAGCTTTTGTAAGTACGTAAACAACTTCAGTGTTTGGTACCGAACACATATCTATGACTCTTCCCATCACCTCCAAATTTTCATTATTATGGGGTATATCAATGTATAGATATATATTCACAGTTTTTCTCTCTCTTTCTTTCACATACCAGACTCTTGATGGAAATTTCACCTCTTTTGAACTTTTCCAATCTGAGATTAGCTTCTTATCACTTGAAGCACTTGAAATATTTGTAGGCATGAGCTAAGGTGGAGTTCGTTCACCAATGTTTTTTGAAGATACACCTTTAAGACTCTTTGGTCTAGAAAGATTCACAGAAATTTTCCTTGATGCCATTTTCCTAAAAAAAAACACATAAATTAGTAAATAAAAAACATATTAACTTAAATTAATAACAATAATATACCATAAATTTTTTATTTGTATAATCAGAATTTCCCAGCCACCTCTAACGGGCAGGCGGGTCGATGGGCGAGCGGGAGGTCAGGTGAGGGATAATGAGGCTAAGTAGACATTTAGGCAAGTATGAGCGAGCCCCTACCCACGTGCCCCCCACAACCCCATAAGCTTCCCCCCCCCGGCCCCCCCTCCCCTTCCCTCACCCTACCCCCTACCATCCCCCCACACTCCCGCGCCCCATTCCCCCTCGCCCCCCGCCCCCAAAAACCCCCTTCTCCCCCATCCCCCGAAACCCCCTACACCCCCCAACACCTCCCCGCGGTCACCCCTCCCCACTACGCCCACCTCTCCCCACACAGCACACCCCCCCCAACCCCCTGCCCACCCCTACCCTTCCCAACCCCTACCTCATCGCCCCCCCCATCCCCGCGCCCTACCCCTTCCCCTACCGACCCCCCCCCCGCCCCCCCACCTTCTGCCCCTATCCCGCCCCCCCCCCCCTCCCCCCCTCCACCCTTACCCCCCCCATCCCCCCCCCCCTACACCCTACCCGCGCCCTACCCCTCTACCCCCCCCCATCCCCACCCCCCACCCCCTACCCTTACCCCCTACCCGCGCCCTACCCTTACCCCCCCACCCCCTAACCTTACCCCCCCTATCCCCCTACCCCCCTCATTCCCCCCCCCCCCCCCCCCCCGCCCCCTCCGCCCAACCCTCCCACCCCTCCCCCTCCCCCGCCCCCTCCCTGGCCCCCTCCGCCCACCCCTCCCCCTCCCTGGCCCCCTCCCCGGCCCCTCCACCCACCGCTACCCCTCCCCCGCCCCCTCCCCGGCCCCTCCGCCCATCGCTCCCCCTCCCCCGCCCCCTCCCCGGCCCCTCCGCCCACCCCTCCCCCTCCGCCCACCCCACCCCCTCCCCGCCCACCCCTCCCCCTCCACCCACCCCACCCCCTCCCCGGCCCCCTCCGCCAGCGCAATGCCACCCCCGGGCCGCCCCACCCCGCCCGACCGGAATTGACCCGCCACCGGTCGGGTGGGGCGGGGCGGCCCGGGGGTGGCGCTGCACGCAGGCCACCCCGCCCCGTCGGTCGGGTGGGGCGGGGCGGCCCGGGGGTGGCTCTACGCGGGCGGAGGGGGCCGGGGAGGTGGCGGGGTGGGCGGAGGGGCCGGGGGAGGGGGAGGGGTGGGCGGGGTGGGCGGAGGGGCCGGGGGAGGGGCCGGGGAGGGGGAGGGGTGGGTGGCGTGGGCGGAGGGGCCGGGGAGGGGGAGGGGTGGGCACGGTGGGGAGGGGGCGGGAGGGAATAGGGGGGGTAGCGGGGATGGGGAGGGTAGGGCGCGGGTAGGGGGGGTAGGGGGATGGGGGGGGGGTAAGGGTAGGGGGTAGGGGGGGGATGGGTAAGGGTGAGGGGGGGGGGGGGGTAGGGCATGGGTAGGGTGTAGGGGTGGGGATGGGTAAGGGTAGGGGGGGGGGTAGGGCACGGGTAGGGTGTAGGGGGTGGGAGGAGGGTAAGGGTAGGGGTTAGGGTGTAGGGGGAGGGGGGATTGGGGGGGTAGGGGTAGGGGCAGAAGTGGGGGGGTAGGGTGCGGGTTGGGGGGGGGGTGGAAGGAGAGGGGGCTCGGGGAAGGAAACAGAGGGGGAAGGAGTTAGGGGGTGGGGCCCATGGGGTCGGCGTTAAGGAAGGGGGGGAGGAGTAGAGATTGGAGGGGAATGGGAGTTAGGGGGTGGGCTTATGGGGAGGAGAGTTGCGGGGTAGGGAAGGAAGAGTTGGGGAAAGGGTGCATGGGTGGGTGAGTTGGGGGTGGCAAGGGCTGGCGCATGGGTAGGGTAGAAGGGGGAAGAGGGCATGGGTGAATGGGAAAGATCGGTAATGGCTTGGGGGAAGGGGGCACGACGACGGCCTACCCACGGTTATTGGGTGATTGAGTTTGATTGGGCCCACCATGCTCACGATTGACATAATTGTTATTTTGGCTTGGAAAAATTATTAATTTAAAAAAAAAAATCTTCTTCGTTAAATTAATTTAATCTGAAAATTTTGAAAAAAAATTGAACTTACCTTTCAATTGCGATAATTCTTTGTTGAATATGTTGTTGATAGCAATATAGCTGCTCCACAAATTCACAAGTCTTTCAACGAACTTCAGAAAACTTGGATGTGAGGTAAGTAATAGTGATAACGAAATTTAATATATAAGTGAAATTACGAAGATGTTTTTCTGTACGATTAATGTGGGATAATTTGTTTTAAATTATTATAGATCGAATATTGTAGAGTTATTTTACAATGGATTGAATGTGGGATTAATTTGTTTTAGAATATATTATAAAAATTAAAAAAAAAAAATAGTTGTTTAGTAAATATTATATACTTTAACTATTAGAATAATTAATATAGAAGTTGTAGTTTACAATTTGAATTTCAGTGATTGATTTCATAAAAAAATTTAGTTTACGTTTTTCAATGAATTATAGAATAAAATAATAAAGGTAAATAAATCTAACAAACTTTTGGAGGGAAATATTTTCGCGAAATTTTTTGGAGGGAATATTTCATTCTTTAAGCTATATAATATTCTTAGGAGACTCCATTTGTATCATTCAACATCTTCTATTTGAAAGGGATGGATTGTTCTGATGGTGAAGTTTCAATTTATACACCATCAACATCTTCATCACGTAACAACTCTATTCATATTGATGAATATAGCGGGAATTCTTCCACTATGAATAGAAAGTCAATTCTTCCACTTAGTCCCGATTCTAAAGACTACGAGAGAAGCACTGATGAAAGAGGGGATGGAGAATTTCAAATTAATAAAGAGTCACAGATTCGACTTAGTCCAAATTCTAAGGACTATGAAAGCAGCGGTGATGAAGAGCATGATGGTGAAGTTCAAAAGAATGGAGTGTCACGATGTCCACTTACTCCTAATTCTGAGGACTATGAGAGTAGCAGTTTTGAAGAGTGTGATGGTGAAGTTCAAAAGAATGGAGGGTCACGGTGTCCACTTAGTCCTAATTCTGAAGACTACGAGAGTAGCAGTTTTGACGTGCATGATGGCAAATTTCAAAATAATGGAGTGTCATGGTGTCCACTTAGTCCTAATTCAAGGACTATGAGAGCAGTAGTGATGAAAATTGTGATAATGAATTTCAAAAAAATGGAGTGTCAAAGTGTCCACTTAGTCCTAATTCTAAGGACTATGAGAGCAGCAGTGATGATGATTGTGATAATGAATTTCAAAAGAATGGAGTGTCAAAGTGTCCAGTTAGTCCTAATTCTAAGGACTATGAGAGCAGCGATGATGAAGCGCGGGATGATGATTTTCAAAAGATTGGAGTATCACAATGTCCTCTTAGTCCTAATTCTAATGACTATGAGAGCAGCAGTGATGAAGCGCGGGATGATGATTTTCAAAAGATTGGAGTATCACAATTTCCTCTTAGTCCTGATTCTAAGGACTATGAGAGCAGCAGTGATGAAGCGCAGGATGATGATTTTCAAAAGATTGGAGTATCACAATGTCCTCTTAGTCCTGATTCTAAGGACTATGAGAGCAGCAGTGATGAAGCGCGGGATGATGATTTTCAAAAGATTGGAGTATCACAATGTCCTCTTAGTCCTGATTTTAAGGACTATGAGAGCAGCAGTGATGAAGAACAGGATGATGCAGTTAGTCCTAATTCTAATCAGTATAAAGGTAGCAGTGACAAAGGACAGGATGTAGCATCTTCAATAAGTAAACAGCCACATTTTCAACGTAGTCCTAATTCTATGGACTATGAGAGTAGAACTGACAATGTACATGAGGAATAATATCCATTAAACATCAAGTCAGATTTTCCATTTAGTCTGAATTCTAAGGACTATGACAGTAGCACTGAAGAAGGGGAAGACGAAGGGTATCCTCTCAGTCAAAATTTGAAAATCAGAGCTGATCATAGTGTGGATAACATTCCTCTTAATTATGATGAAAATCCTTATAAAAATGATGATCCAATGATGTAGATGTTGCCAAGAAATACTGTATCGAGGAGTAGGAGCAGACCTTTTCGTATCAATGCAAACTATTCTAGTTATACACGGGGTAGAGCAGAATATCTGATGAGAAGAAGTTCTATCAGCACTCTCATTTCAAGTGAATGTTGCCAAAAAAATTGCTTGAAATGTATGGATTTCACATTTGCATTAGAAAGTAGGAAGAGATATTTGTCAATGAATAAAAGCATGCAAAACTCATATTTAGTTGGCTGCATGCAATCTACATTGTCAGGTTATGATTATCATATTAGGAATTTATTATTGTGTAGAAAAGCTTTCAAAATGTTTCATTCAATTGGGAATTTTCGTCTCTCGAGAATTCAAGAAAATTTGGAAAAGGATCCCACATTTTATTCAGAAGTACGTTATAAAAGACAGTTTGGGCCATTATCAAATATTGCAATGTCATGGATGAAAGATTTCTTTTCAAAGCATGGAGAGTGTATGCCAAATAGAGAGACAATACATATTCTAGATAATTTTTCAAGACGAGAAATCTACAACTTATACAAATAATATGCAGAAAGTGCTGAGGGACAGGGCCAATTTATTACATATCAATATTTTGTGAAGATATGGAAGAAAGAATTCAATAATGTTCGTATTCCTAAGAAGACAAGGATGGGGATTTGCAGTACATGTGCTTCTCTTAAATAAAAAAGGGACAAATGTGAAGGCTCAGAAAGAGGTAAGTGTTCATAACTTTTACTTTTAAAATTGTATAGTCATCAACTATGAAAACATATTTCTTAATGAATTTCTTTTATGTTGTGTAGATTTAATTTTCAAAGAACTTCAGGAGCATCACGAACAACAAACAAATGAAAGGAAGAAGTTGTATAAGCATCGAAAGAAGTGTTATGATAATCCAAATAAATATTTGGGTTTGATAATTGATGGTATGGACCAGAAGAAAACACTTTTACCACATTTTGTTCGCACACCCAAAAATCTACAAGAGGAAAATTTTATTCAGTTTCACTTGGTCGGTTGTATGGTCTTCAATGGGAAAATGTTGCCAAGGGTGTACTTCACAGCTCCAAATATTCATAATGATGCAAATCTGACCATAACCATAATTCATGATGTGATTTCTCATTGGTCTGGTAATCTTCTTGAAGTTTTGTATCTACAATTGGACAACACTTGCCGTGAAAACAAAAATCAGGTTGTTTTTGGTTATCTGAACATGCTTGTTGAATTGAGAATTTTTCAAAAGGTAAAGATTGGTTTCCTTCTTGTTGGGCACACTCATGGCCATATTGATCAGATGTTCAGTCGTTTTTCAGTCACATTGAGGAGGAAGGAAGTTGGGAGCTTGCCATCACTAATTGAATGTATTAAGAAATCATACATGCCAGAGCATGCTTTTGAAGTGTTGGAATAAACTGTTGACATGCGAAGGTTTATTCTAGGATCATATGGTGAGGGGAAATGCATTGAACAACTTAATGATATTAGCTTCCAACATCAATTTCGTATAAAAAAAATTGATGGGAAAACACTAATATGGGGCAAGAAGTTTTCAACTACTACAGAATGGGCACCGTCATCAGGTTTGCAATTTTTGAAGTTCATTCCAGATCGTCCAATATTTGCATCAAAAATATTGTTATTACAATCAGTTGGTGAAGTTCAGAATGCACGTAGACAGAATAGACATATAAATTATTCTGATTGCCTAGAAGAAATTAAAAAATGTATTAGATATACATATGAGTACTTTGAAATTGCTGATTCAGTTTGGTGGGAGTCATTTTTCAATAATCAAAGTGATATCATTTCAACAACAACCAATGAAGATATACCTTTGAAAACTCCATTTATTTGGCCACAAAATGTGTCGAATGAACAAGAGGAAGTAAACATTGTTGAACAGCAACAAACTCAAGGTATTATTAATTCTTCACAGGCAATGGAAAGAGAGATGTATATTGGTTCCAGAAGATATCATGCACAACGTGAAGCCATGGAAGACCTTTATAGGGGTTCAGTACATGATATTAAGGAGGGTTGCATGATTGCAGTGCTAGCAGATGGAGATCCCAAAGGCTATCCATTTTGGGTTGCTAAAGTTATAAAGGTCTTTACAGAAAATGAGGATGTTACAAGTGTTGAAGTACATTGGTATGCCACAAATACACACCCATTCAATGGTGTGTATAAGCCAGAGATGGTAGTTGACAAAAAAAATGGTGGAAAAAGAAAAATAAAGGGTACAAATATAAATCGCCGCTGCACATACATATTACAATTGGAGGATGTTGACATACTTGTTTATGACTTCAATTTAACAAAGAGAGGAACTCTTCGCTTCAAGACGACAGAGATTCTGAAAAGGTTGTTACCAAAAGGAATAGTGTTGACATGGGAGTCTGCTGAAACTAGTCATAGATCTAGAAGACTTTTAAAACCTGGAATGTTGGGCATGCATGTGGACTCAGATGGGGCACTAATTGATGAAAGAGAAGAATATGGAACATCTTCGTCAGCATCCAGTCACTCATCTGAAGATGTGAATTGTGATGGTGTGCAAGAAAATATGAGTGATTTTGAATAATTGTTTAAGACAGATTATATAATTGATGTATGCATCGTATCTTCAAATAAAATTAATGTTTTCCATATGTTGTTAAATGAGAAGTTATGAAGCATTTTTATGTTGTTGGATTATGTCTTAAGTATGATAAATTTTATTGTTTAAATATCTACAATGCAATATCAAATTAGAGATATAATGTCTATTTTATTCAGTATACAAATAAAGACTTTTGATTTCATTCAGTGATATAATTTGTTCATAATGTCATGGTTTTTTAATTTTATAGTTGAAAAAATTTCAATTTCTTTTGTATCTAGCATGGTGTGGTTGAAAACATGTTAAATTTATACTTAGGAAAGAAAAATGATATTCTACCAGAAACATTAATGTGTTTTTTCCTTAAAAATTAACTTTGTTTGAGACATAAAAAATTGGTTTTATTAGCATTTTTTAAAAAGTTTGAAAATTGACCCTAAAAAAAAAAAACATTATTCTAGTATCATCACTTTCGTTTTGAAGCTATATTTTGCACGAAAATTTCGTAATAAATTTCGTAGTCACTGCCATTTTTAAAACACGTTCAAAATTGATACCTAAAAAAAAAAAAAATCGTTCCAGTATACACACTTTTCGTTTTTAGCACTGTTTTTGATGTTTTTTTGGGGTTTTTTGGCCAGAGTTCCCGTTTTGATTTTATAGTTCCCGTTTCAAAGTTTACATTGTTTAGTCCATACATGCATGCGTAAGCTTATCGGAAGATTGACTGGACAAAAGCCTTTATAATGAGTTATGAGGGACTATTTATAAAAACGGGTGGGGTGACCCTTGACATCCCCCTTTGTGACAGTTCATCTCCTGTCATGACTCTTCATCTACTCTATGTGTTGAAATATGGCAACAAGAATATTCCAATTTAATCTGTCCTTGAATTAAATTGTGAATTAAAATCGAATTTAGTCTTAATAGCTACTTGGAAATAATTAATTAATCCATTTTGAATTAATTAGTTGGCGAAATTCAGGTTAGAAGTATTTTTGAAGTCATGCAAGAGTTATCCCTTAAATTAAGGAGATAAGATTGAGTTATATTTGAGTTGTAATTAGTTAACTCAGTTTACTGAGTTAATTCCATTTAAGTTAGTTCCAAACTATTTGAGGAACTAATAGAGATTTTGCAGTCAGTTGATGCATGCATGCACTCAACTAGTGCTACTCTAGTTAACTGAAGATTCCCTTGTCAGAAACTCATGCATGTCTATTCTGAGAAAGACCCAGTTGAGATTAAAGTCAAGGACAGTGTACTATTAGTTGCATGTGTTTTCTTATAAAGAAAACTCATGCATGCAGTCAAGATATCATTCCTTTAGGATTGCGTAGTTCAGACAGTGTGTGAGAGAGGTTTTCCACTTGGTGAGGTGGAGATAATCCACAAGGAACAATGCAAGGAAATAGGAGCTTGAAGGGCACAAAGGAAGGCTTGAGTAAAGCCAAGATTGCCTGTGAGCATCTGTGAGGATTGTACTGAGAGTTGGCTAGCTGTGAGAGCTAAGGCTTTGTTAATTCCTATGTATTTCCACCTGTATGATAATACAATAGTGTGGGGTTTTTAGTTGAGGCTTTCCCCAAAGTATTTTCATGTGTATTGTGCGATTGATTCTTCTTCTTCTAGTTATATTGTTCAGCTCGATATTTAATCTTCCACAAATTGATAGTAGAAGTAGGTTATAGTATTTTGCTTTGATTTATATTACATTATCAGGTTAACCTACACATAATTTCTACATGGTATGAGAGCTGGATTTGTAGAAATTATCTACATGGTATTGGAGTTTTTAACAATATACTGAGAAGAGAATTCAAAGTTTGAATTTCAGGGTTGCAGGTGCAAATCGAATTCATAACACACTTCAAGGTTGGCCAATGGAGTTCTGTGGCTTGAGACTCGAGTATGCCTTGGAAGGTAGCTCGAATTACATAGCATGGAAAGATAGAATGGAGGTTGTATTAGAAGACAATGGTTTGAAGGAATTCATTGATCAAGAAATCCCAAAGCTAGCTTCAACTAATGCACAAGAGTTGGCTGAGTGGAAGAAGTGTGTGGCAAAGGCGAGACAGATCATCCTTGAGGGAGTTCAAGACCATATTGTCTCTAGTCTCCATGGGAAGGATACTCCATTTTCAATGTGGAAGACATTGAAGGACTTCTACCAGAACAGTAGCGACTAGAGGAAATTGGCTCTCAAGTATAAGCTTTGAAGAATGAAGATGGAGAAGGGCGATACTATTTCCACATATCTAAACACGCTTACCACCTACAGAGATGAGCTTGGAAGTGTGGGAATAACTATTTTTGATGATTATATCATGAGCCTTGTGTTTGGTCAATTTAGTGTCCTAAATTGCTCTACATAAATTATCAATCCGGGTATCATAAATTGATGAAGTTTAGTGCACTGTTTGTGCTAGCTAACCCTTCTTACTTCGTTTTTTGTATGTTTTATGTTGTTTTGGGTGTTTTTGGTCTTTTAATTCCTAATGATTTACAATGTAAATTATCAGAACTAAATCTAACTTTCTTAAAGACTGTTCAAAATCTAAAAATGAAAACATAGCTAAGAAAGAAATGAAAACAAAGTTTCTATTATGATTTTACCATTATTTCCAAATCATGAATTAAAAATGAAAGTGAAATTTGCAATTGATGTCTAACTAATTACATAAATAAAACTAAATGAAATACTTGGTTACTCTACCTCTCAATTTTGGGAGAAAGTCTCCTTGGGATGACATCTAAGTAATTATGTACTTCATTAATCTAAGAGAAAGCAAATAAAAAGATGCAGAAATAACTCATTGCATAGATGGAATGTTCAACCACTTAGTTAAGGATGAATTATCAACTTGAAGGGTTTTCCATAAACATTCATTAACACCGTGAGTTAATATTTTAAACTAAAAATGAAATGGCGAAGACAATAAATGAAACTGATCAGTTTGATTAATAATTTAAACTAGAAAAACAGTGAATGAAGTAAACTATCCAACAATGTATACTTATCATTCTTCAATCCTACTCTCATCCTGAAAAAAGTTTAGTTTTTAATTGAAGAAACAAGATTAAACTATTGAGTTCTATCTTCTAAACTTCTGATAAGAACTAAAAAGAAATCAAGCTGGTGGAAACTGCTCTAAACTATAAACATTGTTAGTAAGAAAATGATAGAAATTGCATTATAAACACTGTTAATAAGAAAATGATTATAAACACTGTTTTAGAAAGAAAATGATGAATTTACAGTTAACAAGAAGAAGAAAATTAAATAAAATGAAACCTTCTTTAGTGCAGGGGCCCTCTGCAACTTATTAGGCTACACTTGCTCAATCAACTCCAAAAAAACTCATTGAGATGTTCATAAAAACATGTGGTCTTCTCATATTTAAAACAGGGACACAAAACACCCAAAAGTTACAGAGTCTAGAACTTCAATTTCACATTAAAACTATAACTAACTTCTTCGGTCCCTTAGACAGGTATTTATAAGAAAAATCATATAACTGTTTGTGGAGAAAAACATGCTACAACCAAACACGTAGAAGACAGATATGCATAATTGCTTCCTCGGCTACTGGAGGAATAGATCCAAGACATTGTGGCTGTTGGATTCATTTGTACATGTGGCCGTTGGAGCCCGTAGGTACAGGTAGTTGCTCCGGATAATGCTTCCCATCACTGTGAAACACATTAATTAACCACAAAACAGAGTCCTGTTACCCTCAGTCTCTTTGTGTTTGACTTATCCATTGACCGTAGTCTTATGCCATCTTCTTTGTTGACTTGGGTTGAATGAATAGGACAGGGTCCATGTCATGATGATTTCAAAGCTGCCCATGTGGCTAGTTTCCCCTTCTTACACCTGGAACCTGTTAGAACATGGAGGTCGCTGCGGAATAGCCAGTTAGCTACCGAAGAGGCTGCGTTCCGTAGCTAATATACAAAAATTTATTCAAATAGCAAAACATAAAAAGCATAACATGTAAATCACTAAATTTCCTCCTCAAGATAGTATATACCAGTTATTAGTGATGAGAATGCATCTTTCTTATGGAAAAACAAAGAAAAGGAATGAGAAGAGTTACTAGGGAAAGTGTAATTTTGACGTTCAACATACCCCCACTGCAAAATCATTGCATGTCCCCATGAAATTTTCAAAAATGTGAACTTCTTTCTCCTATTTCATCTGTTCTGACACTTTTGCCAGCACATCCAACTTCCTTTTCTTACTTCTCATTGCACAGACTTCCATCCTGGGCTTCTTCATAAGAAGTCTATATTTGAGGTTGATAAGTGTTTTGCTCAAATTCCTATTTTTCCTCTTCAGATTCCTATTTTCTTGTACCATAATCCTAGGTGTAGCATTGTGTTGTCATGAATGGCTTTATCCAGATTGTTATGTTCCCTCAAGGTTTCATTTTGTTTTTGAATATGCTTGTTTAAAATCTCTAACTCAAAGATTTCTTGTTTGAGAGAGCTAGTTAGAGGTTCTTGCGGATTGACAAGCTACTCTAGATTGGTTGAGGATCTTGGATCCATTGAGGTATCCTTCCTCTCTAATGACTCTATGTAGTCATAGACTG
The DNA here is from genome assembly GCA_031772625.1 of Pinus tabuliformis. Taxonomy (NCBI): domain Eukaryota; kingdom Viridiplantae; phylum Streptophyta; class Pinopsida; order Pinales; family Pinaceae; genus Pinus; species Pinus tabuliformis. Next base: position 1,156,967,907 of record CM062811.1, read on the forward strand.
GCTGCTGTACTGGATCTATGCTAGGAGAAGTTTTGTTTGGGTTGCCTTCAAAATTCTATGGAGGAGAGTTTTGTTGATTGTGTTAAGGTGGAATACTATCAGGAGATTGAACTGGGGTTTCTTCCTCTAAGTTTATGAAAGAGACTCCTTTTGATGTTACCTTCCTCACCTTACCTTGGAGTCTAGAGCTCCTTCTTAGGTTTTGGAAGCTTATGGTTTCTTCTCTTGTGTCCTTCTTCCTCTTCCCTATCTCCTTCTTTTTCTTGATTTTCTCCCTAATCTTGGTCAGTCTTTCAGAGAGTAACTGTTCATCTTCTTGTGGTGATGAAGGTTTAGGAATGTCTTCATTGATTTCTTCAGCTCTCTCTTTCATTTTTCCTTTCTGTTTAGTCTGCTTTCTAACCTCTGGTTTAGAAGTTGTCTCTGCATCATTCTTTTGTGAGGAGGTTCCATATTTGTTTTGAATGTTAATGTTGATCTTTCTCCTCCTACTTTTCTTAACATGACTCCCCTTAGGTGACTCTGGAAAATCTTGAAAAAAATTTCTTACCAAGAAATCTTCCCAGGTATACCCTATACTTTTCAAATGGAATTCAACTAGTATTTTCACTAATCCATGATGATACATAGTTGTTTCTATGGATTCAATTTTCTTTTAGACATTTGTAGCCATCCTTCTTAGACTGTTTAGAAGGAAGAAGGGAAGTTTGATGGTTCCATTTCCTAAGAAATTCATTAATAAGTGTATATGGTAAACATACATAAGCCCAAATCTCCCTTCACAGGTAATGAATTTTTGCAATATCAACAGCATATTGCCCCATTTTTTCTTGAGTGCTGAAATAGGAATTCCCTTCCTAAATACTGTAACATCCATACTTGGGTTTCGAAGGATCACTTTCCAAGATTCACTGTGAAATTCCTTATTTTTAAACCATCTTTCTCCTTGTCTCGGCAGCTCTGTTGCTTCTGCTATGAAGGATTCTGTGACTGCAAATTTAATATCTCCTATCTCCACTTCTGTGCCATCAAATGACCATGCAAAACACTTGGTAATTTCCTTTTGGTAGCCATCAAATTTCTCTACAAAATTTAACCATCCGGCCTTCTGTATCATCGCTTTAAGCTGTGGATACCCCTCCATATACTTTACCCCTACAGGATCTGTCCTAACAATAAGCCCCATATCCCTTGTTTTCAGTTAACCTTCAAAATTACTCTTACTGTCTGTAAAACAAGTGCTATTTAAGAAATGGAATGACTGTGTGTATGGAAATGGAATGACTGCATATATATGAAAATGGAAAGACTGTGTGTATATGAAAAATGGAATGACTGTGTATATATGAAAATGGAAACATTGTGTGTATATGAAAATGGAATGGTTGTTGTCTATGTGATAGAATGACTACGTGTTATAGGAGAGACAAACTTAAGGGTTTGCATGTAATAAATAAACAGTAAGGGTTTAGAGAGTCATAGATAGGTAGGTCACATCGTCATCTTGACTGTTAACAGGTGGAGTTGTGGAGGACCGTTTGAGTACAGGTTATGGAGTTTGAAGCAGAGATTTGTTATGAAAGAATCATTGAGATCGTTTGTCCTTAAAGATGGAATATATAGCGAAGATATAGTGGTGGTCAAATCAAATGATGGTTGATTAAGGAGACATGTGATTATACATACTATACAAACTTATGTTTTCAAATTTATTTTTGAAATAAATCTTTGCATTTACCTTTGGAACCTTTACCTTTCGCTTGCTAATTTTTTTTGATGTTGGTCCACAGGTACCTTGAGCATGGTTGGTCTTCAAAAATTGATTTTTTTTTTCAAAATCCTGCATACATGATTTTACTATGAGATGTACACTTGTGCCTGAACTAATAAACAAATTGTAGCCGCAGAATCAGATTAGCTGCAAAACAGAATCAACTGCAGAATGTGAAAAAGAAAGTGAAATATGGCTTATGTATCATGAATGAAATGGAAGTGGCTATGTGCGTGAAATGAAATGAGATGTAAGACAAGATGATAAATGAAATGAAAATGGAATGAAAGCTTTAAAAGGAAAAATTGAAAAATTTATTGATGAAATATGACAATGAGATGAAGCGAAATTGCAAAAATAAAACGGAGTGAGGTGAGATGAGATGATGAATTTGCAGAATCTAAAATGTAGAGTGACTGTAGCTTTTTATCACCACTTATTATAGAAAGAAAATGGAAAATATAGGGTGTCAGAAACCTCTGATTTTCAACTTGTATTTCTATACAAGTATGCCAATCAATGATTGGTTTTCAACCTTATACAATTTTTTTTAATTGGTTTTTTTGTTTTTTTTTCTCCTTTTTTTTATGAAAATAAAGACTAAGTTAGTGGAGAAGAATAATTCTTCTTCACTAGCTTCATTTTAGAATTGTCTTGAAAAATCTTAATTAAATCCTCTTTTGAAATTGGTTTCTGATATATCTTTAAGCTATGACCATTCACAAGAAGAGGAGTTTTACTTTCATCTATTTTTCTTATCCTCACTGCTCCATTACTAAATACTTTTTCAATATCATATGGGCTAAGCCAATGAGTTTGAAACTTCCCTTGAAAATATTTAAACTTTGAATCAAACAATAGCTCCCAATCTCCCACTTGAAACCTCTTGTCCTTGATATATTTTTCATGTCATTTAGCCCTCTGTTGTTGGACTATACTAGTCCTTTGAACTGCCTCTTACCTGATTTCATCAAGTTCATTTAATTGCTCCAGCCTATGCTTTTGTGCCTCTGATAAATCTAGTCCCAGTTGGACTGCCATCTTGAAAGTTCTGATTTGGAACTCTATAGGGAACATGAATTGTTTCCCATAAAAAAGTTCATATGGTGTATGTCCCATTGTGTTCCTCCATGTAGTTCTATAGGCCCATAAGGCTTCAGGAAGCCTTTCCACCCAATCTCTTCTATGTAGATGCACAGTCTTGGTGAGGATTCCTTCAATCACTTTATTTGTAGATTCCACTTGACCATTTTCTTGAGGATGATAAGGAGTAGATTTCCTATGTTTGATCTTGTATTCTTCCACAAGTCCTTCCACCATGTTAGATGTAAATTGAGATCCATAATCTGTCACAATTTCTATTGGAACACCAAAACGCATAAAGATGTCCTCAAAAAGAAAATTCACTACAGATTTTTCATTAGCAAAAGGTAATTCTTTAGCTTCTATCCATTTAGTGACATAATCAGTGCATACCAATATATACTTCTTCTGCTTAGATGGAGGATTAATTGGCCCAACAAAATCTAAGGCCCACTTTTCGAAAGGTTCGATGAGTAACTGAATTTGTAATGGCATTTCATTTGAGGGAGTAGGTTTCCCTACCCTTTGGCAGCTGTCACATCTCTTGATATATTCTTTAGCATCTTTGAAGATGGATGGCCAATAATATCTTAAAGAAAGGATTTTATAGGCTGTCCTCTTGTTAGCAGAGTGTCCACCACATGGCTCATCATGACATGCCTTAAGAATCTCGGGCATTTCATCTTCCCTGACACACCTTCTAATCATAAGATCTAGGCCTGTTTTATACAATTCGTTAGTGATCCATGAATATCTTGCACTTACCTGAATAATTTTTCTTTTCTCTCTAGGAAACAAATGTGAAGGTAACTTTCCTATGACTAAATAGTTAGCAATATCTGCAAACCAAGGAGTTTGAGTAGTTACTGCAAAAAAAAAAATCATCAGGAAACTTATCTTCAACTAGAGAATCTTCTTTGATATTCTGAATCCTGGACAAGAAATCAACAATTGTGTTTTGTTTTCCAGGTCTATCTAGCACAGTAATGTTGAATTCTTGCAAAAGTAAAAGCCATCTTGTAACTCTGCCATTAGTAATAGGTTTATTCATTAAATATCTAATTGTAGAGTGATATGTATGAACAAAGGTTTCATAGCCTATTATATAGTGTCTGAACTTGTTAATTGCATGAACAACAACTAAAAATTCCTTTTCAGTCATAGTATAATTTAACTTAGTGGGAGTCAAATTCTTACTTGTATAGTAAATGGCATAAGGAATCAAATCTTCTTGTTTCAATACAATTTCCAGATTTGTATCTGAAGAATTTGTTGAAATATGGAAAGCTAGTTTCCAATTTGGACCTCTTAAAATGGGTGCTTCAGAAATTTTTGTTCTTAAGGTTTCAAATGCCAACTGGCAATTAGAATTCCAATTGAATTCACAATATTTGGTATGCAATTTGAAGGGTGGGGATGCTATTTTAGTGAATTGTTTTATAAACCTTCTATAGTATCTTGTAAATCCTAGAAAACTTCCAACATCCTTTTGGCAATTTAGAATTGATAATTTAGGGATGACTTCAACTTTAGATTTTCCAACTCTAATCCCATCTCCTGAAATGTGATGTACTAAAACAATACCTTCTGTAAACATCATAAAACATTTTTCATGGCTTAGTGAGAGGTTTGCTTCTTTACATATTTTAATAAATTTTTCCAAATTTTCCAAAGCTTCTTCAAATGTATTCACATAGGCTGTAAAATCATCCATATATACCTCTACAAAATCATGTATTAGATCAGAAACATTCCTAGTACTGCTCTTTGGAATGTTGCAGGTGCATTACATAACCCAAAAGGAAGTACTCAGTAGGCATAAGTTCCCCATGGACAAGTAAATGTGGTTTTATCTTGATCTTTAGGTGCCACCTGAATCTGATTATAACCACTAAAACCATCCAAGAATGAGAAATACTTCTTACTTGCTAATGTATCTAACACTTGATCTACAAAGGCAAAGGAAAATGATCTTTAAGGGTTGCTTTATTCAGTTCTCGATAATCAATGGACACCCTCCATTCACCATTCTTTTTAGGCACAATTACCAAAGGAGAAAACCATTGGCTATCTGAAATTGGGTGAATGAAGTTTACGTTTAGTAATTTTTGGAACTCTTCTTTCAAAATATCTCTAAGATTTGGATTCATCCTTCTCTAAGGTTGTTTGATAGGTCTACAATTTTCCTCAATGTAGATGTGATGGATACAAGTCTTAGGATTAATGCCTTCCATGTCGGTGTATTCCCATTCAAATGCAGCAAAATGTTTTTGTAATGTTTTGATTAGCTCTTCTTGTTGTAGTTTCTCCAAGTTTTTGTTTATGTTCAATGTTCTCCGTGAAAAAATTTCAATTTTAGAGCTACCAAACTCTTCCATAGAATAGAGAGACATTTGCCCAGATGACAGATATTCAACATTAGATTTTTCTTGAAATTGCTCATGGTCATATTTTGAATATGATTCAAAATTTTCCAATGTATTTAAAATTTGACTATCTTCACTAATATTTGAAATAGTAAAGAGAGGCTAAATATCATCTTCATCATCAATCCATTCTTTGTCATCTATTTCTGTGATTTCTTTTGCTGGAGGATATAGAGTAAATTTTTTTGTTGAATTACCATCAGAAATATACATGTCACCAGATCTATAGCTAATAAAAACATCAGTTGTGGCCAACCAAGGTCTTCCTAATATGAGTGGATGTCCTCGTAGATTGTTCTTGGGAGTTAAGATCATGAAATCAATAGGATATTCCCAAGAATCTAAGGATACTGAAATATCTTCTAACACTCCATCTGGTTTAATTAAAGATCTGTCCGCTGATTGCAGTAATGTAGGTGTGTACAGAAGATTAGGAAGCTTGAGCTGTTCCATGGTTTGTTTTCTCATGATGTTTATTGTTGCCCCTAAATCAATCAATGTATTTGGAATTTCAAATCCATTGATTTGTCTTTTCACAATTGGACTTCTTGGATCCAGATATTTTTGTATGGCAATTTTTCCCATCATTATGTCTGCTATTTTTCCTACTAGGTGAATTCTTTTTGATTCCTTTGTTTTTCTTCCTGGTTTCTTTATGCTCAAATCCTTTATTGTTTTGGCTAGAATTGGAATTTATTTAATGGCTTGTAGCAAAAGGATTTTGATACAGACATTCTTCAATTCATCTAGAAAATCATAATTGAGCAACATAATATGCTTTTCTACTCCTCTATCAATTTGTAATCTTTCAGGAAAAGGAGGTATAGAAGTAGATGTTGGTTTCTCAATGATAGGAGTTGTGCTCATTGATTCTTTTTGTTTTTCTTTTTCAATGTTTTGGTTTTGGAGAGATGTTCCCTCACAACTTTTATTGACCTTTAGAGAATCTTCCTCAGAACGACATAAGGTCTTTCCTTTTCTAATATCCTACCAGATCTCTGTTGAACATCATTAATATCTAGAGGAGTGATCATATAAGTTGGAAATTGTTATCCTTCTACCATGTAAGCATTTTGAGGATTTTTATTGTTAGGGTTTGGTAATGGTTGGGCAAGTAGTTGATTTAGTTTCTGCTGATTGGTTTTGTTGTGGAATTTGTTGTGGAAATGGTAATGAAAGTTGAGGGTTCTGATTTTGAATTTGTGGTTGCTGATTTTGTTGTGAAATGTGTGGGGGAGGATAATTCTGATATGATGGAGGATATTGATAATATTAAGAAAATCTTCCATAAGGATTTTGTACTCCTTGTGCCCACGGTTGAGATTGAGATTGAGGTTGAGGCCAAGGTTGCTGCCAAGAATTCCAATTTGGTGAGGGCTGAAGATACATTTGATTGTTAAATCCCTGATTTTGTGGCCCCTGGCAAGGTTTTCTAGAGACAAAGAAAAGAGGCTCTGCTGAATTTGGAACTATTTCTTCTTGAAAAATAGCCTTAAGACCTGGAATCGAAGGACAACCCTTGGTTTCATGATTCTCTGAGAAAATCATACAAGTCTCTATAATTTTTGCATCTAAAGGGCATTCTCTTAAAGAATTTTTTTTTCTACATTTTGGAAAGAAAATAGCTAAAGCATCAACCTCGGTTTTCTGCTTGTTTTGCAACATAAGGGTGTCTATTTGCTCATTAATACTTGCTAGGATATTTGTTTTGAATTCATCAAGCATATTACCAATTTCTGCCCTACTCATTGATCCAGTTGCAGACTTATTTAATCTAACAAGAGAAGGATCTCTTGGACTTTTCCTTATTTTGGATTTCCCTCTAGAGAGGTGAACATATAATTATCCTATATCATTTAATGGGAGTTGAGAGATATCTCCCTTCCCCATCATGTTAATGATATCTATCCACTCATCTCTAATAGCTTCTAATAAAAGAGCTTTCAAGGTATCTTCATCTAAATTGTCCATCTTTTCTCTTTTCAAATTGTAGTTGAATCTCTCAATCAAATCCTCTAAGTTTTCATCCTCTCTTTGCATCATTTTGAACAATTCATCTTTGTGATTGGTAGGCATGCAATAATCCAAATATCTATCCAAAAACATTTCTTTCATGTCATTCCATGTTCTAATGGACTGAGTGACTAACCCCATGAACCACTTCAAAGAAGCTCCTTTCAGTGTTCTGTTGGAATTATGACACAAGTTTCGCACTATGGAATAGGTGTTGTCCTTGATGGCAACTCACTCAGATGGAAGATCACAGTTCAGGCTCTCAGAATGAAAGAAAAAGAGATATACACAGTTTCCTCTTAACCAAGTCGTGTATACACGCAGGTTCGATGATCATAAGGTGCGTATAGTATGCACACACTTTCATGCAAGGAAAAGCACGTACATGTGGGAAAACTTATTTTTGGTCCATGGTATTTAGTCCTTCGTATTTGGACCTATGGTTCTGGACCATGGTATCTCGTCCGAAGTGTTGAACCTAGGTAATGGGTCCATGGTATTGAATAAGGCCTAAGACTATAAAAGGGGAAGGAGATCATTAGGCAAAGGCATTCACTCAAGCATTAAATATCTTATGAGGATCAAGATCTAGAATACTAGTCATTGGGTTATGGTGCATAGCTGGATCTGAACCAAGGAGGAACTTGAGTGCTAGAAGAAGGATAAGTACTCTTGATGGGTCAAGATCTTAAAGCTTGAATAGTAGTATCTTTGTGTGTTTTGATATGTTATATTTGGCACATGACTTGATCTATAAATTTGAGAATCTGGGTATAACTGATGTCTGAATAAGTGAAAAGGGTAAATTATCTTTTATAGATCTATACGTAGGTTCGGCTCAACAAAGGAATGTATACACGCTGGTTTAGTAAGTCAAAATAGCATATACATTGGTTGGCATTAATACATAAGCGTATGCATGCAGGTTCTATATATTGAAGTAGCGTACATCTCATGAAATATGTTTTAGCTACTTCTGTTTATTGTTGTAGTGTTCTGGGTTCAATATTGGTTTTTGGTTACTATTAGTGTATTCTGGTTACAGCAATCAGAGAAGTAATTGTTTGATTCAATTTTGATTGAAGCCAAGGAGATTGGTTGATGCAGATGTATTTGATGTTTGATTATTGTTATTGATGGATCCAGTCTGAAAATTTATGAAACATGGTCCCTGGAAGAAAAGAGAAGATTGTAGCCTTCTATAGGTCAGCACTGACGTACTAGCACATCAGCTAGTACAAGAGCTAAGGGGGTTGTAGCTCCGTTCCAGGAGAAGCTAGAAAACGAGAGAAGGTTGTAGCCTTCTGCAGGTAGAAGCCTGTGTACTGGTATAAGCCTGCACCAGTACAGAAACATTGTAAAAGAAGTTTCTAATTGAAAGAAGATAGAGACGAATTGTAGCAGGTGGTTTTCACCCACATTGGGTTTCCACCTTATATCTTATGTTCTTGTGTGTGACTGTCTGTTCTATTTTACTATTCCTGGTTACTGTTTATATGGTTCTAACACACAAATTAATGATCAACATCTGAAGAATAAATTAAACTATAAGTCTGCAAGTTATACGCGAGTTTCCTTAACTAAAGTTGTGTATCTACGTTGTTTTCACTAACTAAAGTAGCGTATGCAAATCTGATTATGAAATGAAAAATAATTGAATTGATAATACTGATTCACCCCCCCTCTCAGTATTATTTCCAACAATTGGTATTAGAGGGGGTCCTTCAGAAGAAGCTTGATCGCTTAAAGGAATATCTATCATCATGAGCAACTACGAAAAAGAGGCATCGATCAGACCACCAATCTTTGATGGGAGCAACTTCGTCTATTGGAAGGTAAGAATCACAACCTATCTTCAATCTCTTGGTACAAAAGTTTGGTATATCGTGGAAGCAGGATACACATTTCCATTAGCAACTCCTACAAATACGACTGGTAAGAAGTAGTATGAAACAAATGCAAAGGTTGTCAATACTCTATTAGGGAGTTTATCTCAATCAGAATTTGTCAAGGTTATGCAGCTCAAAACCAAAAAAGAAATATGGGACAAGATCATTCTAAGCTATGAAGGAGACGATCAGGTAAAATGTGCAAAACTACAAACTCTCATAATTCAATATGAAAATCTCAGAATGTACAATGATGAAAGTGTGGCTAATTATTTCTTACGTATAGATGAGATTGTTAATCATATGAAAAACTTGGGTGAAGAAATAAAAGAAGTTACTTTGGTTGAAAAGGTGTTAAGATCTTTGTCTTCTAAGTTTGAATCAAAAGTTTCTACCATAGAAGAAAAGTAGGATCTTCAGAGCATTACCATGTCACAGTTGCACGGAATCCTAACTGCTTTCGAAATGAGAAAAGGGGGACCATCAGACAAGAGAGAAGCTGCATTCAAAGCTTTAGGAAAAGGAGATTACAATGAGTCAGGACATATGTTAGAAGGAGAGGAAGAATCAAACTTTGTCAAGAACCTTCAACAGGGTTCTGGAAGATTCAGAGGTAAGCTACCTTTCAAATGCTTTGCTTGTGGAAGAGTCAGTCACTATGCAGCCAAGTGTCCTCATAAAGATAAGCTTGATAAAGGTAAGGAACCAGTTAGATGGAACAGAAAACAAAATGTAAGTAAGAAGAGCTATTATACACATGAAGAGAGTGATGGATTTTCAATTAGTGATGAAGATGAGCAATGTAATGATTATAGACTTTTGATGGCTTTTGAAGATAATTAATTCTTGGATGCTATAGATGAAAATGATCTCTATGAAGAAATTTATAAACTTAAAATATGTTTAGAAGAAAAGAGTATGATCATATATACTCTGAAATTCCAACTTGCTGAAAGGGAAAAACACAATGAAAAGTTAGAATGTGAAATTGTGGGACTTAGAAAAGATATTGAGAAAACAAAAGCTCTTAATCTTAGTTTTGCTAAAGGATCTGAAACTTTAGATGAGATTATCAAAGTGCAACATTCTCCACTAATTGAGACAGGTCTTGGATATAATGAAGAAGCATCTCAAGCACAGAAGCCATCCACCTCCAAAAGTTATCTTGATGCAACACAGAGAAGTGAACAGGTTGACAATCGACAACAAAGGCATAAAGCATATCACTAGGTAAATCAGGATCAATCTACCTCAAGGATGAACAGAGATCACCAAGTACATCAATCTACTTCAAGGATGAACAGAAGCTACAACCAACTGTAGGTAAATCATTCTCAATTTGCCTCAAGAATGAATGTCTATGGAAACTACAATCACCTGGATGGAAGGTTTGATAATCGCATGAATTTCTTCAATGGCTAATGTTTCTCTTGTCATAACTTTGGACAAAATGTAGCTCAATGTGTTGCCTACAAGACCATCATGACCAGAGAAGCACGAAATCAAAGGAGTGTGACTGGAATCATGAAAAGAACCTACAATAACTTTTCTGCTCTTGAAAATGAAATAGAATGTTCTATTTGTAACAACTTCGGTCATGAAGATTCTGAATGCAGGAGTAGGTTTTGATAGACAACTCAGAAGGAACAAGATTCATTGAGCCCCAAAACATGGAGAAAGAAATAACTACTACCAGAAAGATGTGGTATAGACTTATATGTAGAAGGACAGGAAAACCAGTTGTACATCGACAGTGGATGCTCAAAACATATGACAGGTGATAAAGAAAAACTTCAATAATATAGTGCATTAGAAAAGGAAAGGAAGGTCTCATTTGGAAATGACACCCCTGCACTCATAAAAGGTAAAGGTTCTGTTCTTTTGAAAGAAAAGGTCAAAGGTGGAAACGTTATGTATGTTGATGGCTTAAAGCATAATCTATTGAGTGTCAGTCAAATGTGTAATCAAGGAAATGAGGTAATATTTCGATCAAATGGATGTATTGTTCGTGAGCTTGATACAGGGGAAACAATGATCAAAGGCATAAGAACTCCAAATAATTTATACATACTCAAGGGAGGACAACAACAATGCTTTCTAAGCAAGAATGATGAACATTGGCTATGGCACAGAAGATTGGGGCATATAAGCTTCTCTCAGGTAAGGAAAGCATGCAAATATCGGGTAGTTCGTGATCTCCCTGACATGAGAATTCTAGACAATACAATATGCAAATCATGTTAGTTCGGTAAGAAAACCAAAACTAATTTCCCTGAGAAGGAAGTATCAGCTAATAAGCCACTTGAACTTGTCCATACTAATGTATGTAGTCCATCCAGGAAAAGGTCACCTTGAGGAGAAGAATACTTCATACTATTCATTGATGACTTTTCCAGGATGTGTTGGATAGGACTTCTGAAGCATAAATACGAAGCTTTCAAAAATTTCAAAGCATTCAAAGCCTTGGTTGAAAATGAATCAGATCAAAAAATCAAATGCCTCAGGTCTGATCGAGGAGGGGAATTTACCTCGAATGAATTTTTCAATTTTTGTGAAGAACATGGAATAAGAAGGGAATTCTATACTCCAAGGACTCCTCAGCAAAATGGAGTAGTAGAAAGGATGAACAGAACAGTTCAACAAATGGCTCGTGCTATGCTTGATGAGTCTGGAACTCTTGTAACCTTCTGGGGTGAAGCTGCATTTGCTGTCGTTACTATTCTCAAAAAGACAAACGTCCGTGTGAATAGCACTCAAACTCCTCATGAACTCTGGTATGGTAAAACTCCTATGGTAAAATACTTCAAAAATTTTGGAAGAAAATGTTACATCAAAAGGACTGATGAAAACCTTGGAAAGTTTAAACCTAGAGCAGATGAAGGCATTCTCCTTGGTTACTCTCCCCAAAGCAAAGGATATAAGTGTTACAATAAAAGACATAGAAAAATGGTTGAAAGTATTGATGTAGTGGTTGATGAAGAAGGAAAGATTCCAAGGCAGGTAAAATCCAAAGATTTCGAAGATGATGAGGACTATCATTCAACAACAAATCAGAATAATGATGAAGAAGAAACCTATGAGGAACCAGAAGAGTAGATAAGGGTAGAAGAAAAGAATCCATCTGGGTATGTCTAGAAGAATCATCCAGAAACTCAAATTTTGGGGGAGAAAGAGGCATGTGTACAAACAAGAAGAACTATTTCAAAAGCTTCAAGCTATCTAGCATTGCTCTCCTCCACTGAACCTCGAAATGTAAGTGAAGCATGCAAAGATGAATGCTGGGTCAAGGCCATGAATGAAGAACTTGAGCATATTGAAAAGAATAACACTTGGGAGTTAGTTCCTAGATCAAATGATAAGAATGTCATAGGGACAAAATGGATATTCAAAAACAAGTTGAATGTGAATGGATATGTTATTAGAAACAAGGCCAGACTTGTTTGCAAAGGGTATGTGTTATGAAACCAGCTCAAGAAAAAGATAGAAAAGATAGATCAACGCCTTAGAATTCAGCCTCTTCGAGGGGGCAACCTCCTTTACATTACATAAATGAACAATTCTTGGATGATTCAAATGACAAAACCTCCTTTCTATATATAGGAGTGTAAGGAGTCACAATATGGGGATAATAGGGGCACAACAATATTAATAAGGGGTACAACTACAATAGTAATGGGGTAATCACTAGTATTATAGGGACCCAACATGACCCTCTCCTTCAAAAAAGTGTTGTCCTCAACGCTTGAGAAGTTATGGATGCTTCTGTATAAAATTCTCATCCTCCCATGTGGAATCTTCAGTGGATAGGTTCTTCCACTTGATAAGATACTCCGAAATTGATCGATTTCGTAGCTGTCGAGTTCTTGTTTCTGTGACTGCTTTCGGTTCCAATATAATTTTTCCTTCCTCGTCAAGTTCTGGCAATATTGTTTGAACTGGGAGCTTGTCACCTATAACCTTCTTTAAACATGAAACATGGAAAACTGGGTGCAATCGAGAAGCTGCAGGAAGCTCCAATTTGTATGCCATAGTACCAATCTTTTGCAACACCTTGTATGGACCATAATACTTTGGTGATAATTTATTATCCTTCTTAGCTTGCTTGAGGGACATTTGCTTATATGGTTGTAGGTAGGAATACCTAATCACCTATATCAAAACTTCTTTCGCTACGATGTTGATCTGCTTGTTGTTTCATTCTATTCTGTGGCAACACGAAGTTATCCTTTAAGAGTTGGAGGACTTGTTGTTGATGTTCAATGTGATGTTCCACTGCTTGAACCTTAGAATTTTCTCTTAAATATGATGTGATGGGTAGTGGATGATACCCATAAAGTGCCATAAATGGGGTCATTTTTGTTGCTGTATGGAAGGAAGTGTTATAACACCATTCAGCGAGAGGCAACCATTTGACCCATTGTGTCTGTTTATCAGATACAAAGCAACGAAGATATCCTTCCAAACATTTGTTTACTATCTCAGTTTTCCCATCAGATTGAGGATGATAAGATGATCTATGAGCTAACTGAGTACCAAGACAAGAAATAATTTTGTCCAAAAATTTCCAGTGAAAATGGGATCTCTGTCACTTACAATAATCTTTGGGTTTCCATGTAGCTTTTGAATTGTTTCCATAAATGCAGTAGAAACTGTACTAGCTTTAAATGGATGTGATAATGCACAAAAGTGTGCATACTTGGTAAGTCTGTCAACTACCACCATGATGACACTCTTTCCCTCATACTTGGGTAAACCTGTGATAAAATCCATTGAAACCTCCTCCCAACGTTGGCTTGGAATGGATAAAGGTTGTAATAGATCTGGTGTCTTAATTGTTTCAACTTTATTTTGTTGGCAAACCAAACATTCTGCCACAAACTTTTGAATATTTGATTTAAGGCCATCCCAAAAAAATTCCTTCTTAACCCTGTGGTAAGTTTTTAAAAATCCTGAGTGCCCTCCTAAGGGAGAAGTGTGCAATTCCATAAGAATCTTTTGTTTTAGCTGGGAATTCTTACAGAGGTATAAGCGATCTTTGTACCATAACGAATCATTTTTCCAGCTAAATGTATCAGACATACTGGAATCTTGTTGTAACTTTCAAATAAGTGCCCACACTTCTTCTTCATTCTTCCATTCCTCCCTTGCTTCGTTTATCCAATCTGGTTGGATAATAGAAATGGCGCACAACAATGCTTCCACATCCTCATCCTTTCTTGAGAGTGCATCTGCCACCACATTTTGCTTCCCTTTTTTGTAGATGATTTCAAAGTCATAACCCAACATCTTTGTGACCCACTTTTGTTGCTCTTCAGAGGATAATCTTTGTTCTAAAAAGTATTTAAGGCTATCATGATCCTTTTTTACCTTGAAGTGTCTTCCCATTAGGTAGGGTCGCCATTTCTTAAGTGCATGGAGTATTGCCAACATTTCCTTCTCATAAATAGCTTTGTGTAAAAACTTTCCCTTGATTGGACGACTTTCAAAAGCAATGGGTCTTTCATCTTGCATTAAAATAGCACCAATTCCATTTCTTGAAGCATCACATTCCACAATAAAGGTTTTTGTGAAGTCCAGTGTAGCTAAGACCGGTGCTTGGCACATTGCCTCTTTAAGATTTTTGAATGCCTTTGTTGCTTCTGGAGTCCATGAAAATGCATCTTTCTTCAATAATGTTGTTAGAGGTGCTGCTATTCTCCCATAATTCTTAACAAACTTGCGATAATACCCTGTCAACCTGAGAAATCCTCGCAGATGCTTTATGGATGTGGGAATTTTCCATTCCTTAATGGCTTTAATTTTGCTAGGGTCTACCTTAACTCCTTCATGAGATACAATATGACCCAGATATTCCACCTCTTGTACTCCAAAGAAACATTTGGATCTTTTTGCATATAATTGTTTCTCCTCCAATAGTTGTAGCACCTTGTCAACATGTTCAACATGATCCTTCCAAGACTTGTTGTAGATTAGTATATCATCAAAAAATACTAACACAAATTTTCTAAGGAATGGTTTGAAAATTGAATTCATCAAACCTTGAAATGTTGAAGGTGCATTGGTAAGGCCAAAAGGCATGACCAAAAATTCATAATGACCCTCATGAGTTCTAAATGCTGTTTTCGAAATGTCTTCAATCTTCATTCTGATTTGATGATATCATGAACGAAGATCCAACTTGGTGAAGTAAATTGATCCATGCAATTCATCCAGTAATTCATCAATGACAGGAATGGGAAACTTATCTTTAATAGTGAGCTTGTTGAGCTCCCTATAATCCGGACACATGCGCCATGATCCATCCTTCTTGTGCACCAATACTACTGGAGCAGAGAAAGAACTTTGACTTTGTTGAATTATACCAGCCTCTAGCATTTCTGCAACCATACGTTCAATTTCACTCTTTTGGGCATAGGGATATCTGTATGGCCTGATGTTTGGAGGAACACTTCCTGGAATCAGATGAATAGCATGATCATGATCACGAATAGGTGGGAGACCTTTGGGAGTCTCAAATACCTTGGAATGATTGTCCAAGACTTTTTGGAGATTTGGAGAAATAGATGATTCCACTGTGGACACATCCAGCGAAAATAATTGTGCAATTACACCTCTTTGTTCCTTTTTTAGAAGCTTTGTCATACCGTTAGAGCTGATTATCTTTCCCGTTTCCTTGCAATACCCCTTAATTCAACTTCCTTTCCTTCCACAGAAAATTTCATGAAAAGTTCTTGAAAATTAAAAGCTATTGTACCCAAGGATTGTAGCCATTGGACCCCTAGTACAACATCAGCACCTCCCATTGGAATGGAAAGCATTGGGCTAGTCAATACATATTCTCCCATGGATAGCTTGATATTATGGCACTTTCCTGAGCAATTTATTGTTCCTCCATTTGCAACCATCACTTGACACTCTGGTGCTAGATATAAGAAGCAATTCAATTCTCTTGCTACCTTACAATGAATAAAATTGTTGGTACTTCCTGAATCAATCAACACTATTACCTTTTTCTTCTTGATTTGTCCTTCTATCTTGATGGTTTGAGGAGTGGTAATTCCCGCCAATGCATTACAAGATATGGTCGGATTCATTTCTTCTTTATCTAGGCTTTGTTCCTGGAGTATATCCTCTTCTTTTGACCTTTCTTGCTCCTTTTCTTCTTCCTCTTCACAATCTATGTAGAATAATTTCTTCTCAGCACACTTATGACCTTTAGTGTATTTGCTATCACAACTATAACAAAGCCCTTTTTCTCTTTTTTCTTCCAATTTTTGTGGTTTCAACCTTATAGGTTGTGGAAGACTAGCGGCAACAACACTTCCGTCTTTATAGTTGTGAGTGGTATGCTTCCTAGTTGCCATAATTTTGCTTTCCATTTTTCTTGCTAACCTGAATGCCTTCTCTAATGAATCAGGTTCCCAAAGGCGAACATCATGTTGGATATTATCCTTTAAAGACCCTATGAACACATCAATCCTATGCTCCTCTGGAATATCTTTTACCCTTATGTTCAATTTTTGGAACTCCTCAATGTGCTCCATTATTGAACCCTTTTGTTTGAGACTTATCAATTGGCTAAAAAAAGTGTTGCTTTTTGTATCCTCATAATGTGCTATCAATTCTTCCGTAAAAATTGCCCAAGTGATAAATTGTTTACGAGATCAAAGCCATTGATACCATACAAACTAATTTGGTTCCAAATATAAAGTTGCAATACGTACCTTTTGTGTGTTTTGCACATTATTAAGATCGAAAAATTGCTCCATCTGTAATATCCATGTTGTGGAAGCGTTGCCATCAAACTTCCTCATATCGATTTTTGGAATATGGTGGGTCTTTGATCCAACATTAGAGTCTATGGAATCATGATTAACATTTCTTTTGTTCTCATCATGAGTTTCCTTTACTACCCTTTCACCATTAGTGACCCTTTCTTGTAGCAACTTATTCATATTTATCTTCAATTCTTCCATGTCTGTCTTCAAATCTATCTTCAAATCATCCATCTTAGCTTCCACGTCATTCATCTTAGCTTCTACATCTTTCTTTAAACAATCCATCTTAGCTTCTACGCCTTTCTTTAAACCATTCATCTTAGATTTTGTTCCTTTTTGTGCAAGGGACAGTTGTTGCACTTGGTCTTGTAATTTTGATATATCATGTTGCATTTCTTCCTCTTCTTCATGAGTCATGCTAGAGCCTTCAGGTTCCTTACTAGTTTTTTTCATTTTCTTTCCTCGGGGCATCAGTTACTGATAATAATGCTCTACTATGCCCTTTGAATTCCTTCAAAATAAATTTTCAAACCAAGATTAAGCAAAAATTTAAGAAAATCTACACACATTTTTTCACTTTGTAGGAGCTCGGTATTGCCTCTGATGTATCTCTGTACTTTCCAATCATCTAGATCTAAATTTGTAATCTGCAGTAGCCCTTTGTGTCCTCTTTCCAATGCCATAAGTCTGACCCAAATTGGATTCTCCAAGGAAGAGTTATGCGAAATCTCTCACAATGACTTGATTATAGACTAGTTCAGTAGAGCGAACTTGTACGACGTTCCACGAGTCCCTGTTTCTACCTTTGGATCTAAAAAACACATACAAGAAACTACGGTCCATCTTCTTTCTGTAACTTCTTATGAAATTTCAATTTGATCCCCAGAGAGAAAGTTATGATGCTTTTCCCCAAGTCACCTGTTTGGAATGTAATTCAGGAGTCTGCAAAAAGACCAACTTCCTCAGATCGTATCTCCGCAAATATAGCGCGAACAGATCTGAAATTCGGACCCGAGGTTCAACGCGATTTCTTCTGAAATGGGTTTTTTTTGCAACTTCTGAAACATCGCAGAAAACAACTTATAGTGAAAATTCCACGATGACCTGTTTGGAGCAGTGAAACCCTAGAATCCAAAGCTCTGATACCAAATGTTATGAAACCAGCTCAAGAAAAAGATAGAAAAGATAGATCAATGCCTTAGAATTCAGCCTCTTCGAGGGGGAAACCTCCTTTAAGTTACATAAATGAACAATTCTTGGATGATTCAAATGACAAAACCTCCTTTCTATATATAGGATTGTAAGGAGTCACAATATAACCCAGCCGACCTAACAATAATAATATAAAGCCACAAAAATAACAATAGAGGGATTCTATGGGGCACAGTAATAAGAATATGGGGATAATAGGGGCACAACAATATTAATAAGGGGTACAACTACAATAGTAATGGGGTAATCACTAGTATTATAGGGACCCAATAGTATGCTCAATAAGAAAGTATAGACTTTGAAGAAACTTTTGCACCAGTTGCTAGACTTGATGCCATAAGAATGTTCCTTGCTCTTTCTAGCTTTCAGGAGTTCAAAGTATATCAAATGGATGTGAAATCTGCCTTTCTAAATGGAGAATTAGAAGAAGAAGTGTACATTGAGAAACCAGATGGATTCATCCTTGGAAATGATCCAAAACTTGTATGTAGACTCAAAAAGGCTCTCTATGGCCTTAAACAGGCTCTAAGGGCTTGGTATTATCATTTGGATAAGTACCTCCATCAACAAGGTTTTTCAAAAGGATCAACAGATAGTAATCTTTATATAAAAATTGATAATGATAAATTGCTAATACTTGTTGTGTATGTTGATGATATCATCTTTGGTAGCAATGAAGAAGCCATGAGTCAAAACTTCGCTTTGGTGATGCAAAAAGAATTTGAAATGTCCTTACTTGGTGAGCTCACATATTTTCTTGGTTTACAAGTCAAACTAAACAAAGATGGTATCCTTCTATCACAAACCAAGTACCTCAAGCAGATCTTGAAGAAATATGGGATGGAGGATTCGAAACTGGTATGTACCCCTATGGTAATAGGATGAAGCCTCAACGCAAATGATGAATCAGCAGCAGTGCATCAACCAACCTATAGATCAATGATTGGAAGTCTGCTCTATCTAACAGGTACCCAACCAGAAATCATGCATGCAGTTGGAATAGTCAGAATATTTCAGGCAAATCCAAAGTAAACTCAACTTCTGGCAGTCAAAAGAATTTTCAAGTATCTTCAAGGAACTTAAAATTATGGCTTATGGTATCCTAGAGATACAGATCTCACACTTCATGCATATACAGATGCATATTGGGCAGGAAGCGTGGATGACAGAAAAAGCACTAGTGGTGGTGCATTCTTTATGGGCTCTAGATTAGTATCTTGGTTCAGCAAGAAACAAAGCTCAATTGCATTATCTACAGCTAAAGCAAAATATGTGCCTACTGCATCTTGCTGCACACAACGCCTTTGGATGATGCAAACATTACAAGATATTCAAATCATTTGTACTCCACCTATCTCCATTTTTTGTGATAATACAAGTGCAATCAGTATTTCAAAGAATCTAGTCATGCTTTCGAAGGCCAAGCACATGGCTATCAAATATCATTTTCTCTGAGAACAAGTGCTTGAACAAAAGGTCAAATTGGAGTATGTCTCCTCCAAGGAACAAGTTGTTGATATATTCACCAAACCACTACCTGGGGAGACATTTGAATACCTCAGACAGAAGCTGGGAGTAGCTGATGCATCATCTTGCTGTTGAAATTATCTGTTTCAGAAAACGGTGGTTGTACGCGAGTTTCATGAAGTGTATCCGTGTACATATGTAGGTGTTTGTAGACACATTCATGTATATTATTGTTTGAAGACAAATTGTGGGGCCAGACTCGGGATGAAAAGAGTCTGATATGGGTTTGACAGAGACCATCTAGCACAGGTTTAGGGGGAGCATATACTTCTAATAATTCATTGTTGGCATTATCTTAGAATATCTTTGGTTCATTTTCTTTCAAGTGGAACAGGTGCAGAGGGAGATCATGGTTACTGGTCTTGATGATGATTGACAGATGCTACTGATGTTAGTTGTTGATGAATATCATAGTCTTGTCTTAAATATTTAGTCTCTATGTCATGTATTTCTTTTATTATGAAGGTCATGTAATGGCCTATGTTGGTTTCCCCACTATGCCTGGGATGAATGATGTAATGTTCTTGTTTTATCATGTGTAAACTTTTGGTGTATCCCCACTTAGTTTGGAGATGGATGTATGTATGAGTCTTTGGTGATAGGAAGGTCATTTATGATGTATAAAGTCATGTTTCTTTTTTTAAAACATCTTCTTGCAGACGTTGCCTATAGTCAGGGGGAGCATGGACAGCAGAGCAGAGCAGAGATTTCAGCATGTACTCAGGGGGATCATAACCATTTTCCCTTGATGACAAAGTGGGAGAATGGCTATGAGTGACTTGGTGTTGCCATAAAATCCAAAGGGGGGGATTTTTGGCATTATGACACAGGTTTGGCACTATGGCACAGGTGTTTTCCTTGATGACAACTCACTCAGATGGAAGATCACAGTTCAGGCTCTCAAAATGAAAGAAAAAGAGATATATGTATTTTCCTCTTAACCAAGTCGCGTATACATGCGGGGTCGATGATCATAAGGCCCATATACGTATGCACGCACTTTCATGCAAGGAAAAGCATGTACATGTGGGAAAACTTATTTTTGGTCCATGGTATTTAGTCCTTGGTATTTGGACCTATGGTTTTGGACCATGGTATCTCATCTGAAGTGTTGAACACAGGTATTGGGTCCATGGTATTGGTTCTCTATGGTTTTGGACCATGGTATTGAGTAAGGCCTAAGACTATAAAAGGGGAAGGAGATCATTAGGCAAAGGCATTCACTCAAGCATTGAATATCTTATGAGGAGCAAGATCTAGAATATTGGTCATTGGGTTATGGTGCATAGATGGATCTGAACCAAGGGGGAACCTGAGCGCTAGAAGAAGGATAAGTACTATTGATGGGTCAAAATCTTAAAGCTTGAATAGTAGTATCTTTGTGTGTTTTTCTTTGTTATATTTGGTGCATGACTTGATCTATAAATCTAATAATATGGGTATAACTAATGTTTGAATAAGTGAAAAGGGTAAATTATCTTTTATATATCTGTACGTAGGTTTGGCTCAACAAAGGTGTGTATACACGCTGGTTTAGTAAGTCAAAATAGCGTATACGCTGGTTGGCCTTAATACATAAGTGTATGCATGCAGGTTCTATATATTGAAGTAGCATATGTCTCATGAAATATGTTTTAGCTACTTCTGTTTATTGTTGCAGTGTTCTGGGTTCAAGATTGGTTTCTGGTTATTGTTAATGTATTCTGGTTACAACATTCAGAGAAGTAATTGTTTGATTCAGTTTTGATTGAAGCAAAGGAGATTGGTTGATGCAGATGTATTTGATGTTTGATTATTGTTATTGATGGATCCAGTCTGAAAATTTATGAAATGTGGTCCCTGGAAGAAAAGAGAAGGTTGTAGCCTTCTATAGGTCAGCACCTACATACTAGCACATCAGCCAGTACAAGAGTTAAGGGGGTTGTAGCTCCGTTCCAGGAGAAGCTGGAAAACGAGAGAAGGTTGTAGCCTTCTGTAGGTAGAAGCCTACGTATTGGTATAAGACTGCACCAGTACAGAAACATTGTGAAAGAAGTTTCTAATTGAAAGAAGATAGA
Organism: Pinus tabuliformis; assembly: GCA_031772625.1. NCBI lineage: Eukaryota > Viridiplantae > Streptophyta > Pinopsida > Pinales > Pinaceae > Pinus > Pinus tabuliformis. The sequence continues at coordinate 1,156,989,663 of CM062811.1, forward strand.
GATGAATTGCAGCAGGTAGTTTTCACCCGCATTAGGTTTCCACCTTATATCTTGTGTTCTTGTGTGTGACTATTTGTTCTGTTTCACTGTTCCTGGTTACTGTTTATATGGTTCTAACACATAGATTAATGATCAACATCTGAAGAATAAATTAAATTATAATTCTACAAGTTATACGCGAGTTTCCTTAACTGAAGTTGTGTATATACGTCATTTTCACTAACTGAAGTAGCGTATGCAAATCTGATTATGAAATGAAAAATAATTGACTTGATAATACTGATTCACCCACCCCTCTCAGTATTATTTCCAACATGTTGAAAGGAACGACTTAATTTTTTGAGAGTCTTCTAGATAGTCATAGGTTCTGCTCAAGACTTTAAACTCAAATAAGAATGTTTCAAGATCCTCACTTTTTAACCCATGGAAGTTTGGGAGGGTATAAGGTGAGATATTTTTCATTGTGGAATTTGTTTCCTCATCCACTATAGGGAATCCAAAAGAACTATCTATTTCCCTATTTCCTCTACCTCCTCCATTATTTCCTCTACCTCTTCCTCTACCCCCTCCTCCAAACAGCGTGAATTCTCCATCTTCTCCTTCTTCTGCCATTATAGTTTCTTCAGGGTCAATATAGGGTTCAACCTGCAAGGTTACTTTCTCCTCCCTCGGTTCTTCTATTAAAGGGATAGGGGAGAGAGGTTCTACTTCTTCTTCCTCACCTGGTATTCCTAATTCTTCAACTAAAATGTGCTCTCCCGTGGAGGTGAAAAAGGATATTCCTGCTATTGGAGATTCAAAATTTTTCTCCTCTAGGACTGACTTGGTAGATGAAGTAGGAGATTCTTTTGATTGGATTTCTGCCCCTAGAATTTCAGGAGCTCTATGAATGGGAGTATGATTTTGGGATGGAGATGTATCTTTCCTTGTCCTTGGTGGAGTAGGTGGTGTTTTAGGAATTGAACTTTTGCCTCTAGCTATAAATCTACCTCTCGAGTCTCTTTCTCTATGCATATCTTTTTTTTTTTTGAATGTAAGAGATAAAGTTACCTAGTTACACTTCCCCGGCAATGGAGCCAAAATGTTTGGTCAATTTAGTGTCCTAAATTTCTCTACATAAATTATCTATCCGGGTATCATAAACTGATGAAGTGTAGTGCACTATTTGTGCTAGATAACCCTTCTTACTTTGTTGTTTTTATGTTTTATGTTATTTTGGGGGTTTTTGGTCTTTTAATTCCTAATGATCTACAATGTAAATTATCAAAACTAAATCTAACTTTCTTAAAGACTACTCAAAATCTAAAAATGAAAACAGAGCTAAGAAAGAAATGAAAACAGAGCTAAGAAAGATATGGAAACAAAGTTGAGAAAGAAATGAAAACAAAGTTTCTATTCTTATTTTACCATTATTTCCAAATCATGAATTAAAACTGAAAGTGAAATTTGCAATTGATATCTAACTAATTACAAAAATAAAACTAAATGAAATACTTGGTTACTCTGCCTCTCAATTTTGGGAGAAAGTCTCCTTGGGATGACATTTAAGTAATTCTATACTTCATTAATCTAAGAGAAAGCAAATACAAAGATGCAGAAATAACTCATTGCATAGATGAAATTTTCAACCACTTAGTTAAGGATGAATTATCAACTTGAAGGGTTTTCCATAAACATTCATTAACACCATGAGTTAGTATTTTAAACTAAAAATGAAATGGCAAAGACAGTAAATGACACTGATCATTTTAATTGAGAATTTAAACTAGAAAAATAGTAAATGAAGTAAACTATCCAACAATGTATCCTTATCATTCTTCAATCCTACTCTCATCCTGAAAAAAGGTTAGTTTTTAATTGAAGAAACAATATTACACTATTGAGTTCTATCTTCTAAACTACTAATTATAACTAAAAGGAAATCAAGCTAATGGAAACTGCTCTAAATTATAAACACTGTTAGTAAGAAAATGATAGAAATTGCATTATAAACATTGCTAGTAAGAAAATGATTATAAACACTATTTTAGAAAGAAAATGATGAATTTAGAGTTAAAAAGAAGAAGAAAAATAAATAAAATGAAACCTTCTTTAGTGCAAGGGCCCTCTGCAATTGATTAGGCTATGCTTGCTCAATCAACTCCAAGAAAACGCCTTCAGATGTTCATAAAAACATGCGGTCTTCTCATATTAAAACAGAGACACAAAACGCCCAAAAATTATAGAGTCTAGAACTTTGATTTCACATTAAAACTATTAATAAAATCTTCAGTCCCTTACATAGGTATTTATAAGAAAAATCATATAACTGTTTGTGGAGAAAAGCATGCTACAACCAAACATGTAGAATACAGATATGCAAAATTTCTTCCTCGGCTGCTGGAGAAATAAATCCAAGACATGGTGGATGTTGGATTCGTTTGTATAGGTGGCTATTGGAGTATGAAGGTACAAACTGTTTCTCCAAATAGCGCTTCCCATCATTGTGAAATGCATTAATTAACCATGAAACAGAGTCATGTTACCCTCGGTATCTTTGTGTTTGACTTATCCATTGACTGTAGTCTTATTCCATCTTCTTTGTCGACCTGGGCTGAATGAATAGGATAGGGTCCATGTCATGATGATTTCAAAGCTGCCCATGTGGCTAGTTTCTCCTTCTGACACTTGGAGCCTGTTAGAGCATGGAGGTAGCTGCGGAACAACCAATTAGCTGCAGAATAGGCTGCATTCCATAGCTAATATACAAAAATTTATTCAAACAGAAAAACATAAAAGCATAACATGTAAATCACTAAATGTCCTCCTTAAGATAGTATATACCAGTTATTAGTGATGAGAATGCATCTTTCTTATGGAAAAACAAAGAAAAGGAATGAGAAGAGTTGCTAGGGAAAGAGTAATTTTGAGGCTCAACACCTCACTCTCCTTGGCCTTCCAAAGAGTTGGAATAGCTACCAAGACTCTGTGAATGAAAGGGAGAAACTACTAGATTGGGAACGACTATGGTAAGATCTGATGCAGGAGGAGATCAGGAGGAGCACACTAGATGGTTCTTCATCCAAGAATGATGTTGAATAAAATCTGGCCTTAGCAAGTAAGGCAAGGAAAGGGAAGGGGAAGGCTTCGCATTTCAAATCGAATTCTTCTCATGGAGGGAAGAAGGGTGACATGTCTAAAGTGAGATGCTTCAATTGTCATGAGATGGGACATTATGTGACTAATTTCCCATCGAAGAAGTCCAAGAAGGGATCCTCAGAAGGATCAGAAGGTGAGGCATTAGCCTCTCAATTCGAAATGGACTTTACCCTCATCGCATGCATGGTGTCATCGATGATGGGTTGTGTTTGGTATCTTAATAGTGGAGCCTCACTCCACATGACCGGTGATAAAAATTTATTCAGTGCCTTGGAGGAGAAAGACCTCAAGATGCACATAGAGATGGGTGAAGACAGAAGGTATAGTGTTTTAGGAATGGGCACGTTTTCTTTTAAGAGGGAGCATGGTGCTCCTCTCACCTTGACATATGTGATGTATGTGCCTAGACTGAAGAAGAACTTGGTATCAGTTGCAATGTTGGAGGAAAAACACTACGATGTTGTCTTCAGTAAAGGAAAGGCGTTCCTAAGACACATAGCCATGGGTTAGACCAAGAGGATAAGGAATTAGGTGAAGAATCTCTATAAACTAGAGGTAGATGATTGTGCAGCATTGAGTATGAAAGCCGAATTGGTGCAAAGCCAAGACATTGGCAAGTTGTGGCACAGGCAGTTGGGCCATTTTCATCATGGGGCTTTGAAGATAATGCAGCAGATATCTATAGGACTTCCCAAAGGTAAACTTGAGAAAGTTGACACATGCAAAGGTTGTACCTTAGGAAAGTACACCAAGTCTTCCTTTCATGATCGAGAAAGTCAAGCAGATCTTAGAGGGAGTTCATAATGATGTGTGTGGACCATTCTTGATGACATCCACAACGAAGCAAAGGTATTATGTCATTTTCATTCATGACTATTCTCGTAAATGCTAGATTTATTTCATGCAGAGGAAGGAACAAACTTTCACAAAGTTTTGTGAGTTCAAAGCTTTGGTCAAGAAAGAGTTAGGGAAGAAGATCAAGGCCTTGAGAAGCAAAAACAGTGGAGAATATGTCTCTCAAGAGTTTAAGTACTTCTGTGTAGTGGAAGGAATTAAACGAGAGTTGAGGACACCTCATAACCCACAGCAGACTGGGGTAGCCGAGAGGAAGAAAAGAACTATTGTAGAGGCAGCACAGGAAATTCTGCATGAACAATACCTACCACTTCACTTGTGGGCTGAGGCATGTAACACAATGGTCTATTTGCAGAATAGAAGCCCACATCACATACTTGGGATGAATACACCAGAGGAAGATTTCTTCGGTAAGAGATCAGATGTGGGTCACTTTAGGATCTTTGGCTCATCGGTATATTTCCATGTGACAAAGGATGCATGGAAGAAGCTTGAGCTGACAACAAAGTTAGGGATATTTGTGGGGTACACTGATACACCTCACAACTATCGACTGTACTTGCCTACTAGTTGGAGGACAGTGGTTCGCAGAGATCTCAAGTTTGATGAGTAGAAGGCCATGTGAGTTTCCCTTGAGAGGGAGCTCCAACTATAGGCTATGGAGGAACTGTTGGTTCTTAAGGAAGAGGAGCCTTAGACTGATGTGGAGCAGTTACATGTAGAGGTTCAAGGAGTGGAGACATCCACTCAAGTAGAGTCTTCCACAGATGGATGGAAGCGAACAAGAGAAGTTGATAGATTGTTGGAGGATGTGAGAGAGAATGTGGGAGCACCATCTTCTCAGTGTAGAGAGAGGAGGTCACCTGAGAGGTACACTGGATACATGGCCCTTTCTGGGGAATGTGTTGATACTAAGCCATCTTTCTTTGAGGAAGCAGTGCAGCAGCCAATTTGGGTTGATGCTATGGTAGAGGAGTATGACTCCATAGTTCGTAACAATGTTTGGGATGTGGTTCTAAGACTGGAGAACAAGTTAGTTGTGAGTTCTTGTTGGCTTTACAAGGTAAAGCATGTTGTTGATGGTAGTGTGGAGAAGCATAAGGCAATATTTGCTGCCCATGGCTTTTCACAGGTTGAGAGGATCATGTTGCTACAGTATATTTTGACAGAGGAGCAATATGCTGTTATTTTGACAAAGGCATTGTCAAAGTGTAAATTCGAGTTCCATAGAGACAGGATTGGGGTGGCAGATAATCCCTTTCTTGTTGAGAGGGAGTGTTGAAATATGGAAACAAGAATATTCCAATTTAATTTGTCATTGAATTAAATTGTGAATTAAAATCGAATTTAGTCTTAACAGCTACTTGGAAATAATTAATTAATTCATTTTGAATTAATTAGTTGGATGAATTCAGGTTAGAAGTTTTTCTGAAGTCATGCAAGAGTTATCCCTTAAATTAAGGAGATAATATTGAGTTATATTTGAGTTGTAATTAGTTAACCCAGTTTACTGAGTTAAATCTAGTTAAATTAGTTCCAAAATATTTGAGGAAATAATAGAGAGTTAACAGTCAGTTGATGCATGCATACACTCAACTAGTGCTACTCCAGTTAACTGAAGAGTCCCTCATCGGAAACTCATGCATGTCTATTTTGAGAAAGACCTAGTTGAGATTAAAGTCAAGGAAAGTGTATTATCAGTTGCATGTGTTTTCTTATAAAGAAAACTCGTGCATGCAGTCAAGGTACCATACCTTGTGGATTGCACAGTTATGATAGTGTGTGAGAGAGGTTTTCCATTTGGTGAGGTGAAGACCATGCACAAGGAACAATGCAAGGAAATAGGAGCTTGGAGGGCACAAAGGAAGGCTTGAGAGAAGCTAAGATTTCCTATGAGCATCTGTGAGGATTGTACTGAGAGTTGGCTAGTTGTGAGAACTAAGACTTTGTATAATTCCTATGTATTTCCACCTATATGATAATACAATAGTGTGGGATTTTTAGATGAGTCTTTCCCTAAAGTATTTTCATGTGTATTGTGCGATTGATTCTTCTTCTTATGGTTATATTATTTAACTCGATCTTTAAGCTTCCGCAAATTGTTAATAGAACTAGGTTATAGTATTTTGCTTTGATTTATATTGCATTATCGAGTTAACCTACATAGATTCTCTACACTATGACTGTTACATCCAACTATCGACACTTGAACTTACACTTGACAAGATGTTACATTACAATGCACATGTACCCATGTGAGACAAAATGGCTTGAGCAAGCCATGCAAGACATCAATCTGACTCGGACAACTGCTGGAAGACTAGGTCTTCGACATCCTCATGGTGGTCGATAGTAGTGAACTGATGCCAAGATCGATAGTCCAGATAGTGTCTGTGTACTCTAAGGTGACATCTTTCTGGAACCTAATTCTTGCCTCCATAGCATCTGGGTACACTGCTCGAGCTCCTTTGTCCAACTTTTCTGATAGCATGCGCATCTTTGTCTTGAGTGTGGCCAAACCAGCAACATACTTATGCATGGTGTCTGCACTGATGAGCAATTCTTGGCTGGTGAAACTGCACATCAAATCGTCAAAGTACGAGTCAAGCTCTAGTCAGACCTATGCCTTTGTCTTTGCTTGGCTGAGTGTCCCAATAGATGGGATCACATGTGCATGCACAACAACATCCATACTCTTGAATACACATGCATGGGAAGCCTGTAGAATAGTGATGAGCTGTGGGAGCTCTTCATAGTTCTAGATCTAACTCTGGATGTGTGCCTTCAGCTCGACTGCTCCGGGATTCATCATCTTAGGCAAGTGAATTGGGGCTCCCTTGTATCTCATTGTTCATGTTTGCATGTAATCAACAACAGAATGCACGTTTGACAAGATACGTTCTCTTTTAGCACATTGTTGTTGCCATCCGTTGAGATAGATGACTGCCTTATGCACTGTAACAAACTTGGAATACAATTCCCACATGACTGTGTCAAGGGACAATACTTCATCTGGTATTTATTTCTTCAATTATGATCAGGAAGATGCTATAACCAATTCTCGTCCCTACTTGGCCGTCTATAGCTCCTTAGCCATTGGCTCGTTCTCAGTTATCAGGAAGCGAACACTCGAGCTAGTGGCTTCGACATATGCTCTGGTAGCATCGGCCAATGCTACTAGGTGTTTTCATATGTCAGACACGATCACTTGTTCCTCAAACTTTATAGGAGATGTATGATCCTTCGGAGTTGAAACTCTGTGAGATTGCACAATTCTATGTTGAGACTCGTTGAATGAGATGTTGTGAATCTCTCCTTCCAGCTGATCTCCAAGGATCTCTTTGTCTCCTTGGTCCCTTGGGACTTGCTCCTCTTCTGGATGCGGTGAAGCTGGTGGGTCGACCTCTTGGTGATGAGGCATGAGGTTGATGTGTTGCTCTAACTCCTATTGCTCCATATCCATATCCATCTATTCAAGTGCTTTCTCTATCTCCCGAGCGAATTCCTACTCCTACAATGGTTCACCCTATTTGCCTGATGCCAATTGTTTTGATGAGTCCATTACCTGTACGGGTGTAGTTTCATCTGTCTGTACAAATTGTGCCCCCTGTTGTAACTGTTCCTGTTGCGATTCCTTCTCCTGTTTTTGCAACTCTTGTTCCTTCAGGAGTTTTTCCTTCAACTCATGCAACTCCTTCTCTGTTTCCTCCATTCCCCATTTCTCTCTCTGCTTTGTGCTTTTCTCTTGTCGTGTTGTTACCTCTTCCCCTCTATGGCCAAAGCCACTTTTTTCACAAGTGGGTCTTCTAAGAACTTGTAGCTTTGCTCTTCCTCCATGCGGTCGGCAATATTCCTCTTGCCCTTGTCGCACACTGGTATGTTTACCTCAACTGTTGTTGCTGCTTCACTATCCATTCCATAATGAGGCTGGCAGGTCCATTGAGTTTGGAGGAGTTGTAACAATATGTCTATGGGTCTTCCTTCGCCCAATGACATGCGCCGTGGATCCAGTTGAACTCTACTCTCACGCAGTGATCTTTCACAAGACAATGCAGGTCATACGGATTGTAAATTCAGAGGTTGAATGGATACTTCTTCATCTGTTCTTCTTCGACATCTGCATGCTTGAAACTTCATTTCTCATATAACCCAATCTGCAATGAAAGAGCGGTCCAAGGTTCCTTCTTCTTTTAGTGAAACCTAGCTGTCAATCCTGCTAAGATGTGATATGATACTTCCTCCATGACGATCTTGTCCAAGGCAAAATTCGATAGAACATGTGAAGGCTTCTCCACGCTGTACATCCATATGAAGGTGCCAGATGGTGAGGCATACCAATCATCTATGTCAATCAGTGCCTCCATTGTTGCCTTTGACAAGCAGGGTGGATCTTGTTCGAATATCATCTTGTAAGCTGCAATGAAAAAATTATCAGACAACTGTGTGATAACCCCTCTGAAGCTACATCCAAACAACATTTTACAATAAGTGTTCATAACAGTGCTTGCCAGTTTCCATGCCCACTTCAAGCCTGGGAACTCCTGAACGGCACATATCGCATCCAATATGTAATCGGACATGTATATTTCTGCTTGCATACCTTTGGGTGGTTGTCAAGCCCTTGTTACCTATTCCTTCAACTGATGAGCCAACATGTTGGACCAGTTGCATGCTTTGCCTTCTCTAGCCAGTTGGTCCAACACGATCACCCAACTCTGTGGAAAGGTTTCCATCCTTTCTTGGCCATACAGTCGATATGCAAAGATGACCAAGTATTGATATGCCTTCCGTAGTATCTTTTTCTTGTAGACCTGGTTGGGTGTCATCCTAAATTTAGTCGGCTCCTTCACCTAGTTCTTCAAAATGTCTCTAGAGTTGGAATTATTGTTGGGTATGTTGAAGGGAGTCTTCATGATGATCATGGGCTTCGACATATGATACATCTCATCATAATCCTATTCCCTGAAGGTAGCAATCTCCACCCCACTGACACTGCTCAATGTCATCGTCTCAAGATCAATGTGCGAGACGATCCAATGTATCATGTCTGCACATGGGAGCATGGGATATATGCATGCAATTCGGTACAAGCTAGACTTGTGGATGTTCACATAAACTTGGCAGTCTTCGAGGTCTTCCCTAAATGTGCCTACAAATGCATCATTGACCTCTTTCCATTTCCGCTTGATGCTCTTGTGTACAATCAGCTTAGTATCTTCATAAATCGGCAGACTTGTAGACACTCGCTCAACTACTACTCCAGTTGCACTTCCGTCAGTGTCCTTTGATCCTGCTCCCTTGGAGGCCATTGATCTTGAACTGCTAAGAGGTGGATGAAAACCTGATAGATCTGGAGACAAAGTGACATGCATGGCAAGAAATCTGTCAGTGAAAACCAAAGCAAACTTGAGGAAGGACATGCAACATATCTGGGGCTTGAATGGCAAGGATTGCACAATTTTTCCTCAGAGGCTAGGAGACTGGATGCCAGAACTACACAATAGGAAGTCTAGGCTATCTAGGGAGGCTAGCTGGCTACTGGAAGTATGCAATGTGCAACCCAGACTATCCTGGTGGCTGTTGGAACTACGCAATGTGCAATTTTAGCTGGCAGTGGTTGAAGGCCCAGTGACTACATTGCGCAATTTTTTGGACCAACAGTCACTGTCCCTCTGAATTTTGCAATGTAAGTCTAGATGATAGTCACTAGGCATAAATGCGCATTTCCTAAGGGGAATACAAAGCCTTCCTTCTCAAAATTGTGCAATGTTGTCTTGGTGAGGCAAAGTCCAGGTCAAGGCTATCGAGACCCACCGAAAGGCAACTGAAAGAAAATGTGAAAGTGAATGCATGGTGATACTCAGTGTAAATAGGAGTGAATAATCATACATGCAAACAATGAATGAAAGATTTAGAAAGCAGAACAACATGCATGTGGGTGAAGCGAGTTGTCAAATCAATGATTTCTCGTGCAAAGCAGTTTCATGCATTTGACAATAGTGAGATGCTAACGAAAACTGGGTTGGATGTGTCAAAGACTCCTCGATGTGCTGTGGGATGTTAGAGCTCCAAGATTGATGTGAAGAAGTGAGCTTTGAAGCATCAAATAAATAAGTTTTAGGCTCATGATGTGCATGCCACAAATCTAGTAAAAAGAAACACTTGGAGGAAAGATTCTAAAACGATATTTGCATGTAATGTCTAGCTGCTAAAAATAACTCCCTAAAATATAGGGATGCTTTTTGCATGTTACTTTTTCTATTCTAGGAAAACGTAGGACATGCATGCAAGTCAAGTTTTCTTGTTCCTGGGTGGAACTGCTCAACCCAACTATCCATGCAACAGCTTGCTCAGCTGGGAGGAAAAACGCACATTTCTAGGAGGGAGTTGGGCTGGCTTCCAAGAGGTATTGCACAATTTCTGGGCAGAGAAATTGACTGCTACCCAAAATTACGCAATTTTTGGGCTGAGTTTCCCTATTAGGAGGAATTGTGTAATCTTTTTAGTGAACAGTGACAGGAAGATTCGTGCAATTCTGGAGCCGAGCAATGTTGCCAAACAGGATCGTGCAATTTTTGGAGGGAAGGATGGTTGCCCTTCAAAATTGTTCAATTTCTTGAGGGATTTGCTCAACCTACAACTGGACGAAGTCCGAAGAAACATCCTATGAGGGGGATGCAACTAGCTCTGATGCACAGGCTGTCATTATACAAGAAAACCTTTGAAGATTGTGTACTTGACAAGGCAAGACATGCTTGTGTGAAAGGTTGGTAGGGAGGCTCCAAAACGAAGTTAAAGAAAAATTTTGGAGGGTGATTGTAGCACTACAACACTTGGTGACACACTGATATAACTACAACTCTCTGCATAGACCTTGTTCGTGAAAATAAATTCTAACACCTCCGAAAGTATTGCTTAGTTCTTAGTTCATCTTGGTTTCCACACTTTCTTGATTGTAAGATGTAGCATCTCCCAAGATTTTGGTAGTTTGACACACATTCCAAGCCAAGGAAACACAGTTGTTGCAATTAGGGTTGAGGGGTATATTTGTGCACAAGCAGTATAGTCGTAAGAGTCTTAGTTTCATCTCTGGTGTTGCTCCATTGCTAGCAGGCCTAGACAGTACCCCAGCAGAGTCACGTAGGAACACAAGCATGACTCCACTACCAGTGAGCATGATCAGTACCCCAACAAAGTTACTTGCATCACCTCTCCATGCAAGAAGCCTTTCTCTTCTTTCACCTTATTCATTTTTCATTTTTCGCTTTTCATTTTTTTCATTTTTCACTTTCATAACTATGCATAGAACTTATTCATTTCAAAGGTGGAAGAGGGATCCCGACTTATTGAGAGCAGAAGAGGTTGTTTCTTTAGAGAAGTAGTTTATTATATACCTCTGACGTGCTTGTTAAGGTTTTCCCCCTCACCTTACTCTACTTGACTGAGATGACAAGGGTTAACCTAAAAACAACCGACTAGAGTAGGTGACACTAGTTAGCGTGCAAGCATTGTGTTTTCACGAAGGTTCACTTTGAACATTATGTATTTTCCATCGACGTATCATGGACCAAAAGTAACAAGTTCTTCATATAGGGTCAGGATGACAGATAACCAAGTAGTGATTGCTGCACAAGGACTCTTGTACTTTACCCAGATTGTTTCAAGAGTCATGCATGGTTTCATGCGAAACTAACATACGAACAAAATAAGAAAACAAAAAACAAAGAAAAGCAGAAGAATAAGTAAAAGCGAAAGAAAAGTGAGTAAGAAAACAAGAAAAGCAAATAAGAAAATAGGAATGAAAGCAAACACTACTCATACTCCTAAACTAAGCAAATAGGAATGAAAGCAAACAACTGAAAGCAAACACTACTCATACTCCTAAACTAATGGTGCATGGGTCTCCTCACGTGAAGTGATATTTTCAATGCATCCACCAGCACTTTGGTTGACCCATGTTGGTGAAGGTCGGGTCCACGAGAAACCCGGTTGTGAAAACCAGCAAACAAGAAATATATAACAATGAAGACAAACACACTTCATGTTTAAAAGTGTCAACAGGACATAAGTGAGTGCAAGAAGATGACATGTGGTTGGTGGACTTGTCACGGTGTTGTGCGACACTGTGTGCAACTTTGAAGCATACACATATTCTTGACTGTGACATGCAAGCAAAAGAAAGAAACAAAGACAAATTGCATCATGCACGTGTGCTTGCAATGTAAGATTCCTCCAATGCTTGAGTGATGGGATCACGCTGTTCGAGTGGAGGAGGCATGATCTATGTGTGTGATTAAGCTTCAATGAAAACAAGTGAGTGATGAGGAGCATCAGGTGATTCAACAATTTCCTAATAGAAAGCGAAACCAATCTCAAGATAGCGAGGGTCTGACATAACCATAAGCTTGGGCTGAAGTGCCTCAATAGTCTGGGGTGTTTCGACTTCATCATCAGATAGATCATCATAAACAGGTGGCTTCGAAAAATCAATTGCAATAGAATGATGATCGTGATCGAATATGGGATTAAATGGATCACGACATCCACGATCAGAAAAATCAATTATTTCATCAACATCTTCATGATCATATAAATCAAATAGAGGGGTAGATGAGAAGCAAACAAATTCATCCTCTGTGTTTCTAAAAAAGGAAAATGAAAGGTCAAATGGATTTTCAATGAATAGTTTATGCTCTTCGTTGTCAGATGATGGACTAACATCTGGTGTGTCCTGCGAGTGATAAACAATGAGTGCATCCGTAGATGAAGATACACATGAGGAATCATGGATGGCAGGCTCACCAAAGATGTCAGGAAAGAACAGAGGGGGCTCGGACAGAAGGGAGTTATCCTTCATCGAGTGTTGATGCTCAAGCTCCCTGTCATACTCTTCATGAATGACAACACATGTTTTTTGTGCAACACCAACTTCGTCAATGGCTTGATCCTTGTTCACAACAAGTGGAGAGTCCAGAATGGAAGAACACAAGACAGTATCATCCAGAGGAACAATCGAGTACGATGATGGAGGTTGTAGCACAAAATTCATATGATAACTCAATGGACTCACAACCAAATTTGTGCAAAAATTAAGCGAAGTGATGTTCAAAGGATGTGACAATTGAACAAATGTGTGAGCATTATCTCCCTCACCACTCTGCAATGGTCGAGCTGTTTGATTAGGGATGGAAAACAATCACTTGTGATAGTGACCATGTCTTTCTATGATTGTGTAGCTCCATCACTGTAGAATACTGAGTGAGGCTTGATTTCTAACTTCTTCTTGGGATGGGCATATTTCTTAAGACAATACTCGAATATATCCCAAAGAGAGAAAAATTTCATCTGGCTCTTCGAAGCTTGAAACTGCAAATCATCGAAGTGCTGCCAAAAATCCATATGTGATTCATGTGGAGCCTTCCATTGTTGTAACAGTTTTTGGTTAAGATATTCTGGATCAAAATGATATAAAGTGTCTTCAATGAGATCATAGAAGTTCTCAAGTGAGTGCACGGTGTCAACTGGTAGGATGCACAACCATCGATGTGGAGATTCACAAAGTGTGTATGCAAGCAACAGACTGACCTATTCGTCAGAACATCCATCATCCTTGTGAAGCAAGGCAACGAAGTCATGTAATATCTCAGGCCAGGCCACTTCACCTTCACTATCATACGTGTATGTAGACAAGAGATCAAAGAACTCCCTCGTGATGGTGACAGATTCAACATGTAAAAAATGTTGTGGAGGGAGGAGAGTGCAAGACTCCATGATAGATATGAAAAGGTTCAAAATGGGATGAGAGGACACAGATTGTCATCTGGCCCTCCTTCTAGCACCAAAAATGTTGACGGTGTTGGACCCACCAACATGTTAGGGGATCTCCTCGGTAAGAATTCCTAATTAGACCTAAGAATATTTGGTATAGGAGTCCCAGCAGTGGATCGTAAGGTAATGATTTGAACATGGTTTCATATAGAGGCAAGTAAGATGTCCATGTTGGCAGCAAGGGTGTGATAGTTGTGGCAAGAAAAGGAAGGTGCATGAACAGTTCTAACACATAAAGAGTGGTGTGAGTGTGCCCCTTGGAAACCTGTGATAGCACGCGGCTTGGAAGGGAATACACAAGAAAAGATGCATCACAAATTGGAAAGCAAGTTAGCTAACAATTCAAATTGATGGTTAAACCAATCAACATATTTCAGTAAGATTCATACATACTTATGTAGAATAATCCATACATGCATGCGTAAGAAAATGTATACATATATCATTTAGAGTAAACAAGATAGCTGAAATACAATACTACATATGCATGAAACATTATGGCTATGTTATATTAAGAAGTGTAAGTTCTAGTCATACAATTGTTTCTGGGAAAACTAGTGTCTTTTTGAGCAACTAGTGTTGGAAATACTGAGAGGGGGGGGTGAATCAGTATTTCTTTTTCTCACTATTTTTTTACTAGTTAAAACATATATGTTCAGAACACAAAATGAACAGCAGGAATAAATGCTTTTATTAATATAACTGTGCAGTAAAATAAATGCAATAAATAGATTGTCACAATTGGTTGCCAAGCTCCAACTTGGACTTTGGTGAGGCTCCAACCTCCTGAGCACCAACTCTATTTTTCCAAGACACCAATCTTGGACTTAAGAGCACCAACTCCCAAGGATTTCAGTCATGTTCTATTCTGAGGCTCCAACCTCTTTGGTATACACTGGTGTGCTGTTGCGCTCTTTTCAGCTTCCACTGCTTCTGCTGCGCCCTTTTTCTTCTGCTGCTTCCTCTATCTCATACTCAGGTTATACTGTCCACTCACAACCACATCAGTTCTCTATCTTTGCTGCTTTTATATGCTCCATGCCCCTGTCCATTCGTTTCCTCTTACATGCTGGCTCTTTGGCTTCCTCCTCACTTGATCGCTTGACACTTCGGCTTCCATTACTTTGCTTCTTCTATCTATACAAGTGTTCCAAAATCTGAGTAGAAAAAACCAAACTCCCCTTTCTTAAATAAAACTCGGCCCTTGACCTGTGGTTAATACCTTACAGGCTTTATCGGAGGCGTTTAATCACCCATCGGAAGCCACCACCCGAATGTTTTAATCAACCATCGGAAGCCACCACCCGAGCGTTTTAATCACCCATCAGAAGCCACCACCCGAGCGTTTTATCCACCATCGGAATCCACCAACCGAGACTTTAATAAACCATCACCGAGCGCTTTAATCAACCCGCCACACTTATAGAATCAGAGCCACCCTTTTATTGCCGCTTTTATGTCTATCGGAAGCCACCGCCCAACCGTGTCCACACATACAATCAACACAAGCATTTCAATATATGTCTTAAGGCTTAAACCCACAGCCACATATAATATATGGGAAACATTATAAAACCCCTTTATAAAGATTTCGGTCACATATATATTACTACACAGGAACCCATGTAAATCCACTCAAATGAACATTCGCGGATTTCAAATCTTATCCGCCCGCATTTATAGTTATCGGCAGGTCCGGATTTTGGCGATCACAATAAATCCCTTTACTCCGACCTCTGATGAGGAGCAGACCCGATGCTCTTTTAGACTCCCTTCTATACTGATTTCAGGTCCGATGTATATCGGCACTCGCTGTAAACAATAGTCCCAATCCTCCGATGGAACGCGGACCCGATATGGCTTTAGACTCCCTTTAATATTGAATTCGGGTCCGGGATATCAGCAGGTTCGCTTCGGCGGATTTGTAACGCGAAGGTTTAGCGGACCCGATCTCCCTTTAGGCTGCTCTCTAATATGACTTCGGCTCTGGATATCGGAGCTCTCCACTTCGCAAGCAATTCTTTATCGGACCCGATCTCCCTTTAGGCTGCTTTCTAATATGACTTCGGCTCCGGATGATTTCGACGATCGCTACCTCCGCTGCTCCGATGCGATACAAGAGTTTTGCGGACCCGATATGATTTTAAACTCCACTTGATAAGGGACTCGGCTCCGGATTTCGCTAATGCGATAAGGATTCTCTGCTCCGTGGACCCGACATGCTTTCTATTTTGCTTGATAAGAGTTTTGGCTCCGGATTTCGGAGCTTGTACCTCGAACAGTTCCGACAGCTCCAAGGGGCTTTCGTCGATTAGATCTCTGCCGTCCATTATTCCTTCAGATCGGACGGTCAACGCTAAATCGCATATCGCGTCCATCGCATATCGCATCCTCCATTCTCCATTCCCCAATCGCCGATTTGGTGAAATATATATATATATATAGATATAGATATATATATGTGCCATCGGGTCCATATGTGCCGAAACACATTTAACTTGTGTTGTTTCCGCCAAAAAGAAAAAAGGCCTTTGATTATTATAAATGCATATATGTAGATTTTGGGCGCTCAAACACTCCCGATAACATTAATACATGCATATGTGGGTTTCCATTGCCCGAAAAACTCCCGATAGTATTAATGAAGGCATATATGGGTTTTGATCGCCCGAACAGCTCCCGATAATGTTATCTGAGGCATATATGGCTATGTTTGCTTCATTTTCTCCTCCGATGGCTCCTCTTGCTCCGGCACTCCTCCGATATGGCTCCTCTTGCTCTGATATATGTGGCTCCTCCGATATGGTCTGCTCCTCATGGCTCCGATATGCTCTGTCTCCTCCTCTTGAATATTGCCATATTGACATCAATGACAATCTGTGTCCAACAATCTCCCCCTTTGTTATTGATGGCAATATTCTTCTGCTTTCTCCCCCTTTGACACCAATGGAAAAGGAATGCATACGAACTCCCCCTGTCAAGTTGCTCCCCTGTCCTGCTACATCTTTATGAATAGACTTGAGTGATGATAAAGAAATAACCCGCATCTTTTGTCGCAGGTGTTCGAATGCTTCCCGAGGAAGAGGTTTAGTGAAAATATCAGCTATCTACTCCTTAGTACTTATATATTCCAGAGCGATGTTTTGTTCAGCTACTTGCTCACGGAGGAAATGATACTTGATTGGTATATGTTTGGTTCTTGAGTGCATCACTGGATTTTTACTGAGACTGATAGCACTAGTGTTGTCACAATAAACAGTAATTTGTTGATCTGTACATATGTTTACATCCTTTAGCGCTTCCTTCATCCATAGTATCTAAGTAAAACAGTCTGCTGCAGCAATATACTCGGCTTCGGTTGTGGATAATGATATGGATGATTGTTTTTTGCTGAGACAGGATACCAAACAGTCTCCTAGGAAGAATGCATTTCCACTAGTACTTTTCCGATCATCTATATTTCCATCCCAATCAGCATTGGTGTATGCAGTTACAGTCAATGTTGAACTCTTTGGGTACCAGAGACCAAAATCAGAAGTTCCCTTCAAATATCTGAGAATTCTTTTTACAGCTAATAAATGAGATTGTTTGGGAGCCGATTGAAATCTACCCACCATTCCTATTGCTTGCATTATGTCAGGTCATGTAGCTGTTAAGTATAGGAGGGCTCCAATCATTGACTTGTAATGAGTTGCATCTACTAGAGGGGAGTCATCATCTTTGCTCAGTTTGCAGTTTGTGGTCATGGGGGTGCTCATGGGTGCACAGTCCTCCATTCCATATTTTTTGAGCATGTCTTTTAGATATTTGGCTTGAGATATATAAAATCCTACTCTGGTTTGAGATACTTGAAGTCCAAGGAAGTGGGATAGTTCACCTATCATTGACATCTCAAATTCTTTTTCCATGCTTTGAGAAAATTCATGGCTCATTTCATCATTATTACTAGCAAAAATCAGATCATCGACATAAACAAGAGCAACTAGTAACTTACCTTGATCTGTCTTTATGTATAGATTGCTTCCAGCCACTCCCTTTTTGAAGCCTTGTTGTTGGAGATAGTTATCCAGTCTTGCATACCAAGCTCTAGGAGCTTGTTTCAGCCCATACAAAGCCTTTTTCAACTTACAGACTAGGTCCTTTCCTGCTGTCAGATCAAAACCTTCTAGCTGCTCCATGTAGACTTCCTCCTTAAGTTCCCGATTTAGAAATGTTGATTTCACGTCCATTTGATAGATTTTGAATCCTTTCGAGCAAGCAAATGCTAAAAACATCCTGATAGCTTCCATACAGGCCACTGGTGCAAACGTCTCTTCAAAGTCAACTCCTTCAATTTGCGAATAGCCTTTGCAAACAAGTCTTGCCTTGTTTCTGATAACCTGTCCTTCCTCATTCATTTTATTTTTGAACACCCATTTGGTTCCTATTATGTTTTTGTCCTTCGGACGAGGTACCAGTTCCCATGTCTTGTTCTTCTCAATTTGGGACATTTCTTCTTCCATTGCTTTTACCCAATGAGGATCCTTACTTGCTTCTGTGAATGTTTCTGGTTCTATCATAGATAGGAGGGCAATGGCTCTTCTCTTGGGTGAGGTTGTTATCCTTCTTCTGGTCTGCACACCTTCATCTTTATCGCCAATGATCTATTCTTCTGGATGGTATCTTTCTACATACTTCATCTTTGAAGGAGTATGAGACGGTTCTCTTTCCTCTTCTTCTTCTTCATCATCTATCTCTTCTTCTTTAGATTCTTCTTCTTCAATGAGAAAGTCATCTTCATGTTCTTCAATTTCCTTTTCTAGAAGGTCTTCATCAACCTTAACATCGATGCTTTCCACTATTTTCTTCAGTCGAAAATTGTAGCACTTGTAAGCCTTGCTCCGTGGAGAGTATCCAAGAAATATCCCCTCATCAACCCGAGAATCAAATTTTCCAGGTGAACCATCATTTATTTTTATGAAGCACTTGCTTCCAAATATTTTGAAGTACTTCACCGAAGTTGGTCTTCCTTTCCATAGCTCATAAGGAGTTTTGTCACAATTTGGTCTTAATTGAGTCCGATTCAATGTATAGACAGCTATCCCTACTGCTTCCCTCCAGAATTTAGGTTGTAGGTCTGCTGCTAACAGCATGGTTCTTGCCATTTCTTGGACAGTTCGGTTTCGTCTTTCAACTACCCCATTTTGCTGAGGTGTTCTGGCAGCCGAGAATTCCCTTTTAATTCCATGAATATTGCAGAACTCACTGAACTCGTTTGATGTGAATTCTCCTCCTCTGTCTGTTCTGAGACACTTAATTTTTCAATCTTTTTCGTTTTCTATAAGGGCTTTTAGATTCTTAAAACACTCAAAACTTTTAGATTTATATTTTATGAAATATATCCACATCATTCTAGTATAATCATCAACAAATAACACAAAGTACCTTTCTCCTTGGAGTGCTTGATTTCTAGTTGGCCCACACACATCAGCATGGATGATCTCCAAGGGCTTTGATGTACAGTGTTCCTTTGTCTTGTGGCTGGTTCTGGTCTGTTTTCCATGTTGACATGGACCACACACTACTTGCTTTGGTTTGGACAACCTTGGGATGTCTTGTACAGCTTTGATTTTGCTGATATTGACCAGATTTTCAAAGCTGGTATGTCCAAGTCTCTTGTGCCACAACCAACTCTCATCTACCTGACTCAAGTAGCATTTGTTTTCCTGAATTTTGTTCAGAACGTAAATATTGTCTGGTGTTCTCACTCCTTTTGCCGCAAGTTTCCCTAAGGCAGAGTTCCTTATTTCACAGTCTTTGGTGTTGAAAACAACCTTATGTCTTTGATCACAAATTTGGCTGACACTCAGAAGGTTGTGTTTGAGTCCGTTAACCAGCAGAGCATCTTGAGCTTTTCCTTTTCCATTGATCAGAGTAATTGTTCCTCTTCCTGCAATTTTTCCAGTTCCGCTTCCAAAGGACACATTCCCTTCCTTTTTTCTCAGTGAGATAAATTTCCTTCTGTCCCCTATCATGTGTCTGGAGCATCCACTATCCACAAACCACTGGTTTCCATTATTTTGCGCAAATAGAGCCAGGCCGCATTTGTCCATTGCAGAGATCTTGCTACTCGTCTTTCTTCCTTTGAGTGGGCAGTTTTGTTCATAGTGTCCATTATTGTAGCAAAAAGAGCAAATCAGATCAAATTTAGTCAAGGGATCGAATGAATTGAAGGTTTTGATTTGTCCCTGTCTTTTGGGAGCATATGATTTGATTACTTGGTCCTTTTACGTTGTCTTTTCACTTCTGCGAGCCATGCAGTGTCTAGCTTGGTGACCAAAGTTTTTATAGTGAAAACAATGTCCAAGAAATATGGTTTTGAAGCAACCACGGTTTAATTCGCCTTCCTTTCTGAGAATTACTCCTCCCTCGTCATTTGGATTTTTGATGGGCCCTTGGTGGAGTACAGGTTTGTATTTGCTGTAGTGTCCATGATTTGACTCCACATTCTTTTTTGGAATAACTCTTTCTTGATTCTTGGAATCTGGGATGCACTTTTGATAAGATACTTTTTCATATTTTGGGTTGCAGGAAAGTGCATCGACATAGCTTTTCACACTATTCTTAGTGCTTGAGGATTCTCCCTTGAAACCTATTCCAGACTTATCATGTTGAGGTTTTTGATTTTTCAGAATAGTATCAAGTATTTGAGAGCTTTTACAACCCTTTTTAATTTGCTCCAACTCCTTTCTCAGAGATACTACTTCGGCCTCACGTTCTTCACAAGTCTCTTCTTTTTCCTTAAGCTTCATTTCCAAGAGATCTTCTCTCCTTCTTATTTCCTCGTTTTCCACTTTGAGAGAGATAATTTTGTTCTGTAGTTTCTCGTTCTCTTCAATGGCACTTATTAACAATTCATCCACATTTCCTTCTTGCCCCGAGTCATCATCATCTGTGAGTGCCATGAATAATGCTTCTTGGCTTTCATCATGATCGCTTTCCTCATCTGATTTCTTTTTGATGACCATAAACTCATCCTCATCAGACTCATCTTGCTTGGAGAGAAGGTTTTTCTTATTGAACCCTTTCTTTTTGTATGTCATTCTTTTAGAATTTCTTTCATCATCACTGTCATGTTTATTAGGACATTTTGCTGCATAATGACCTATTTTACCACATTTAAAACAGATAAGAGGATACTTGCCTTTAATCTTAGATCCTCTCTTCAGCTTTCGTACATATTGAGCCAATTCGGATTCCACATCTGACTCATCACTACAGTCATTCCTTTCTTTCCCTTTCTTTGACTTTGAGGCCTTGAATGCTGCATCTTTGGAGCTAGGACCACCTTTCCTCATTTCATAGGCAGTGAGAATTCCATGGAGTTCATCCATTTTGAGGGTGTCAAGATCCTTTGATTCTTCTATAGCACTTATTTTGGAGTCAAATCTGTCTGGAAGAGACCTTAATACCTTTTGAACAATGGTATTTTCTTCAACTTTTTTGTCCAATCCTTTCAAGAAATTTACCACTTCAGCTACTCGGAGGAGGTATGCTGCAATGTCTTCTTCATCTTCCATCTTCAAGCTTTCAAATTGTCTTCTATGAGTTTGAAGCTTTGCCTTTTTTACTTTTGAGTCTCCATCGTACAAGCCAACTAGCTTCTCCCACATTTCTTTGGCAGAGTTACAATGCATGATTTTTGTAAACTCAGAATCAGTGATTCCACTAGTGATGGAGTTCATGGCCTTTGCATTTGCAATGTAGGCTTTCCTCTCGTCTTGGTCTGTTGGAAGAGTGGAAGTCGCTTGGTATTCAATTTGACAAAAATGCTAGACTTTAGGTCCAAGGGACATTAAATAGTAAGTCATTCTTTTCTTCCAAAAACCAAAGTTAGTGCCATCGAACAAAGGAGGTTTTCCTGATGCTTCATGATTTCTCATCATGGTTGTTGATCCTTCTTCAAGCTGTTAGGCTAGAATGAAGAAGCCCACTCTGATACCAATTGTTGGAAATACTGAGAGGGGGGGTGAATCAATATTTCTTTTTCTCACTATTGTTTTACTAGTTAAAACATATATGTTCAGAACACAAAATGAACAGCAAGAATAAATGCTTTTATTAATATAATTGTGTAGTAAAATAAATACAAAAAATAGATTGTCACAATTGGTTGCCAAGCTCCAACTTGGACTTTGGTGAGGCTCCAACCTCCTGAGCACCAACTCTATTTTTCCAAGACACCAATCTTGGACTTAAGAGCACCAACTCCCAAGGATTTCAATCCTGTTCTATTCTGAGGCTCCAACCTCTTTGGTATACACTGGTGTGCTGCTGCGCTCTTTTCAGCTTCCACTGCTTCTGCTATGCCCTTTCTCTTCTGCTGCTTCCTCTATCTCATACTTAGGTTATACTGTCCACCCACAACCACATCAGTTCTCTGTTTTTGCTGCTTTTATATGCTCCATGCCCCTGTCCATTCGTTTCCTCTTACATGCTGGCTCTTTGGCTTCCTCCTCACTTGATCGCTTGACACTTCGGCTTCCATTCCTTCGCTTCTTATGTCTATACAAGTGTTCCAAAATCTGAGTAGAAAAACCCAAACTCCCCTTTCTTAAATAAAACTCGGCCCTTGACCTGTGGTTAATACCTTACAGGCTTTATCGGAGGCGTTTAATCACCCATCGGAAGCCACCACCCGAGCATTTTAATCAATCATCGAAAGCCACCACCCGAGCGTTTTAATCACCCATCGGAAGCCACCGCCCGATCATTTTATCCACCATCGGAATCCACCAACCGAGCCTTTAATCAACCATCACCGAGCACTTTAATCAACCCACCACACTTATAGAATCAGAGCCACCCTTTTATTGCCGCTTTTATGTCTATCGGAAGCCACCGCCCAACCGTGTCCACACATACAATCAACACAAGCATTTCAATATATGTCTTAAGTCTTAAACCCATAGCCACATATAATATATGGGAAACATTATAAAACCCCTTTATAAAGATTTCGGTCACATATATATTACTACACAGGAACCCATGTAAATCCGCTCAAATGAACATTCGCGGATTTCAAATCTTATCCTCCCGCCTTTATAGTTATCGGCAAGTCCGGATTTCGGCGGTCACAATAAATCCCTTTACTCTGACCTCCGATGAGGAGCGGACCCGATGCTCTTTTAGACTCCCTTCTATACTGATTTCGGGTCCGATGTATATTGGCACTCGCTGTAAACAATAGTCCCAATCCTTCGACGGAATGCGAACCCGATATGGCTTTAGACTCCCTTTAATATTGAATTCGGGTCCAAGATATCGGCAGGTTCGCTTCGACGGATTTGTAACGCGAAGGTTTAGCAGACCCGATCTCCCTTTAGGCTGCTCTCTAATATGATTTTGACTCTAGATATCGGAGCTCTCCACTTCGCAAGCAATTCTTTATCGGACCCGATCTCCCTTTAGGCTGCTTTCTAATATGACTTCGGCTCCGGATGATTTCGACAATCGCTACCTCCGCTGCTCCGATGCAATACAAGAGTTTTGCGCACCTGATATGATTTTACACTCCACTTGATAAGGGACTCAGCTCCGGATTTCACTGATGCGATAAGGATTCTCTGCTCCGCGGACCCGATATGCTTTCTATTTTGCTTGATAAGAGTTTCGGATCTGGATTTCGGAGCTTGTACCTTGAACAGTTCCGATAGCTCCAAGGGGCTTTCGCCGATTAGATCTCCGTCGTCCATTATTCCTTCAGATCGGAGGGTCAGCGGTAAATCGCATATCCCGTCCATCGCATATCGCATCCTCCATTCTCCATTCCCCGATCGCCGATTTGGCGAAATATATATATATATATATATATATATATATATATCTATATATATATATATATATATATATATATATATATATATATATATATATATATATATATATATATATATATATATATATATATAGATATATAGATATATAGATATATAGATATATATATATGTGTGTGCCATCGGGTCCATATGTGTCGAAACACATTTAACTTGTGTTGTTTCCGCCAAAAAGGAAAAAGGCCTTTGATTATTATAAATGCATATATGTAGATTTTGGGCGCTCAAACACTCTGGATAACATTAATACATGCATATGTGGGTTTCCATTGCCCGAACAACTCCCGATAGTATTAATGAGGGCATATATGGGTTTTGATCACCCGAACAACTCCTGATAATGTTATCTGAGGCATATATGGCTCTGTTTGCTTCATTTGCTCCTCCGATGGCTCCTCTTGCTCCGACACTCCTCCGATATGGCTCCTCTTGCTCTGATATATGTGGCTCCTCCGATATGGTCTGCTCCTCTTGGCTCTGATATGCTCTGTCTCCTCCTCTTGAATATTTCCATATTGACATCAATGACAATCTGTGTCAAACAACTAGCCCTCTAGGTTTGGCAGCTACCCTAGAAACAACAGTTTAAAGCAATTCAAAAATTTCTTCTATGTGTAATGGATAACAGAAAGATAGTGGGACCAACCTGGAATTTTCACTTAGTCCCTTGCTTGACTTCTCTCCCCCTTGACAGAACTTGCAACTCCTCCCCATACTTATCCCGCTTGGAGAGTACCTGTAGAAACACAGTAACAAAGAACTGTCAAAGCATCTTGATCTATTACAACATACACATTACAGAATCAGATATATAATGAACATATAATAGCATTCATGAATGATAACATTCACAATTTCACAAGCATATGGAAGAAAACTTGAAGAACTTTATTAAATAGAAGGGAGAATTACAACCCAGTTTTCTGATCCAGCATCAAGCCCTCTTCACCTCATGAAATAGCAAGATCACACCAACAATACAATGCTCTTTCCTCAATTACAAACTATCAGCACTTCCTTGCAATTCACAACATTCTAGCCTCCAGATCTCTTATATGAGGGATCCATTTATAGATGTCTGCAAGGGTCTGAGTCATCTCTGGGGTTTGATTAGTGTCATTCCACTTGTTACATTTGGTTCCACAAGAGAAGAGATAACTGAAGTTTAGATCTCTTACTCATCTTTGGGCGAATTCAGAGAGGAAAGTGGCAAAGGAGAAGTTTCTAGAAGATTCTATGAGCATCCACTTAGCAAACTGTCCTGGAAATTTGTCCATCCTCACTCATCGCACCCTATAGAAGGCCTAATCAGTATACATCACACCTGAGCAGTGTGACACTCAGTATGCATCGCACCTAGCCAGTGTAGAAGTCAGCATGGTTCAGTTTAGGCCAATTCTGGATGGTTTCTCAGGTGGAACTTTTGGGGAATGATGTAATCAGATGACCATGTTCCTTTAGGGCATGAAACAACTCTTTTAGGGGTTGATGAGCCCTAGTTTATTGACATATAAGTTTTGGGTTGATGTGCCCAAATATGTCTATAACAGTTTCCCCCTAAAGCATGAAGTCGTAAATCTTGATGTCGGGTGAAATGCTTTATCATGAGGATCCAAGGTTTCGAACTGGAAGGTGACCTGTATAAGATACAATACAATACATCATCATAATATAATTTTCATGATCTAGCTGAGGCAGGCATTCCCATGCTCAGCTTTATAAATTCATTTCATGTACATAGATCAGATAGTCATCGGCAGATGCAGACTGATGCTTCTTCAGATGTAGAGTCATCATCCTTGGTTCAAATGACCATCTGTGCAGCGTCTTTGTACATTTGATGTTTTTATATCCCTAAATATATTGCAGCCTGGATGGATGAAACTAGATCTGGGGTCTTCAAACTCGTTCAATCTTCACCCAATGTACAAGTCAATCCATGTGAAGAGATGTTCTGAAGTCGAACATGGAAAGACATCGCCTGATTACCAGCCAATAATGTGAGTTGTTAACAGATGCGAGAGGAATCACCGATAATGATAATGACCCTCAAGGTACTATAGTACAATTCAAATGGTGTGAATATATGATCCGATGTCGAACACCATG
Source organism: Pinus tabuliformis (assembly GCA_031772625.1). Lineage (NCBI taxonomy): Eukaryota > Viridiplantae > Streptophyta > Pinopsida > Pinales > Pinaceae > Pinus > Pinus tabuliformis. The sequence continues at coordinate 1,157,015,471 of CM062811.1, forward strand.
CAAAATATTTCGGTCGAAGGCCATTGATGTAAACCTGTCATCGGAAGTGAGAAACTTATCATTGAGGCATGCAAGCTTCAAAGCACTGAAAGGGTTGTTTCTAAGTCAATTTTTTGGATAATGAGCTAATGTCGACAAGAAGTGACTCGTCGTAGGATGGCCTTGATGTATCCCACATCTACGACACGAAACGAAGAAAATGATTTTCTGGAGGTGAAAATGATCTGACGACACAAGGTTCAGGAATGGTGGTCATGAAAAATGAAGGTTGAAGGCATTGCAGTGGATGAGACATTAACTGGGTGGTGGTTTCTTGACTGAATGACTTCTCTTGAACATGTCAGTGACACTGAGATGAATTGGTAGCATTAACCCCAAAAGATGGATGGTATGAAAGACCAATGGTGAGATGATCGGTGAACGGAATAACCCAACCCAACTCAATCATGGTGATAAAGTGAAAGTGTCATGTTCAAGAGCGACCTGCTATCATAAATTCTTCAAGTTTTCTTCCTTTTTCCCAGTCATTGTTGACTAGTATCTCTTTATTTTTGTCAAGCTTGAGGAGGATAACATATGCTTGTTCTATAATTTTCCCTTCGAGCAAACCTATCGCTATGTTTTAACGAGTCTAGCGACAGTGAAACTCGGCCTTGTCTAGAATGGAAAAGTTTGTCACTATTGTTTTATCGAGTTTAACAACAAGGATAACTTGGTCCTTTTCATGTTTAGAGAGTTTGAAAGGGACGAAAGGGAAACTCCAGAAGTTCTTTTTCGTAAAATAATCCCTTAGGTCCGAAAAAGATTAAAATAATACAAAAGGGATGACTTTTCCGATCACTTTAACGAGCTGAAAAAGACATGCGCTTGACCTTTTTCATGAGATAATCTCTCAGGTCTGAAAAAGATTAAAATCATACAGGAGGGATGACATTTCCAATCACTTCAACGAGCTAGAAAGGCTAGTTGCTCGACAATCTTTTCATATTTAACGAGTCTGAAAAGGGTTTAAAGGAGACTCAGTTTTGAGGAACGAGTGGTGTCTAGGGTAGCAACTGGTTCTAGGTAAGCTTGGAACTTCTCAAAACATGGTGATTTCTATGAAGAGGTTGGCTAATAAGACCACTCGTCGCAACTGTTCCTCAAAAAAGGGTAAACAACCAAGTGGAAGCATATGATCGGCCAAAAGAATGGAGGTGATGAGAGGTACACGACCAAGGCTCAAAAGGCTGATAGTATGGCAATCACAAAGGTTAATTACCTGAAGGTGGGTTCATTTTTTAACGAGCTTGAACCATGGGGGAACTATGCTTAGTTTTAGTTTCATTTTTACACAAGCTAGAAATGACAAAACTAAAAAGCTAGAAACGACAAAAATAAAAAGCTAGAAATGACAAAACTAAAAATAAAAAATGAAATTGAAAAAGGAAATGAAAAGTTTGCATGCCCCCAACATGGTGAAAAGGAGAGTCTCCAGTAGCCATATGGAAAATTACTAAGGTTAGGTAGGATGGTTTCGTATAGAAGACAAAAAACTTCCTTGGCTTCATCCACAAAATAGACAAAGGTGAATGCTGTGTCAAACCAATCACATAACCTACAGGGAAAATTATCTTTTCAGATGGGTTCGTCCACATAATAGATAAGGTGCATGCCCCCTAAGCTTTACATTCACCAGACTACTCATGGCAATCAGGTGGATGGAATGAAGGTTCAAGAGATACAATTGATGTAAAAGGACCATTTAGGGATGATGATTGACTTGGAGCTATGCTTGAACAGGGAAATGAAAGCTGGTCAATGGTGACAATTTTGCCTTCATGCAGGAAATGCATCACTCGGAAGAGTGTTGAAATAATAGCTTCCATGTTATAAACATAGTCACGCCCAAGAAGTAAATTGTAATCTAATGGACTTGGGACTATCATCACGTTCACATGAACAGTTTTCCTTCTCAAAGTGATTGGTAACTTAGGAAGGATCCCTAATGGTCGACTGGTTCCTTTGTTAAAGCCTAACAGATTTTGTGTAATAGGCATAAGTGATGGCGAACCAAGTGCTTTCCAAGCAGTTGAGGAAAGGATACTCACTGATGCCCCTTCATCTAGAATAATGCCAGACACGATCATTTTACGAACTTGTACTATGATCTAGAAAGGTACATGATAAGGAAGGTGGGATCTTGCTAGTCGATTCCAAGCAAAGGAAGCGACTAGACTACTTGGAGGGGGTACTAAATAAATGGGTGGATTAACCTCTTGAGTTACGATAACTACAGGATTTTCCTCCTATTGTGAAGGAATGAGTGGATTGCCCCCATGTTCATTGGACTTTGAAGTAACAAAAAGAATTTGAATGGTGTCATTATCACTCTTTTTGGGAAGGGTACGATTATCTGAAGGTGAACTTGGGTCAACTATCACCTCGACCTGTTGACTTTGGTCGGGTATAGACTCATAAGATTCACTTTCATAAAGAGTGGTTTCAACCGATGGTTCATATAATTCAGTCTACTTTTCAACTAGTAAAGGACTTGGGGAGAGTTTCTTGTAGCCAGATGGAAGTTGCTGCGGTGAAGCAGGATGGTTTCCAACACTCTTTTGGCTTCATCCAAAAAGGGACAAAGGTGAAGGGCATGTTTCCCTCCACATAACCTACATGGAAACCTAACATTTCTCCTCTGTCCATGAACTTTACTATCACTAGTTGAAGGTGTGTTATCAATATAATCTCCAAAAGTTGATGACACGGGATGGTGTGAATGGGGAGACCTTTCTCTCAAGATCTGAGGAAAACAAGGACAGTCTCAAGAAAAATTGTCACTCGGACAAATTATGCATGGATATTTGGCTTTGGAAAGTCTAGTGTGTGGATTTTCACCAGATGATGCATTCAAAGCAATGGTTGCTTGGTTGCTCCGTTGCTGAATTGGCTTCTTCTTCTTCTCGGCCACCTGGTTATTAGCATCACTACTTTCACCAAGAGAAGATGAGCAAGGGGAGGGAGAAACAAATGAAGAAGAAGGCGAAGGGTCAACTATAGTATCAACTGGAGTTTGATTTGATTGTGGAGGAATCACGGCATTTTGAACCACAGAGGTTGAAAACAGTCATACCGGTAGGCCAATGGTTATTCCCGAAAGGGAAAATGTAGCCATATACAGAGCACCAATATTTCCCCATGAAAAAAAGGACTAGGATTCCCTTCAAAAGTGATTCCTTAATTGCTGGATCTAGGATTTGTCACCATATATCTCAACCTAAGATCAACTAAGGAATAGGGATGTTATTCCGAATTTAATTAATTTTAATGACGCTTTGACACAACTTTTATTTTTCAGTTTTTAAGAGTCGAGAAAAAGCTAAAGATGACTCTAGTCCCCTTCGATTTTTAATGAGCCTGAAGTGACAAGTGCTCAGATGGACCTTTTCTTTTAAAGAGTCGAAAAGGAATGGAAGTGACTACTTTGGAAATCTAGACAAAGGGATTACCAAACCAATGGCGAAACTACAATATACACCTTGGTGATAAATTAAAGAGAAATTACCAAGGACTTATGTACGACAGGCAATCTTCCCGAATGCTGTGTTCAGTGCATTGCGATCAATAAGGCGGTAGACTCAGCTTCCTATGGATAAAGGATATAAGCCTATTGTGGTCTCCCAATATATACGCGACGGTATGGGGAGCACAAGTCCGTGTTAGAACTTGTCGTATCAAGGAGGAGGAATCACCCAACCTTAAATGAAAATGATAGTTACTAGTCTTTACGACGCCAGAACACGTCTCTAGCCCAGACCTCTAGATGTGCTGCGTTAAGTTCCAAAGCGTTGTTAGGTTCATTGAAATTTATTTTAGAGTTGATCTTGTTTAAAGTTTTCCTTTCAATGGATCACTGCGTGATGATTATTTTGAAATTCCTAAAATTCAATCTACAATGTTCAACAATCTTTGTTTATTTTGAGCAATGAAAATTCTAGCTACTAGGGAAAGAAGATTACAATTCTTTCAAACAAAGAGAAAAGAGCACACACTAGTGTTATAGACATTTTTGGGCACTGCAACCCCAATCATAAATGTCCATAAACCAAGGGCTCTTAAGTCCCTAAAAGTGTTGTTCCGACCTCTAAAAGAACAAGGTCAACTGATTACATCTTCTCCCAGAAGTTCTCCATGAAAAACTACTCAGAACTGGTCAAAACTGGACCATGTCATGTGCTCCATGGTCAAAGTGCACTGCATCCCACCTAAATACACACAGGAGGTGCGATGCATCTTGAAAAGCCCTTCTATGGGGTGCGATGGGCGAGAGTGGACAAATGGCAGGGTCAATCTGCAAGGTGGAGGATCATGGAATCTTCCAGAAACTTCTCCTGTGGAATCAAGAACTATCAGAGAGAGGACACTAATCAAATCTAAAAAGCTGACTCACCCCCTTGCAAACATCTATATATGGATCCCTCATCCCAGAGATCCAAGAGGCTGGAATTTTGTATCTTGTAAGGAAGTGCTGTTGGTTTCTTGGTGCAACATCATAGTGTTGGGTGATCCAAGCTTTTCATGAGGTGAAGAAGGGCTTTCTTGCTGAGAGGATGATGCTGGGTCAGAATAATTGGTTGTAATCCTCTTTGCTATTCTTGATTATCAATAAAGCTATTCAATTTTTCCTCCACATTCTTGTATGATTGATGATATATGCATTTGTGTGGTCAATATATATCTGGTCCTATATTGTTTATGATAATAGATCTATGTTCTTGGATAGTGTTATGCTGCTTTGATTCTACAGGTGCTCTTTGAAGCTGGGTAGATGAGGAAGCGAGTCCAGTCCTCAAGGACAAACAATTCCTTTGAGTACCGGATTACCGCCATATGGGGGGCAATATACCCTTTCCTTGTCTCCTCCAGGAGGAAAACCATACGAAAGTTCACAACAAAATTCAGGTTATGCTAGAATTACATCTAGTGGTTGGGTGCCAATATTTCCTTAACAACCAAGAGTTGTATATTCGATGCAACAATGTTTACCTATGTAAAATATACCAACTATGCCGGCGGTGTCGCAAGTACAAGCATTGCCTATTGTATGCCAACCTCAGGTTTCTCAGGTTGTAATGCAACAGCCTCTTGTCCCTGCGACTCAACCACAATCGCCAACTAGTGGAATGACACAGGCCTAGATGGGTACAATTACCCCTCATCTTGGTTAACTGACAATATTGGACAACATCACATGGCTTCACAACCATGGCTGGTGCAATACCAACACCCGCAATTCTAACAAGTATACCAAGGATCTGAGCAACAAATCTTCACAAATAATGGGCAGCCATATATTCAAAATGGTCAAAATCAACCATTCTATAATGGTTATGCCCATCAACCTTACCAAAGTTACCAGCATCAAATGCATTATGCTGGTATGCAAATACCAACTGCTTAGGCAATTCCGTCTTATCCTGGGTATGCTTCGCCAAACCTGAATCAACAGTTACCCTTCGTGGCAACTTTAGAGTTACCAGATCTAAATCGGCTAACGAACAATCCAATTGCTTACGCCCCTTGGTGGCCAGCGATTCCGCATAAACTTCGTCAGATATTCCTAAATTTAATGGAAATCTGGGTGAAGACCTATCGAATCATGTGATAACATTTCATCTGTGGTGTTCATCAAACACCCTAAACGATGATTCGATTAGGCTTCACCTTTTTTAGAGAACGTTAACTAGTCCGGCAGCGAAATGGTATATCGAATTACCTAGAGCTTCGTTTGATAACTTCAGTACCCTAGCCACAACCGTTTTAACCCATTTTTAGTTACCCATAAGGTATGAAATGGGAACAGAACTTCTTACCAATTTCAAGCAAACGACGGCCACTCACATATCCGATCATATTCATGAGTGGTGACGTCATCGTAGAATGGTAAAAACGTATGTTCCTGATCAGCTTTTAGCTGAATGGTTTATTATGTCATTATTACCTTCCATTACAAAAGATGTGGCAAAGGGAGGAGTCATCACTGAAGAGCAAGTTATTGCTAGTGCGCAATATTTAGACTTGATTTATACTCAGTCTGGCATGCTCTACGATAAAATCCCTGATGCTCCTAGGCCAGAATTTTCTGTTCCTCCTCCTCCTAAATCAAACAATGACTCTCATGCCGGCAATGGTGTGATTGGTATGATAGACACGAAATCAAAAAAGGCTACATCTAAAAAAGCCTGTAAGATTTCTAGTCAAAATGCAAAAGAAGAACTTCTCGCCTCGGAAGTAAATGTCGTCTCAACTGACAAGGGCAAACAACTGAAGCAACTAGGGGGCAAGAAGAAAAAGAAAGGGAAGAAGAAGAAACAGGAAGAGTCGTCTCCTGAAAAATCTTCTGTAAACCCTTCTGGAAATAGGAAACCAAATCATCCATGCTTTATATGCGATGACGATCATTGGACATCAGATTGTCCATATAAAGCTGAGCTTAGAAATTTCTTCAAGAATACAAAAACCTCGGCAGTATTAACTGATCCGTTTCTGAGTCTAGGAACAAATATGGTTGCTAGTGACAATGCTTCCCGATCCCAAGTACTTATGTTGTCCATTTCAAAGCACCAAAATGATGCTTTGATATCGACAAGGAATAAAGATTACGGGAATCCACAGCTGTCAAACAATAAGGCTAATGATCAACCTAGTAGTTCGACAACAAATTCAACTGAAGTTGTGCCACCCATCATTCCTGAGCTAACGATAAAGCCGCCAAAGGGAGTAGTACAAAAATCGACATTTAATTCTCGTGCCAGAGCAGCACAGCATTATAATATAGTAGAGGACTTGGCCCAATCGCCGTCCACTATGTCGACACTTGAGGTATCGCAAAATTGCCCCTCCCAAAAGCAAGCTTTACTATCAGCAATAGGTGGGATTGACCCAATGGATTCCAATCTTGTGGCCTTTGATCATAAAGGATATGACCCTCAGTTACCAGCTCAACTAGCTTTCCTTATTCAAGTGAAAGCCCTCAACAAAACTGTTCATCGAACAATTATTGATGAGGGGGCATCTACATGTATTATGTCAATGAGTTGCTGGAAAAATTTAGGCTCACCACCCTTGTCGCGATCGTCAACGATGTTAAAAGCATTTGATGGACGATCATACACTCCATACGGGATTTTAAGTAACTTGCAAGTTGAACTGGGGGGGAAAACAGTAGAAATTGATGTTGAAGTAATCGACGGAAACCTCGATTACAACATCCTACTGGGAAGGCCCTGGATATATGCCATGGCTGCAGTTGTGTCGACCTACTTCAGGAAGATTGCATTTCCCTTCCAAGGAGGAATTACAATCGTTGACCAACAAACATTTCTCCCCAACAGTTCACAAGTTACGGGAAGCATTCCAATGATCCATGGAAGTAATCATTCACTTCAAAATATTGGAGTAGGCCTCCTAAAAGACCCTACATTAATGGGTAATTTTTCCCTACCGCCTCCAAGTAATCTGGCGGAAGTGGCCACAGTGGAAACCTGCAATATGAAATCTTCTATATCTAATGGATTCAAAAGATTCCTAAACATTTTGTTAGCATGGATCATTGCCATTTTAGAAATATTGTAGCAATCAATTTTCTTGGCCTGGGGGGCAAACCCAAATCAACGCTCATCGAGTGTTTGGATAGATAGGCCTAAGGAATATGGCACCTCTTTAGATCCTTGGTCACATGTACATTCTACAGACGAAGGAATCATTCAATCAATGATGAAAGGAGAGGCACCATGGGAAGATTACCACCATCACTCCCATCTTCCGAATTACCATGAAGATTATTCCAACAACCTTAATCATCCTTTAGTTTTTGATTTTCTATAAAATACTGTAAATACGGTGGATTTCGAGGATGGTTCTTATCTCATATCGACCTCGTTAAAAAATGAAGCAAGGAGTCATGAGGAGAGTTCTTTTACTGTGTCAACCTCATTAAAAAATGAAACGACTCCCTTTCCAAATCGAGTCTTTGATTATGATCTCATAAAATCAAAGTGGAGTCTTTCGAAGATCGTGAAGGTAAACCTTCACTCCAACCACCGAGATGAATGCAATGAATCTTGGGGGGAATTCACCTCGACTTGCGTTATTATGTTGGGGGCATGCAAACTTATCATGACCAGTGTTACTGCAGGGTTCAAGCTCATTAAAAAATAAACCTGCCACGAGCAGTGTTACCGCAGGATTAAAGCTCGTTAAAAAATAAACCTACCTTGAGCAGTTTTAATGCAGAATTCAAGCTCGTTAAAAAATAAACATAAGCAATGAGCAAATGTTCCCCCAGAGTTTAATCTCATTAAAAAATGAACCAATTTCCGGTAAATAACCATTGTGAATGCATTATCATCAACCTTTTAAACCTTGGTCGTGTTCTCATCATCACCTCCACTCAGTATTGGCCGATCATTCACCTCCATTTGATTCTTTACCCTTTTCGAGGAACCGCTGCGAAGAGTGATCCTATTAGCGATCCTTGTGACACTGCCGTGATTGGGAAATTCCAAACCTTTCCTGGAATTAGCTGCTACCCAAATTTATCACTCGTTCCTCAAAAAACAAGTCTCCTTTAAGCTCTTTTCAACTGACTCGTAAAATATGAAAAGATTGCCGAGTAATTGGCTTCTCCAGCTCGTTAAAGTGACCGGAAATGCTATCCCTCCTTTAGATTTTAATCATTTTGGACTTGAGGGATTATTACACAAAAAGATCGAGCGCTTGTTTTGTTCGGCTCATTAAAAGTACCGAAAATTCATCCCTTTTTGTATTGTTTTATACCTTTTCGGACTCAAGGGATTATATGACGAAAAAGGATTATTGGAGTTTTCTTTACGTCCCTTTTCAAACTCTCTGAAATTGAAAAGGACCGAGTTATCTTTGTCGTAAACCCGTTAAAACCGAATAGCGACAAACTTGTCCATACAGGCAAGAATGAGTTTCACTATCGCTAGGCTCGTTAAAACATAGTGATGGGTTTGCCCAAAGGGAAAATTATAGAACAAGCATATGTTATCCTCCTCAAGCTTGAAAAAAATAAAGAGGTATTGGTCAGCAATGACTGGGGAAAAATTGGCAAGAAAACTTGAAAAAACTTTATTGGTAGCAAGCCGCTCTTGAACATGACACTTTCACTCCACATCCGAGCCAGGTTGGGTTGTTCCGTTCACTCGTCATATCACCATGGGTCCATCACACCATCCATATTTGGGGTTAACGCTACCAATCCATCATGTCAGTGTCGTCGATATGTTCAAGAGAAGTCGCTCAGAGAATTCACCTATGTCTCACCCACTGCAATACATTTACGCTCCATTCTTTCATGACCGCCACCTTGAACCTTATATCACCAGATCGTTTTCACCTCCATTAAAATCATTTGCTCCATTCCATGTCATTGATGTGGGATTCACTAAGGCCCTCCTATGACGAATCACTTCTTGTCGACATCAGCTCATTATCCAAGAGGTCGATCTAGGAACAATGCTTTCAGTACTTTGAAGCTTGCATGCCTCAATGGCAAGTTTCTCACTTTCGGCGATAGGTTTACATCAATGGCCTTCGACCGAAAGATTTTGCGTGGTGTTCGATGCCAAGTCCCTTATTCACACCACGTGAATTGTACTATAGTACCTTGAGGGTCATCATCATTATCGGTGATTCCTCTTGCACCTATTAACAGCTTACATCATTGGCTAGTAATCAGGCGATGTCTTTCCATGTTCGACTCCAGAACATCTCTCACATGGATCGACTTGTATTTTGAGTGAAGATCGAATGAGATTGAAGAACCCGAATCTTGTTTCATCCATCCGGGCTGCGATATATATTCAGAAAAATAAAGACATCAAATGTACATCATTACTGCACAGATAATCATCCAACCTAAGGGATGATGGCTCTACCATAATCATCAGTCTACACTCAGATGATTGTCTGTCTTATGTACATGAAAATGAATTTATAAAGCTAAGCATGGGAATGCCTGCCTCAACTAGATCATGAAAATATTATGAAGATAATGTATTGTATTGTATCATATTACAGGTCGCCTTCCAGCTCGAAAAAAATTCAGATCCTCATGATAAAGCATTTCACCCGACATCAAAACAGATTAACGACCTCATACTTTAGGGGGAAACTGTTATAGACATTTTTGGGCACTGCAACCCCAATCATAAATTTCCATAAACCAAGGGCTCTTAATTCCCTAAAATTTTTGTTCCGACCTCTAAAAGAACAAGGTTAACTGATTACATCTTCTCCCAAAAGTTCTCCATGAAAAACTACTCAGAATTGGTCAAAACTGGACCATCTCACCTGCTTCATGGTCAAAGTGCGCTGCATCCCACCTAAATACACACGGGAGGTGCGATTCATCTTGAAAAGCCCTTCTATGGGGTGTGATGGGCGAGAGTGGACAAATGGCAGGGTCAATCTGCAAGGTGGAGGATCATGGAATCTTCCAGAAACTTCTCCTGTGACACTTGCCTCTTTGCATTCGCCTAGGGATGAGTAAGAGATCATCAATCTCCAAGTGGAATCAAGAACTATCATAGAGAGGACACTAATCAAATCTCAAAAGCTGACTCACCCCCTTGCAAACATCTATATATGGATCCCTCATCCCAGAGATCCAAGAGGCTGGAATTTTGTATCTTGTAAGGAAGTGTTGCTGGTTTCTTGGTGCAACATCATAGTGTTGGGTGATCTAAGCTTTTCATGAGGTGAAGAAGGGCTTTCTTGCTGAGAGGATGATGCTGGGTCAGAACAATTGGTTGTAATCCTCTTTTCTTTTTCTTGATTATTAATAAAGCTATTCAAGTTTTCCTCCACATTCTTGTATGATTGATGATATATGAATTTGTGTGGTCAATATATATCTGGTCCTATATTGTTTATGATAATAGATCTATGCAGTAAAGATCTATCAGAAGGGAGAGGAATCAAACAAGGAACCAAGCGCAAGACAGAGGTTGGTCTCCTTCATTCCCCTCTTATCTATTTCTCATAAAGGAAAACAAAAGTGGTTTTAGTTTGTCTATTTCTAAGGTAGCTACCAGCCTTAGTGGGACTAGCAGCTCTGCATAGACACTAGATTTCCCGATAACAACTAGTGCATTTTCCTAAATCTTTTTTCGCACAAAAACTAAAGATGCAAAATGCAAATGCATGTATTTGTTTTCATTCTCCTTAATGTGAAAAATGTCAAAAAGGAAAACTAAATGCAGCAAAGATCTGAAATATTTCTTTCAAAATGGAATTTCGACAATTTCTTCTTCAAAAGAGAAAGGAAGACTAAATGACACTTTTCAATTTTGAATAAAAACAATGCTTTCAACACTTCAAATATCAAAAAATCAAAACAAATACATGATGAAAAGTTCAATCGACTATTCACGGAAGGAAGAATCCACGACACTTCTCTTTTTGACACAAAATGACAGTTACGACACTTTTTGCATAAAAGCGAGAAACCGATTTAAACAACTTTTCGACAAAGGATTGTAAATGATGAAAAAATACAAAAAACATTCACTAATCCTAATCAATGGAGGCTGATCTATGTGATGCAAGTAGGCTTCAGTAAGGAGGCACTGTTCATAAGCAACAAAACAACTAAACAAAACTGAAAACAAGGAGAAAAACCCCCAATTTCTAGAATGGAAATAGGTTTAGTCAGATATTTCACCTGGGCTTCACAGAAATAGGGATGCATTGCAATTTACACACTCAGGAGGTGTGATTCATACTGGTTTACAGTGACAGATAGTGCGATGGGCCAGGGAGTGCAACTGAAGTGGGTTTTGGCTCAGATGTGCAATTGTTTTTAGTGAGTTAAGCTAAGCTGTATGGATTGTAAAGAGAAAAGTAAAGAGGAATGCATTGAGAGGTTACTGAGCTACAAAAAGGGCATCTAGATGTGCTTGCAAGTCAGATGTTCAATTCATAAACTAAACCAAAGATTGACTGAAATAGCATTCATCTACTATGCAATTGCAATGCAAGAGCAGTTCGAAGGCTATCTGGCTGACTTCAAGCTCTGTCTATAGCTTATCAAATTGAACATAAAACAAACAATAAGAACAAAAAAAATCTAATTGCTCCCCAGTGGAGTCGCCAATTTGTTTCTGGGAAAACTAGTGTCCTTTCAAGCAACTAGCCCTCTAGGTTTGGTAGCTACCCTAGAAACAACAGTTTAAAGCAATTCAACGATTTCTTCTATGTGTAATGGATAAGAGAAAGATAGTGGGACCAACCTGCAACTTTTGCTTAGTCCCTTGCTTGATCTCTCTCCCCCTTGACAGAGCTTGCAACTCCTCCCTGTACATATCCCACTTGGAAAGTACCTGTAGAAACACAGTAACAAGAACCATCAAAGCATCTTGATCTATTACAACATACACATTACAGAATTAGATATATAATGAACATATAATAGCATTCGCGAATGATAACATTCACAATTGCACAATCATATGGAAGAAAACTTGAAGAACTTTATTAAATAGAAGGGAGAATTACAACCTAGTTGTCTGATCTAGCATCAAGCCCTCTTCACCTCATGAAATAGCAAGATCACACCAACAATACAATGCTCTTTCCTCAATTACAAACTATCATCACTTCCTTGCAATTCACAACATTCCAGCCTCTAGATCTCTTAGATGAGGGATCCATTTATAGATGTGTGCAAGGGTGTGAGTCATCTCTGGCGTTTGATTAGTGTCATTCCACTTGTTACATTTAGTTCTGCAAGAGAAGGGATAACTGAAGTTTAGATCTCTTACTCATCTTTTGGAGAATTCAAAGAGGCAAGTGGTAGAGGGGAAGTTTCTAGAAGATTCTATGAGAATTCACTTAGCAAACTATCTCGGACATTTGTCCATCCTCGCTCATTGCACCCTATAGAAGGCCTAATCAGTATGCATCACACTTGAGCAGTGTATCACTCAATATGCATCACACCTGGCCAATGTAGCAGTCAGTATGGTTTAGTTTAGGCTAATTCTAGATGGTTTCTCAGGTGGAACATTTGGGGAATGATGTAATCAGATGACCATGTTCTTTTAGGGCATGAAACAACTATTTTAGGGGTTGATGAGCCCTATTTTATCAACATATAAGTTTGGGGTTTATGTGCCCAAATATATATATAAAAACAATACATCCATGTCCAACCACTAATTCTGATAGTGGAATGTTACAGCCACAACTGCCTGCTCCTCCAAAGAGATCTACTAGCTCTACACAGTGGAGAAGCCAAGGTGAGTTAAAATACTGTCCAAGCTCTCTCTAAGATAGTCTTATCATAATCTTGGCTTACCAAAAGCCTTTAAAATGAGTTATGAGGGACTATTTATAGAAAAGGGTGGGGTGGCCCTTGATATTCCCCTTTTTGACAATTTATCTCCCCTCATGACTCCTCATCTACTCTATGACTGTTACATCCAACTATTGAAACTTGAAATTACACTTGACAAGAAGTTAGATTACAATGCACATGTACCCATGTGAGAAAAAATGGCTCGAGAAAGCCATGCAAGACATCACTATGACTCAGAAAACTGTTGGAAGACCAACTCTTCGACATCCTCACAGTGGTCGATAGTAGCAAAATAATGCCAAGATTGGTAGTCTACCATGGTGTCCGTGTACTCTAAGGTGACATCTTTTTGGAACCTGACTCTTGCCTCCATAACATCCAGGTACACTACTCATGCTCCTATGTCCAACTTATCTGATAGCATGCGTATCTTCGTCTTGGGTGCGGCCAAACCAACAACATAATTGTGCACGGTGTCTGCACTAATGGATAAGTTTGGGCTGGTGGCTATGTGCATCAATTCGTCAAGGTACGAGTTAAGATCTAGTGGGACCTATGTCTTTGTCTTCGCTTGGGTGAGTGTCACAATAGATGGGATCGCATGTGCATGCACAATAACATCCATACTCTTGAATACACATGCATGGGAAGCCTGTAGACTAGTGATGAGTCACGGGAGCTCTTCATAGTTCTAGATATGACTCCAAATGTGTGCCATCAGCTTGACCACTTTGGGCATCATCATCTTAGGCAAGTGAAGCAGGGCTCCCTTTTATCTCATCATCCATTTTTGCATGTAATCAACAATAGCATGCATGCTCGACAGGATATGTGCTCTTCTAGCACATCGCTGATGCCATTCGTTGAGATGGATGGTTGTCTTATGCATGGTACCAAACTTGGAATACAACGCACGCATGACTATGTCAAGGGATAATACTTCATCCAGTATTTCCTTCTTCAATTCTTCTCAGGCGAATGTTGTAACCAATTCTCCTCCTAGCTTGGCCTTCTCTAGATCTGTAGCCATTCACTTGTTCTCAGCTAACATGAAGAGAACAATCGAGCTAGTGGCTTCGGAATATGCTCTAGTAACATCAGGCAATACTATTGGGTGTTTACGCATGTCAGACATGATCAATCGTTCCTCAAATTACGCAGGAGATGTATGATCCTCTAGAGTTGACACTCTACGAGATTGCACAATGCTATGTTGAGACTCGTCGAATGAGATGTTGTGCATCCTTCCTTCCATCTAATCTCTGAGGATCATTGTTTCTCCTTGGTCACTTGGTACTTGCTCCTCTTTTGGATGCGGTGAAGCTCGTGGGTCAATCTCTTGGTGATGAGGCATGAGGTTGATTTCTTGCTCTAACTCCTATTGCTCCATATCCGTATCCATCTGTTCAAGTGCTTTCTCTATCTCTCAAGTGAAGTGCTGCTCCTGCGATGGTTCACCCTATCTTCCTGATGCCATCTGTTCTGATGAGTCTACTACCTATATGGGTGTAGTTTCATCTGTGTGTACAAGTTGCACCCCCTGTTGTACTTGTTCCTACTGCACTTCCTTCTCCTGTTTACGCAACTCTTGCTTTTCCAGAGTTTCTCCTTCAACTCATGCAACTCCTTCTCTGTTTCCTCCATTCTTCATTTCTCTCTCTGCCTTTGTGCGTTTCTCTTGTCGCACTGTTTCCTCTTCACCTCTATGGCCAAAGCTACTTTCTGCACAAGTGGGTTCGCTCAGAACTTGTAGCTTTGCTCTTCCTCCATGTGGTCGACAATCTTCCTCTTTCCCTTGTCGCACACTGGTATATTTACCTCTACTATTGCTTCTTATTCTGGTGCTCTCTTAGATGTTTCTTCACATTGCTTCGCTATCCATTCCACAATGAGGCTGACCAGTTCATTGAGTTTGGAGGTGTTGTAAAAATATCTCCATGTTTCTTCCTTCTCCCAATGACGTGCCCTTTGGATCCAGTTGAACTGTACTCTCGCGCAGTGATCTTTCACAAGACAATGCGGGTCATATAGATTGTAACTTCAGAGGAAGAATGGATACTTATTCATCTTCTTTGCTTTGACATCCGCATGCTTGAAACTCCATATCTTGTATAACCTGATCCACAATGGAAGAGCAAGCTAATGTGCATTCTTCTTCCGGTGCAGCCTAACTGTCAATCCTACTGAGATGTGATATGATACTTCCTGCATGACGAGCTTGTCCAAGGAAAAATTCGGTAGAACATGTGGAGGCTTCTCCGTGCTGTACATCCATATGAAGGTGTTGGATGGTGAGGCATACCAATAAGATATGTCAATCGGTGCCTCCATTGTTGCCTTCGACATGTAGGGTGGATCCTGTTTGAATATCATCTTGTAAACCTAGCTGACAAAATGATCGAACAACTGTGTGATAACTCCTCTGAAGATTCATTCAGACAAAATCTTACAATACTTGTTCACAGCAATCTCCGCCAGTGTCCATGCCCACTTCAAGCCCGTAAACTCCTGACAGGAAAAAATTTTATCCGTGACATAAGCAGACATGTAGATTTTTTCTTGCATACCTTTGGGCAGCTGTTGAGGCCTTGTTACCTTTTCATTTAGCTGATGAACCAACATTTCAGACCAGTTGGATGCTTTTCCTTCTCTCGCCAGTTGGTCCAACGTGATCACCCAACTCTGTGGGAAGGTTTCCATGCTTTCTTAGCCATACAGTAGACATGCAAAGATGAATAAGTATTGATACGCCTTCTGTAGTATCTTTGTCTTATAGACCTGGTTGGGTATCATCCTAAATTTAGTGTCTCCTTCACCCAGTTCTTCAAAATGTCTCTGGAGTTGGCATTACTGCTGGGTATGCTAAAGGGATTCTCCATGATGATCACGGGCTTCGACATCTTATGCATATCATGATAAGCTTGTGCCCTGAAGGTAGAAATCTCCATCCCACTAACACTTATCAATGTCATCGTCTTAGGATCAATGTGTGAGACGATCCAATATATCATGTTCGTGCATGGGAGCACAGGATATCTCCATGCAATCCGATACAAGATGGACCTGTGGATTTTCACATATACTTGGCAGCCTTTGAGGTCTTCCCCAAATGTGTCTGCAAATGCATCATTAACCACTTTCCATTTCAGCTTGATTTCCTTGTCTACAATCAACTTGGTATCTTCATAGATCTCAAAAATTGCAAACACTCGCTCGACTGCTACTCCAGTTACACTTTCGTTAGTTTCCTTTGATCCTACTCCCTTGGAGGCCATTGATCTTGAACTGCTAAGAGGAAAATGAACACCTACTAGATATGGAGAGAAAGTAACATGCATGGTAAGAAATATGTCAAGGAAAACCAAACCAAACTTGAGGAATGACATGCAACATACCTAGGGATTGATTGGCAGGGATTGCTCAATTTTTCCTAGGAGGCTGGGAGACTGGCTGTCAGAACTGCACAAAAGGCAATCTGGGCTATCTAGGGAGGCTACCTAGTTGCTGGAATTGTGTAATGTGCAACCCAGGTTAGCCGACTGGTTGCTGGAACTACGTAATGCGCAATGTCAGCTAACAATGGTTACAAGCCTAGTGACTACATTGCACAATTTTCTGGGCCAGAAATCACTGTCCATCAGAATTGCACAATGCAAGACTAGAGGACAATCACTATGCAAAAATGTGCATTTCCTGATGGGAAGATAGAGCCTTCCTTCTCAGGATTGTGTAACACTGTCTTCGTGAGGCAGAGTCCAGGCCAAGGCTGCCCAGACCCACCAACGGGCAATTGAAAGAAAATGTGAAAGTGAATGCATGGTGATACTCAATGTGAGAAGGAGTGAATGATCATAGATGTGAACAATTAATGAAAGATTCAGAAATTAGAACAACATGCATGTGGGTGAAGCGAGTTGCCGAATCGACGACCGTTCGTGCAAAACAGTTTCATGAATGGGACAGTAGTGAGATGCTAATGAAAATTGAAATGATGCTATTACAAGATAGTAAGCATGTAAATGACAAAAAGTGTTCATAGAAATCAAGCAAACAACATTCACACAAGAAAAAACACAAAAAGCGACAGAAATGATGCAAAAGACAAGTTAAGTCGACTTACCCGTAAATAGCTAAGATGGATGTGTTGAAGACTCCTCGATGTGCTGTGGGATGTCAGAGGCTCCAATATTGATGTGAAGAAGTGATCTCTGAAGTGTCGAATAAATAATTTTGAGGCTCATGATGCGCATGCCACAAATCTAGGAAAAAGAGACACATGGAAGAAATATTCTAAAACAATCTTTGCATGTAACCTCTAGTTGCTAAAAATAACACCCTAAAATCTAGGGATGCTTTTTGAATGTTGCTTTTTCTATTCAAGCAAAAGCAAGCCATGCATTCAAGTCAAGTTTTCTTGGTCCAAGGTGGAATCGGTCATCCCAACTGCACATGCAATAGTCTTCTCAGATGGGAGGAACAAATGCGCATTTTTGGGAGGGAGCTAGGTTAGCTGCCAAGAGGGATTGCGTAATTTCTAGGTTGAGTAACCCTGCTGGGAGGAATTGAGTAATTTTCTCAGTGAATAGTGACAGGAAGAGTTGCCCATTTCTGGAGCCCCACAGGGTGCCAGACAGGATTGCACAATTTCTGGAGGGAGGGCTAGTTGCCCTCCAGAATTACGCAATTTCTTGAGGGAGCTGCTCAACCTGCAGCTAGACCAAGTCCGGAGAAACATCCTGTGAGGGGGATGCAACAAGCTCTGATGCACATGCTGGAATTTTGCAAGAAAATCATTGGAGCTTGTGTACTTGACAAGGAAAGACATGCTACTATGAAAGGCTAGTAGAGAGGCTCCAAAATGAAGCTAAGGCCAAATTTTGGAGGGTGGTTGTAGCTGCTACAATAGTAGGGTTTGGGTTGATACAGTCAAACTAGATGCTTTAATTGGGCAATCTACATGCATTTTCAAACCCCATTCTCTCCTATTCTATAAAGGAGAGACATGCGTAAATCATTGAGATATGTCTTAGACAAACCACCTTTACAAGAATAGTTGGTAATGCATTCAATGTTATGCCTCTGTTTGATAATAAAAATTTTGAGTGAGAAGATTTTATGTGATACCAAGCTATATATTTTCTCTTTCCCATAGATAAAATCAAGGAATGTGATAGCTGCTACAGAGTTATAGTATATTGTCTAAATTTCCAGATTGTTTTTTATGTAGATCTAACCTTTAGTTTTCCACCAGTTTGATCCAATCTTGTGATGTGCAATGTATACACTTTGGAATTTTCATATAGTGCTTTGGTTAAGCAGATATGTTTGTTTTGATAGGTGTTTCTTATTCTTCAGTTGTTAGTTGCAGGACTTAAATTTTTAGTGCATATATGATTATCATGCGTTGAAACATTAAAAAACTAGTCACTATCATTATTTCCAGATAGTGGGAGAAATAAGTTGTCAAGAGATTCTTTGTGATACCAAGTTGAATATCTCTTTCCCATAGATAAAATAAAGGAATGTGACTACTGCTACATATTTCTATTTATGCTATCCTGAATTTCCAGATTGTTGTTTATGTAGACCTAACCTTTAGTTTTACACTAGTTTGATCTAATCTTTTGTATGCAATGTCTACACTCTTGAGATTTCATACAATGTTTTGGTAGCATAGATTTGTGTGTTTTGATATTTGTTTCCTAATCTTTAGTTGTTACTAGTTAGTTGTATGAATTAATTTTTGAGCACAGATATGATTATCATGATTTGAAATATTAAAAAAATAGTCATTATTGTTATTTCCAGAAAGTGGGAGAAATATGTTGATATGGTAATGGTTTCCCAATATGATTTTATTTTCATCACCTATTTTTTAGTCTAATCATTGGCTAGATTATTGGAGTTATGTTGACCTAGTAGAGCAAGGGATGGAGGATGTACACTAGAGGTCAACACAATAAATCTTTGGATTTTCTACCATATTTACAATTAGTGATCATTCTTTCTATGAGTTTCACACTAGAATCCCTTCCCTATCTGTTTGATGTGCACATGGAGCCATTTCATAGAGTCAATCAATTGTATGATTGGTTACAATTGAGCTTAGATAATTTTGAGTGGTTTGATAGGACTTAACCAATTACATGGATGGTTACATTGGCTTTGTTAGTGAGTTTTACTTTCATTAAGTGTGGTGTGTTATCTTAGAAATTGTAAGTAGGTATAGATGGTTTGGGTTCAATTTTTAAGTCAAATTTCAAGTCCTCAGTCAAGGATTTTTAGGGTGTTTCAAATTACAGCAAGTATCATAGAGGAACAATCATTGTAATTAGAGTTGTTGGGTAATGATAAGAGGAATCTTACTCCGATATATACATGTTGTACTCATAAATCAATCTGATTTCATGACTGAAGCCACCATAAAAATCAAAACTTGCATCTCAGTTTGTCTTGAAGGAATCTTAGAGGCACAATTTTTTGGTCTTGTGTGGATTCCTATAGTTTTTTGGCTTAAGGATGCCTCTAATGTCTATTGTTATAATCTGGAAATTGAATTGAAGTTCATAGTCATAGTCCAAGTTCATTCTTTGCAAGAACTTTAATCATTGCAGAATGTGGACCTATGGGATTTTTGGTCTCCCACAAGGGAACACTGTCTACAAATTGAAGTCGTCATTAGCACTCACACTTGCACCTCATATCAATAGTGCATGTTAACACTTGTATCAAAATTTCCAATATTCTAGAAGATCATATCAACTTAGAAAAGGTACTTTTCACGAGGGAATCATTAGAAACATGTAGAGGAACATCACCGCCGCTTGTTTTCTGCCTTGCAAAGATAAATTATATTTTTTCAATGTTAGTGTGAGACATATCAACTATCTTTTGAAAGATATCAACATTGAAATTTATCTAGATGACAACCCTTATTATATAAGATAAGTCCTGGATGTGTTTATATGATGGATTTATCTATTGGAATTTCTTGGTAGTTACACCTCAAGCAAGGTTATATATGCCTTTATGACAGGGATCAACATGAACTATGGGATACCACATGGAAAAATGCAGAACAATCAGGTCTAGTAGGTGATTGGGAAGTGGAGTGGAATGCTCAAAAATGATAGTTAGTTGAGACCATGATTAGACTGAGGCATCAACAAGATTCCCTAGCTTGAACCCTAGAAAAAACAAGAGGAAAGTCTCTTTTGGTTACAAAACAACTATCCAATTAGCAGAAGACAAAAAATTTGGTTAGTTGTGGGTAATATTACATCATGTGGACAACTCAAATTTGACCATATTTATTATGGGACATTTTTCTCATCAAAATCCATCACTAATTCATCGCATTTTCTTTCATATAGAGGAGTATATCTCTCCCTTAGACACTTGTTCAATCCCATAGAGGGTACCAACCTTCTCACATCACTTGGAACAAACTCCGTTGATGCCTTCCCATGTTACAAAGCACCAAGTTGTCTTATTGATTTATGGAGAGGACGTTGAATTAGGCATGTAATGACTGATTAACAATAGGAAATAACTGGAGGGTGGAGGATGGTATATTAAAATAATAGGAGTTAGGGAATATTGAGAAAGTGATCAAGTATACATGAAGTTTGAAGGTGGAGAAAAATGTCTCTCATAGAATGTTTAACCTAAAAAGTAAACGAAAAAATCCCTCCATTTTATTCTTGTTATTTTCCCTTATCTTGGGTTGATGAGGAAATAGTCAAACAAAGAGTGGCCCAAAAATATGAACCAAAATGAATGTTTTTATACATAGGCACATTACAAGGTAGAAGAAATGAATGATCATAGGAGAAACCATTACTCATGTGATTAATTTTTTCTATTGCAATCTTTGCAGTGAGAGTAAATTTGAGCTGAGTAATACTTGCTTGAACTTGTATTCTCTTTCTTCTTGTGGGTTGCATGCTGAAATATAAATCAAAATAGATAAGGATTTAGATTCATAGGATGGGAAATGTTGAGGTGTTGTTATCACTCAAGGCATTTCCACTAGCACCAAAGTACCATCACACAAAGGCCAGATTTGTAGACCCAATTGCATACATTTTGAAGATAGAGAAGGAAGCTAGCCAATGTGGCATTTGCAAGATAAGTCCTTCAATATCCAAGGTACCCAAAAGGGTTGTCATTGCAAATATCAATTGTTATTAGGGACAATTAAAGAGCAACAACATTCAAACTACTATACATATTGGTGGTATAAAAGGGTTGTTTTGGTTTTGTCATTATAAGTGGAACACATGATTTTGGTATATCAGGTTCAGTAATCCTCAGAAAGGAGTTTCATTATTGGAAGCTAGTATCCAAAGTGATGCATTGAAAATTTAAGATCCTAGAAAGCGTTGGGATATGATTAGGTCAATTATGACCTTCTTGTTAGTTGGATAGAAAAATGTTTTAATCCCCTCCATTGTAGGAATAAAATCATCCAAAAAAAAATTCATAATTGGGGCTATAACTTATATGAGTTGAAGATTCAAGCGATCGGTTCTTATAGAGAACATTTGGTCATCCCCAAAGGTTCCAGGTAAAAGACAATGAATATTTTATGCAACTCTATAAGATCATTTATGATTATAGTTTTTTCAAAACAAGTCTAGATGCAAAGGGGCTTATCTAGAAAAATTGGAAATAGTCCTAAATGACATCCTTCTATAAGTAAAGGACCAAAGAATTTTGTAATAAGATCCAACCTTTGTTTTTCACTTAGACAGAGGTGCAATAGAAGATGGTTTGTCTAGGACAAGGAAATCAAGTGAATTCAAACAAGTATCTCAAGAGAATCGATACAAGTATCTCAAGGGTTGTTGAAATTTGGATCGATAGAATTTGGAAGGATTTATAATTGAGTTCACGATTGACCAAATTGTGTCCTATAGCGGAGCTGAATGAAGTTTCCTCAAAGGACCACAAGGTAAGTTTTTAAATTCTCAGAAGCTCTGGATTAAAATTTTATTGCATGAAAAAGGGATTCTACGGATGCAGTGAGATTAATGTTTGAAAAAAGAAGAACTAAGATGGAACCAAGAGCTACGCGAAGTGGAAAATGATATAGAATAGATCCAAAAAATTTTATTGAGGCTGACTATAGCTCTTTGTTGGGATCTGAGAATGAATAAGAAAGAAGTAACCCTACAACCCTGTGATACTGCCCCACCCATCTTGAATGTGTGTCGAAATCAGGGGATAAAAAGAATTGGGGCATCTTTTGGATTCCCCATCCATCCACTCCCCGCACAACCCATATCCCTCCCCATACTTCCCCTACACCTTCACCTCCACTTCCCTCCCCACCAAGGCCCTAGAGAAGAAGAATGGACGATGACATTAAGTTACCTATCTTTAGAGAACTGGGAATAGAGGACACTGACTAGTTTTGGTTAGTAGCTGATGTAGTATGGATGGAAAGACATATTAATAATGTGATGTAAATAAGGTGCAACTCATCACGTCGCTGAGGGGGAGAGAACTAACATGGATTGTGAAATACTCTGCGAGTAAGTCAAATGCTACATTTGATGAAATCAAGAAGGCCTTGGTAGCAGAGTTAAAGAACCCAAAATTAGAATCCCAGTGTATCATAGAGCTGAAAGAGATCAAGCAAGCAATGACTGAATCTGTGTGGGTACTGGATTAACGATTCAAGGTTTTGATGGGTCAAGTCAGCTTTGAGATACCCCCGCAATAACATAAGGAATGGATCATAGCCGCGCTACTTCTAGATATTAGGTTACCATTGACCGAGCAAAAGATTAGGACACAAGTTGAAGCATTGGAGATTGCAATGAAGTTGGAAGCCTCGCCGGTTGGAGATATTCATATAGGAGTATAGTAGATACAAAATCAGATAGCTACGTTGACCTTGGAATTACAGGATCTGAAGAAAGGCAAGGAAGTCACACTAGAAAGATTATAAGTATGGTTTACGAAGTGCAAAGTGGAAGGTCATTATAAGGATCAATGCCCATTATTCACAGGTTATATTGCAAGTGGAGTGCCTAATCTAGTAAATCTAGGTTTGTGGTGCGAAATTTGTAGGACGTGAGGTCAGTATCGCTCTAAAGACCTCTATCTATTATAGAAATATATACAGCCCTCAAGCAACTATTTTGTAACTTCTGTAGATCAGTAGGCCATGATGAGAAAAATTGTTGAAGTTATGACTTAACGATGGAGCGCACTGCTGATAATGATAGACTGCAAGTCGAAGGACACACACGTGAAGAGAAAGGCTAGCATGCTGGAGGAGGAGGAGGGGGAGGAGGAGGAGGAGGAGCTGGTTGATGGCGAGGCTTGATTATCTGCTATAACTATGGACAAGTAGGACACTTCGCGAGAGACTGTCAAAACCTGATGAAAACTTGCCATTACCATAAGACTTTTGATGATGTCATAGAAAATTGTCCTGTCCTCATTGCAAAGATGCAAGAGAAAATAAACTAGCAGCTTGTATCAAATGTCAAAATGATGACCGCTGATCCAAGAGAATTTCAACCGTGCATTGACATTATAACAAGAAGCGGAGCCACGAATGGGATTGATAAGGTTGAGGGAAAAAAGGAAGTTGAAGTCACATGGATAAGGAAAACCACTGAAAAGGCTCCTATATTTGATATCTTGATGGAAAAGAAAGAATTCATGGAGGTGAGGTGAATCTTTATGGATGATGAGGCCTTGATCTCTACCGCCCAGCTGACTCAGAAGGATAACTGCGAAATAATACCGGTTACGACACATGACGTGGATCCAAATGTGTCTTTTCTACAGACCGACATGAAGCTTTTGAGGAAGCAGAAGGTTGTGGAGGGATTATAGGAACTGATAGACTCTTCTACTTCTAGGGAGATACCATAGAGGGAGATGTACGTACTGAATGATCTACATAGACACAAGAAGATAACATGGAAAAAAATGAGGCTTATAATGCAGATTGGAGAGTATGACATGGATCATGTTATCTTAGATCTGGGATCTGACGCCAATGTCTTGCCAAAGTAGACTTGGGAATAATTTGGTAAGATGAAGCTGCAATGGTCTATTATTCAGCTGAATGTGGAAAATCAATAGAAAATCTCACCCCTAGGAAGATTGTCTAATGTCATAGTGGACATCGACGGAGTGCATAATACCACTAACTTTGAAGTGATTAAGATAGTAGATGATAGTAATCCATACCCCATGTTGCTTATATTTGATTGGTCATTTGAAAACATGGCTATATTTAATATGAAGAAAAGTCAAATGATATTCGAAAGCAATAATATGAGGGCTATTTTCCATTGGATCCATCGAAAGGGACGAGGTATACAGAGCCTGTCAAAGAGGAATATAACACAAATGACATTGATAATATTTATCAGATCATAATGAAGGAAGAAGAATGGATCAATCCCACTTCATATGGAAAGTTGAATTGGGAGAAAGATGGTTCATGTACTTCAGATTCAAAAGAAGAATTGGAGAACTGGCAGAATAGATTGCATGAAGTGTCTACAAGGCGATGTGCAAGGATCACCAAAGTAGTGCGCTGCATGATAGATAAGGTACACGATTTACCTTTATATGATGGTATGGGTGATGTAACTACTTTCTTTAAAGATTATGAAAGACATGTACCATAATGTTAGAGACTGTTAGCATTGGATCAAGCATTGAGGGCTACACCTTCTATATGGTGGGGTATGCATAAGAAGAATATAGGAGATTGGAAGAAATGTAGAAGTTTGATGTGGGTAAGATTTGGAAAAGTAGAAACAAAGCTTGTAGACAAGTATGATGGCTAGAATGATCCTAGAGACCATATAAAACTCTGTATGGAAGCTTGGAGAGAAATTCCACAAGAAGAATGGGTGCATGGTTTCATCCATACCCTGGAAACGATATTGCATAATTGCTATTTGGAAACTAAAATTCAACATGGCCCTGCTAGCTTGGCAGAAATGGTGGATGGATTTGTGATGACATTCAAATTTGAATATGACTATCCACATATAGATGCAACACTGAATATAGTTAAGAATAATATTTTTGAATATGAAGTTCCAGTTATCTGTCAATCTGATTGGGCTGCATAGATCCGAAATGTGGTGGAATGTTATAACCTCACTGCAGAAGAGGATGAAGATCCTCGCAACATTGATATCAAAGAGTCATAAGGAAATCACGAAGTGAATGGACCTATGATAGAGATGCTAGATATAAAATAACCACTAAAAATAAAGAAAGTAAATATAGGGATAGAAGTTGAACTAAAGTATGCGACCATACGAGATTACTGGGATGACGACATTGTCAACAAGATAATAGATTTGTTGCATGAATACAAGGATTTGTTTCCCTCTAAATTTTCAGATATGAAAGGCATCCTAGGGGATTTGGGAGTTATGAGGATTCCTTTAAAGCCTGATGTGAAGCATGTTAACCAGAGGCCTTATAGGCTAAATCCAAATTATAAGGAAAAGGTAAAATAAGAATTGGACAAAATTATATCCACAGGGATAATTGAACCTGTCGAAGAGTCTGAATAGGTAAGTCCCATGGTAATTCAGGAGAAGAAGGTGAAAGGGTAAGTTAGAATATATCAAGTTAAATGATGCATGTCTGCATGACCCTTTTCCTACCCCATTTACAGACGAAGTGTTGGATAATGTAGGAGGACAAGAGGCTCACTCTTTTACACATGGCTTCTCAGGGTATCACCAGATCAAAATTGCACCAAAAGATAGGCATAAGACAACGTTTACCACATATTAGGGGTCCTATCAGTACACAGTGATACCTTTTGGGTTGAAGAATGTACTTTCCATTTTTTCCATAGTTGTAATTGCAGTTTTCAAAGAATACATACACAAATTTCTGGAAGTTTATTTCGATGATTGGACAATATTTGGGCTATTAAAGAAGCATGTTGCGAGCTTGAGGTTGATGCTGGATACATTTAAGCAATATCAAATATAGTTGAACCTAAAGAAGTGCATCTTTTGTGCACCATTTGGAATATTGTTGGGACATGTTGTTTGTAAACAAGGATTGATGTTAGATCCAATGAAGATCACAGTCATTGTGAACCTGCCAACACCAAAACCAATAAGACAACTACGTACTACACTAGGACACACTAGTTAATACAAGAAGTTTATAAAAGGATATGTGCAGATAACTGCACCAATGGAAAAGTTGATAAAAAAAGGATGTGACCGTCCAGTGGGATGAAGAATACCAGAAGAGATTGGATGTACTGAAAGAAAAAATGGCAACTATGACAATTCTAGTTTTTCCAAACTTAAAGAGATAATTTCATGTGCATGTTGATGCATCTTGCAAAGCTTTAAGAGTAGTACTAATGCAGTCGGGAATAGGGGATATTGATCATCCCATTGCATTTGCAAGCAGGAAGTTGTCTAAGGCAGAAAAGAATTATAATATGATGAAAGGGAGGGATTAGCTATGGTATATGCACTATAGAAGTTCAAACATTACTTGTTGGGAGGACACTTTAAGATGTTCACATATCACTCCATGCTGAAATATTTGGTAAATATACCTGTATTAGGAGGAAAGACCTATCAATGGTTGTTATTATTGCAAGAATATGACTTCGAAGTTATAGTGAAGCCATGAAGATTGAATGTTGGGCTGGATCATCTATCTAGGATAGAAACAGGAGAAGAACTTACAAGTCTTGAAGATAACCTGACCGATGCTTAATTGTTTGCAATTATAGTCATAGATGATCACTTCATGGATATTTTTTGTTTTTTGTCCACAGGAATGGCATCTACAGAGTACACTACAAAGCAAAAGAAGGAATTGGTGGTTTGAGCAGCTAATTTCTCACTGATTGCGGGCCACTTTTATAAAATGGGACATGGTGAAGTGTTCGGCGGGGGATCCCCCCAGGGGAAGTTTTGGGGCTTAAAGCACAGATTTTGGTCAAAACATGTATATCCAATGTAAAGAATCTGCATTTTATGGGCGCAGACCATGAAGTTTTTACATGATTCATAAGGTTGTCCACCCTTAATTTTGTAATGTAATGTCGGCTTTAGGGATCTTCCCATGGTCCGCGGACCATGGGATTGTATAAATAGAGTGAGGCTCTAAGTTGTGAAAGAAGAGGAGGAGGGATCTAAGGATGGAGGATTGAGTCTTATCTTAAGTGTAGAGTAGAGTCTTTGGGTCGTAGAGAAGGAAAAGGCTCTGCAGCTGAGTGCGCAGAGGCCTAGTAGTCTATAGCTGAGTGTGCAGACCCCTGTAGCTGAGTGCATAGGGTGAGTCAAGTCTATAACCATTGAAGAATTAATAAAGAGAAGTTTCAAATTAATTATGTGTATCTATTTCTTATTTTTATGCTTTGAGTATATTGGGTATGAATTGCATTTTCACTATTTATATGGTGCGTGAACTTATATGATTGTGTTGATTAAGTAAATGTGAGATAAGTATCTATTTACTCAAAGATAACTAAAAATTTCAAGAAGATAAGCAAGATCCATGGTGTAACTTGGGGAAATAGCTTATTGCTGCCATAAGCAGCACAAACACCTCAACCCTTGATGAGGGTTGTGCGAAGGCGGTTATAATAGATCGCGAAGGTATCACAAGTCAGGATAGTGCATGAAGTGACCTGCGCGAAGGTATTCACAGTTGGACTAAATCGACCCCTCAGAGATCTTGAGGGTGCAAAAACTTTGTTCCAACATCCCCCCATACTGCTTCAAGTGAGACTTCAGTCCACGCACCGCGAGCTGTTGCCGAAAGGGCCAGTAGTGTAGGGATTTTCTTGGCTAATTAACTTCGAACCTAGGTCAGGCCCCAACAAGCCAACAAATGGTTCCATTGCCGAGACTGGAATCTGCATAGAGATGTCTGATATCATATCATTGGAATCCAAATAATAAGGAAATTAAAGGTTGGTTGGATAGGAGAATTCAATAGTCCATGGTGTAGGAGAACACGAATCCATGACTGACAAAAGAAGAGTGGTTAGACTGCTACCTATACACAGAGATCCACAAAATCTTCTTCACATCTTTCCCTACTGAGCTGTATGAGTGGATTGCGAAGCTAGCAGATAGCCAAGGAAGGTGGAAACTCGATGGTCCTATTGTGTGGACCCCAGAGTTGGTGCAAAGATTGGAAGCATCAGAGGATAATATCACAAGCACTATTAATCACTGGCTCGATTGGATTATAGGAGGATTCATTACTGAATTCGTGGTAGACACTTCAGTCAGCTATAGCGAGGCAGAGAGACAATTCCTCAAAGGACCGCGTGGTAAGTATGTAAAGTCTCTGAATACTTGGATTAAAATGCTATTGTGTTAAAAGAGAGTTATGCAATAACCTTGATGTTCAGAGCTATGCGAAGTGGAAAAACCTACAGAAATGAAGGAAGTAAGGGACCAAAGAATAGCCCTTTGATTTCACCTCCGTTATGGGATGAGGAAGAGCTCTTGAAGGTCTCTCCATGAAGTGCGATCCATTTGATAAGGCAAAGGATTCCATGCATACCACCCCCACCCACACCGCCACTAGCTTCATGACCATCACCTCCATCTTCACCCATACCTCTTCTACCACCACCGCGATTCAATATGGCAAGCATAATAAAGTTGCCTGTGTACAAGGGATTGGGAAATGAAGATCCAGACCAGTTTTAGTTCATGGTAAGAGCCATATGGGAAGTGTTGGGAGTTACAGATTATCATATAAAGAAAGCGACGTTGGTCAGTGCTCTGTAGGATCGCATGTTGACCTGGTATATTAAGCATTCTAATGACAATCCGAATGCGGGAATCGTGGATATCAAAATTGCGCTAAATAAGGAATTTAGCAGGCCAAATTCAGAGGTGCAACTGATCATTGGATTCAAATAGATCACAATTCTACCAGGTGAGACTCCTTGGGAGCTAGATCAGAGTCTGAAGTGTATGATTAGCGAAGCTAATATGAATCTGACGGATGGAAAATACCGTGAATGGTTTGTAGCGTCACTAATTCCACATCTGAGGAGCGTGCTGTCGCAGTAGAAGTTAACAACTCGAGCATAGGCCCTAGAGATTGCGATGAGGCTTCATGAGACCCCAATGCAAGATCCTAACTTGGGAGTTCAACAGATCCGCACGCAGTTGAAAAACTTATGCCTTGAGATGCAGAGTCTGAAACAGGACAGGAAAGCTCGACCAGAAGTACGCAAAGAGGTGTGGTGCACAAAATGCAAGGGTCAGGGTCATGATAAGGACCACTATCCATTGTTCACAAATAACCTCATGGGAGGAGGACCAATGCCATTAAGACGAAAGGTGCAAGCAGGACCTAGTGCGACACCTAATTTCTGGTGTGCGATTTGTCAAATAGGTGGAAAGCATGCTACGAACAACTTTCATTTGTTACAAAAGTACACGTAGAACTTGCAACAGTTGTTCTGTAATTTCTGTAGCTCGCTAGGACACGATGAGTGCACTTGTAGAAGTTATGAGTTGATGATGGATAGAACCCCCACCTATAGAGTTTAGGCCGAAACACAACCCCTAAACCAGAACATAGGAGTGGCAGGAGCAGGATTTCAAGGGTGCGGACGGGGTCGAGGTGGAGTAGGAACTGGAAGAGGTCATGGACAGCTGATATGCTACAATTGCGGAGGGCTATGACCTTGTTTGATCATGAGACAGAAGATTTTCTTACATTAATAGCTAAGATACA
The DNA here is from genome assembly GCA_031772625.1 of Pinus tabuliformis. Taxonomy (NCBI): domain Eukaryota; kingdom Viridiplantae; phylum Streptophyta; class Pinopsida; order Pinales; family Pinaceae; genus Pinus; species Pinus tabuliformis. The sequence goes on from CM062811.1 coordinate 1,157,045,583, forward strand.
TGACAAGGGAGTGCTACCACCTCCCCTGACTTAGAACCTGAAGATGATGAGGTCTGAGCCACGTGAGGAAGATCCAAATGTGAACATTGTGCTCTGAAGTGGCATTACGATGGGAGGTGACAAAGGAAAACAACCCGAAGATAGTGCTTGGGTTTTCAAAGCTTCGATGAAAGAGGCGGAGTTTGATTTGGAGCATGCTCGAGAAACCTTTATGGAAGCTAAGAAGAGCTTCACTGATGCCTCCGATTTAGGAAGCAAGGATAAACCGGAGCCGAAGATGGACCCATATATGATCACGACATTCCTAGAAACATGCATGAAGTTACTGTGCGACAGTAAAGCTATAAAGGATTACACGAACTCATTAAAAGATGTGCTAGGATAGGGCCAAGAGAAACGCGCGTAGTCCAGAAGATTGGAAAGCATAAGGCAAGGATGGGGAGAGAAATGAGGTTAACTGCACAAATTGGAGAATATGAGATGGACCAAGTAATTCTAGATTTAGGATCGAATGTGAATGTTTTGCCCAAGCAGACATGGGAGTGAATGGGGCGACATACACTATAATGGTCTTCTATTCATCTGTGAATGACAAACCAGTAGAAGATAATACCTATGGGTAGATTGCAGGCAATTATTGTGGATATTGAGGGAGAAAGCGCACTAGCAGACTTTGAAGTAATAGAGATTGTTGATGACAATAGTCCCTACCCCGTGCTCTTAGGAATTGATTGGGCCACTGACATGAATGGGGTGATTAATCTAAAGAAGCGCAAGATGAATTTTGAGAAGAAGTCTCTACATGTAGTTATACCCTTCGACCCTGCGAATGGATTATGCTATACAGAGCTGGTGGGCGACTATGAAAGTGATAATGATTTGGACTGTATCTACCAAATAACCACGCGAGAGCAAGATTGGGTAAATACCACCATGGATAGATGGATCTCATGGGAGCACGAAAGCTCTGGTACATCGGATTCTGATGAGGAGATAGAGCGATGGCAGAACCGGTTACATGAGGTAACCACACTGAACTATACTATGATGACAAGATCACTATGCTGCATATCAACAGAAGTGAGGGATCTACCTACTTATGATGGGTTAAGTGAGCTAGATACTTTCCTAGATAAGTTTGAAAGGGAGGTGTCAGAAAAGAAACGTTTCCAGGCCTTGAACTGGGTACTATGCGCTACGCTCATGAGGTGGTGGGGTACACACAAAGGGAGCTTCGACGACTGGCACGAGTGTAGGAGGATGATGCACACACAGTTTGGGAAGCCTAGAGTATGATTGATAGAAAAATACAATGGGCAAGATGATCCGTGCATGCATCTGGCCAGGTGGATGCAAGCATATGGAAAACAACCTACGTGGATGCGCATGAACTCCACACTAAGAGGTATGGTAAATGAGCGTGTGTTGGGGGGAAGATGTGCATTTGGCTCTTAAGGTTGGATAGATAGTATGTGGGAGGAATAATCACACATAAGGTTATCCATGCAGAAGAAATTGATAAGGAGTACAACGCACTGAACATGGTATGCAACACACAACGAAGTGATTGGGACCTGCACATACTCGGAGAGACACCTTTTCAGTTGATCGATGGAGTAGAAACCATAATTCCTATGGAGTCTATTATGTCTAGTCTGCGCATAGTGGCACTCACAAGGGTAATATACCGCAGAGCCCTGGAAGAAACGCTCGCGCAGTTAGAAGAACTCAAAGAAGAATGGTTGGGACTCGATGAAGAGATCCAGCAGGGTGATCTTAGGCTCCAAGAACTCATGAATGAAAGAGTTCAGTTGAGGGAGAAAAGTGCCATGGCGGAAGCAGAAGTGAAGAAGCTTGAGGAAGGAATACAAAAGGACTTCCTTGATAAAAAGACCATGGTGATAAAGTAGGAGGAGCTTGATTACATTGATGAACTTAGGGACTACCGTCGAGAGTTTATCAACTTGATGCATTGGATGGGACCGTATGCTATTAAGATCAGAGATGGCAATGCAGTACAGTTGATGAATTTAAATGGTGAAATATTTCCAGGAAAAGTAAATGGTATTTGGTTGAAGTCGTATAAAGGTGGTTCAGCCACCTGACTAGCCACGAGAACCATAGTCTTAGTGCTCCAGGAAGCTAAAAGGAGGTGCGGGACTATAAACTACTATGCCCGAGAGCTACACAATGTCAGGACTGTGTGTAGTAGTGAGGTGTCATAGGGTCCACAACAACGCAAAGGTAGCTACGCTGCCACACAGGTTGGCTGGAAAGTGACCATTGCAGTCACTATTCATGATGTGATTCTTGGTTTCAGACCAAATGGAGTAGGCAACAAGCATTTAAGGCGGACTTTATGGGCTAGATTTGGGAAAATCTATCACCAAGGGAGCATTAATGGACCGGATTTGGGGGGAACGATCGAATTTGAATTCAAAAGGTGTTATAAATTGCAAAGGGCTGCGTAGCAAACAACACTTGGCAATTTGAGAATTGAGCTATTCCGTGCCCAGAGATTTATGAACCTAGATTTGTTTGATCTTTGAAGTTGAAGGTATTGTTTGAGCACTTACCTGAGTAATTGAGAGATTTGTGGAACAGTAATATGGTAGCTTCGGAAGAATCCATGGATATCAGAGAGATGACCGTTGAAGAGGCCACGTAGGCCATGACGATAGGAGATGCCCCAAAAACCACCAGGATAGTTGTAGAAATCCCTAAATCACCGTGCACGCTGAGGTCCAAGAAAGATAAGTAGCCTATGGTACTGGTGCGCATGTCCCCTAGAAACCTGATGAGAACTAAATTGACCATGGAAGAAAAGGGGAAGGCGATTAATTTGGAAGCTGATGAGGAGGAGGATGAAGAAATGGAGGAGGAAACCCAGGGTGCGGACCTTTTGACCAGACTGCCCATGTGTGTTCCTCTATGGAAGGGGAAAGAAAGGGTTCCTAAGGACCTAGGTGAGAGAAAAAGCTCTCTGTAGATTCTGCTGCTCCCCGATGATATCATTTCTGAAGGAGAGCACTTAGGATAGGTGCCAGATCTAAGGTTTGAATATTGGGATCTCGCAGACCACGAGAAATTCCCACACTTGGCAACCGCACAGCTAATGCGGCTGAAGAAAAACACAACGGCGGGAGTCATAGAGTTGGAGCCACACAAGTGGTTGCACAAAGTAGAGAAAGCAGGGTTGTTAAACCTACTTTGGGTGTTGCATTACCATCGTGCCCTAGTAACTATTTTTCTCATCAGGTAGCTGCTCTGCATGGTGCATGGTGGGTCTTTGTGGCTAGAGGAGCCCATCCCCATCATGGACCACCTAATCCACAGAATTACCCAACTCCCTTGCAAGGGGGAGGACCCAATGGATATTTCGGAGGGTAAGAGTAACGATCTGGCCATCATGGAGGCCATGAAGAAAAAATTCAAGCTGGAGAAGAAGAAGAGGGGGTACGTGATCTCTAGTATCAACAATAATGTGGTCAGAGTCACGACACAGATATTGGATGGCAAGGTTATGCGGAAGTGCCGCACAGATGAGGTGCCCACACCAGTGGTTACACTTACTGCACAGTGCGCAGAGGGGGTCCAGTTTAACTGGTCGGAGTACTTGTGCAAGGAGTTCCTAGAAAATTTCCACGAGGCACAGGAACAGGGGAAGACTTTCCACTATGTGTGGATTTTTCTACCCATAACCAATTCCCATGATTGTGAAGGATCTTTTGGAGGCAATGAAGTATGTTGCGTTGTGGGAAACTAAAGGCACACAGAGGATCAGAGACAAAAAAATATTCTGGGTGTTCATGGAGATGAACAACAGAATGGGGATTAACCCCAAGCTGCAGTTATCACCCACTATCTATAATAGTCTATAGAACTTCGTGGAGTTCAAGGCGGACTTCCATCATGTGTATATCAGGGCACACAATGACCTTGCGAAGAAATGGAATGATCTACCCTACCTGGCCATGGACGATGTCATATTCGTCGTTCTTGAGTCGTGGCTGCTGGAGTGGCGTGCTTCAGTTAGCTCCACGGTGGGAGTAGAGAAGTCTGCTACACAGAGTAAGAAGGAGGAGGCAAAACTGCGAATGGCATAGTTGACAGAGAAGAGAAGGAATGAAGCAGCAACAGCAAAGGCGCAGGTGGCATGGGACGCTATGAAGATAGCAACAGAACAACAACAGGTAGAAGCGAAGGAGCGTGAGGGTGAGAAGTTTCCCTCACCTAAATAGGAACCTGAAACAGAGTAAGGTGGCACTGACCCATAGACAACACCCACATAGCTGAAGTGATAGTGCCCAAGAGAGTAGGTGGGACTACAGAAGAATTCAAAAGCTTCCAAGACTTCTTTCGACCCAATCACCCTCATTGAGGGGGATCTACATGATATAGGGGAGATGGTGTGTGACGTCACCGCAGAGGCCCTCCAGTAGTTCATGGAGGAAAATTAGATGGTGTTGGGGGCCCTCCAAGCACAGATACAGGAGTTGCAGGTATGCACTCCTTAGGCTGGTACTCTGTCGACCAGCCTCGAAGTAGGCATGGCCACAACTAAGGAAATGTTGCGCGCCCACATAACCAAAATTACAGTGTTGCCAAAAGGGGCACTGGTTACAAAAAATGAGGCCGACAAGCCTATGGTTAGTTTGTTGAAGGGAGTTGGGATAAACATGGATGTGCTCCCACGAGAGACGCTCTATGTTCTGTAGGATGGAGTGACTGTAGAACTGTGAGTCAAGGAGAATCGCGCACTCTAGGTGATGAGTGAGCAACAGATTAATATGGAACAACTGAGCCTGCAATGCGATGAGGTTGTCACATAGAACAAGAAGCTAGTGCAGGTGGTCGAGGAAGCCTTCCAGATGGTCCCTGAGTTGGCCATCCCAGCAGAGGTGCGCATCCAGAGATTAGCAGCAGGGGTGTGTGAGACGAAAGAAGAGATGGCTAAGGTTCAGTTGGAGCTAAACCTTCATATAGTTGAGCTGCATTTGAAGGCGTAGCCTTCAACTCTGCCAAAAGTGAAAGAGCAGTGCACCAACGCCATTATAGTAGGAATAACAGAGATCAACAATGCAGTGAAGGACTGCACCAAACTTTTTGAAGAATCGTTCAAGGTCCTCACCACTTTGCAAGAGGACCAAAACATATAATGCCTGGAAACAGAGGTGTGTGAGCTACAACAATAGTATGATTACATAAAAGGGACCACGCAGACAGTGGCCCTTACACAGAGGCTCGCGCAGATGCAACAAGAAAAAGCACTCAAGGAGTAGGTAGACGCTACACGGCATAACGAAGTTGTCCTTAAGGCGCGCGTACAACCATGGATCAATGAGGTGTTCGTCATTACAACCTCGATTGAAGCCAAGCTTGCATAGATGTAGAGAATGGAGGAACAAGTGTAGGGTAGCAGTTCAGCTACAACAGTCTCTGAACAACGTGTCCAGGAAGTACAACAGACAGCTTCTTAGTGCGTTGTCAATCTTACAGCTATCTAGGCAGAGTTGGGTGGTCTTCACGTGAAGATCTTTGCACCAACAGAGTGACTCAAGGGCGAGTCACGATGTTTTTGTTGCAGGCTTTTTGGGCGCGGGATCCCCCAAGGGAAGTTTGGGGGCTTAAAGCCTAGATTTTGGTCAAAAGATGTAAATTTGATGTAAAGACTCCGCATTTTATGGGCACAGAGTGTGAAGTTTGTACATGAGTCATAGGGTTGTCCCCTTAATTTTGTAATGTAATGTCGGCTTTAGGGATCTAGCCATGGTCTGCGGACCATGGGATTGTATAAATAGAGAAAGGATCTAAGTTTTAAAAGAAGAGGAGAAGGGATCTAAGGATGGAGAATTAAGTCTTATCTTAAGTGTGGAGTCAAGTATTTGGGTCGTAGAGGAGGAGAAGGCTCTGCAACAGAGTGCACAAAGGCCTAGTAGTCCACAGTTGAGTGCACAGACCCTTGCAGCTGAGTGCGCAGGGTGAGTCGAGTTTGTAACCATTTAAGCATAAATAAAGAGAAGTTCCACATAATTCTGTGTATCTATTTCCTATTTTTATGCTTTGAGTATATTGGGTATGAATTGCATTTTCACTATTTATATGGTACGCGAACTTATATGATTGTGTTGATTAAGTAAATGTGATATAAGTATCTATTTACGTAAAGATAACTAACAATTGCAAGAAGATAAGAAAGATCCTTGGTGTAACTTGGGGAAATAGCTTAGATTGCTACCATAAGCAGCATGAAAGCACCGCAGCCCCTAATGAGGATTGCGCAAATGCGATCATAACAGATCGTGAAGGTATCATAGGTCAGGATAGTGCGTTAAGTGACTTGCACAAAGGTATTCACAGTTGGACTAAATTGACCCCTCAGACATCTCGAGGGTCCAAATACTTGGTTCCAACATCCCCCCATACTACTTCGGGTGAGACTTCAGTCTGCGCACTGTGGACTATTGCTGAATGGGCCAGTAGTGTAGGTATTTGTTTGGCTAATTAACTCTGAACCTGGGTCAGGCCCCAACAAGCCAACATGAAGTACTATGTAGATATGTTCGTGAACATGAAAGACATAACATTCTGACGGAAGCTCATGGAGGAGTCGCAGGCAGGCATTATGCAGGAAAAGCCACTACACAAAACATTTTTAGAATTGGGTTATGGTGGGCTACAGTGCAAAGGGAGAAAAATAATTTTGTCAAGCATGCGATGTATGTCAAAGGATAGGAAATCCATCCAAAAGAGATGAAATTCCACTAGTACCCTAGATGACCTTGCAGGCTTTTGATAAATGGGCAATTGCCTTTGTTGGCCTGATCAGTCCACAAGGGAAAAAGACTAGTGCAAGACATATCATCACCGTGAAAAGTTATTTGACAAGATGGGCTGAGGCAAAACTACTAAAGGATTGTAGCGCAGAAACTACTACGAAGTTCATTTTTGAGTATATATTGTCTAGATTTAGCTGTCTGAAGATTTTGATGAGTGACCAAGGGAAAAAAAAATTGAACAAGACAATTGAAGCACTAACCAAGGAATTCCAATTTTACCATCATGAGAGCACTCCCTATCATCCTCAGGAAAATGGGACAGTGGAAGATTTCAATGCAATTTTGGAAAATGCATTGACCAAGTTGTGAAACATAAACAAAGATGATTGGGACTTGAGGATTCCAGTGGTGTTGTGGGCATATAGAAGAACATGCAAGAAGTTGACTGGGAAGACACCTTTTAGGTTGGTATATGGAAAAGAAGCAGTTATGCCAGTGGAATACATTATGCCAAGTCTGAGAATTGTAACTGTCATAGATACGGAAGACCCCAACATGATGAACGAGAGAATGTCATAGATACTAGCTTTAGAAGAAGACAAATTCATAGTAGAATTCCATCAATAGGTGCAGAAGGCAGAGGAGGAAGCTTGACATGACAAGCACATCAAGAAGAAGATATTTTGCAAAGGGGATATTGTATTATTAAATGATAGTAAGTTTGTGAAGTTCATGGGAAAATTTAAAATGCATTGGTTGGGGCCATACATCATCATGAAAATTACAGATGGTGGTGATTTTTAGCTTGCAATATTAAATGTTCAGATGATTCCAGGACTTGTGAATGGTAGTAGATTGAAAATATATAGGGACGATTATGTCCCTGGACCATCGCATTGAGGAATTAAGGGAAGAAAGTCTTAGTGCCACCTGCAGTTGAAATTGAGCACAAGACTATAAACTACTCTGCAAGAAGGGACTTCACCGAGGGAAGATTGTTGCATAATACTTAGGAGTATGACGAATTTCATAGGACCTACCATGAAGAAAGGTGTTTGTGCTGAAAGGTAATTCAAACGAATTTAGCAAGAAATATGACCGTTGGAAGGAAAAAGGGAACTGCTAAAAGTAAATTATAGTTGAAGGGCGCGGGAGAAAGGAATTTATGAAGCACAACTGGATGTATCTAGCCCATACCTACATTAATGAACCAAATCTAGAACTAATCATGAGTCTGGGAATTCAAAATTTTTATAAAATCCACATCCCACGCCACATTTAATACTTTGTTTCCTAAGAGAGATCAGAAATTGTGCCTAAGTGAAGAAGATCTATTTCATGTCTGAGAGGAGCTAGGAAGAGTTGGTTGGAATATTCAAGAAGAAAGGGCTAGCTGGTATCATGGAGTGACAAGAAGGAAGGACCACAGGAGAAAATGTACCTATTTCCCGACGTGCTTAAAGTCTCCAAGGAAGGTGCTGCAGGCACAGCCGCAGTCACAGCCACATAAGACAAAGGAGAAGAGACCATCGAAGGTCTTTGTAGCAGAATTGAGAATGTCACCATGGAAGAAGATCCAGAAGGAAGTGTAGTCGAAGAACGCGGAGGACAAGGGAAAAAAGGAAAGAGACCGATGCAGCAAAAGGGACCTCAGTAGGTCCACAATAGTGAAGAAGAAGCTAAGTTTCATAGGAAGGAGACATAGGATGTGGAGACTCCCTCTGTGCTCCCAACGTACATGCCACTGATAAAACTAGGCGCATAGCTGGTTAAGGAGACAAAAGAAGGGAAATTTGCTACTTATATGCCGCTATTTCCAAAAGAGGTGCCTTTTAAAGGAGAAGTGTTGGGGAATATTCCCAAACTCAAATTGGAAGATTGTGATGTCAATGACAGAAGCACGTTCCTGCATTTTGAGCCCAGTAGGTACCTAAAGAAAATCCACTACCCGGAGAGCAGAGTTACAAGATTCGAGCCACAACAATGGGTTATGGGAGTGTAGAGAGCAGGAATTTTTAACATGCTGAATGTGCCACACTTCGATTGAAGCCCATTTAGTACAATATGTGTGTGATAGATCCTCGTACTAGTGCTTGATGATTTCATTTGGTTAGGGACGAGGATCTTGATTGATGAGATTCTCATTAGAAAAATAACAATGTTGCCATATCAAGGAAAGGACCCTACATATGAATTCATGGGTAAAAAACAAAGATAAGGAGATGGCCTAGATGATGAAATAAAAGTTCGGCTTAGTAAAGAAATCCCACAGATAGAAGATAAACTCCATCGAGGATCAGAGTGTGTGCTTCGCCGCGCATATCTTAGTAGGGAAAATCATGAGGAAGTGCAAAGCCAATGAAGTTCCTGTCATTAGTAGAAAAGTGCAGTGCAGGGGTCCAGTTCAACTAGGCTTCCTATCTATGTAAGGAGTTTTTAATAGATTGTAGGGAAGCATAGGAAGAAGAAAGGCCTTCCACTATGCTTGGTTGTTAATTCTTATTGCACGTATTGCATGGAAGGAGCTAGAAGATTCTCAATTTCCGATTGTTGAGGTGGATGTATGTGAAGCAGTGAGGTATTCTTCATTATGGTCTACAAAGGAGGCTATGTGTGCAATAGAGAACAAGATTTTATTTGTAGTCATGGTGATGAATTTGCATATGCTGGTGAATCATATCCCAGACTGTGACTGAGCCTGTACAAACAATATTGTCATATAGCGGAGTTTAAGGCATAATTTCATAGGGCATACATGAAAGAAATGAAGGAACCAACAGAGACATGGCATCCAACCATGCTTGGTAATGGAATATGATCTCCTCGTGGTAGTGCAATATTGGCCGGAGGAATGGATGACTCTACCTGATGGAGTAGTTGGAGGAGAGGGAGCAGAAAAAGGTACCTCACAGGGTGTGGGTACAAGTAAGGTGAATGTCGATGAGGAAACAAAATAAACAAGGGGAGGGCAAGAACACTGACACCACAGCACCACGGAGGTATTCGAAGATTCACCCTTTGTAACAAAAATGTGGCCAAGAAAGAAGCATATAGTAGATAAGAGTAAGGGTGTAGTGTCGCTTGCCCTCACCGATGGCGACATCGATGAGATAGGAGAGAAAATCCAAAGGATTAACACAAAGACCTGGGACAAGATTGATGATTGCTGCAAAGTGATCTTGGTTGAGGTACAACAGGGCATCGTGGCACTGAAGGAATTGCCACAAGCAATGAAGCAACCAGAGAAGGAAACCCATCCATCGTCACAAGAAAAGAGACTGGAAATGAGATTTGGAACGAGGATGTTACATGTGCTGGATGGGGCACTGATGTTTGAAGCAGTAACAGATAAAGAGCGAGCCAAGGCATGGTGCAGTGTCTAGATTAATGTCGTTGTTCTACCCCTCCAGGTGCTGCATGAATTTAGTCAAGGAATCACTGCAGAGATGTAGGAACAAGAGCAACATATGTTGTTGTTGAAATAAAAAGTGGAGTTAGAAAAATAAACGATGCAAAAAGAGCTAAAACAAGTGGCCATAGAAAGGGAGGAAGCAAGGAAGCAATGATAACAATTGGAGAAGGCCATTTCTAAGACTTACAACATAGTGCCAGATGTGAAGGTTCATAAGGATGAAGCACCCACAGAAAGGGTCGTGAAGCTTGCCCTCACGATCAAGGACTCAAAGAATGCTAAATCCAAGATGAAATTTTATTACGAAGCGAAGATATCAGAGCTACAAATAAGGTTTTAGCAAAGTATTCCACTAGGGGTTCAGGAGCAGAGACAAAGGGACCTCAGCGCAACATTGAAAGGGATAGCTGATACGATGGCATATTGTGGGAAGTTTCTCAATGACATGACACATATTTGGACCTAACTGTAGGAGGATCCAAATGTCTTGAAGTTTGAGGAATAAATGTAGGACAAGCAGAAGTGACACAATGAAATCTTGGCAGCTATGAAGACCTTACCATTATTGTAGAGGCTTGCCAACATTTCTAAAGGAAATAACCTCCATATGCAAATAGATGATCTGTGAAGGAAAGCATAGATCTTGTAGGAGAAGAATCAATCGTGGCAATAGGAATCCCTAGAAATTTCACAGGCATTGGATGAATGGCTGAAGAAATTGAAGAAAAGGGAAGCAAAGCTATTACAGAAGACCACTGGACCTACTATAGAAGCTTTGCTGATGGAGGCGCAAAAGGAAGAAAAGTTGATGGGAGAAACACTCACACATTACAACACAGTATACAATGGGATTGCAACAAAGATCAAGGGCGTTGAATTTGAGTGACTCGGGATGAGTCACAAGTGAGTGATGGGGGCATGTTGGGCATGGACCAACTTGGTCCAAATTTTGGGTTAAAGACCCCACAAAAGAAGTAGAGTAGCACGTGGAGCTGGCGAAGATATATTCATCGCGCAAAATTTTAGCGATTTTGGGAGGGGATAAAGCTGTTATTTTGTAACAAATATCAAGTATTAGTCTTTATTTAATGGATCCACGATATGTGGATCATGGTTTTTGTATAGATGAATTGTATAAAAGGATATGTAATACCTTAGAAAAAGGAAATGGAGAGAAGAAAGTAATGAAATATCATAAGTGAATCTATGTTTTCATGTTTGTAGTTTGTAGTTTTGGAGAAGGCTCCATAGCTGAGTGCATGAAGACCTTGAAGAGTTTGCAACTGAGTATGTAGACCACCTGCAACTAGGTGCACATGTCATAGAAGTGAATGTAATTGAAGATCTGTTTAATAAAGAAGAAATTTTGGCAAAATATTGTATCTCTATTTATGCTAATTGTCTATTGTTATGTATATGATTATTTATTCTTTTCACTAGATTATATGAAGATCTGTAAGATATACTATTATGTGTTAGAGTTTATGCATTTATGTAAACTATTCATCTGCATGAATTTCTTATGCATGCGAATTTATAAGATTGATATACAATAGAAGTAAATACATGGTGCCACTTTGTGGATATCACTTTGGTTGCAGAACCTTGGTTCTGCAACCTCCCATAACTGCTTCGGGTGAGACTGTGACTTGGTTGTGGGTCATTGTCAAAAGGGCTAGTAGTTAAGGGTTTTTTTGGTGTGCAACACACTCTGAACCTATGTCAAGCCCCCTCAAACCAACACCAACCCTTCCACAATCATGTGCAGATTTTCTATTTGGAAAGGAAGTTGTACCAATCCTGCCTTTAGCTTCACTATCAAGGCACAATTAAAAATAATCTCAACCATTTGGATCATCAACACATGTTTGGAACTTTGGAGAGAGAGATCTCCTATAATAACTAGTTAAGAGAATTCAAATAACTGTACAAAAGAATAACACATGAAAAAAAAACTATGATTGTAATTATGGATTTAAACCTTATAAAAATTTTCTCAACCAATGGATACGTTGGTTAGAGAAAATGAATATCAATAGAAGAAGTGTCACTAAGTGTAAAATCTAAGGGATTTCCACCTTGGATGGGTAAATAAAAATAATCCAATATAGAATTTATAATTATCATAATTATTGAAATGTTTTTGGTACTTGTGGATGCATTGTAGAGGTAACACTACTAAATACTTCTCTTTACTACCTTCTCTACAAATTCCAGCTCGCTTCTTTGATCTTCACGGACAACAACTTCCTTATTTGAGTACAGGATTGAAGGACCTAATGATAAGACTCATTCGTTTATTTTAGATTTGTAGAGTGTTAATAGAAGATGGTTTGACTAGTGTTGGCTGATAAAAGGTGCCTTTTAAAACTCCTAATTATCCCACATTAATCATCAACCCGGGCAAGTCCTCTTATTTCAAGAGTGTACACAGTATGTGGCTACTATAAATTCAGAGAGTAATGTTTCCTAAATTTGTAGTATAGATCTTTGACACACGAGTAAATGGATGCATCTAATAAACTCAAATTAAAATTATTAAAGGAAATACGACATCTAGCTTCAGAACTCAATCCTCTACTGAAATCAAATCTTACACAAGTAATTCAAGTAACAATAGCATCAGTTGAGATCACAGTAGCAATAACTCATCTCTTATTAGCTAATTCAATCTAAACTATACTTAATCTCTATAAAGCAATCAAAATAGGAATGATATCAATTTTGAGAGTCCAATAGATAATCAAACTCTTACAGCTGATTAAATCAATGCGATTCACTATATAGATAATTTACTCTGTAATAAACATAACTCGAATCAAATGACAATGCTGTAAATTATAAATGGAACATACACTACTTCAATACAAGGAAGTGATAAACAACGAATAAAATAAACTCACAGAAACGGGAAATTATCAAACCAACCAAACTTTATGAGAATCAAAAATATAACACAAGAAAGGAGTTAAATCCACCAAAGATCAGGCCCTTAGCTGCCAACGAACATTGCTGAGCTACTTCAGATAATGCGAGGGAACATCAACTTCAATTATATATTAATCATCGAACTTAAGTAGCATTACAATATAATTGTGTTTTCCAACAGCGCAAGTCTGTAATTAAATTTACAACTTGAAAAACAACGGAGATTCCTCCCCTTTCTTCCTACAATCGCTTTCTTTTATAATATGAAAGGGGTAAAGGGTAAATGGTAAATGCGATCCCTCAGGATCTCTCGATCCTGAGGGATTCGCAACCGATTTCTAACTTCAGAAACCTTTCCTATTTCACGCTGATCCTTCTAATTCGCCCTTAGCCTTGTCCACAACTGACGCATTCCTTCCTTTTTTTTGTTGAATTTTGTTGTTCCAACATCAGGGAACAAAAATCGTTCCTTTTGTCGCTTTCCTGCATAAAGAAGGGTAAAAGTTAGCTAATTCGTAACTGCAAATAATTCCTTCATTTCTTACCATAATTCCTCAATATATTAGCGCATTAAGATATGAAAACGATAAGAATCAAGGAAAAAGGTAATGAAATTAATAGTAAATACATACCCATTTCGTAACTCAACATATTCCCCTGCTTACCCTGTTTCATGTCCTCATGAAAAGTAAGTAATTCTGATGGAGTGTAGTTAAAGAGTAGGCTGGAGAAGGAGCATCCAAAATTGGTCTAAAACCATGATTTTGATCTAGGAGCACAAAGGCAGACCCTTCCTTTCTTTCAGGCAATTCGTAGATAGCCCTATAACCTTCAGAAGGATACCAAATGATGGGACTACGAAATCAACATCCTAACCAATAGGGTCCCTCTCTCAAAATAAGGTTGCTATAGGTGACAAAACGGGTTGCAGCTTCTTTAAAATTTATGTAACTAAATGGCTCCCTATCCTGCAAACTACTAATGGAGATCGTCCACCTGAGCTTGGATGCAACCAGAAAACTTTCTTGAATGGATTGAAAATATGATATGTCGTTCTATACAATCTCCTTATGAATAGGCCCTAAAATTTTAATCGCCCCTTCCCTTGTCATCAGACTCTTATGGTTGGCAAGCATTTGCAAAGGGTGCTTGGGTTCACTTGTTACCCAAAGATCCAATCCATGCTCTTATTTTTGGAATGCGTTATGAGCTTTGAACCATTTATGTTGATTAACTGCAAACAAGATAAAGGCCTAGAATTGAACATCTCCCATAAAAGGGTTAGGGTTCTTTTCCATCTCGTCCTCTAATACAAAATTGTGCAGGTAAAATTCACAAAGAAGCCTTTGAACCTTTACACCATGTTGTTTGCAGATTTTTATAAAATCTTCAACTGTTTTTAATTCAATTGGTTTTCCAACTCTCACGGCTTTAATTTTCAACATAAAGTATCGTTTTAACAAAAACAAGGCATAATTAGTGGTGGGAGACTTGCATGCCAAGACATCTATATATAATGAGTAGGTGGTGTCTATCCAACCTATGACCCTATCTAGTTTGATCTTGATTCTCTCTATTTTATCTTCTACCTTTTTGTATCTGTCAAAGGTCTCGCTCTCTGTTACATTCATTTCCCAAAGCTGTCTTTACAGCTCTTGATATTTTTGTTGGGAAACGGTTTCTTGTTCAAGCCATTCTAACGTGAGCCCAGCCTATGCTAATTCTTCCTAAAAATTCAGTATAATGGGGTCATTATGTGTCATGACATCTTTAGCTTGTATGCTTGTCTAAGTGCTTATGCTATGAGAAAGGATGTTTTCTGTCTGAATCTCTTTATTATGGGAAGTCCAAACCTCCGTCTGAGTAACCCTTCTATATGAGGGTACATCCTCTATCTAAGTAGCTACATCTACTAAAATTGCATGTTTTTCCTCTTGAATGATGACTGGTTGAGTGGGTATGGGCTCAGTTTGGGTCCCTGTAGCCCTTCCTTCATATAACTTTTTCTGTACAGCCACGTTTATTGTCTCTGGGGTTTTATCTGGAACCTTTCCCGCTGATATTTCTTTTATTTTTCTTTTGAGCCTTTTGACTATTTTGCAAAGCTTCTGTTGTTCTTTCCTAAGTTTTTTCAATTTGGCTCTATACTTTTTCGAAGGAGAAACTATTTTGCTGATAGTCTCGTTGATAGTTCTTGCTCATAAAGAGCCTGGTTGCTCACCCTGGCTCTGTTCTAAAAGGACCGTGTCTCCTGATTGATTATCGGCTTCCCGAATTATCTTTGTCTCTACTTCTTCTTCTTGGCCTATGTTCTCTATGCTTAGGCCTACCTAGCTTTTTTCAACTAGGAGCATGTCACCAGATTAGTTCTCTACTTCCCAAATGGCCTCTGCATCTATCTCCGCTTCACGACTTGCATCTTTTGAGGGAGATAGAATTTTGGTATTGCTAGAATTCTGAAGAGATTGGGTTGCTCCTAAACTAAGATTCAGCGGGCTTTTAGGCTACATGTAATAATTCATGTTGGCCAAGACCTGGGCCAATTCAAAATCATGCAAAAAATCACCTTGGGGACTCATGTTTGGTGTTGAGGGAAGTCCCAATTCATTTCTTTGTTCATCTCCAGAATGCCCTATTCCTTCCTCATGGTCTGATTCAGGGTTATCCTATCCTTCTAACTCTAGCTGCAAGTATTGTTCACTTACTAGGCTAGATAATTCTATGGGTTGACTGACACTACCTTGAGGATTTTCAGGTGCTCCTAGTTTTGACCTCAACCTTGTGGATCGTCTGCGCTTTTGAGGTATGTTCCTTGAAAGGGCAGTCCTCTTCCTTTTTGGAACAGGGTTAGGTGCTGGTAGGGCTAAACCTCCTTTGAGAGCTAATATTAGATCATCCCAGCTTGATTGTTGTTGGGCGAGGTTATAGCTAACTATTAGCCTGATCAGACAGTGGTGGCTCACTACAGTTTCTATGTGTTGGGACCGTCTCAGCCTCTCGGTAGTGTCATGCAGTAAAGAATTCAAAAATGTAGGTAAATTAACAGAGCACTTTCGTTTTAGAACTTTTAAAAGTTTGAGTTGATGTAGCCTTACCACGTCTTTACGCCCGTCACATGTAATGTAGTTCTAGGCAATTCATGCTAGTTCTCCCCATGGTTCTCCAAGAGAAGATGGCCAAATTCCTTTGCCCTTTTTTTCAGCTCCTGTCCTTCATCCCTAAAAGGCTCGATAGCATCATGCAGCTTCAACTGCTTGCCAGCCCATACTGGTCCTTCTATTGGTAACCTGAATACTTCTGTTATCATAGTGTCTGATACAATGATTTGCCTTCCCCTTACCGTGGATTGTCCATTCTGTAGATTCCGTAAGAATTCGATGGCAATTTCTTCGTTGGGTGGTTGAAATATCGTAAAGTATGTTATCCATCCTGCTCGAGCTAAAATTTCCCTGGCTTCATCGGAAACAGCCAATATTAAAGGTTCTCTGCACACTTTTCTTCCTCCCATAATGCTTGAATTCTGCAAATGATAAGTGTAGCAGGGAAAGCACAACGATGAATATATCTGAGTGATGGAACAACAAATGGTTGTAATAGCTCTATCAGGTGATACTTTATAAACATAAATACCGTTATTGAGGGCTGTTATAATACCACATGCTCTGTGATCATGGAATGTTGTATCATTTTGCAAAATCAAATAAAAAGATGACAGCACATGCATAAGTACACTGGAGGTCCCCACCCCCTTCGAAATAATAGGTCTCCTACGATCGAATGAATGAAAGGATAACACGCTGGCAGCGAAGTACAGGGGTGCTGGATTGGCAAGGTACGCATATTAATGAAAGGAGCATAAAGGATATTGGAATGGTGAAATCAAGGCATGTACCAAGAACTATCAATAAGTGATAGGCTGTCGTGATGTGATATGATAAAGAAAAAGGGACAGCATACGTAGGAAATAATACTTTACTGTCGTTATTCCACTTAAACCTATTGTGATTGATTAAAAAAAAAATATTCATGCATAAAGGTTCAAGGTACGTTAGGGACATAATCTCTCCATAGAAAAGATAAAAAGATAAGAAGAGGGTATTATAATAACTATTGATGTAAAATAAAGCTCCAATACCATCAACAGAGCTTCTGTCGCCTGCAGGTGTTCATAGCCTCGACAAAGTTTCTTTCTAACCTTTGGGAACCATGGTCCTCTATGTATAATTGGGGAAGTGCCTTATGATGTCCATAGTAGAGGCCAATGTGCTGGCATGGTAACCAGGTAAACACATTGCCATTCACTAGGAAGTAGCGAAAGTTGTCAGTCCACTTCATGATGAGACCTCCTGTTTCCAAGGACTTTGATTGTTTATGCATCCATTGGATCATATCCCTGGTGTGGTGGTCATAGTGGGAATGCCACTTCACTCCTTCCTTATGATCATGGTAGGCTGGCTCGTGATGAGACCCCCTATCTTCCATCTGTGGAAAAAATCATAAAACTATTAGTGAATATATATATATATATATATATATATATATATATATATATATATATATATATATATATATATATATATATATAGATATTATTAGTATATATATTTTTTTACAATCCCCATTTCATACATAGAGGGTGGCTCATCACGCCTTAAGAGTAGGGATGGCAGAAGAAGTTTGAACATATCAATAGAAAAAATATACCCATAATCTTATTGATAATACGCAGAGAGAGTTATACAGGAAAGGGGGAACCAGTTGGTACAGATAATCAATCGGTTTGGTTTATAGTGGAAATGAGGACAGTGAAGTGATATAGATAACTATGTCCTTTATTTTTCGATCATCACAAAGAAATATTGTTAAAGATGATAGTATTCAAGATATTTTCCTGTTCCACTGGACTCCATACTTGTTGTCCTTAAATACGTATTGTACTTTTCATGCCATTAAGGAGGATCATAAAGAGTGAACTGGGATGGTATAGGGATGATTATGCAAGGAAGAGAAAGAGGATGTTCTCAAAAATATTCACAAAGTGTTGTTCCTTGAAGGGAATAGCAAAAGAAAAACCCACACAAAAAGTGTTGTTCCTTATAGGGAACAACAGTTGTTCCCTGTAAGCAATGGAAAAGAAAAATTGCAAAAGATGTGTTGTTCCTTATACGGAACAACAGTTGTTCCCTGTAGGGAACATCAAAGAAAACAGATGAAAAACAATGTTGTTTGTTGGAGGGAACAACAAAGGGAATACATACGAAAATTGATGTTCCCTATAGGGAAAAATAGTTGTTCCCTGTAGGGAACAACAAGGGAAATACATGCTAAAAATTGTTGTTCCCTGTAGGAAACAGCAAGAGAAAATGTACGCAAAAATTGTTGTTCCTTATAGGGAACAACAAAGAAAAATATACACAAAAATTGTTGTTCCCTGTAGGGAATAACAAGAAAAAATGCATGCCAAAATTGTTGTTCCTTAGAGGGAATAGAATTTGTTCTCTGTAGGGAAGAGCAAAGCAAAATTCACACGAAAATTGTTGTTCCTTGTAGAGAACAACAAAGAAAAATACACTTGAAAATTGTTGTTCCCTATAGGGAATAGCAAAGGAAAATACACACGAAAGAGTGTTGTTCCCTATAGGGAACAAAAGATGTTCCCTGTAGGGAACAACTATTTGGTCAATTTAGTGTGTCCTAAATTGCTACATTAATTATCAATCCGGGAGTCGTAAACTGAAGAAGTGCAGTGCACTATATGTGCAAGATAGCCTCTTTCTTATATTTTTGTAGTTTTTAAGTTTTTATTTTGTTTTGGGGGTTTTTTTTTATTTTCTTTTATCTCCTAATGTGAATGGAATTCCTATTCCTGAGTCTCGAGAAGGAAAGTATGGTTATAGATTTTAAGGCGATTCTGCCCTCTATAATGGTTCCCAAAACTTAACACTTCAGAAGGTCTTAGAACATACTAGTGATGAATGTAGTACTTGAACAAGAATGAGAATGTGCTGCTATTTGAAACAAGTAAATAATGTGTTGTGATTTAAAACAAGTAAACAATGAACTACTGATCATGAAACTATCATCTCTGTTATTGTCTAAATATAAAAAAATGATTTAAGCTACTACACTCAAAGAAATAAAAAATTGCAAGGAAAGTAAAACTAAAATCAAATTACACATTCATAATTCGATCCCTCGCCAGTAGTCCAGCTATGGCTTTCGGAGGTAACCAACAATGATATGAGAAATTTAATATCTAATTGCAGAAAAGTAAAACTAAAATCAAATTACACATTCATAATTCGATCCCACACCAGTAGTCTAGCTATGGCTTTCGAAGGTAACCGTCAATGATATGAGAAATTTAATATCTAATTGCAAAAAAGTAAAACTAAAATCAAATTACGCATTCATAATTCGATCCCTCGCAAGTAGTCTAGCTATGGCTTTCGGAGGTAACCATCAATGATATGAGAAATTTAATATCTAAGCTAACTAATAAAGCAAGGAAACAAAACTGAAATCATCAAAACAGAACTGGAATTAAAAACTAGGAAAAGCAAAGTCAACGGAGAATTAATCCCATGTCATTAGTAATTGTGAAAATTATATGCAGATGCCCGAGCTGCCTACTCTATCCTGAAACATACATGCACTGATCAGTGTTATACAAAGCTATAAAATCATGAACAGAAGTGGAATGTTAATACCATGACAATTGAAATATACACATGTGGAATATATGCAAATGGAAATAAGAAAACAATGCAGGAAACTTTACAGAAACAAGAGAAACAAAACCTCAGTGTACAAGGGCCCTCTGCACAGCCTCGATCAATAGGCTATCAATCCAAGATTACGTTCACACAATCTTGTAGAAACAGAGTCTTCTCATATATTTCATAACACAGTTACAACAATAAAACTAGTGTCACGGCACAGTGGGCTTGGACAACAAAAATTACATTCACAAAGACTATGACTAGCGTTATAGAAACCCGTTATTTATAACAAGGTTTACATAACTGTTTTCTTGTAGAACTGCATGAACAGGGGACACGTAAAAGACAGTGTCCATGGATTTAGCGTACTGGTTGTCGAAAATATTAAATCTATCAACTTGTGGTTGTTAGATTCTTGTCATGGGTCAGTCTACAGGTGGCAACAGACCCCAGAGAGTTAGGAACGGCCAAGCATCCTTCAGAATCCTTCACGTGCTGGAAAACAGAGTCTGGCTGCCGTAGGACTCTTACGTAGGACCACCGTTTGACCACCACTGACCACAGCTTCCCTTGATTATTTTGATTGAACCAATAGGACCTGATCCATGTCCAAGTCATTTCTAACTTTCCCATGTGGCTTGTTTTGCCTGATGACACCTGCAACATAGAGTTTAACAAAAATAGCTACGGAAAGTTGAATCAGCTGCGGAAAGTGACTGGATTTCGCAGCTAATGAGAAAAATCTAGTTCAAATAGCAAACACAAAAACATAGTCAGAAAAATACTTAAATGCTCTTTTAAAATCAATATGCAATGATATCTGATAGCTTATGGAGTGCTGGTGAGGGAAAAAGTCTAGGAAAAATGTGTAGGAGAGGTGAAATTTCAAAGCTCCACGTACCCCCACTGTGAAGGTGTTGCATGTCCCCATGCAACAAAAATTTTGATCATCCTCCTTCAGTTCATGTGTTCTGAGACCTCTGCCAATACATCTAGCCTTCTTTTCTTCTTTCTTGGGACCACTACCATCCTCGGCTTCCTCATTATACACCTGAACTTGAGGTTGATGAGAGCCCTGTTCAACCTTCTATTCTTTCTCTTTAATTTTCTATTTTTCTTCTACCATAGCCCAAGATGCAACATGGTGTTGTCATGAATGATCTTATCTAGCCTGCTTTGTTCCTTCAATGTCATTTTCATTTTTAATGTGTCTATTTAAGACCTCTAGCTCAAAAACTTCCTGTTTCAGTGATTGGATTTGAGCTTCTTGAGCTGTATTAGGCTAGGCAGATGAAGTGGCTGGGTCTCCAGCCGTTTTCTCAAAGGACTCTATATAATCATACATTTCTTACTGGTTTGGGTCTATCTCAGATGTGGTCTTTCTTGGGCTGACCCCAAAATCCTGTTGAGAAGGGTTGATTTCAAAATCTGGCCGAGAAGGACTCATTTCAAAATCTGGTTGAGAGATAGGAGTATGGTGGGGACCATGGCCAGGAGGGATTGCTAAAGGTTGCTCTGGTGTTTTCCCTCCTAAATCAATAAGTGGGGTCCTTTAGTTTGTATTTTTCTCAACTTCCCCTTAAGTCTAGAACTTCTCCTTAATTTTTGTGGACTGGTGTCCTCTTTCTTCCCACTCTATTTTTCTTTCCCTTTCTTCTTTGCTACAGCTGACTGTTCCTGAAGGTAAACTAGTCTTTCAAATAGTATTTGGTGGTCTTCTTCTAATGAAGGTTCTAGATTTTGATGCACAACATCAATACTTCTTTTCCCTTTTGATTTTCTTGGCTTCTTACCCTCAGTCTTTTCCTTCCTACTTTCAAATAGGCTTTCTTCCCTACTATTTTCTTCAACTATGTTAGTAGGAGTATCTTGAATTTTATCACTTGTTCTCTTTCTTCTGCTTCTTCTTGATGTGCTGCTTTCAGGGGTTTCCTGTCAATCTTTAAAGAAATTTCTGACCAAAAACTGCTCCCATGTGTCCTTTTTTTCTTTTAATTGTTTTTCTATCAAGATTTTCACAAGGCCGTGGTGATACAAGTGGGGTTCTACGTCCCCCAAATTCTTTTGGACTATGGTGGACATTTTCTTCAGGCTATTTAGCAAGAAATAGGGCAAATTAAGAGTTTGGCTCTCTAGAAAATTCATCAGCAGGTGGGTGTGATACATGTACATTGACCCAAATCTCCCCTCACAGGTAATTAATTTCTGGATTATTAATAGTAAACTAGCCCATTTCTCTTGTAAAGCAGAGACAGGGATTCCTTTATTAAAGATGGTTACATCCATACCTAGATTTCATAGGATAACCCTACATGCTCTCTCGTCAAAGCTCTTATTTTTGAACCACCGTTCTCCCTTCTGTGGAAGTTCAGTTGCAGCTACTGTGAATGCCTCCATGACTGTGAATTTAAGGTCTCCAATCTCCGCTTCTATGCCATCAAAGGACCTCGCAAAAGTCTTCGTAGCTTCCTTGTTGTAGCCTTTGAATTTCTGAATAAATTGTAACCATCGGGCCTTCCTTAGCATGCTTTTCACTTGCAGATACCCTTCCATAAATTTGGGCCCTTCCGATTCTGCTCTCAACAGAGGACCCATTCTTTCCTCTTGTCTTCAAACGTCTGCATGGGTATTGGATGAACGGAGGTGAGATGGCTGGGTTAGTGGGAGATGGACAGGATTTATGGAAAAAACCAGTGGTTGTAAACGGAAAACAGAGAACAGGTAGCGGGAGTGAGTTTATGTAGTGGACCAGAGGCTTATGTGAACAGGGTAGGAATATAAACACAATTTGAATAGGATAGTAGGGGAGTAAAATGAGCCCGATAGAGTTTTAAAATGAAGTAGATGTAAACATGTTCAAGAAATGGTTGTGGAATTTATGCGGTGAAGAAAAGCCGTGATCAAATCAACCACATCCCATAATTACAGGTGGAGTGTCAAAGTACAGCCGAACATGAGTTAAAACCGGAGGTTTGATCGTGAGGCCGTTTGAAAATAAATGCAAGGCTTGTGGAGGAATCATATAGAGGTCATGGAATGGTTATGGAGATATCAACGCCAATCATTGCATATAATGGAGCCGTGGTTTCAAAACTATGTAAAATGTGCTTTTAAATGCTATTTGAAATAAATCTTACCCATACCTTGGAATTTTTGCCATTTTTCGTCCACTAACCTTTGATCAGCTACTCCTTTTTGATGCTTTTAGGTGCCTCATATCTTCAAAATAGGTCCTTGGTCATACCTGCATTTGATTTCATGATCATTTAACTAACATCTGACTGTCAGTTTTGAAAAACAGAGTGATGGCTGCGGAAACTGCTTCTGGCTACGGAAACTGACACAACAATCATATGATTGAATGGAGATGGATAAATGATGACTGACTGAATGAAAATGGTCATGAAAAAAAACTTTTATTGGCGGAATGAAATGAAATGGATGAAATGGAGTGGAATGAAATGAAGTGGAGTGGAATGAAATGAAGTGGAGTGTCACAAAACTGTGAAATGAGAGAGAGAGATTTTTATTTTTTTTTGGAAAATATAGTATGTCAGGAGTTTCTAATTTCCGCCCTGTATTTTTTGTATAGGACTACTAATCAGTGATTGGTTTTCAGGCTTACACACACACACACACACATATATATATTAGAAACAGAAAGGAACAAAGGCTAGGCTAGTGGAGAAGAAGGATTCTTCTTCACCAGCCTTATTGCAGAACTATCTTGAAAGATTTTGACAAATTCCTCTTTTGAGAGTGGTTTATGATAGATCTTTAATCTGTGGCCATTCACAATAAGAGGAGTTTGATGTTCATCAATGGTTTTGATTCTTACCGCTCCATTGCTAAAGATTTTGTCAATCTCATATGTCCCAAGCCAATGAGTCTGAAATTTTCCTTTAAAATCTTTAAACTTGGAATCAAATAGCAATGCCCAATCTCCTTCTTGAAACTTTTTCTCCTTGATGTATTTGCCATGCCACTTAGCTCTTTGATATTGAACTAGATCAGTTCTTAGGATTGCCTCTTGTCTGATCTCATCTAGCTCATTCAACTGCTCCATTCTATGCTTTTTGGCTTCTGATAGATCCATTCCCAACTGAACTGCCATCTTAAAAGTTTTGACTTGGAACTCAATGGGGAGTAGGACTTCTTTCCCATAAAAAAGTTCATAAGGAGAATGTCTTGTTGTATTCCTCCATGTAGTTCTGTAGGCCCACAAGGCTTCAGGAAGCCTTTCTGCCCAATCTCTTTTGTGTAGATGAACAGTTTTGGTGATGATGCCTTCAATAACTTTGTTTGTAGACTCCACTTGGCCATTTGCTTGCGGATGGTAAGGAGTAGATTTTTTGTGCTTGATTTTGTATTCTTCCATCAGCTTCTCCACCAGGTTGGATGTGAATTGACTTCCCTGATCTGTCACAATTTCTCTTGGAACACCAAAGCGAATAAAAATATCCTCATAAAGAAAACTAACAACTGAATTTTCAGTAGCAGAAAGTAATGTTTTGGCTTCTACCCATTTAGTGACATAATCACTACATACCAATATATACTTTCTTTGTTTAGATGGTAGATTAATAGGTCCAATGAAATCTAAAGCCCATTTTTCAAAGGGTTCAATGAGTATCTGTGGTTGCAAAGGCATTTCGTTTGAAAGGGTAGGTTTCCCTACTCTTTGGTAGCTGTCACACCTTTTGACATATTGTTTTGCATCTTTGAAGAGGGATGGCCAAAAATATCCTAAAGAGAGGATTTTATAGGTTGTCCTTTTGTCAGCAAAGTGTCCGCCGCATGGTTCATCATGACATGCTTTGAGGATATCAGGAATTTCATCTTCCCTAACACATCTTATGATCACAAGATCTGGCCCTATTTTAAACAATTCGTTAGAAATCCATGAATATTTTGAACTCTCCTGAATAATCTTTCTTCTTTAACTAGGAAATAAATGTGGAGGTAGTTTCCTTGTAACCAAATAGTTAGCTATATTTGCATACCAAGGGGTCTTAGTAGTTACTGCAAATAAATATTCATCAGGAAACTTATCCTCTACAGGAGAATCTTCTTTAGTATTCTGTATCCTAGATAAGAAATCAGTTACTGTATTTTGTTTCCCTAGTCTATCCAATACAGTAATATTGAATTCCTGTTAAAATAGGAGCCATCTTGTAACTTTGCCATTAGTAAAAGGGCTTTTCATTAGATATCTAATCGCAAAATTATCAGTATGAATAAAAGTTTCATAGCCTGTTATATAATGTCTAAACTTATTGATTGCATGAACAACAGCTAAGAACTCTTTTTCAGGTACAGTATAGTTCAACTCAGTGGGAGTAAAATTTTTACTGGTATAGTAAATTGCATAAGGAACTAAATCTTTTTGACCCAACACAGCTCCTAGAGTTGTATATGAAGCATCTGTAGAAATATGGAAAGGAAGTTTCCAGTTTGGTCCTCTCAAGATAGGCGCTTCAGATATTATTGTTTTCAAAGTTTCAAATGTTGATTGACAATCGAGATCCCATTTGAATTCACAGTCTTTTGTAAGCAGTTTGAAGAGTGGAGATGCTATTTTAGTGAAGTTTTCTATAAATCTTCTATAGTATCCAATAAATCCTAGAAAACGTCTAACATCGTTTTGATAATTTGGAATAGGCAATTCGGAGATGACTTCAACTTTTGATCTATCAACTTTAATCCCATCCCCTGAAATATGATATCCTAAAACAATACCTTCAGTAAACATCATAAAGCATTTTTCATGGCTTAATGAAAGGTTTGTCTCTTTACATCTTATAAGGACTTTTTCCAAATTTTCTAATGCTTCTTCAAACGAATTACCATAAACTGTAAAATCATCCATATAAACCTCTACACAATCGTGGATTAGATCAGAAAAGATTCCTAGTACTGCTTTTTGGAATGTTGCGGGTGCATTACATAATCCAAAAGGAAGCACTCGATAAGAAAAAGTTCCCCATGGACAGGTAAATGTGGTATTGTCCTAATCCTCAGGTGCTACCTGAATTTGATTATAACCATTAAAACCATCCAGAAATGAAAAGTACTTTTTTCCTGCTAATGCATCTAATACTTGATCGATAAAGGGTAAAGGAAATTGATCCTTCAAGGTTTCTTTGTTCAATTCCCTATAATCAATGCATACCCTCCATTTACCATTCTTTTTAGGTATTATAACCAAAGGAGACACCCATCGGCTATCTGAAATTGGATAAATGAAGTTTACATTTAGTAGTTTTTGGAGCTCTTCTTTCACTATCTCCCTAAGATTTGGATTCATCCTTTTCTGAGGTTGTTTTATTGGTCTACTGTTTTCCTCAATATAGATATGATGATGCAAGTATTAGGGTCAGTACCTTTCATATCAGTATACTCCCATGCAAATGCAGTAGAATGTTTTTGCAAGATTTTGGTTAGCTCTCCCTGTTGTGATTTTTCCAAGTTTTTGTTGATATTCAATGTTTTCCCTGGAAAAATCTCAATGGTAGAACTACCAAAAACTTCCTTAGAGTAAAGAGACATTTGTCTTGATGATAAATACTCAATGTCAGAATCTAACTGAAATTGTGTGTGGTCATATTTTGAAGATGTTTCAAAATTTTCTAATGTGTTCAGAATTTGACTATCTTCACTGATTTCAGAAATGGTAAAGACAGGTTGTATAGTGTCCTCATCATCAACCCATTCATTGTCTCCTATTTCTGTAATTTCTTTTGCTGGAGGATACAAAATGAATTTCTTTGTTGAACTACCATCAGAAATGTACATATCCCCAGATCTACAACTAATGAAAGCATCAGCTGTGGCTAGCCAAGGTCTTCCTAAGATGAGTGGGTGCCCTCCTAAATTACTCTTGGGAGTCAAAATCATGAAATCTAATGGATATTCCCAGGAATCTAAGGAGACTGAAATATCTTCTAATACACCATCTGGTTTGCTTATTGATCTATCTGCAAGTTGCAGTAAGGTAGGTGTAAAAAGAAGATTAGGAAGTTTTAGCTATTCCATAGTCTGTCTACTCATAATGTTGATAGCAGCCCCTAAGTCAATCAAAGTATTTGGAATTTCTATCCCATTTATATGTGTCTTGACAATTGGACTACCTGGATCTACATATTTCTACATGGTAATTTTTCCCATCATGATATCTGCAATTTTTCCTACCAAGTGAATTCTTCTTGTATCTCTTGGTTTCCTTCCTGGTCTTTTGAGACTCAACTCCTTTATTGTTTTTTCTAGAATAGGAATCTCTCTAATGGCTTGTAGCAATGGAATCTTGATACAGGCATTCTTTAATTCATCTAGGAAATCATAGTCAGGCAACAAGATTTGTTTTTCCACCCCTTTGTCAATTTGTAATCTTTCAGGGAAAGGAGGTGTGGATGAAGATGCAGGTTGCTCAACTATAGGAGTTGTGGGGGTTGACTCTTTTTCTTTTTCTTTTTGAATGGTTGGTTTTTGAAGAGATTCTTCTTCAGAACCTTTATTGGCTTTAAGAGAATCCACCTTAGAGGTATCTTACTCTTGAACATCTATAGAAGGTTTTTCTAAAACTCTACCAGACCTGAGTTGTACATCATTGAGAGGAACAATCATATAGGTAGGAAATTGTTGTCCTTCTACCATGTAAGCATTCTGAGGATTTTTATTATTTGGATTTGGCAATGGTTGGGCTAGTAGTTGATTTGTCTTTTGTTGAAATGGAAGCAAGAGTTGAGAATTTGGATTTTGTTGAGAAGGTTGTTGTTGTGGAAATGGCAATGAAAGTTGTGGGTTTTGATTTGGAATTTGTGGATTTTGTTGATTTTGAAAAGATGGAGGATATTGATAAAATTAAGCAAATCTCCCATAAGGATTTTGCATCCCTTGTGCCCATGATTGGTACGGATTTTGAGATTGGGGCCAAGGTTGTTTCCAAGAATTCCAATTTGGTGGGAGCTGAAAGTTCATAGGATTGTTAAATACTTGATTTTGTGGCCCCTGCCATGGTCTTCTTGAAACAAAACAAAGGGATTCTACTTAATTTGGATCTTCCTAAAAGATAGCTTTGAGCCCAGGAATGGAAGGACAATCCTTGGTCTCATGGCTTTCTGAGAAAATCACACATGTCTCTACAACTTTTGCATCCAAGGGACATTCCCTTAAAGCATGTTTCTTTATACATTTTGGACAAAAGATGGCTAAGGCTCCAGTTTCTGCTTTCTGTTTCTTTTGTATTTTAAGGGTGTCTAGCTGTTCACCAAGGCTCCCTAAAATATCAGTTTTGAATTCATCAAGCATATTGCCAATCTATGCCCTATTTATTGATCCAGTTGCAGATTTGTTTGCTCTAATAAGAGAAGGATCTCTAAGCCCTTTTCTAGTTTTATATTTTCCCCTTGAGAGATGGACACATAGTTCTACTATGTCATGAAGTTGAAGTTGAGAAATATCTCCCTTCCCCATCATGTTTAAAATATCTATCCATTCATCTCTAATGGCTTTCAATAGTAGGGCTCTCAAAGGTTTTCTCATCTAAATTACTCATTTTTGCTCTCTTTAAGTTGTATTGAAATCTTTCAAGTAAATCCTCCAAGTTTTCATCTTCTTTTTGCATCATCTTGAATACCTCATCCTTATGATTGGTGGGCATACAATAATCCAAGTATCTATCCAAAAATGTTTGTTTCATATCATTCCAAGTTCTAATAGATTGAGTGACTAGTCCCATGAACCATTTGAAAGCTACTACTTTCAATGTTGAAGGAAACAATTTGAGTTTTTGAGAGTCTTCCATATAGTCATAGGTTCGGCACAAGACTTCAAACTCAAATAGAAATGTTTCAAGATCCTCACTTCGAAACCCATAAATGTTTGGGAGGACAGATGGTGAAATATTTTTCATTTTTGTATGGGTCTCCTCATCGGCTATAGGAAATCCAAATGAGTTATCTCCATCCCTATTTCCCCCATTGTTACCTCTACCTCCTCCATTGTTTCCTCCTCCTCTACCTCTACCTCTACCCTCCTCCAAATCTGTTTACTACTAACTCTGTCATGATAGTTTCCTCAGAGTTCTCAGAGTCCTTTGGTTCTTCTATTAATGGCGAATGAGGAGGAATTTCTCCCTCTTCTTCTTCAGTTGATTCTACTTCTTTGATTACATGTTCCCCTGTAGAAGTGAAGAAAGGTTCTTTCCCTAGATCAGATTTGATGGATAGTGTGGGAGAGTCTCCTAATTCAGCTGCTACCCCTTGAATTCCAGGAATCCTAAAGCTGGGAGTGTGAGTTGGAGATGATGGAGGTGTATCTTGTCTATGCCTTGAAGTAGCTGTAGTTGTAAAAATCGAACTTTTGGCGCTATAAACCTTCCCCTAGAATCTCTTGCTCTATGCATGTCATTTTTTTTATTTCTTTATTTTTCAAATTCGGGCTAATAATTCTCTTTCTGATCTTTCAGGTCACACTAGGTGAAAGAAGAGAGCATAATCAAGAAATTATTAAACTAACAACTCTCTTTTCTGATCCTCCAGATCACACTAGGTGCAAGAGGAGAGCATACTTCAATAAGTTATCAATTTTTCCCCTTTTTTTTTAAGAGATTGGCTGCCTAGTTACTCTTCCTCGAAAACAGCACCAAAATGTTTGGTCAATTTAGTGTGTCCTAAATTGCTACATTAATTATCAATCCGAGAGTCGTAAACTGATGAAGTGCGGCGCACTATATGTGAAAGATAGCTTCTTTCTTATGTTTTTATAGTTTTTTAGTTTTTATTTTATTCTGGGGTTTTTTTATTTTCGTTTATCTCCTAATGTGAATGGAATTCCTATTCCTGAGTCTCTAGAAGGCAAGTATGGTTATAGATTTTAAGGCAATTGTGTCCTCTATAATGGTTCCCAAAAATTAACACTTCAAAAGGTCTTAGAACATACTAGTGATGAAAGTAGTACTTGAACAAGAACGAAAATGTGCTGCTATTTAAAACAAGTAAATAATGTGTTGTGATTTAAAACAAGTAAATAATGAACTACTGATCATGAAACTATCATCTCTACTGCTGTCTAAATACAGAAAAATGATTTAAGCTACTACACTCAAAGAAATTAAAAATTGCAAGGAAAGTAAAACTAAAATCAAATTACACATTCATAATTCAATCCCTCGCCAGTAGTCCAGCTATGGCTTTCGGAGGTAACCGACAATGATATGAGAAATTTAATATCTAATTGCAGAAAAGTAAAACTAAAATCAAATTACACATTCATAATTCGATCCCTCGCCAGTAGTCTAGCTATGGCTTTCGGAGGTAACCGTCAATGATATGAGAAATTTAATATCTAATTGCAGAAAAGTAAAACTAAAATCAAATTACACATTCATAATTCGATCCCTCGCCAGTAGTCTAGCTATGGCTTTCGGAGGTAACCATCAATGATATGAGCAATTTAATATCTAAGCTAACTAATAAATCAAGGAAGCAAAACTGAAATCAACAAAACAGAACTGGAATTAAAAACTAGGAAAAGCAAAGTCAACAGAGAATTAATCCCATGTCATTAGTCATTGTGAAAATTATATGCAGATGCCCGGGCTGCCTACTCTATCCTAAAACATACATGCACTGATCAGTGTTATACAAAGCTGTAAAATCATGAACAGAAGTGGAATGCTAATACCATGACAATTGAAATATACACAGGTGGAATATATGCAAATGGAAATAAGAAAACAATGCTGGAAACTTTACAGCAACAAGAGAAACAAAACCTCAGCGTACAAGGGCCCTCTGCATAGCTCGGTCAATAGGCTATCAATCCAAGATTATGTTCACAAAATCATGTAGAAACAAAGTCTTCTCATATATTTCATAACACAGTTACAACAATAAAACTAGTGTCACGGCACAGTGGGCTTGAACAGCAAAAATTACATTCACAAAGACTAAGACTATGTGTTATAGAAACACGTTATTTATAACAAGGTTTACATAACTATTTTCTTGTAGAACTGCGTGAATAGGGGACACGTAAAAGATAGTGTCCATGGATTTAGCGTATTGGTTGTCGAAAATATTAAATCTATCAACTTGTGGCTATTAGATTCTCATCATGGGTCAGTCTACAGGTGGAAACAAACCCCAGAGAGTTAGGAACAGCCACGGATCCTTCAGAATCCTTCATGTGCTGGAAAACAGAGTCTGGCTGCCATAGGACTCTTACGTAGGACCACCGTTGACCACAGCTTCCCTTGATGATTTTGGCTGAACGAATAGGACCTGATCCATGTCCAGGTCATTTCTAACTTTCCCATGTGGCTTGTTTTTCCTGGTGACTCCTGCAACATAGAGTTTAACAAAAACAGTTGCGGAAAGTTGAATCAGCTGCGGAAAGTGACTGAATTCTGCAGCTAATGAGAAAAATCTAGTTCAAACAGAAAACACAAAAACATGGTCAGAAAACCACTTAAATGCTCTTTTAAAATCAATATGCAATGATATCTGATAGCTTATAGAGTGCTAGTGAGGGAAAAAGTTTGGGAAAAATGTGTAGGAGAGGCGTAATTTCAAAGCTCTACAACAACAAAGGAAAAATAGAGAAAAAAAAAAAACTAATATACAATCTACTATCCAAGCAAATCCAACAAATAGAAAGAAATAAGAAAGACAAATTTATGTACAGGTTTCGAGAAAATAAATTCTTCACTGGATTGGTGTTGTGGGAGGGTTTCCCTCCTCAACAAGAATTTGTATTGTGGAATCTTCCCGTAACTGTTGGCAAAAGGAATCCCTTGTAAGCAATTTGTGATAGAGGTGTACTCGATGTCCATTTTCTTTAAAAGAGTAGCCAGACCCATCAATGCTAGCTAATGTAAGGGTGCCATTATCGTGCACCTCTTGTATCTCGTAGGGCCTAACCATCTGGTCTGGAGTTTTCCCTAGAAATCATGGAACCTAGAATCATACAGAAGTGTCCAATCACCTTCATGGAAGATATTTTTCTTTGATGAGGGCATCATGCCATTTCACTCTTTGGTGTTGGATCAGTGCAATATGCTGAAGAGCTAATAGACGAATTTCATCCAATTCATTGCTTTGATGTAGCCTATTAATATGTTCTTCATTCAGGTCCAGGACTACTTCTTGAGCTATCCTCAATGTTTGAATTTCAAATTCTATTGGGAAGATAGGTTCTTTGGCAAACACTAGCTGATATGGGGAGTATCTTGTGGTATTCCTCCATGTCGTACGATATGCCCACAAGGCTTCTGGCAATCGAGTAGCCCAGTCACATCTATGTGAGGTGACTGTCTTTGTTAGTATAGCCTCGATTACTTTGTTGGTACTTTCTACTTGGCTGTTTGCCTGCGGGTGGTATGGAGATGTGATTCTGTGCACAATATGATGATTTTTTAATGAAGCAGCAATCTTATGGCCTACAAATTGTGGCCCTCCATCCATGATTATTTCTCTAGGTAAGCCATACCGCATAAAAATTTGGAATAGAAAGTGGATTACTGAGTCCTCTGTTGCCCTTGGTAATGCTTCTGCCTCCACCCATTTAGTCACATATTCTGTTGCAACCAGTATATATGTCTTTTTATTAGATGATGGGTTTATTGGGCCAATAAAATCTAATGCCCATCATTCAAAAGGTTCAATGACTAACTGTGGATGCAAGGGCATCTTGTTAGACTGGCCAGGGCGACCCATTCTCTGGCAGCTATCGCATGCCTAGACAAACTTCTTGGTGTCCTTAAAAATGGTGGGCCAATAATAGCCCATCTATAAGAATTTATGCCTATTCCCGCAGTCTGCAAAATGTCCACCGCAAGGCCCATCGTGGCAAGATTTTAAGATGTCGAAGATTTCGTCTTCCCTGACACACCTTCGGATATGCATATCGGCTCCTGTTCGAAAGAGGTATCCTCTGATCAAGGAGAACTGAGTGTTGCGTTGTACTATTAGTTTTCTTTCACTAGGCATGAAGTGCTTGGGTAATTTTCCCACTGCTAGGTAGTTTATGACATCTGCATACCATGATGTTTTCACGGTTACAGCAAATAGGTGCTCATCAGGGAACTGGTCTTCTACTTCTGCCAAGTCGTCTGTCTTTGGCACAAGTGAGAGGAAGTTTGCTGCCAAATTTTCCTTTCTTGGTCGATCCTTGATTGCTATGTTGAAATCGTGCAAAAGGATTAACCATCGTGTCACTCTTCCATTCATAATAGGTTTATTAGCTAAATGTTTAATAGCAGAGTGATCAGTATACAAAACCACAGGGTATCTTATTATATAGTGTCTGAATTTGTTAATAGCATAGATTACAGCTAGATATTCTTTCTCGGTCATGGTGTAATTCAACTCAGTAGGAGTTAAATTTTTGCTGATGTAGTATATCGCATAAGGTTTCTTATCTTCCTCTTGGCCGAGAACTGCTCCAATGGCCATATTTGATGCATCGAAGGAAATCTGAAATGGTAAATCCCAGTTCAGGCCTCGTAATACTGGGGCTGTTGATACTAGCCGTTTTAACTCTTCAAAGTTAATGTCACATTTGTCAGTCCATAAAAAATCGATATTTCCTATCAAAGCATATAATGGTGCAGCAATTTGGGAGAAATTCTTTATAAATATTCTATAATATCTAGAAAATCCAAAAAAACTACATACCTCAGTTTGTGTGCACGGGGTAGGTATTAAGAGGATTATCTGAATTTTTTCTAGATCTACCTGAATTCCGGCTATTGAGATGTAGTGACCCAGGATGAGGCCCTCGGTCATCATCATGTGGAATTTCTCATGGCTTAAATAGAGCCTAGTAGCAATGCATCTTTGCAGGACTTTCTCTAGCATTTGTAATGCCGGCTCAAAGTCATCTCCACAAGGTGTAAAATCATCCATGTACACCTTGAGTCCCTCGTTTATCACGTCTGAAAAAATGCTAAGTATGGCTCTCTAGAATGTGGCAGGTGCATTGAACAGTCCGAAAGGTAATACCCTGTAAGAAAACATCCCCCAGGGGCAGGTGAAGGTAGTCCTATCCTGGTCTTCAGGGGCAATTTGGATTTGTTTGTAGCCACTGAAGCCATCTAGGAAAGAGAAGAATTTTTTACCTGCCAGTGTGTCCAAAACTTGGTCGAGGAATAGGAGGGGAAAATTATCGTTTTGGGTTGCTTTATTAAGCTCTCTGTAATCGACACATATACGCCACTTCCCATTCTTTTTAGGAACCAAAACTA
This sequence comes from Pinus tabuliformis, assembly GCA_031772625.1. Taxonomy (NCBI): domain Eukaryota; kingdom Viridiplantae; phylum Streptophyta; class Pinopsida; order Pinales; family Pinaceae; genus Pinus; species Pinus tabuliformis. The sequence goes on from CM062811.1 coordinate 1,157,079,669, forward strand.
ATGGAGAAACCCATTTTCTATAAGATATAGGATAGATGAAATTTACATCTAATAGTTTTTGTAGTTCATATTTAACAACATATTTAAGGTGAGGGTTTAACCTCTGTTGAGGTTGTCGAATGGGTCTCACATCTTTCTCGCTATAGATGTGGTGCATGCATAATTGGGGATCAATCCCTTTCATATCTGGGTAATCCCAAGGGAAAGACTCTTTATATTTTCTAAGGAGTTGAACAAGCCTTGGCTGCTGGTCATCAGTCAGGTTTTTGTTAATGTTTAGGACTTTTCCTGGCTCAATTTCAATGGGTTTGCTGTTATAAATAGTTGTTGTTGGTATTGTTTGGTCATTGATATCTTTTAAGGTATCTTCTTCAATTTCGTTATCCAGAGCTGCTTCAATCATGTGACATTTTAGATTAGATACGACATCTAGGTGGTTAATGTAAGTGTTAATAATGTCATCTTCTGTTTGACTCTTAAATTCAAGAGAATCTGCTACAGTTAGCGGTGATCAAATGTTTTTAGTTAAATATGTTACAGGTTGTTTCCTAGTTTTTATTATTCTTAGGCTTGGATGATATGGAGGATATAAAGCTAGATTACTCACATTATTTCCTCTTTCTATTGTCATACTGCCTGTTTGACAGCTTATATAAGCATCTACGGTCGCTAGCCAAGGTCTTCCTAGAATTAAGGGATGTCCATCTAGCTGGTTTCTAGGATTAATAATCAAGAGATCTGCTGGGTATTCCCAAGAATCTACAGACACCATTACATTCTGTAATGTCCCTTCTGGTTTGACAACTGATCGGTCAACAAGTTCCAACAAGGTCATAGTTGGATCTAAGGCTGTGATGCCAATTTTTTGATAGGATGTTGTTGTGAGAATATTAATGGCTTCTCCTAGGTCAACTAATGCATTGGGAAAGGAACATCCATTTATTTGTATTGTGACTATAGGGTTTCTTGGGTCCCCATATTTCATCGGTGTTTCTCTGCCTGATAATAAATCAGAGAAATTTGTGACTACATGGATAGTTGGGGTTGTTTTTATTTTCCTCTTAGGCTTTTTAGTACACAATTCCTTAATCGTTTTTGCATAAATTGGAATGTCCTGCATAACCTGGAGGAGGGGTATTTTTACACAAAGATTTTTTAATTCTCCTATAAGATAAAAATTAGGATATTCTATTGGGCGGGGTATAATCAACCTCTTTGGGAATGGTGGAAAAGGGGTAATAGTTTGATCGTGGCTCTTCAGTTTAACCATATTCTCCATTTGAGGTGTTTGTTCTACAAGTAACGATTCTTCTACTTGTATATTTTTATCACCCTCTGACTCAATTATCTGCCCAGACCTCAATTTGAGTTCATTGCACTCCCTCAACTCAGTTTCTGGCTCCGGTCCTTCAATAATTTGTACATATTGGATTGGTCTATTGTTGGGATTCGGGTTGGGATGGGTTGGGAGTTGTGGTCGTAGATTGGGTTGAGGGTTTTGCTGCAATGTGTAAGGTGTTGGTAGTGTAGGTTGAGGCAGGGGGATTGTTCCTACTGGCTGGTTTGTAGGTCTTTGCTAGCTTGACTTCCAATTCTAGTTTTGTGAAGTGGAGGGTGGCCATTGGGATGGATATGTATTGTTCTGCCAGAATGGTGGAAAGTAAGAGGTATTTGGCCAACTATTGTTTTGATTTGATTGATTGGACCAAGATGGCATAAAGAATGCTTGTGGTGACCAATTAGGAAAAGGTGGTTGGTTCTGCCATGTAGATCTTGTGTATTGTTGAGAATTATATTGCGAGGGCTGAAAGAATGAGGATGGGTCGGTAGGCATACCTGTTTGTCATGCTTGCCATTGGCGATGCTGACTTAATAGGTAGACTAGTTCTATTTCTTCCTCTGCCTCCTTGAAGACTGCTTTTAACCCTACGAGAAATGGGCAGTTTTCTGTTGCATGATCTTTAGTGCATATGGCACAAGGTTGTACCATATCCAGCAAGCATTCTTTATGACTATGCTTCTTCCTGCATCGAGGGCAAAATATCACTAGGTTTCGTTCTGCTTCGGCCTACTTCTGCTTGGCTTGCATAATGTCTAATTGTGTCGTCAAAGTTCCCAAGATATATGTTTTGAAATCCTCTAACAGGTTTCCAATTTCTGCATGAGTAATGCTTCCGCCAGAGATTTTGTTGTCCCTGGTGGTCATATCACGTTCTGCTGGTTTCAATCTCGTACTACCTCTTGAGCACCTGATACACAAATTAATAATGTTAGCATAGTCTTCTTGATATATATCACCTTTACCCATAATATTTAATGTCTCTATCCATTGGTCTTTCATCCCTTTAATCAGTGTAGTTTTTAGCACATTATCAGGCAAAGGCAGAGTTGCATAGGGAGACCTTTGGAGGTTATATTGAAAACGCTCCACATACTCTTCCAACATTTCACTAGATCTTGCTACCATTTGGAATATTTCATCTTTTAGTTCCTTAGATCTACAATAATCCTAACATTTTTTAAGGAAAGTGGTTTTCATTTGATCCCACTCATTTATGGTGCCCCCACCTAGTCCCATAAAGCAACGCGGGGCTGCTCCCTTTAACGTAGATGGAAACAGCTTCAGTTTCTAGGGATCATTGGTGTAATCAGAACCCTGACATAATACATCAAATTCAAACAGAAATGCATCTGGATCTTCTGATGTGAGTCCATGAAAGGTGGGAATATTTTGTAGAGGAATAGCTTTCATGCGTGCGTTGACAACTATGTCAACGATAGGATACTGTAATGTAGAGGTCTCGGGTGCTTTTGGATTATTGGCCATTTGATCAAATATATGCTAGTACCCTTCCGGGATTTTTGGAGCTAGAGAGTTATCCCTAGGATGTCCATAAGGGGCGGGAATGATATTAACAACACTCCCTTGATCTGGGACACTAGGTGTCCTTTGCTCGATTACTACTTGAGGGGATCTTGGTTCCTTTGTTTCCCCTATTTCTCCTCCTCCTTCACGAATATTGCAAGAATTCCTTTCTTGTGAGGGAATTGTGGGCGAATTTTCAATACCTTGAAAACTTTGCTCAGTCCCTTGTGTTTTACTGTGGACCTCAGCGTAGGCTACAGATGGTGAGCCTATGGCTCGAAGGGAGATAGTAGGTTGTCTGGAAGCAACATTTCGAGGACCTACTGAGGCTAAGATTCAACTTTTCTTAAGATGTCGTCGATGAAAGTTGATTGTCCAAGGGTCATGGTTACCTTATATTTTTCAGGTTTGGGATGTTGAATTGGATTGTTTTCTAGTCTTTTCTTCTTAGTCATTCATGCAAAAAATTCAAATGTTTATTTCTACCTTAAGTTCCTAACAATTCTGCTGGAAAGCGGGCAGGGGAGCAGGCATTTTACTTTCTCCGTATGCAGGTTCTTACCTTCCATTTTTAATACTCAGTTCTCTCTCAACAGACAAGCATCAAACACCTACTTCACTTTTCTATAATTGTGCTTAAAATTGGGCGAAGGAGCAAGCACTTTACTTGCTCGTTACGCAGGTTCTTACCTTCTGTTTTCAGTACCCAATTCTTCCTCAACAACAATTATCAGATATACATAACTCTTTGTAAAATGGATACACTCTCCCTGGCAATGGCACCAAAATGTTGGCTGATAAAAGGTTCCTTTTAAAACTCCTAATTATCCCACATTAATAATCAACCAGGCAAGTCCTCTTATTTCAATACTGTACATAGTATGTGGCTGCTATAAATTCAGAGAGTAATGTTTCCTAAATTTGTAGTATAGATCTTTGACACAAGAGTAAATGGATGCATCTAATTAAACTCAATTGAAATTTTTAAAGGAAATACGACATCTAGCTTTAGAACTCAATCCTCTACTAAAATAAAATCTTACACAAGTAATTCAAGTAACAACAACATCACTTGGGATCACAGTAGCAATAACTCATCTCTTCTTAGCTGATTCAATCTAAACTATGCTCAATCTCTATAAAGCAATCAAAATAGGAATGATATCAATTCTGAGAGTCCAATAGCGATAATCAAACTCTTACAGCTGATTAAATCAATGTGATTCACTATATAGATAGTTTACTCTGTAATAAACATAACTCGAATCAAATGAGAACGCTGTATATTATAAACATAACATACACTACTTCAATACAAGGAAACGATAAACAGTGAATAAAATAAACTCACACAAACAGGAAATTACTAAACCAACTAAACTTTATGAGAATCATAAATATAACACAAGAAAGCAGTTAAATCCACCAGAGGTCGGGCCCTTAGCCTCCAGCGAACACTGTTGAGCTAACTCAAATAATTGAACTTAAGTAGCATTACAATATAATCGCGTTCTCCAACAGCACAAGTCTGTAATTAAATTTTCAACTTGAAAAACAACAGAGATTCCTCCCCTTTCTTCCTACAATCACTTTCTTTTATACTATGAAAGGGGTAGAGGGTAAATAGTAAATGCGATCCCTCAGGATCTCCCAATCCTGAGGGATTCGCAACCAATTTCTAACTTCAGACACCTTTCCTATTTCGTGCTGATCCTTCTAATTCACTCTCAGCCTTGTCCACAACTGACACGTTCCTTCCTTTGTTTGTCGGATTTTGCTATTCCAACATCAAGGAACAACAATCGTTCCTTTTGTCGCTTTCCTGCATAAGGAAGGGTAAAAGTTAACTAAATCGTAACTGTAAATAATTCCTTCATTTCTTACCATAATTCCTCAATATATTAGCGCATTAAGATATGAAAACAATAAGAATCAAGGAAAAAGGTAATGAAATTAATAGTAAATGCATACCCATTTCATAACTCAACAACTAGGACAAGGAAATCAAGTGAATTCAAATATTTCAGGGAAGCTGCAAGGAAATCCTTTTATTAAAGCCATGGTGTTTGGGTGGATAATTCTCAAGAATACCCTAGCACATAAAGGTATATAGAGGATTGTGAATTTTTTTGAGGGAAGACTAGTTTCCCTTCATAAATGTGCAATTTTCAAGCAAAAGCTACTCAACCTGCAGCTGGACCAATTTTGTGTGAACAACCTGTGAGGGGAATGGATCAAGTTATGACCAATAGGCTGCCTTTGTGCAAGAAAGACACTGAAACTTGTGAACTTGACGAAGCAAGGCAAGTTGCTGCGAAGGTTGGAAGGGAGGCTCCAAAATGAGGCTAAGGCAAAATTTTGGAGGGTGGTTGTAGCCACTACAACACTTGGTGGCACACTAGTAGAACTCTAGCCATCTGAATGGACCTTGTTCATGAAAAGAAAGTCTAACACCTCCGGAAGTATTGTTCAATTTTCAGCTCATCCTTGTTTCACACTAACTTGATTATAAGATGTACCATCTGCCAAACCCTTGGTTGATTGACACACATTCCAAGCCAAGGCAACAAATTTGTTTTGAATGGGGTTGAGGGGTATATAGGTGCACAAGAAATATAGTCATCAGAGTCTTAGTTTCATCTCTGGTGTTGCTCCACTGCCAGCAGGCCTAGATGGTACCCCTGTGGAGTCACATAGAAACACAAGCATGGCTCTACTACCTGTGAACCTAGTTAGTACCCCAACGGAGTTACTTGCATCACCTCTCTGCGCAGGAAGCATTTCTCTTCTTTCACCTTATTCAATTTTAATTTTTAATTTTTGACTTTTAATTTTTTTCATTTTTCACTGTGCATAGCACTTATTCATTTTAGAGGCAGAAGAGGGATCCCGACTTATTGAGAGCAAAAGAAGTTGTTCCAGCAGAGAAGTAGTTTATTGTATCTCTAATGTTAAGGTTTTCCCCCTTACCTTACTTTACTTGACTGAGCTGACAAGGGTTAACCCAAAAACAATTGACTAGAGAAGGTGACACTAGTTAGCGTGTGCATTGTGTTTACACCAAGGTTCACTTCAAACAGTACTTATTCTCCTTCGATGTATCATGGAATAAAAGTAACAAGCTCATCATACAGAGGAAAGATGATAGATAACCAAGCAGTGATAATTGTACACACCATGTTGTACTTTACCCAGCTTGCTTCCAGAGTCATACATGGTTTCATGCAAAACTAACTTATGAACAAAACAAGTGAACAAACTAACAATCAGCAAAGCAAAGCAAGAGAAGAAGCAAAAATGAAAGGGAAGCAAGTAAACAAACAAGAGATCAAACAAACAAGCAAACAAAGCATGTGAGCAAAGAAGAATGCAAGCAAACAACTGAAAGCAAACACTACTCCTACTCCTACGCTAATGGTACATGGGCCTAATTACATGAAGTTATAAAGTCAATGTAGCCACCAATGCATGGTATACCCATGTTGGTGAAGGCTTGGTCCGTGAGCAATCCAGTTTTGCGAACCATCAAGCAAGAAAGATATAGCAATGAAGACAACCACACTTCGTGATTCAAAGTTCACACGGGACATAAGTGAGTGCATGTGCATGAAAAGTAGTCTGCGGACTTATCATGGTGTTGTGTGACACTACGTGCAACTTTGAAACATAAGCACACTCTTAACTATGACATGCAAGCAAAGTAAAGAAACAAAGATAGCTTGCGTCGTGCACGAGTGCTTTCAGTGTAAGACTCCTCCAACGCATGAGCAATGGGATCATGTAGTTCGAGTGGAGGAAGTAAAATCTAAGTGTTAGATTGATCTTGAGTGCATACAGATGAGGGATGAGGAGCCTTGAGTGTTTGACCAATTTCTTGATTGAAAGCGAAACCAACCTCAGGACAACGAGGGCCTAACATAACGATCATCTCGGGTTGAAGTACCTTGATGGTCTGTGGGGTTTCGACTTCGTTGACAGATGGATCTTCATAGACCAGTGTCTTAGATGGATTAACAACGATTGAATCAACATCGTTATCGGATGATGAGGTGAAGATATCACGAGATCCAAGATCAGAAAATTTAGGATGTTGGTCAGCATCCTCATGGTTTGATGAATCACACAGAGGGGTAGATGAGGAGGAAGGATGTTCACCCTTTGTGTTTCTAGAAAAAAGCAAATGAAAGATCAAGTGGATTTCCAATGAATGATTGGTCCTCTCCGTTGTTATATGATGGGATAAAATACGGTGTGTCCTACGAAAGATCAATAATGGGTGAATCTGTGGATGAAGACACACATGCGAAATCATGGATGGTAGGTTCACCAATGATGTTAGGAAAGAATGAAGGGGGATCAGATGAAAGGGAGTCATCCTTTGCTGAGTGTTGATGCTCAAGCTACCACTGATACACTTCATGAATGACAGTGCATGTTGGTTGTGCAACACCAACTCCGTCAATGGTTTTTTTCCTTGTTCACAACAAGTCAAGAGTCCAAAATAGACAAACATAAGACATCATCATCAGAGGAACACCCAGGTGCGAAGACAGAGGTTGTAGAAAAGAATGCATATGAGGAATTGAAGGAATCACAGCCAAATCTGTGTGAAAATTGAGTGAAGTGATGTTGGGAGGGTGTGAGCATGATCCTCAACATCACTCGGCAGTGGTGGAGATGTTGAATAAGAAGAAGGTAGACATTCAGTTGAGACAGTGCTCACTTCCACATGAGATTGTGTAGCTCCATCAATGAAGAATGTTGAGCGAGGATTGATTGCAAAACTTCTCTTAGGATGGGTAGATTTCTTAAGGTAGTACTCGAACCAGTCCCAAAGATAAGAAAATTTCATCTGGCTCCTCGGAGCTTGAAACTACAAGTCACGGAAGCACTGCCAAAAATCAATAACAGATTCATGCGGAGCCCTCCATTGGTGTAACATTTTTTGGTCAAGATGGTCTAGATCAAAATGATAGAATGTGTCTTCAATAAGATCACATAAGTGCTGAAATGAGTGCACGATGTCAGCTGGTAGGCTGATCACCCAACGAAATGGAGATTTGCGAAGTGTGTATGCAAGCAGCAAATCGTCCTATTCGTTAGGAAACTCATCTTCCTCATGAATCATGGAAAGAAAGTTATGTAAGTGCTCACGCTAGGCCACTTCACCTTCACCATCATATGTGTGAGTGGACAAGAGACTGAAAAGCTTCCCCGAGATGGAGACATCTTCACAATTCGAAAAGCACCTCAAGGGAAGAGGAGTGCAAGACTCCATGAAAGATATGCAAAGGTTCAAAACTAGATGAGAAGACATAGCTTGGCATCAGGCCCTCCTTCGAGCGCCATAAATGTTGACAGTGATGGACCCGCCAACATGTCAAGGGGATCTCCCTTGTAATAAGTCCCAATTATACCTCAGACCGTTTGGTGTAGGAGTCCCAACAATGGGTCGTAAGGTAATGCCTTGACTGCGATGTCGTATAGAGGCAAGTAGGATAACTCTGTCAGTAGCAAGGGTGTGATTGTTGTAGTGAGTCAAGGAAGATCTATGAGAGGTTATAACACAAAAGGGGGAGAAAAGAGTGAAGGTGAGTTCTAGGTTGAAAGGGATCAATCCCAACTTGTTAAGGAACACACAAGCACATACACAGCTTTTGGCAGAGCAGTGCACTCAGATGTGATAGGCACAACATATAGGGTAAGATAACACATACAACACTCATGGATCAGTCCAAACGAGTGCAACAATTGTTACAGAAAGTCTTTCTTGTGAAGGTCTTTCTGGTGTTCGGTAGAGCAGTCGACACGGACGGTGATAACATTAACATCATATACAACACATTTGCAACAAGATTCATATAATTGCATATGAATGAGTTCATACAAAAATACATAAGTTAAACAACATATATCATTAAGGAAACTGGAGCAGTCCAACTACAATAACAAAATATGCATGAAAATGTGTTGGCTCTTATTATATAAAAATATAAGTTCAAATCATACAATACATCCATGTAAACCTACTATCCCCATCAGTTAAATGTTGCAGCCACATCCGCTTGCTCCTCCAAATATATGTACTAGCTCCGTGCAGTGGAGAAGCCAAGGCATGTTACAATACTGTCCAAGCCTTATTCAAGATAATCTTAGTAGAAGCTTAGCTGACCAAAAGCCTTTACAATGAGTTATGAGGGATTATTTATAGCAAAGGGTGGGGTGACCCTTCACATTCCTCTTTGTGACAGTTCAACTACCCTCATGACTCTTCACCTACTCTATGACTGTTACATCCAACCATTGACACTTGACTTACACTTGACATGACTCAACATTACAATGCACATGTACTCATGTGAGAGAACATGGCTTGAGAAAGCCTTGCAAGACATCAGTGACACTCAGTGCGTTGTCATGAGACTAACTCTTTGACATGATTATGATGGTGAAGGTGGTGAGCTAATGCCAAGCTTGGTTGTCTGTGATGGTGTGCATGCACCTCATGGTGACATCTTGTTGAAGAGAACTATTGCCTCTGTTGCAACAGGTGCATTAGTTTGGCCCCTTCATCCAACTTGTCTACTAATATGCGCATGGTCTTCTTGGTTATGGTTGAACCGACAACACACTGATGCATACTATCTGTGCTAATCTTAGAGTGTGTTGGTGGTCATGCACATCAACTTACAGAAGTACATGTTCATCCCCAATTGGACTTGCTTCTTGTCTTCGCCTTGGTGAGTGTGTTGAATGGAATAGATTACATGCGTGCACAGAATGAAATGCATGCTATTGAATCCCTTGCATGTGATCACCAACACTTCTCACCATGTCTGCTCCATGTTAGCTGTTGGGATGGATATTTAACTTGTACGGGTGTAGTTTCATTCATGAGTGTATGATGCGCCCACTGTTGTTCCTGTTCCTATTGCAACTCATTTGTCTATTTGTGCAGCTTCATGTTCTTCTTGAGTTGTTGCTTTAGCACATGCAACTCGTTCTTTGTTCCATCTTCTGCCTTCGCATGATCTTCATGTCTAACTATCACTTCATAGTCGGAGTCTCCAAATTTGCTTTCATCATCAATGGACCTACTTGAGCTTGTAACCTTGTTCTACCTCTGTGTTGTCAACAACCCTCCTCTTGCATTCATTGCATTTGGTATGTTATCGTTAGGTGTCATTCATGATGATGCTCATTGTGATGTTGTTGTTGTCATATCTTGATTTCCTTGTCTACAAACAACTTGATGTCTTCATGGGTAGGCAAGTCCATGGACACTTGATCGAATGCATCCCCAAGTGTGCTCTGAATGGTGTCTTCGTCTCTAATCTCCTGGAAATCATTGTACCTATACTGCTAAGAGGCACATAAACACCTGGGATACCTAGAGACATGGAAACACTCATGGCAAGTAATCTGTTAGTTAAAAACCAAAATGAACATTAGAACTGACTTGCAACATACCTGGGTGAATGATCATGAAGGTTGCGCAATTTCGGCCAGGAGGTGGGGAGACTAACTGCCAAGATTGTATAAGGCATAATCTGGGTTGTTGGGAGACTGACTGACTACTGGAACTACATAATGCATAGTCTAGTCTGGCTGTTGACTAATGGGATTATGCAATGCACAATTTGAGTTGGGAAGGACTGCTGGCCCAGGGACAGCAGTGCAATTTCTTAGGCCAAGCAGCCACTGTCCTCCATAAATGCGCAAAACAGTCCTGGAGGCTAGTGCTAGGTAGGAATGTGCAAATCTGGAGAGGAAGGTGAGCCTTCCTTCCCCATATTACGCAATGCAGCCTTAGTGAAGGCAGAGTCCAGGCCAAGGTTGGCCCGACTCACCGACGGGCAACTGAAAGAAGCTAAGACAGTAAATGCATGGTGACACTAAGTGATAGTAGAGGTGATTAACAATGCATGCAAAACATGAATGAAAGATTAAGCAAATAGATCAACATGCATGTGGGTGAGGCGGTTCGCTGGTTGGGCGAACATCTGTGCAAAACAATTTCATGCATGTGGCAATAGTGAGATAGCAACGAAAACAGAAATAGAGCTGGGACAAGCTAGTATACATGTAAATGACATAAAGTGCTCAAAGAAATCAAGAAAACAGTACTCCCACAAGCAAAAACACAAAAAGTGATAGAAATGCAGCATAAGACATGGGAAGTGAGCTTACCCCAAAAGAGTTGAGATGAATGTGCCCACTGCTCCTAGATGTGATGTGGGATGCCAAAGCTGAAAGGTTGATGTGAGGAATGAGATCTGCAACGTTCGATTAATGAGTTTTGATAGAATCGAGGTTGTGATGCACATGCCACAAATCTAGGGGAAGCGACACTTGGTGGGAGGTTTTTGAATGGCTCCTTGCATGTAACCTCCAACTGCTAAACATAGATCCCTAAGACAAGGGATGCCTTTGCATGCTGCCTTAGGAGAAGCAACCTATGCATGCAAGTCTACTTTGCTCGGTCCCGAAGGGAACTGGTCAACTCAGCTGCACATGCAAGAGGTTGTTTGACCGCTTGAAGTAAATGCATATTTCTAGCTGGGAGCTGGGTTGACTGCCTAGGAGATTTGCACAATTTCTGGGCAGAGCAGCTGACTACTGCCCAGATTTACACAAATTATGGGCTTAGCAGCCTTGCTAGGGAAATTTGAGGAAATCCTATTGGGAGTGTTGGCTGGCAGGATTGTGCAATCTTGGAACCCAGCAGGCTGCCAGAGAGGATTGCACAATTTCTGGAGGGAAAGCTGGTTGCACTCCAGAAATGCGCAATTTTCAAGGGGAAGCTACTCAGCCTACAGCTGGGTCAAGTCCAGGTGAACAACCTATGAGGGGAATGGATCAAGCTATGACGGATAGGCTGCCTTTGTGCAAGAAAGACACTAAAACTTGTGAACTTGACGAAGCAAGGCAAGTTGTTCTGTAGGTTGGAAGGGAAGCTCCAAAATGAGGCTAAGGAAAAATTTTGGAGGGTAGGCGTAGCCCGTACAACACTACCATATGGAACATTTCCAACCATTTTTGGCATATTTTTATTGATATATAATAACACATTTCTCATTTTTTTCTTAAATTCTACATCTATGCAATAATTTAATAGGTATAAGTCAATATGTCAAAATCTATACAAAAATCATATTCTACGTTATGAATATCATATTCCTCATTATTGTTGATTATAATACCATTTATATATGTTACTAGTGTCACAATAATATCACATGCGATATTGAGAGTTTTGGATTAGAAGGATGACTTCTTAATCCATTTGAAGTTTGATGTTAATTAATTTTTTTAGAAGTGTTGTGGCGTTGTTGTAAACTATAAAGTCCCTTAACCAAATTCCATACTTGCAACTTGAAATCCTTTTTAATAACTCTCTCTTTTAATTGATTATTGAGGAGGACATTGTTTGCAATAATTTGATAGATGTTTTAATGAAATTTTTTTGTTGTAGCGAGAGGAAACTTGATAACAATAAACTTTGTTGTGGGGGAAAAAGTTTCTTCATAATCCACTTCTTCCTCCTATGTTATATTCTTTGCCACAAACATACCTTAAAATTGTCTAGTAAACCATCAACCTTATTCTTTTCCATGAGGTATTTCTTCCAAAATTATAGTGTTCTTTTTCATGAGTTCAACCTTCATAGCCTTCCTCTCCTACTCATATTTACCCTTTTTTATTCCCGTTTTTGTCTGTCGCTTAGCCCATGGAAATTTATCTTCATAACATCTTTTGTTGTGGCATATTACCATTTTTGCATGGAACTTGCCATCTTATCAACTGAACCAACAATATCATATGCTTTCTTTGTAGTGATATTAATTTCTTCAACCTTTAATATACCCCGCACATCAATTATCAATGTTTTCCTTTCAATCTAAAATTGTCCTTTCTATGAATCAACCTATTTTGTGGTTTCAAACTACCCTCTTCTATCAAGCTTAGATTCTAAAAAAATATGTTTTAAGTTTGATTTCCTTATGGATATTTACATTTTCGTTGACAGTGATTTGGTTAGTAAGAAGATCAAGAAGACTATCTGACTTGACTTCATCCTATAACCGAAAAAATAAAAATAAAAATTAAAAAATAAAAATAAAATAAAAAATAAAAAAAATAAAAGATAAAATTAAATAAAAATAAAATAATTAAATTAAATTAAATTAAAAAAAAAATTAAAAAAAAAATTAAAAAAATTAAAAATTAAAAAATTAAAATAAAAAATAAAAAATTTGCATCCATTTTTTGTTTTGATTATGGTGCCTAACCAAAGGGATAAATAATAATACCTCTTGAATATTAAATCCCTCAACCATTCGAGGTACCCCTCTGGGCTAAAATTTTGCATCATTGTTTATTCAGAATCAAAGCATATGTAGTAAAATCAAAGATGGTAAAATGACACATGTTTGTTTTACCCTGCACCAAGCTTTAGCAGGTGTATTATTTTTCATGATTATGGTGGCTCTTAGGAAGCAATAAAAACATTATTATTTTTCATGATTATGGTGGCTCTTGGGAAGCAATAAAAACATTCTTTTAGTGATTTTATTTATATTAGCTTTCAGTGAGCCTTCTAGTGGACCACTAAGTCATCAATCAAATTGGAGGTCACTGGGATCTTGTGTATATGAGAGAAACATAATCATGCATGACATGAATCCATGGTTTTTCTAATATTCCTTGGAGATGGGGAGACCTTCATAATCTCATAATGGTGTAGGGGACTAACCTCTCCTATTTTTATTCCTGAGTCATTATTTATTGTAAGGATTTTTCGTGTTCATTGGACTTCAGCAAACATGCCTATGGGATGCCACTAGCTTCTTGAAAAGGAGTAGGAGGCACGATTGTCCAGGTATTTTTACTTCAGGCCTTCAAATTCAAGGATGGGTTGGGTAGAAGGAGAAAATGGAAGATCTTTAGGGGCTTAGGGGTCTTGAGGCTAAGGATATTTAGGGCCAAACATCAAGGGAAAGATTTGAATTTTGTGTTTTTGAAACACTACCTTACCTGGAAGTATTTCTATTCATGCAGTTGTAAACATCCTCCTTAAGCTCTTTGGATAATTTTTCAAACATAATCTCTTTTGAGAGTCCAGATTAAAGAAACATTGTTATAGGGATCCAATACAATTGGAACAAACAAGGGTGTTACGACAAACCAGTGTCACATGGATGATAAGTCAAACTTTTTGAATTGGGAGTTTGACACAGATTGACCCTTTAGATAATAATATCATCTCTTTTAGAATGGATGATTCAAAAATTAAAATTTTCAATGTTCCTAACAATCAGGTTCTGTGGATTTAAATTTTTCCTGCTAGTGTCTAGAAATTTTTCTTGCCACTTTATATAGATAATAGAATTCCACTGAATGGGTTATTATTACAGGTAACATTAGAACTTAAGGGGCACAAGACGAGAATAATTGGTTTGGTATTTTCGGAACATTTCAATGTGTTGGTATCCTATGGCACTGATGCAGAGTTAGAAATGAATGATTTATAATTTATGAAAGAGATAAGATGAAAGGAAATAGTGACAACTTTAAAAATACCTAGCTCAATTATAAACTACTTGTTTTTGCTTCACAAACATTATATAGACATTTTGTACCACTTTGAGAGAGATCATTACATTGGAGCATGGGGACAACTTACTACTCCTAGTATTCATCTTTAAATAATCAAATAGTTAGTCTTGTGTTGCTTATAAAATTTTCATATGTTTAGGGCCATTTCTCGCTCCTTGTCCTTCTACTAAGACCATGGACAATGGCATCACATACCAATGTTTGTTTGATTCAAAGTAGGTAGCAAAGAAAAGGAAAAACATGGTCGACATGCTTAGTTGTTTGGAGGTGATATTCTGAAATTTGAGGAAGACTACAACAACTCTCATAAATTGTTGTAGATTCAATATATTTTTTTATATATTCTTGTTCTAGGTCATCTGCTTTATCCAGGAATTTTTTTTAATATTCATTTATGTTTGGTTTTCGTTCTAGTGGATCCAGGTGCATATATTCAGAAAATTATGACAAGAGTAGTTGGTTGAATATTTTATAATGGTTACTTGGTGACTGTGGTGGTAGGATTAGTCAAAATTAAAGGTGTTTTATATCATGTTCTTATATAGATCATTATTCAGCAATATTCAATGGTTCCAGGGCTGATGAGCAATGTAGGTTGTGAATCCCTTGGGCTCAAGGTGAAAATCACGAAGAAGAGGAAAGAAAGGGTACCTAAGAAAGGTCTTAGTGCCCCGTGTCTATCAAAAAATGGTTACAAATTATTTTATGATGAGTAATGAACTAGGTTAAGAAAACTTATATATAGACACTGTTGGAAATAATACTGAGAGGGGGGGGGTGAATCGGTATTATCAAATTCTTTTCAATATACCTTCCTGATTTATACTTTAATTTATTCTTCAGATATTGATCATTAACTTGTATGTGAGAACCATAAAAATGAGCAAGAACAAGAAAAACAGATAGTCACACCAAAGAACACCAGATATAAGGTGGAAACCCAATGTGGGTGAAAACCACCTACTGCAATATGTCTCTATCTTCTTTCAATTAGAAACTTCTTTTACAATGATTTTGTACTGGTGCAGTCCTTTACCAGTACGCAGGCTGCAACCTGCAGAGAGCTACAACTCTCTCTCGTTTTCCAGTCTCTCCTGGAAGGGAGCTACAACCCCCTTTGCTCTTTTACTTCTTTAAGGACCACGTTTCATTAATTTTCAAACTGGATCCAAGAAGATCAAATAATCATCAAGTACATGCAAATCACCCAATCTTTTTATACAATCAACCAATGAATCACCCAACTTCTCAGAATGATGTAAACAGAAAAGTAATACCAGAAATCTAAACCCAGAACTCTGCAGCAATAGATAAAAGACAGCCAACAAATGTTTCAAGATAGGTCCGAAATTTCACCAATGGAGGCCTGCGAATACTCGCAGCTCTTCTGTGTCTAAACTGCGCAGATCCGCACCTGGTCGGTCTTCTGCTCTGCGTATCTCCGCACCACTCGTTCTGCTGCCCTGCGTACCTCTTCTCAGATCCACACCTGCACTGTCTGCCTGACAGCATACCTCCGCAACTGGTTCTTCTGTTTCCCTGCGTACCTCCGCACTGTGCCTTCTTCTGCACTGTGTACCTTGCACTGCGCCTTCTGCTGTGTTGCGTACACCCACACTGCGTCTTCTCCTGTGTTGCGTACCCCCGTACTCACGCCGTGGATCGCCTGCGAACCTCTGATTAGGGCCAAATTAATAGTCCTTCAATGTGCCACAGACAGTCAGATCCACAGATCTGATCATGCGCCCTAGAGATCACGACTTATCAAATGGATTCGCCTTAAGTTTTCTCCTTGATTTAGATCTAGCTTTGTAAAAGCAATCACCAAAAATTTCAGATCTTAAGATATTCCAAATTTCACAAGTGACTAGCCAAGTGATCTCCTTCCCTTTTTATAGTCAATCCCTTATTCACACCATGGGACAAAACCATCAAACACCAATACAAGGGATCCAAACCGGGGTTCAACAATTTAGATCCTATACCACGGGCCAAAACCATAGGATCATGAACGACGGGCTAAATACCAAGGGCCAAACATAAGAAACCCCACGTGATCACGCTTCTCTGCATTGGAGAGAGTGAACTAGGGGACCGCACCTTATGAACAGAGAACCTGCAGGTATGTCCGCACTTCCTGGACGGCGAACCTGCGGGTCCGCACCTTTGAACGATGCACCTGCGAACATCTTATTTTCCATCATTTTGAGAGCCTGAATAGAGTTTTGCCACTTGAGTGAGTTTCCATCAAGTACAACACCTGTACCATAGGGCCAAACCAGAATCATAATGCCAACAGACACACCATGAATTGTTACAATGGTGAATGATTTATGGAACAAGGTTTCGGATAATAAAAAAATGGTATGCCAAACTGCTATCTTTTCTTGTTAAACTTTCTTTGTTTTTCCTCATTTTGACTGAGCAAAATGCGCAAGTGGACACACTCTATTAAATCAACTCTCATTGTTGTTATGTTTATTGTAACAATAAATTGAACAGATTAAATAGGATATGCAACTCCATTGAGTTATTTTTTATTAAGTTAAATAGGGGCGACATGATTATATATTTATAAAGATTACACTATTATGTGTTGAGCAATTTGTTTTTCAAATAAATTCCTATATATGAAAATTCATAGACTTCTTTAACTCCTCACATAATTCTTTAAATGGTTTTTTAAAGGGTGCTAGCTTAATGGAAGATAACTTGCCTTATAAGCAAGAGCTTGGTCCGATTCGATTTAATTGTGCCCTAACATGAATTAATCAATGATATAATACTTTATTTTATTTTATTTTGTAAGTTTGGTGGTGCCTTTCTATTAATTTTTAGAAATAAGGCAGGTTACATCCATATATCCGTGAGTTAGGTAGCCTCAACATGCCCAGTGGGAAACCAGGTCTGTTGGCCATCTAGTTGCAAAATATGCCATCTATAAGCAAAAAAACATAAGTCTGTCTAGCCATGCTATATAAACCTGAGATTATTTGTACATCCTATTCTCTAAATAACTATAAATATAACTAATAATAAGTCTATAACTATATAACAAAAGAATTCAAAAGAAGATCATGGGTGCACTATCACTATTCATCATCAGTAGAATCCACCGGGGTGGGGTCCTTCACTATAGAACCAGGTAGCTCCAAGTGAGGTATGCATGGGATGTGTTGCTCGATCTGGCTCAACCTATCACTCTGTTGCTGCAATTAGAACTAGATTTTTTGCAATTCTTTGGTAAAATTTGACTTCACCGAATGCCCCCAAGGGGCTGAATGTAGGTCTGGAGGAAATTGTACCATAGATTTCGCTAGGATACTCTTCATCATGCAAAATAGGTGCAAAATCTTCTTGTACTAAGTAACTCTCCCTCTAGTATGACCTAGATCTGGGGCCACTACTTTCCACTCATCCAGGGCTAGATCGAATTCTTCCACTCTCTGTCGGATTTATTTTTCCCAGTCTGCTATTAATTTCCTAATTAGGTTAGAGATGTTGGCATGGTAATCTTGGGTTGCTTCATCAATGATACGCGAGGTTGGATTACTCCCATGTCTCGTCCCTGTCCCCCACTAGAGGAGCTCAGTTGGCTGCCTGGAGACGGGGCCACCTTTCTCTGCCTCCATCAACCATAATTCGCTCCTCCATTATTATTTATCCTTTTCACCTGAGCCATTATGTTTTCTCTATCTGTCAAATTCTTTCTCTTCCTTACATTCTCAGTTTTCCTACTGGCCAAGGCCACAGGTTGGGTGCTCGACACTGCCAGCAGTATCGACCCCATTGCAGACTTGCTTCAAAGTCAAAAGACACTAGCAAAGTAAGAAACCCCCTCCACTATCCGCAAGGAATTGAATACCAACACAAGATTCTAATGTCCTCATAATTGCAAGCCTTCCTCTACCCATTGCAGTTAAACGAACAATACAGAGCCATACCGACTATCACCATGCCCTCAATATTATAGCTATAGTTTCCAACATTATTCGAATTCATAAACCAAACAAAATTACGAAGAATGAAATGGGTTTCAAACCTGCCGTGGGACTAATCCCATTTCCCACCAAACCCTTTGCAAAATGACTCCTTACAGGATGCTCAGACATTGGGCTTCAGGCCTGATTTGACCATGGCTAGCATCAATTACATGGTGTCACTCCAAACCCTCCACTAATCTCTAAGATGAGTACCTTCCGAGAAAAGGTTCCAACCCAGGAAATTTGAGACCACAAGACCAAACTGACCTGAGGTTTGACTGACTGGGCTTCGCTGCCTTCCCCCCTACCACCAGATGATATATATGGGGTTTCTTGAGCCCCTGGCTTTCCCTTTACCAACGTTGGATGAATCACCCCCAAAACTCTATAGATCCAACCCCCTATCCACTCTATTGGGAATAATACTAAGAGGGGGGGTGCATTAGTATTAAAAAATCAATAACTTTTTCATTTCATAATCATATTTATATATGCTACTTCTAAGAAGGGAATTAGCATGTGCATGCCACTGTTCTTGTTAAACTTACATGGACAGCAAGACAATAGGAAAGATAAATCATTCAGTACATTTTTTATTAACAGGAGATGTACATTTATAATACAATATTGTGACTCTTGGGATTCAGATCCCAAGGTCTCTTGGACTGCTTTGTCCATTCAAATTCCACGCTAACCCATTAGGATTAGGTGTCCAACATTCCCCCCCTTAATCCGAAGGGTTATGTATGAGTCCAAGAAAAGAGCTATAATACAAAATGTGCAAAAAATGCATGGCAGCACTAGGCTGAATGTGCTCTATGAAATGTTGGTATAAAAGGCGGTGGTTTAAGGATGACCACCAACACTGGAACGCTTAGTGCAGTTCCCGGAACTCTTCCAAAACTGGCAAGAAACTGAAGTTTTCTGCTAGAGGAAGTGATCCTATTGTTTTAAAGAGGGAAACCTTCAACCATAAAAGGGAGGTCTCACCCCGCATAAAAGGTAAAACTTCAACCTGAAAAGGGAAGTCTCAACCTGTGATGGTTTAAGGATAACCAACAACTCTGGAATGCTTAATGCAATTCCTGGAACTCTTCCAAAACTAGCAAGAAGCTGGAGTCTTCTGCTAGAGGAAGTGTTCTTAATCTGTGATGGTTTAAGGATGACCAACAACTCTGCAATTCCTGGAATTCTTCCAAAACTGGCAAGAAGCTGGAGTCTTCTGCTAGAGGAAGTGTCCCAGATTGCCAACTGAAGGCATGTTCAGGCATCTTTGTCTCTGGCTACAACTCTGAAACTGGTGTGACAGGTTGTGGCTCAGGCTCGCTTGATGTGACTTTGAAGCTTGTAGATGACCATCATTTTCCCCCCTATCAGGTACAAGGTGAGAAGATGGAGAAGACTCAACTGCAAGACTGTTCAATACTGTGGAACAAGTTCTAACATGTGTTTGGAATATCTTCTTGGCTGTTGATGCCCATTGCCAAGAAGCGATCCATCCAAGATGAAGCTTTGTTCTTGCAGGACGTTTGTTTCTGAAGCATTTGTGTGAAGAATGACTGGTTTTATGACAGTGCTTACATGGATGAAGATCAAAACAGTGATCTTTCAGATGGCCAACTCGATCACAGTGTTGGCATTTCACGATCTGTTGTTTTTGTTGTTGTTGTTGCTGTGGAAGAGGGGCAGAATCTGGAACAGCTGAAGCTGAACTGTCATGAGGAGCAGGTGAACTGTCATAAATGAATCCAGCACTCTGAAACTGAATGGGCTTGACATAGTCTGGAATATGAAAGGACAAGTCCTTGTCATATCCAAGAACAGTTCTGTGCTTGTTGTGGACAAGCTGTTCCCAAGGTCTGATGATGGGCTTGGGAAGTGCAGACTTAGTTTCTGCATCTGCATGTACAACTGCTGCTTTATTGGGCACTGGATCTGAATGAACTTGAACAATATTAACTTGCTGTTTATGGGAGTCTGCTTCATTGTTCTGAACAGAAACAGGGTCAGAATGATGACTCCTTTGTTTTAATTCTTCCTGCTGTAGCTTTGTCTCAAGCTGCAAAAACTCAATATTCTCTTGTACATTATACAAACAGGTTCTAATATCAACCAGAGAAGCTTTGCTTATTCTCACTGTATCATGATCTGAGGAATGTATGAGAGTTTTTAAGAACTCTAATATTTCAGTAATCCGAGGCATATTCTTCATTGTCAAAATTACACCCCTTTAAAAGACTGATTACAACTATGACTCAATGAGTAAAAGTAACACCATTCACAGTATAAAGACACAGAAAAATCCTTTGTAAATGTGTAGCAAATGAATCAAAGAACAGAAACTATAATGAGTTTTAAATGCAGTTCCACAACTGGGGCAGCAGCAACTGCAAACTTGCTTGGATCCTTCAAATACTCCTTCCCTTTTGAATCAGAAAACCTCTGCCGCTATTCTATATTTCACAGTTTCTTTCTATTGAGTACTTCATCATGTATTGAAATATATGAGAGCAACGCAGCTTACAAATTTGATCGAATTCTCCAACAATTCTACACAAGGAAACAGGGCACTCAGTAACGTTACCCACTGTGCCAGGACATCTGCTGGTTTTACTGTTAATTTTAGCAATCATTATGAGACGAGCAAGGTGGGAGCCCAGGCCAAGGCTCTGTAAGCGCTGTTGAGCTACCAAACCGTGTGAGACCGCAATGCAAGACAGGCATTCAACACATTCAACTTTTCATTCAACATAAATATGAAAATAAAGAACTGTCACTGACATAAACTAATCGAATCTCCCAAATACTGCATGGCACTTTAGGATTCTGGACTATATCACAATATCACCATTTAGCACAGTATCACCATTATTACTTTGAAAAGGCGACTGCAAATTTATACTCCAATGCCGAGGAAAAAATAAAGGCAGTCACTCACTCACAGGTTTATTTACACAACACCACACTTTTTATTTTCACCGGTCATCTCAAAAACGAGCCCAAGTTGCTTGGCAGTAAGATTGACTTTGTAAACAAATTAACTTTAAATCTTCAACAGCAAAGAATTCACGGTGCCCTCAGATCGCTTAAACAACACTAGAAGCTCACCGCACCAGTGCTCACGTCCACGTGTTTTTCTCCTTTTCTCTTCTGCTCCTGCAACAAATCGAACTTTTCTCTTCTCTCCTCTGGTGCAAGCAGCGGTTCTCTGTCAATGGAGAAATCTAGCTCGTTCGCTGAAGCAGTGTGGACACTGCAGGACGTTTTCTTGGCTGCCAAGAAATTACTTTCAAAGGCTCGGCTATGACCCTTGCAGCGTCAGATAAATCTCGGCTATCTACACACAATTCGGTGATGACTGGGTGCTTCTCACAATACTTGAAGAGGCGCTCACCTCAATGGCATCAACGATAGGGCTCTGTTAGACATGGCATTCAACTGATACCAAGATAGAATTTATGAATTTTAACAGATTCAATCTAGACGTGGTCTCTTCCTTCTGAGATTCTGAAAGAATTCATCGACGTCTGCGCATGTAAGAACCCTGGTACCATCGAAAGATCCCAGGAAAGACTGCAGTTCATCCGTCATTTCATTCAAACCATGCAGAAACTCAATCTTGCGAACATGATCTAGATTCTGAAAGAGTTCCAATTCAGCAGCTTCCTGTTGCTGCAACTTCTCTAAGCAACAAAATTACCAATTCCACTGTGCATCGAGAATACCAATAGAAATAGACATATCTGCGCGCATCATTAAGAGAAAACCATGAGCTTATCCTCCACGCTCCTCAAAGTCGAAGTAGAACGTCGAGAATCTTATGGCCAAAAAATTCCAGGAGTCATTTGAACTTGTTGATGAAACCTTCAATAGGATCACAGTCAGGCTGTTGTGATGAGGGCGAGAATGTTTAAATGCCTAAAAATCAAATGCCAATGATAATTTTGTAATAAACTTCCAACTTCAATACTATAAAATGAATAACCATTACGTCGTGTTGCTACGCGATTGGATTATATAAATGGCGTTCAATAGATCAGTAATACGGTCGAACCTGCATGGGCCTCGTTCCGTTAGACTTCCTGGGGCCTGAGTGGCATGACGTGCAACGGAAATTTCTCATCTTTGGCTGGTAGTCCGGAACGCAACTGTGGTCCTCTCAGTGTTTCCATAAGAGAGAAAATGGGTCCAGATGGCTACACGCGCGAATCGAGAAAGATTATCTATCTGAAACCAAATTCAAATCACTTTTAACAGTCGAGGCAATTCCACCGCCTCATTGGACTACTCCCAATATTTATACGTACTGCACTACCACCTACTAACCGACTGGACAACCATTTCAACGAACACCCACCGTTGGACTTCTCACCAAGATTTCAAAACAGAATGCCGAAGTGTGCATGCCACGTTTTCCAACTACTGTCTGCCATAGCTGGAAGCTTTGATTGTTGTATCAGTAACCATTACAGTCTGAATGCAAAAAAGCAGGCAATTACAAAATACCGATACCGATACCGATAACTTCAATGCACCATAGCCTTTCAAGCCCGAAATGAAGCTCTGGAACTGTTGCGGCAGCTTGTTATGAGTCGGCTGTGGATTCCGCCAATCGCGCTTTGGCAACTGAAGCTTTTCCAGAAGTGCCGAAGGGACTGCAAGGCCTAATCCTGATACGCCATTGCCATTAACAGACAGTAAAATTCACGAAGTGTAAGTATAAACCTCCAAACGCAAACGCATAAACCTCCAAACGCATAAACCTGCCAGGTGAATTTCACAAATAGCAAGTAATCATAATACTAAAGAGGGCATTCGAAGGTTTTCCCAAAGACGGAGCTTAGTATGTCAGGCCAGAACGCGCCTGGACCAACAATATTCACTCATTCAGAACGGTTTTGGAGTCGACTTCAGGGAGCTGACACCATCAGCAGCGCAGCGTTTTATATGGAAAATTGAGCAGCGTCTGGCAATGAAAATTGAGCAGCGTGGAGCAGGTCTGAGACAAGCGTTACAAAGGCAATAATAAGTGCGCAGCATTGTCAGCCCTTATGTAGGTCAGAGACAAGTGTTAGCGCTGGCAGAGGCAGAATATGGGACAGAGGAGTGCTCAGGACAGAGGAGCGATAGACTCAGCAGTGGCAGCGCTATGTCAGGCATATGCGCAGAGAATATTGTGGACAGATGTGTTTATGCAGACAAAGGCATTATAAGGCAGCGCTGGAAAAGAATATGGCAGAGGGGCAGGACTGCCATGCACATAACAGGCCACAGAAACACAAGTGGCTCTGATACCATGTTAAACTTACATGGACAGCAAGACAATAGGAAAGATAAATCATTCAGTACATTTTTTATTAACAGGAGATGTACATTTATAATACAATATTGTGACTCTTGGGATTCAGATCCCAAGGTCTCTTGGACTACTTTGTCCATTCAACTTCCACGCTAACCCATTAGGATTAGGTGTCCAACAGTTCTTAAGGAAACCAATGTATATCCAGTGAACTTATGATTCAGTTAATTCATCATATGTTGATCTTTAATAAGTGTATCAATACTTTATTAACCACTAAACAGTAACCATGTGCAGTAATAACAAAATAAACCATCACACATAAGCAACACACATTAACACCAAGATTTAAGGTGGAAACCCAATGCAGGAGAAAAACTACCTACTATTGTTATCTCTGTATTCTTTCAATATAAGAAAAACGTTTTTACAGTATTGTACTGGTGCAGACTCATACTAGTGCCTAGGCACCCACCTACAGAAGGCTACAACATTCTCTCGTTCTCTAGCTTCTACTGAAAGGGAGCTAGAAACCCCTAGCACTTGTACTAGTTGATATGTTTACCAGTACATAGGCACCAGCATATAGAAGGCTCCAACCTTCACTCATTCTCCAACTACTACGGGAAGGGAGCTCCAACCCCCTAGCTCTTGTACTCACCGATATGTTTACCAATACGTAGGCACCGACCTGCAGAAGGCTACGACCTTCTCTCTTCCTCCAGGGATCGTGTTTCATAAATTTTTAGATTGGATACTTTTGGTACACAACAACAAAATATGAAGGCCAAGTTTCATCCAATTTTCATGATGGATCCATCAGTAACATTGAAGCTCAAAATCAGTCACCATTACAATGCAACCAATCATTTAAACCCATCAACTCTAAAGCAAATCACAATCAATCAATCAAAACAATCAGATCATTTTCACTAGAACACAGAGCTGAACCCAAAAATCTGCATCAACAACTAGAACCAACTACAACTTCAAACATCATATTTTAGAATGTATACGCTACTTAGGAGTGTCGAACCAGCATGTATATGTGCCTTCACCAAGGCAAACCAACGTATATATCTACAAATAATAATTCATAACTTTGCATATACTCCAGACTTTAGACATACTCAGATCACAACTTTTAAAGGATAAAACATGCGTTAGCACTCGTATCTAGCCTATCCATTATCATATCACATAATAATAAGTCATTTCAAGTCTCATGATCCTGATCCATCATTAGATCTCATCCATCATCAAACACTGAGGTGCATACTTAGTTCAGATCAAGCAAAGCATCAAAAACCCATAACATGCATATTTTCTTTTGATCTAACTCTTCATAAGATATTCATTGCCTTCACACTTAGCCCTTTGATCTTCTCCTTCTTATATACTTAGATCCTTTTTCAATACCTCGGACCAAAACCATAGTTATGCTACTGGTATTATTTGATGGTATCAATATTCTTTTTTGTGCTCATTACCATGGGTCAACACCATGGTAGGAACCCCTAGTATTCATTAACCTTAATTTTCCATCCCATATGTGCTTTTCCTTCTGTGAAAGTGTGTGCATATGTATACGCTCTTTTTGTTCTGTGAACCCGTGTGTATACATGACTTCGACTTGGTGAACCAGCGTATACTTCTTAAAACATTCTCTTTCTTCAATCACTGGAGTATGATCTGTAATCCTTTGTTGTTGACATGTTGCACTATGAATTACCATCACACATCATATATGTGAGTTTCCATCAAGGACAACACTTGTATCATAATGCCAATAATATCCTCCTTTGGACTTGATGGAAACCATATTGGTGTTTATTATGTCATGTTGTAGAACCTTTTATACATATCAAACAACACCAAGATACTATCCCCCTTTGCATCAAGGGAAAAGGGTGGACCAAGATATTCTCCCCCTTAGAGATGCACTATCTTTTCCATGCTCCCCCTGAGCACATGCAAAGTCTGCACATATATTTTTCAAAAGAAAAATGTGACTCTATAACTAAACTATGTGAGTATGACCTTCCTATCACCAATGACTGATACATACATAAATCACCCAACCAAGTGGATTTACATGTTTGACACGAAAAAGTCCTTACATGACTAAATATAACAATTATTACATCATAGGTATTTTCATGACCTTTACATCAAATGATATACATGATATTTATAACAAAGACCAG
This sequence comes from Pinus tabuliformis, assembly GCA_031772625.1. NCBI lineage: Eukaryota > Viridiplantae > Streptophyta > Pinopsida > Pinales > Pinaceae > Pinus > Pinus tabuliformis. Next base: position 1,157,105,643 of record CM062811.1, read on the forward strand.
CGATCTAAACAAGACAATGATAGTCATCAACAACTATCATACGCCATATATGATTTGCACCATAAGCATCTATCAGCAACATCAAGATAAATAACTTGTATATGTCCATCATCAAAAAAGTTATCTAAATCAAAACAACTATGTGGATCAAGCAATATAAGTATCATCATGTACCAAGGCTTTCTAATATAATTAAAACAATGCATTATTAGAAGCATATGCTCCCCCTGAACCTGTGCTAATTGTTCACTGTCAGATCTAATCATTGCATTTGTCAGCAAGAATCATCAACTAGTTATTCATCAAGTCATTAACAACTTATGAGGGCCAAAAGCACTTATACATATCATCAACAGACTATAATCATCATCAATCAGAACAGAAAAGATAATAGATAATTTATGAACACTAGTATTGCAGCAAGGATGCTGCAACTCCTAGGCTACGAGCTTTACTTATCAACCCAGCGTTCGTACAAACATGGAGGTGACAGGCTATATACACAAGTAAAAGTGAAGGTCCTGCCTGTTGTCAGTGTTCATCCAGCGAGAGACCTTAGGGGTTCCAAACCAGACTTCTATAGAGTCAGAAGAAGCTTGATTCCTTGATGGAAGAAGAGAAAATATATTCTAAGAGAGCTACTCTACTGCAGTAATGAGGAAAACAACATGTAATGCTAAATCACACCATATCCTAATTAACCATTTAAAATAGCTATGCTAAGTAGAATTGTTAAATCAACACTAACCTAATTCTGCTATCTAAGTTACAAAAGTAAAGAGCATCAAACCATACTAATGTGTGAGCAAGAAAACTAAACTAAATATGTTTTCACTTTTTTTTTGTTTTTTTGGTAAAATCAAGCATGCAATTTAATTGTTCTTGTGGATGTGATAGGTGGATGGAAGGTGGTTGAGGATGGCTAGAAGTTTTATGGAGTGTGATCTAGGTGGATCTTCAAATACAATGGCATGGAAAAACTTAAAAATAAAATTTATTGGAATGAAGTCAATCTAGGACTAGAGCAAAGATCTTGTCTTTCTGATTCTAATGGTGCAAACGGTACTTCAATCCGAGTCCGGATGATGAAGTTATTGCAAAAAGAAGGGTTCTTCAATCCTTAAGGAAATGACGAATTTCCTTTGAAAAAGGAGTCTTAAGCCTTAAGGCCAAATCACAATCGGAGGTTGCATGAGGGCGAACTTAAGGTTGGGTGGTAGAAACCCCGACCGCCGATCACCGATCAGATCGGATCGGCGGATCGGAGGCTATCGCAATCGGCAGACATATATATATATATATATATATATATATATATATATATATATATATATATATATATATATATATATATATATATATATATATATATATATATATATATATATTATATCTATATATATATATATATATATATATATATATATATATATATATATATATATATATATATATATATATATATATAAGTAGATATCGGTGAGTAGACAGTGCGATTGGCGATTAGCTGGATCGGCGAAATCCTTATCAGTCATCCAAAGTGACATATGTGGGGGATGTCGATGCGATCAGCCGACGCCTATATCGAAAATCAGCGATCGGCGGTTGGTCTTTCTCAAGGACCAGGTTGGGAAAACCCTGATACGCTGATTTGCGACCTCAGCACAGACCTGATAGGAAAAATAAGCCCAATTTAATGGTTTTTGGGTAGATTTGCAGTGTTTGTCAAGGTTTTGAAGCCTTATCAATGCAACGATAAAATGGTCACTTTCAGGAACGATTGCGCCTACCTATCCATCCACTCTACCAACCTCTCTTATTAACCAGGAACACCCCATTTTAAATGGGATTTTGTCCAAGAATCCTTTATAAAAGAGGATCAATGGAAGAGCACGGTAGGAGGCATCTTTATGGTTGTAGCACGTTGTTCGCAGGAGGCCGAGAGAAATTATTGATATGTTTTTAACAGTTTAAAGACTCCATCCCTTGTTATTGCTGTGGGAAGCTTTGGTGTTGCATACCACCCCATCTCAGACAGTCATTTCATAGCCATCAGGCAGATTGGAGGTATAAGCCTCTTTATGGACAGATTGATGAATGTAATTTTGTTTATTCATGCCATTTAATAAGAAAGGCCTCCCCATTGTTGAGCTAGGCCCGGAGACATAGTCCAAATTGGACGAACTCCATTATCAAGCCTTGGTGTTCTCTTTTGTGCCTTTTATGTGTTTTCTTCTTCTTTTCATATGTGCACATTTATGTGTTAAGCTGCAATTTTATACACAATTATTTTCTATACATCTATAAGCGAAAACATCTTGGATCAAGTGGTATCAGAGCAGGGATTTTTAGATGTGAATTGCATGTTTGTATGCTAACAAGAGGCAGGCTTCAAAGAGGCAAAGGGAATATAGAACCTTTCGATCCAGAGGCAGGGCGTGCACCTTGAAGAAGAAACATGGCTGATGAGGAAGCTCATATTGAAGAGGAGTGCAATTTCAGAAAGAATTCCTATTCAATGGCGAAGAATATCAGTCAACTGGTTATAAGGCTGGAAAGAGCTGAAGAGAGGAATCCAGAAGGACAAGGTTCAGCACATGGGAATGATGGAGAAGAACCCCCTCCTTCTCCTTCTGGTGGTGAAGGTTCTTCTTCCCCACACCACCATAATCAGAGAAATCCAAAGGATGCATAGAAGAAACCTTTTTTTAAATTAGATTTTAAATTTGATCTTCCTATGTTTAACGGTGAAAGTAACGCAGAAAATCTTAACAATTGGATTAGGCAGATTGAGATTTATTGCAGGATTCAACAAATCATAGAGGATGATGCGAAAATATAGTTAGCCTCTCTATGGCAGGGCAGCACAACTCTCGTTTGGTATTGCACTGAATTTGGGTATTGCACTAGATACACCTGAAGTTGTAACTAAGTATGTTGGCTCACTACATAGTTATATTCGGCATTCATTACTGTTGTTTGAACCAACTACTATTGATGCAGCTAGTGTGAAAGAAATTCATATTGAGAACAGGGGCAAGAATGAAAGAGAGGACCTATCCATAAAGCCACCGTTCAAACCTCCTAATGGAAAATCCAAAGAGAAATGGAAAGGGAAGGAGAAGAAAACAACAGCAACCAAAGAGGGAGAGCGACCTTATTGCAATCATTGCAAGAAAGAAGGCCACAATGATGATGATTGTTCGAAGCAACACCCAGAAAAATGCCCAAAGAAGTATGGAGGAACAGGGAAGCAGAAAACAATGGGAGCAGCACAGCAAGACCTTGGATCAGATTCAGGAGATGAAGCACTAGTCATAGCAGTGGGAACAAAAAGTACCCTTACACCTCCTATTGATTCTAAATCACAAGGAAGCACCAGTTTTGTAGATGAATCCATTTCAACTGATAGAAAATGAATTGAATTATTTCATATCAGGGTTGTAGTAAATCATACCAAAGTAGAAACTCTGTTTGATACAGGGTCCCAAGCAAATTTAATTGTAGAATCCCTAGTAAAGAAGCTAGGCTTAGAAACAAAACCACACCCAAAGCCTTACCCACTGGGATGGATACATGATAAAGCTAAATTGAATGTAACCCAGCAGTGCAAGGTAAAATTTGTGATTGTGTCTAAGCTGGTAGATGAAGTAGAGATGGATGTTATACCACTAGGCATCTATGGCATGGTATTGGGGAGCCCCTACCTGTATGACAGAAAAGCTGTCTTTTTCCGCCATGAGAAAAAATACCACATCACTAAGGATGGGATAGAGTACATAGTGCGGGCTCATCAAAACAAAATTAACACCAGCCTTGTAAGTGCTGGGCAGATGAAACGGCTGGTGAAATCCAGCAAGGCATGCATTCTTATGGTCATCAGGGAAAAGGATACTGAATTCACGAATGCATTCCAAGGCTACGATGGGAAGCATAAGCAAGAATTGATGGATTTAATTGCTGATTATAATGCCTTGTTTCAGGAGCCGCGGGGACTACCTCCACAGAGGGATATCCAACACGAGATCCACCTGTTGCATGACGCCCCTATGTCAAATATCAGGATGTAAAAAATTTCAGCAGTCGAAATGGAGGAAATCAAGCATCAAGTGCAGGAATTACTGGACCAAGGCGTGATTAGGCCGAGCTCCTCTCCATGCAGGTCGCCGATTGTTCTAGTGCCAAAGAAGGACAACAACTGGAGGATGTGCATGGACTACCACGCGCTCAACAAAATATCATAAAAATCGCTATCCCTTCTCACTCATAGATGATTTATTGGATCTTTTAGTGTCGGTATCTTCATTCCTCCATCAGTGATCAAATTTCTCTTTTTTCATGCATATTAGGTATCCCATCTGATCAGCTGCATTCCATTAGGTCGTGGATCAACTTATGGTAGTGGTTCATTGTCAATGTTCCTCATGCCATTTACCTGTTGGCCTGTTTTCACATGTTTACGTCATTTACTGTCATTTTGTTTCATTTCATTTACCAAAATCGATTTTAGGGTTTTAGTCTCATTAGGTCTAGGGTTTGCCACCATTGTCATCCAAACCTTAATGAAAGGTCAACAGGTACATGAGGAGGTTTTATAAGTTCAGAGAATCATAAATTCACTTATGATATGCTCAATAAATGGTTTTTACCTCAAAACTCTGTTTTGAGGTGAAAACAGGGTTTTTTATTTTATGTACAAATTTTATGTAATTTAAAGTTTTTTATATGTAATAAGTTCCTACTACTGCCCTTTCTCACCTTGCCAACTCTAGCCACTACAAACAAAAGCAAAAGCATCAATGCATCAGTTCATCAAGTGATCAAGAAAAGTCAATTCAAATGAAAAACAGAGTTTTAAAGAAAAGGTGACTATGACATTATAAAAGTAGGTTTGAAAGAAGGAAAAATTAAAAGGCATCCATATATAAAGTGAAAGGAGTGCTATTCATCTATTTCACTGTGCAAGATACCCTTGGAGAGCTAAAATCATGATTTGGAGGCAAATTGAACAAAGGAAGTTGAAAACCCTGTTTTCCAAGCAAGTCTGCCTGGCACTGCGCATCAGAGGCAGTGCATTGTGCTTCAGATTGGCACTACGCATCAGTGTGTTTCTTCCAGTGTTAATTTACAAGGGTGCTACGCATCAGGAGGGCGCTGCGCATTGGGCCCAGTGCGCTGCACATCAGTCAAAAAGCTGCCAAAACATTCCAAATCACCCAATAACCCTCAAAATGTTGCATTTCTCTTCTATAAGTAAGTCTTCATTGCATTTGAGCTGAATTTGATCTTCTACATGTTTTCTTCATGAGTTTTTCATTTTAAAACATCAAACCCTAGCTTGTCTTCATCATTTTCCATTTCATTGTACAACTTTCACTCCATAGCCAAAACCAACATCATTTTACCCCTTTTTTGTCTTACATTGCCCTAAATCAATCCACTAATCCCATTTTCCATATCCCACTCCCCTAAGACAACTCATTCCCTTCATCAAACCCTAAATCCCTCACAAAACCCTAGTTTCCTAAAACCTATCCCTTCATTCCCCAACTCCATTTCCCATTAGTAAAATCTCTTCATACTCATCTCCCTTGTCCTCCCTCATTATCATTTTCCACCATATTATCATCACATCACTTCCCTAAGACAAGCACCAAGCACCACAATAAGAAATAGTGAGTCAAGTTATGAAGAAGAAACACTAAGTGATAGCTCAAGAGAAAGAAATATACAGCCTAGGAGACCTCATAAGGGTGGAAAAATTATCAGAGAGGAACCTATTAGCATGACTGAACTCCTTGCTTGCCCCCTTGTTACCACTTGTTTCAGATACCAGTCTTGCTTTGAGTTTTGTGAGATGGTTGAGAGGGTTAAGTATCATCATGAGTTAGCAAGGCAATTTGTCATAAACATGGAGAATAATGTGGTACACCTTGCTGGGATCAATTTCACTCTTTCACCAGCTATTATTGCAGAAGCCACTAGAATGCCAGATGTAGGGGAAAAGTGGAACAAAATGTAGAATATCAACAAGCAACATTATGAACCATATATTAAGGCCAAATATCATGGTAAACTGAGCAAGGTGTTTCCTTTCAAGTTCTTGGAGGACCGGTATGTTCCACTTATGAAACTTATCATCAAATACTTCACATGTGAGGGTAGGTTCTCCAGACTCTATGCCTACCATATCAGATTACTTATGCACTTCACCAGGGTCAGAATGATGAGTATTCCATATTTCATATGCAAAAACATAGAGAGGATGACTGTGATTGCAAAAAGAAAACCATACCCACAGCAACTCAATAGTATTTATCACTTTGTTGTCATCAAAATTGTTGTTGTGCATCAGCTCACTCAGTTGGAAGTGTCATGGGAAACTTGCATTGCGCATGAAATCTTCAAGGGGCCTCAAATTTTTTCAAATCCTCAAGAGGAAGGTGAACCTTCTAGGCAACAAAAAGAGCCTGAAAGAAAAACTGAAGAGGCTCACATTCCTATGTTTATAACTTATGAGAAAGGCACCAGGAGGCTTTTTGCAGCTGCCAAACAAGTATTATCTCCACCAGGGGTGGAAGGGGTCTCGTTTTCTTCACCGGATCATAGGAAAATTCTATCTTCACCTAGGGTGAAAGGGGATTTTCCTTCTTCTTCAGTTGAATAGGTATAGGACAAGGACAAAGGAAAGAAACAAGTGCATGATGAAGGACCTACTGAAGGGCAGGACATGGATTTTGTTTTGGTTGAGGAAGATGACACTAATTTGGGCTCTCAAAGCTCAAGACTCAAGGATATGATCATCAAAGAGAAAGAGGCTGAAGTCCAAGCCTTATCACTTGACCTTGAGAGGGCTAAATGGATCATTAACTTCCTTGAGCAAGAGAAAAAGCAACTGGAGGACAAAAAAGCAATTATGGAGCTGCAAACAATTAGAGAAAAAAGGCAAGTGGCAAAAAGAAGAAAAACCAAGATGACATCTCTAGAGCAAGAAATTGAGGCTGACCAAGAATCATGGTTGGAAAGAGTGAATATCCACCTTGAGAAGCTACTTGATAAGGCTAATAAGGAGAAGAAAATGTTGCGCCACATGGCTTATCATTACTTAGCTCGGAATAAAATTTGCAAGTCAAGGATAAATGACCTAAAAGCTAAGTTAAAGAGAGCCTTGAGAGCCAAAAAGGAATAAGACAAACTTAGAATTTTGGCTGAAGCTTCCTTGGCTTAGCAAAGCAATTAGTAAGCTTGCTTCTTGCCAAATTTGAAGCAATTTTGAGAAAATTTTGTCATTTTTAAATTTTTAAATGTAAAACATAAGAATTTTTAGCTGGTGGCATTGCGCATTGAGTTTGCTAGGAATTTTGAAAAATGGTTTGCATTTTTGGATTCCTCATGGAAAAATAATGAAACCCAGAAAGTTTCATGAAATTTGGAGGAGATCTGGGTCACTTAAAGGGCAAAAGCACCTAAAAAACGCTCTCTCTGCCACTTTTTGGACCCACAAGAACCAGTCTTGGGAGAAATGATTTTTGAAGGGGCAAATGGACTCCAAATCCAAAAATTCTAGTTGTACTAGAAAGTAGATAGGTAGAGATTTCCAACAAGCTATCTTGGGCCTGATTTGGTGAAGTGGAAGTCCTCCAAAATCAGCCTTGAAGTGGCACTGTGCATCAGGAAAATTTTTGCCAATTTTGCCTAAAAACACAACATTTCGCCTAGTTTGACTATCAGTTGACTTTTTCTTTTCTCCTTGGTAAATTAATGATGTAATATGATGTAAATATTATAAAAAATGACTTTAGGAGGTAGATACATTAGTTAGAGGTGGTTTGAGGTTGAATGAATCAGTTTCCATAGTTTTAGAGGCAAGTTGTTCCACTGCCTATTTTCTACTTCCTAGTTTAGATGTTGTTGAAATAGCTACTTGACTCATGGATTCGACCCCTGATGGCTAGCATAGGTGGTTTGATGCCTATATCATGTACTTTCTTAGTCATATGTCAAGGTTGGACTCTTGTGGATGCATTAAGCTACTTTGTAAATCACTTCCGCAGTTTGGCAAGGAAATGAACTAGGGTTTTGCAGCATTTTGTAGGATTCTTGTGGTAATGTGAATTAGCATTGTTTTCTCCTCGGTTATTTAGTTTATCTTATGTGTGTATGTGTCATCATCTATCTTTTTTTACATAACTAAATGAATCAAGATTAAATGGTGGAATCCATTGGTGTTCAGTGCTCTGCCTTGGGGTTTTGTTTAGTTTTAAATGTTTTTTGTTGTTTGAAGAGGACTCATGAAACTTGCATGCCCTCTCCAACTCTTCACCAGTCTTTAGACTCACCATCACATTCATTTGAAAGTGCTAAAACACTTTCCTACCTCACCCCACAGAAACCTCTGCAACTCTGAGTTGATTTCCTGGACCCAAAGCTGCCTTCCTGATCTGATCCAGCAAACAACCATTAAAATCAATCAAATTCCTCTGAGCATATACCTAGCCTAAAATTAGTATTCATTTCAGTCATCTCAAGCCTTATTTGCCATATTTTTTTTTAGATTGACAAGGAGAGAACCCTCTCCCGACCTGGTAGGGCTAGCTACCAGGTTAAGCGTGGTTTGATGCTACCCTAGACCTGCCTTTCTCAGCCTGAGGTAGATTTAGGCGCTAACAGGATCAATTAAAAAATGTTGTATATTTCACAAAATTGGATCTACACAGTGGCTATCACCAGGTCTGAATTGTGGAGCAGGATGTGTGGAAAACCGCTTTCAAAACCAAGCAAGGGCTGTTTAAATGGATGGTAATGCTATTTGGGCTTTGCAACGCTCCAGCCACCTTTATGCGGGTTATGAATCATATATTTTAGCCTTTCATTGATGAGTTTGTTTTTGTATATTTAGATGATATACTAGTTTTCATCAATAGTTGGTTTGAACATGTGAGTCATGTAAAGAAAGTGCTTGATGTGTTAAAGAAAGAAAAACTCTTTGTAAAATTGTCAAAGTGTGAGTTCGGGAAAACCTCTTTGGGTTACCTAGGTCATATTGTTGGTCATGGTTAGTTAAAAATTGATCCCGCTAAAGTTGAAGCAATTGTAAATTGGCCTAAGCCTACTAGTGTAACTGAGGTTCGCAACTTTCTAGGTGTAGTCCAGAATTGGAGGAGATTTATTGCTAATTTCTCTATTATTACAACACCTTTGCACACATTGACAAGTGTGAAACAAGTCTTCCAATGGGGAGGAAGACAACAGAAGTCCTTCAAAACATTGAAGGAGAAAATTAGCACCGCGCCAGTCTTAGCCTTACCCGATCTCCAACAGCCATTTGAGATCGAAACCGATGCTAGCGGTTATGCCATGGGCATTGTACTGATGCAACAGAAGAAGCCAATTTGTTACCATTCTGAGAAGTTTTCTCAAGCTGTGATAAACTATCCCACCTATGACAAGGAGCTTTATGCCTTGGTGCAGAGTGTGAAAAAGTGGAAACACTATTTGATTGGCAAGGAGACCATCATCCATATAGATCATCAGCCTTTGCAGTACCTTCAGTCACAAACCAAGTTGCAGAAAACTCGTCATTTCAAGTGGATGGGCTTTCTTCAACAGTTTCATTTGGTAATAAAGTATAACAAGGGCACTAGCAATAAAGTTGCCGATATGCTATCTCGCCCTCCTATTTATGATTCTGTTATTTTTCATAATGCTTCATTGTCTTTTGAAAGTTATGCTAAACAATATGCTAACGTTGATGACTTTAAGGAGGTTTATGCAAAACTAACCCATGGTTCACAGGTGGACAACTATCACTTGCAAGGGAAATTGTTGTATCACCTTGGTAAATTGTGTATTCCCACAGGAGAAAGAGTGCATGTAATTCAAGAGACCCACACCTCTTTTGTGTCTGGACACTTTGGTGTCGAGAAGACATTAAGTCATGTACAAAGATTTTTCTTTTGGCCTCATATGAAAAACATTGTGACTTGCTATGTAAAGGGTTGTGTGATGTGTTTTGTTTCAAATCCCTCTAAGAGAAAACTTGGGCTCTACACACCACTCCCTATTCCGAGTCATCCATGGGAAAGTGTGTCAATGGACTTTGTAGGAGGTCTACCTTTGTCTAGGAAAGGTCACGACTATTTGTATGTCGTCATTGAATAGTTTAGCAAACTGTGTATTCTTATTCCTTGTAAAAATCAGATTACTATAGAGCAGACTGCTTCTCTTTTCTTTCAGTATGTTTGGGTCCACTTTGGATTACCCACATCAATTTTTTCAGATCGAGACTCTCGCTTCCTTGGAGACTTTTGGACCAGCTTGCGGAGGATGATGGATACCAAATTGAAAAGAAGCACGGAATTTCACCCGCAAACCGACAAGCAGACAGAGGTTGTTAACGTACTATGGTACACCTATTACGAGGCTATTGTGGGAAACATCCCAAGTTGTGGGATGAACATATCCCCTATATATAACATTCCTACAACTGAGTAGCATTCATTGACGCAGCGTTTGCCATTCGAGACATGCTTTGGTTACCTGCCAAAGGACCCTTTTGACATGGTCTTTGGAAGGGAGGATGGCTCCAGTGGACGTAATGATAAAGACAAAGCTTAGCAGTTCATTCAGCGAATCCAAATGATTATCCAATCAGTGTAAGAGTAGTTGGAAAAGAGTCAAGCCTGTTACAAGACTCGAAATGATAAACACCAAGTTGACCATCAATTCCAAGTCGGCGACAAGGTGTGATTCCACATCAACAAAGACAGGATGAAGGGAGAAGGAAAGAAGTTGTGGCCAATCCGGTATGGACCATTCACCATATTAGAGAACATTGGGAACAATGCCTTTCGTCCTGACTTGTCGATATATATGCAGATGTACTCAGTAGTGAATGTGGAGAACCTAAAGCTGTATGAACCACCTTTGATCATGGACACTAATGAGGTGGGCACAATTCCTACCATCGATGATTTTGCACCAGAATATCTCGATGAGTTACCTGAAGACATCATCCTTGACAGAAGAACCATGACTTCACAGCGAGGAGATGTAGAGTACGTTCGAGTTGGATTCAAGGGAATGCATTCCAGCAAGGTAAGATGGCTAGAGAAAGAGAAAGTGAGGGCACAGTACCCTCACTTGCCAATTGACTAATGAAAATATTTTTGTGGTCCAAAAGCTCCTCAATGGGGAGGATTGATCCAGGTGGATCTTCAGATACAATGGCATGGAAAAAATCAGAAATCAAAGTGATCGGAATGAAGTCAATCCAGGACCAAAGCAGAGATCTCGTCTTTCTAATTCCAATGGCACAAACGGTACTTCAATCCGAGTCCGGACGATGAAGTTATTGCAAAAAGAAGGGTTCTTCAATCCTTAAGGAAATGAGGAATTTCCTTTGAAAAAGGAGTCTTAAGCCTTAAGGCCAAATCGCAATCGGAGGTCGCATGAGGGCGGACTTAAGGTTGGGTGGTAGAACCCCCGATCACCTATCGCCGATCAGATCGGATCGGTAGATCGGAGGCTATCGCAATCGATGGACGTATATATATATATATATATAGATATAGATATATATATATATATAGATATATATATATATATATATATATATATATATATATATATATATATATCTATATATATATATATATATATATATATATATATATATATATATAGATATATATATCGGCAAGCTGACAATGCGATCGGCGATTAGCCGAATCGGCAGAATCCTTATCAGTCACCCAAAGTGACATATGTGGGGGATGCCAATGCAATCAGCCGACACCGATATTGGTGAGAAGCGATCAGTGGTCGGTCTTTCCCAAGGACCAGGACAGGAAAACCCCGATACGCCGATTTTCAACCTCAGCGCGGACCCGATAGGAAAAATAACCCTGATTTAATGGTTTTTGAGGTTCGGGTATATGGTTTTTAGGCAGATTTGTAGTGTTTTTTGAGGTTTTGAAGCCTTATCAATGCAACAATAAAAAGGCCATTTTCAGGAACAGTTGCATGCCAATCCTTCCACTCTACCAACCTCTCTTATTAACCAGGCATGCCTCTTTTTAAATGGGATTTTGTTCGAGAATCCTTTATAAAAGAGGATCAATGGAAGAACATGGCAGGAGGCATATTTATGGTTGCAGCACAATGTTAGCAGGATGCCGAGAGCAATTATTGATCTATTTTGAATAGTTTAAAGGATCCAGCCCTTGTTATTGCTACGGGAAGCTTTGGTGTTGCATACCACTCCATCTTAGACAGTCATTTCATAGCCATCGAGCATATTGGAGGTATAAGCCTCTTTATGGATAGATTGATGAATGTAATTCTGTTTATTCATACCATTTAATAAGAAAGGCCTCCCCATTGTTGAGTTGGGCCCGGAAACGTAGTCAAAATTGGACAAACTCTGTTATCAAGCCTTGGTGTTCTCTTTTTTGGCTTTTATGTGTTTTCTTCTTCTTTTCATATGTGCACATTTATGTGTTAAGCTGCAATTTTATATGCAATTCTTTTCTATACATCTATAAGAGAAAACATCCTAGATCAGAGTGATTGGATGGTGTGGAAGTGTCCTAGGAGGCTTTTTCTGACTTCCTAGAGGTTCCCCAAAAATTCGGCCTCAATACAAGCCGTTTCAGGAAAACCTACAGGGTGTACTAGAATTACAGGAAACCTACAAGATACAGTTGAGAGCTATTTGTGAGGTGTTGGAGGTGTTCGAAAGATGAAAAAAGGTGTGTGATGAGTGGGATAGGGTGTTAGAAGGTCTAGGAACACTCAGGTGTCAATATCCAAGCGAAGAGATTGTTAGATTCATTCAATGTGTCTAGGGGAATTTGAATGAAAAGGGACAAAAAACTAGTGAGGGTGATGGAGGAACAAGAGATGGTTAAGGTTGATGAGGTGGAACATGGATGTTGGTGATGAAGTCTAGACCTCCTCCTGAAGTACCTGCAGTGCTTAAAACATGTGTGTCTTTCAAGAACTATGCAACAAGATACATCTTCATAAACTAGAAAATCATGAACCAATTACCCATATTATGCATGAATAAAGTGTTGAAGGAAATGAGAACATGAGTGAGATCTTATTGCAAAAATAGAGTAATGGAAAAATTTGACAATGAAATGAACCAAATGCTGAATCAAGACAATAAACTCCAAATCTCATGCAAGAACTAGAAATATGTGTTTTTGGGGCTACTGAAGGGTCTCTTCCTCAAGTCATGGTCCCAGAGGGAGGAAGCGAGGGCAAGGCACCTGCTGACAACCTTGTGGTGATCCGTTTTCTCCTTGCTAACCTGCTAACTAAAATAAGGCACAAATAGAAGCAAACTAACATACAATCAATCTAATCTACACTGTTGTAATGGAAATGCAGCTACTTAAGAAAATGAACAATCAAACTATGAATCTATGCTAACATACATGTACAATAAAGAGGAGCCTTGGCTACTAGGGTTGGGCACTAACCCAAGAGCTTTAGACCTCTGAGCTAAATCAGTGCTGGCTCAAAACAAAACTCATTCTTATTATCAAAACAATGGATTACATCAAAAACTATCACAAGTCTTGTAGCTCGAAAATAGAGTAGAGTTTTACAATCAAAAATCTGAATCCTACTAAGGTCATAGGCCTGTCTACTTATACATCTGAAGTCTCCAATGACTTCCTTAAAATTAGGGAGGCTCGGCTTCCAAACTTGAGATAAACTGGTGCTTTGTCTTTCACTTGCTCGGCTACCTTCTAGTCCTCATGATTTGGCTGTTTGCAGTCTGAGCTGATGGAGGAATATTCGAATGGAGGGGTAGTAAATGAGGAGGATTTACCTCCTATAACTCCTCTCCCTTGTCCCATTCTATTTTTTACCAAGGTATTTTCCAAAACTCCTTGCTTTTATCATTTAATCCTATATTAAATGCACATTAGACCACAAAGCAAAATATCCAACTCTAACTCATTTTATAAACAAAACATAATCAAACGTATGCAATAAGTTGTAAGAATAGTTGGTTTGACTAAGCTAGGAGGTGAATTAAGGCCCATATAATTACCCAATGATGAGGCTCATCATCACCCCCCTACTAAAAGTATTGCTCATCCTCTAAGAAGCTTAGTCAATGTCCATGTCCTTCATGGCTCTGGTAGCCTCTCTGACATCCCATGCCTCTGATGTGGTCTCTTCTTCTTGTTCATAGAAGCCTACTTTCTTTTCTACCTCTTCCCACTGCCTATTTTCTTCTTCTTCTTTTCTCCCTTCTAACATTCCTAGGAGTAGTGTTGCATTGAGTTTTAGGCCTATCCAATTGACCTTCAACCTTTGCATTGATTTCTTATACATAGGTGTCTTGTTGAGTGCCTCTTTCAACCTTTGAAGGGAGTGATATTCCCTGATCTGCAAGTTGTGTGGCAGTGTGTTCCATCTCCTTAGGCAGGCATGTATACTATCATCTCCTAACAGCCTAAACATATCCTCAAAATGTGAAATTTCTTGCTCTCGGGCAGCAAGATATCTAGGTGCCAGCTAAGGATCATTTGCAATCAAATTATGGGTGTTGATTATGTCCATAGGATTTGATTGTTCAGTTATGATGAAAAGAGGTTCCTCTTGCTCTTTGGCCAATATTCTTTTCATCTCTGCAGCGCTTGAATCCTCATGGTTCATCTATGATGCCAAAGCCATTAATTGTAGATCTCTTTGTTGTGGAGGTAAATCCTCTCTGCGGACAGAGACGATCCCTACTAGCCCAGACCAGGTCTAGCAAAAATCACACAATGCTATCACGCAAGTTCCTAATTGCAAATAAAAAGTGGATGGTGAGAACCTACTTGGATTCGAATGCTAGTGTTCGTAGAAGAGATATCGCCCTCGTTCCTTTGCTTCGGCCGGTCACGATCCTCACGATCTCCGTGATTGGATACCTGCACATGCAAAGAACAACACAAATACAAGCATAAAATCCAATAGATGCATATATCAGTCAGAAAAGATATAACTCAACATCAATCATAGGACAATGAGAGTGGAACCATAATGATAGTCATCTATTATTAATAAATAACAAAGAAGAATACAACCATTGTTCTGACGTCAAATCCTCCTTTGGTTGGGCAGTCAGCTACACAAGTCTTGCAAAGCTTGTTGGGATGGGAAACAAGCCTCTCTCTCTTAGGTGACAAGAATCTCCTCACTTAGATTTGGCCTTATGGGTGCAAAGAAGGCTCTTGCAGCTTCAAACTCTTGAATCCCTGGTATTCTCTACCACTATGCTGGAACTGGAACTATTGTAACTAGCTTGCTCAAGGCATAGAGACAAGCTTTTATAGATAGAGAAGAAAGAGATAGGATCAACCACATTATTCATGGGATTGGCTTTATCACTTGGAAACTTCCATGAAAGGTGGCAAACCACTTCCCTTCTATGGAGATTCGAAGCCAAACCATCCTATCTCAACATAGGTTCAGTTGGTGAATGCGTTAAGGAGAAACTTCGGAGGCTTGTTGGTTGAAAACTTTACTCAATTCGGTTGGCACGAGTGCGACTCTGAGACAGAGTGCCAATAGCGCACCCTCTTTAGAGGATTTCCCTCATTGGTGCGGGCAATAAACTGTGGACCCGCGCTAATGCAAAAAGAGATGTTTCCATGGGTATTCTGCAAGAGATGTCTTCAGGGCATATGAAGCTCATACTTAGAGGAATATGATGCAAGTGGTTTCAGGTCATTTCACTTCTCACAGGTCGCGGAATGAGTCCTCCAGTGTGTGGGAGAGGGGTAACAGGGACGGTGACAAACGGTGACAAATTGTTGTGTAACAGATGCCCCATAAAGCATGAGGCTCGAGAGAGAGAGGGGTGAAATGCTTTACAAGAACATGCGTGACTGAAAAACACGGCCGCCGAATAACCCGCATAAAGAAGTACAACTCATATCTCAAGTACATGATGTATGTGGTATGGGCGCAGCCATCCATAATAGAGTATATAATAATCTAGATCCAAGGTATGGACGCAACCATCCAAAGAGGATCGAAAAGTAGACTCAGGCATGGTCGCAGCCATCCAGTGAATGAGTCATGTAATGACCATAACAAGCCACAAATCGCAGCCTGGATTCCAATAGACAAAATCCAGGGTCTTGCGCTCCATCTCGACCCGAACAGAGTACAAGTTCAAGCATGTGAATACATGAGTTGAAGTCGAACATGCATGAACATCGTCTGATTACCAGTCAATGATGAAAATTGTTAACAGACGCGAGAGGTACCACCAATAATGACAATGGCCCTCAAGGTACTACAGGTACAATCTACGGCGTGTGAATTAATGAGCTGGCGTCGAACACCCGTAGAATCATTCGATCGGAGGCCAATGATGAAAACCTCTCGTCGAACACGAAGAACCTGCCATTGAGGCATGCAGGCTCCAAGGCACCGGAAGGGAGTCTCTAGATCAGCTTCCTGGATAATGAGCTGAAGTCGACAGGAAGCGACCTTGATCAAAGGTGGGCCATAGTGTTTCCCACATCATTGATACGAGACAGAGGAAGAGTGTTGTGGTGAATCAGAATTATGTGAGGTATCAGAGGGAGGTTGTAATTCCGCAGAGGTCAACTTCCCTTGAACATATCGGCGGCACAACAGTGGACTTGGCAGTATTTGACATCAAATGAGCAGAGGTCATGGTGACAAGGCAATGAGCAGATGAGAGGTCAAACAGGATCACCCAAACCCACGGAGGCAAGTGTAAAAACAAGATGAGATGTCCCCACCCAGACACGAATGCAGACAAGTGCCATGTTCAAGAGCGACATACTGCCGACACGACAATAATTATGGGTCCATTTTCCCCACCATTTCTGGTGAGTACCCCAGTTATTTTTAACAAGCTTGACGGGGATAGCATATGCTTGTGAGGCGTCATTCCGACGGGATCCGATGTCATCAGGTTTTAACGAGCCTGACAAAGGAAGAACTCGGCACCTTTTCATGTTTAGAGAGTTTGAAAAGACAGCAGAAAAGTGAACTCCAGGGGTGTCCTTTTTCGTAAAGTTGTGTCTCGCGAGCCCGAAAAAGTATAAAACAATGCTCGAAAGAACCGCCCGATCATTACGATCGAGGAGTACTTTTCATATGTAGTGACATCGACCTGAAAAAGTAAAAAAGCGATCGATATCACGTCATTTCGTAACCATTAACGAGCCTGAAATGACAAAGACCCGACAATCTTTTTGTTTTTTACACGGTCGGAAAAGAGTTTAAAGACGACCGCCTCTTATTTCCATTTAACGAGTCAAGAGGGAACTCGGAAATCTTTTCATCTTTAAACGGTCAGAAAAGAGCTGAAGGCAAACCTCCATTTTTATTCTCTTTAACGAGTCAAAAAGGGAAAATACTCGGCAATCTTTTCATATTTTACAAGTCAGAAAAGAGCTTAAAGGTGACTCGTCCTGGAGGAATGAGTGATATAAAGGGTAGCAACTGGTTCCAGTAATGGTGAAACTACTCAAAACATGTAATGGTTAAGAGGTTGGCTAACAAAACCACTCATCGTTGCGGTTCCTCAGGAAAGGATAAACAACCAAGTGAAAGCATATGATCGGCCAAAGAGATGGTGGTGATGGAAAGAAACAACCAAGGCTCATCTAATTTTAATGGATAAACGACAATCACGAGATGTAAATCGAGTATGGGTTCATTTTTACACAAGCTTGAACCATGGGGAACTCTGCTTGGATTCGGTTTCATGTTTACACAAGCTTGAAATGAAAAACTATGCTTGTTATAAGCTTGCATGCCCCCAACATAATGACGCAAATCGAGGTACATGCCCCCCAAGCTTCATTGCATTCAACAAAGTGGATGGAATGAAGGTTCACTCTCGAGATCGATGAAATACTCGACTTGTAGTTTACGAGATCTTAATCAAAAGACTCGATTTGGAAAGGGAGTTGTTTCATTTTTTAATGAGGTTGACACAGTAAAAGAACTATCCTCATAACCCTTGTTTCATTTTTTAACGAGCTTGACACAAGATCAGGAACTATGCTCCAGACTCTTTGTGTTATTTTTTAACGAGCTTGACACAAGACAAGGAACTGTGCTCCGGACTCTTTGTTTCATTTTTTAACGAGCTTGACACAAGACAAGGAACTGTGTTGCGATGGAACTTCACCATAATGAATAGGAAGTTGAGGCTCCCAAGAGTGCCATGCCTGATGGAAGGCCAACATCTTGGAAGTCAGGGTCCAATGCCTCCAGGACACTATGCACGATGGTGGCATCACTGAATCCAGGCACGGGATAGGTGGCCACGTAGTTGATCTGTGGTGGGGCAGATGCAACTGGTGGCTGAAAACTGGGAGGGGACGACAACGGCGCAAGAGGCATTGGGGGACTAACGAATGACACTTGATCGATAGTCACAATTCTTCCATCGTGCGGAAAGCAAACCACACGGAAAAGCGAAGAAACGAGGGCCCCCATGGCGTAAACATAGTCGCGACCAAGGAGAATACTAAAGTCTAAAAAACCTTGGGTAACCAAGATGTCTATATAGACGGTTTTGCCTCCCAAAGTAATAGGGAACTTCGGGAGAACTCCTAGAGATGGACAGGCTCCTCCGTTGAATGCCAACAGATTCTGAGTGACTGGCCCAAGCTGCGGGGAACCTAAAGCTTGCCAAGTAGTGTACAGCATAAGACTGATAGACGCCCCTTCATCCAAAACAGTGCCAGGTATTGCCTTAGCACAGGCATGTACTGTGATCTGGAAAGGCATATGGGATGGAAGGCAACCGGCGATCAGGCGATTCCAATCAAAGGAAGCGACCAGACTACTTGGTGGGGGAATCGTATGATTGCCCCCATGTGCTAAAGGAACCAAAGGAGAACCTTCGGGAGCAGCTGGGTTAGGAGAGTCATTTTGGGACTCAGGAGAATCTGAAGAGACGAGAAGAACATGGGCGTGATTCTCTTCCGAAACAGAGTGAGCGAGTGGCAGACTCGAGTTGACACTCTTTCCGACCAATGGTTGGTCTGGAACAGGCTGGGGACAGCCGGGTTAGGGAAGAGGGGCCTGGACAAGAGAAGAATTTGAAACAATCTCTTCGTCGGCAGGGGGCCGATCTACAGCTGCAGAGAGACGTCGATATCCAACGGGTAGTTGGGGTGAAGGAGCTGTAAGACTTGCCAAAACACTGGAGGCTTTATCCATGAGCGGACAAAGGTGAAGGGAATGATTGCCTTCACAAAGTCTACAGGGGATTCGAATCTTCCCTTTCTCCTTACCTTTGTGAGTCGATAGGGGAACATCACTGTGAGCCTCAGTGGACGATAAGGGGTGGGCTAGATCATGAGACCATACTTCTAAGACGCTGGGGATGCCAGGACAATCACGAAGAAGATGGTCCCCCTTGCATAATCTACAAGGAAATTTGACCTTCCGCGGAGGAGCAGAAGGTGGCCCGACTTCAGGTGTCCTCGGAGTAAGAGCTGTACTTCTAGCCTCTCCCTTCGGAGCCTTCTTCTTCCTTGCCTTCTTCTTCTTCTTCTTAGCCACCGGGTTACTCGAATCGAGACTTTCACCAGGCGAAGTAGAAGATGAGGACGTAGAAGTAGGCGTAGAAGGGGAGAGGTCCACCTTAGAATCAACATGATGTTGTTCAGGTGGAGGGACGGATTGACTAGACGGTGAGACGGCAGGGACCAAAGAGGTTGAGAACAACCAAACTGGCAACCCAACAGTTAACCCTGGGAGGGACAACGTCGCCATATAAGGAGCACCAACATTTCCAAAAGGAGAGAAATGACCAGGGTTCCCATCAGAGGGGATCCCTGGGTTGGTGAACCCCGGAAAGGTTGCCATCGAGAACGAAAAGAAACCTACTCAAGCCAACGCAAACAAGATATAACCAGGTAAATGTGAACGCGGCCGAATAAATTTTAAGACAAAGGAACTGAACTTGACCTTTTCATGTTTTAAGAGTCGAGAAAAGGACAAAAAGGTGACTCTAGTCGCCTTCAAATGTTTAGTGAGCCCGAAGTGACAAATGCTCAGATGAGACTTTTCGTTTAAGGAGTCTGAAAAGGATCAAAAGTGACTACTCTGGAGAACTAGGCAAAAAGGTTTACCAAACAAATCCGTAAAACTGCATATACACCTTGGCAGTCATATGAAAACCAAGGACTTCCCGTACGGCAGTCAATCTTCCCAAATGTTGTGTTCGGTGCGTTACGGCTTGTAAGGCAGCAGACACGGCTTCCTGTGGATAAAGGATGATAACCTAGTGGGGTCTCCTCATATACTTGATGGTACGTGGGAGCTCAAGTCCGTGCTAGACCACTTGTTGCGTCATGGAAGGAGGAATCACCCAACCTTAAGTGAAACAAAAGTGACTAGGTTTAACGACGCCGGAGCACGTCTCTAACCTAGACCTCTAAATAGTGAGCGTTATGTTCCAATGCATTTTTAAGTTCATTTTACGGTTGATCTTTGATTAGGTTTCGATTTCCAAGTCCTACCTATGTAATCTCTCACAATTCCCTAAATGCAAGCTATATGCCAAAGAATATCATTCCATTCGATGAACACTAACTATGAGAGAGTTGAGAATTTTTCAATCAAACAAAATGACCACAAACAATCAAGAACCACTCTAATGCATCTAATGGCAATAAACGAAACTTTTCCTTTTTCCAAAATCACTAATCAATGAAAAGCTCTAATTTATATTAACTAATTCAACAAAACAAAGACTTGTTTGTTTTCTTTTCAATGGCAAAGTGCACTAAACAAATTTTGAGAGATAATAACACCGAGTAAAAGAAACAAATTTCACTCAATGAGAACACAATCAAATCCCCAAAACACCAAGATAGTCCTTCAAACCATGAAGAAAGCACAAAGACCTCTTTGAGCTATGTGATCTAAGCCCAAATGAAGCCAAGCGAAATCCAAGCGAAAAGAAGAGAATCAATCGAATCACGCAATAAAAGTTTAACAATCACTGAAAAAGTGCAAGAGAGTAACCAGAAAGTTGACTGGACCAACAGAAGACCAAAACTCCTAAGGAAGGCTCAATGCACAAAGCCACTAGATGCCCTAGGGCTAAAATGTGAAATCGGTGGAAAATGGAAAACACCCAAAGTATGCAAATGTAATCTATGCACACTTTTCATTCATATCCTGATAATGAGAATTCTAATTATGCAAGTGTGATCTATGCAAGAGAATTCTCAAACACACGATGATTCTAATGTAATCTAAGAACCAATCAAGTGCAAATCAAGAAAAACGAGTGTGAATTCCAAAGATCATAAACTAAAAACACTCAAAGGCGATTAACAAAAGCAAAAAGATGCAAAATTGTGAAAAGACTGAGACAAACCTCCAAGTAATGATCAAAGGAAATCAAATTAATAATTGCCAAAAAAAATCAAAACCATTCAAACAAGACTCTGACACACTCAAGTGATTGAAAAAGGTGTAGCTAGACACAAAACCCAAGCTTGGAAGGCTACAAACAAGCAAACTGGAAAAGTTCACAGGCCTGGCGCGACTGTCAGGTGGAAAACTAGTGCTAATTGAGGATTGGCGTGGGCTGTACACTGGCAAGTGGCGCCAATTGGCGCGACTGTCATGCAAAAAAGAGCACCAATCAAGTTTGCTAGCTTAAACATAAAAACAAGCAGTCCAAGGCTTGGTCGACAGTATCCAGACAGACCAGGCAGCAAGAGACAATAGAGCATCCAACCCAGAAAGCTATCTAAGCAATCAAAACAAGAGAAACCAAAGAGACAAGACAAACTCCAAGTTGTTTAGTCCGTAAACCAAACCGGAAATTGACTAAAGTGGCGTTTATCTACTTTGCTAATGCAAAGCAATAGCGTTTCGAAGGCTATCTGGCCGTACTTCACGCTCCGTCTAAAGTTTACAAATCAAACAACCAGCTAACTCCCCAGTGGAGTTGCCAAATTGTTGTGGAGGTAAATCCTCTCTGCAGACAGAGACGATCCCTACTAGCCCAGACCGGGTCTAGCAACAATCACATAATGCTATCACGCAAGTTTCTAATTGCAAATAAAAAGTGGATGGTGAGAACCTACTTGGATTCCAACGCTAGTGTTCGTAGAAGAGATATCGCCCTCATTCCTTTGCTTCGGTCGGTCACGATCCTCACGATCTCCGTGATTGGATACCTGCACATGCAAAGAACAACACAAATACAAGCATAAAATCCAATAGATGCAATTATATATCAGTCAGAAAAGATATAACTCAACATCAATCATAGGACAATGAGAGTGGAACCATAATGATAGTCATCTATTATTAATAAATAACAAAGAAGAATACAACCATTGTTCTGACGTCAAATCCTCCTTTGGCTAGGCAGTCAACTACACAAGTCTTGCAAAGCTTGTTGGGATGGGAAACAAGCCTCTCTCTCTTAGGTTACAAGAATCTCCTCACTTAGATTTGGCCTTATGGGTGCAAAGAAGGCTCTTGCAGCTTCAAACTCTTGAATCCCTGGTATTCTCTACCACTATGCTGGAACTGGAACTATTGTAACTAGCTTGCTCAAGGCATAGAGACAAGCTTTTATAGATAGAGAAGAAAGAGATAGGATCAACCACATTATTCATGGGATTGGCTTTATCACTTGAAAAATTCCATGAAAGGTGGAAAACCACTTCCCTTCTATGGAGATTCAAAGCCAAACCATCCTAGCTCAACATAGGTTTAGTTGGTGAATGGGTTAAGGAGAACCTTCAGAGGCTTGTTGGTTGAAAACTTTACTCAATTCAGTTAGCGCGAGTGCGACTCTGAGACATAGTGCCAATAGTGCGCCCTCTTTAGAGGATTTCCCTCATTGGCGCAAGCAGTAAACTGTGGACCCGCGCTAATGCAAAAAGAGCTGTTTCCATGGGTATTTTGTAGGAGATGTCTTCAGGGCATATGAAGCTCATACTTAGAGGAATATGATGTAAGTGGTTTCAGGTCATGTCACTTCTCACAGGTCCCGGAATGAGTCCTCTAGTGTGTGGGAGAAGGGTAACAGGGACGGTGACAAACGGTGACAAATTGTTGTGTAACACTCCTAGCTTGGTATTAGGATCCCAATCATTCATGTCTATGAGTGTGATGTTGTGAAAATAAAACTCAGGCATGTTGGTCGTATCCTCTAGTGTACTTTGATCACAAAGATCAATAAAATTCCTATAGTCCTAAAATGGCATGGTGCCCCTTTGTGCTAGTGTTTTAATCTGAAACTGCAACCACTATTCTTTGAGGTAAAGAGCATATGATTTAGCTGGCATCCTACACTAGATGGTCTCCAAGGAGAGGTTGGCCATACATGCTAGTTGGTTCTCACTTTCATGCAGTTGTCCCCTCAGTGATGCATTTTCCCTCTCAAGTTGATCTCTCATTATTGCTTCTCTATCCCTTAAGCCACTTAGCTCTTTACCCATTTCTTTGAGCTTCTCTTCCATGTGCCCAATGTCTTCCACCCCTTTTGACTTGGTGATTTTCATCCATTGGTGGGTTCTAGCCCTCTCCTTCTCAAGTTCAAAAAACAATGGGATGGAAAAATTTTGAGGTATCACCCTGCCTCCTTCAATAAACTGGTAGTAGGAGTCTAGGTTAGGTTGGGGGCTTGGTTCCTTTGTTTCAGTGTCTTCTTCTTTTGTTTCTTACTGCTCCCCGACCTTGCCTTCCCATTTTTGTGCTTCTTGTAGTTTTTGTAGAGTATCCTGTAGGATGGCCTTACCCTTTAAGGAAGTTGATCTAGTACTAGGCCTCCTTACATAGGTGATCAGTGACTTGGGGGAAGGCATTTTGTCTCTTGGTGTAGGGGAATCTTCAATCTCCATAGGAATTTTTGTTGATATTTGTGGCTTCCCTTGTTTGATTATTGTGCTCTTTCTTGTTCTGAAATATAGTGGGGTTTGCCTCCTTCTTTGCCCTTGTTGCTTGACTAGGGTTGTTATGGCCTAAATCTACCTCAAGCTGAGAAAGGCAGGTCTAGAGTAACATCAAACCACGCTTAACCTGGTAGCTAGCCCTATCAGGTCGAGAGAGGGCTCTCTCCTTGTAAATCTCAGGAAAATATAGAAAATGAGGCTTGAGATGACTGATGTAAAGACTAATTTTAGGCTAGGTATATGCTCAGAGGAGTTTGATTGAGTTTTATGTTGGTTTGCTGGATCAGATGTGAAAGGCAGTTTTGGGTCCGGGAAATGAGCTCAGTTTTGCAGAGGATTCTGTGGGGCGAGGTAGGAAAGTGCTTTAGTAATTTGAATTAAGTGAAATGGAGAGTTTTAAGACCGGTGAGGAGTTTGATAGGGCATGAAAGTGTCATGAGTCATCTTCAAACAATAGAAAACATGTAAAGATAAACAAACCCTAAGGTAGAGCACTGTAACATCAATGATTTCCACCTTTATACTTGATTCATTTAGTTAAGCTGAAAAGAGAGAGATAATGACACACATAAACACATGATAACTTGAATCACAGAAGGAAAAACAATACTAAGTCACCTTGCCACAAGAATCCCACAAAATGGTGTAAACCCTATTCTATTTCCTTGCCAAACTGCAAAGATGATGTACAATAATGCTCAAAGCATTCACAAGAGTCCAACCTTGACAAATGACTGAAAAACACATGATATAGACCTCCAAACCACCTATGCTATCCAGCAGTCGTTGAATCCATGAGAAGAGGGGTGGTTTCAACCATATCTAAACTAGGAACACAAAAATAGGCAGTGGAATAGTTTTCTTCTAAAACCTAGGAAACTGTTTCATTCAACTCTAAACCACCTACAACTGATGTATCTACCTTATCAAGTCAATTTTGATCATTTTTACATCATAGTACATCAATTTACATCATGTCACATCATTGATTTGACCATGAGAGAGAAAAAATAAAACTAGAAGAAAACTAGGCGAAATTCTGAGCAAACAGGCAAAATTGGCACTTTTTCATCTTGTGCATAGAACCATTTTTTCTGTGCATAACGCTTTTTCCAAGCTTCTTTTGGAAGGCTTCCCGAGGTCCAAATCAAGTGAAAGATAGCTCGTTGGAAAGCCCTGTGAGTCTACTTTCTGTGAAAACTTGAATTTTTTGATTTGGAGTCAATTTTCCCCTCTAAAATTGTAATCTCCCAAGACTGCTTCCTGTGTGGCCAAAAAGTGGCAGAGAGGGCATTTTTGAGGTGTTTTTGGCCCTTTAGGTGACCCAAAACTTGTCAAAATTTCCAAGTAATTTCTGGGCATGCATAACTTTTCATAAGGAATCCAAAAATGTGAATTTTTCTTCAAAAGGAGGTCCTGATAAAAATCGAGCGCCAGGTGGCACTATGCACCTATTGGAAAAGCCTGTGTTAAAATTTTCAATGCATAGCGCCACTAATTCTGTGCGTAGCTCCGTTTTCAGATCAAGTTTTGGAGGCCCTCCCGGTGTCCAAATTGGGTGCATGATAGCTCATTGGAAATATTATTGAGCATGATTTCCAACACAACTTGAATGTTTCAATTTGGAGTTCAGTTACCCTATCAAAAGTCAAATCTCCCAAGACTGGTCAAAATGTGCAAAATGAGGCTGCCTAAAGGCAGAGTGCTATTGCAGTCAACTTTTAAAGGTCTTTCTCAACTCAAAATTGAGCTCATGATAGCTCATTAGAAATATCTTTGTGTCTAGTTATCATTTGACTCATCAAGAAAGTCATTTGGCCAACCATGCTAGGCAAAATCTTGATTTTCCCAAGGTCACTTCAGAGGTGCATCAATTCTCCTGAGGCAACTGTATTTTTGGCATTTCTCTAAAACCATGACACCCGTGTAAAAAGTGAAGGATATTTTTCTTCCTTGGCCTATTATGGACAAAAACCTCTCTCACTGTTTCCAAATTCATTTTTTCTTGCTTAGAAACATCATTTGAGTAAAACCTATCCCGATGTGTGGAACAGGGGATCTGTCGAAATGAAGTGAAATGAAAGGGATATGGGGCTTCTAAATTCTTCAGAAAAATTTTGGAAGTAGGGAGGGATGTTAGGAAGTAGGGGAATATGTAATTTCAAAGATTGATGAGGGAAAGGGGTCCAAAAGGGAAAAACACAGGCCTAGCCTAGAAAATTGCCAAATTGTAGCAAGAAACTAGGGTTTGTGTGAAAATGAGGAATTTGAGGGATATCAGTGATGGGAAATGTTTAATAAGGTACATTAAGGATAGGGGAAGGTGTATGAACATCAGGATACAATTTTTATTGATGATTTGACCATTCAAGAGAAATTACCTTCAAAACCCTAGGAGAGGGAAATGAACCTTACCTAAGCACAACTGAAGCATGAACAAGGTGTAAAATGACCCATTGGAACTTGACATGATGATGAAAACCATTTGAATGATGGTACACTTAGCTAAATGGTGACATGAACCTCTTAGGAAGAATCACTGATAGTTTCATCATCCCTCTCATATGCTGAATCTGTTTCCATGCTTTCAAATGTGGAGTGTGGAATGATGAGTATGAAGAGATTTTCTCAAGAATAGGTGACTGATGTTTTCTTCTTAAGGATTTGATGGTTTGACTAATAGTATAAGTGGAAAGGAGGGTTTTGATGTTGGCTGTAGGGTTATTAGGGAATGATAGGGTTTGGGAAATGAAGATTAGGGTTTGTGGAATAGTGGGAACTAGGTGTAGGGTTTTAGGGTTTGGGAATAAGGGGTAGGATAAGTGTCAATGAGAGAGGGGAAAGGGGAAGAAAATTAAGGAGATTTAGTGAAGAGGGATGGGATATGGGAAAATTATGCAAAGGAGTAAAAAACAACAAGAACGACAAAAACAGCAAAGCCCTAGACAGTTTTGCAATACAACTATGAAGCAATTTAGGGTTTGATTTTTTACCATGCAAAACACCATCAAGGATGATAAAATGTCTTGCTATGGAAAATAAGAGGTTTTACTTACTTGGAAGAATGGTATTTGCAAATTTTGGAGCCTTAGAGAATTGATGGGATGAGTTTTTGTCTTGGCAGACTGGTGCGTCGCGCCAATGCCCAAGTGCGTAGCGCCGGGCAAGTGCGTCGCGCCCATTCAAAACTCTGTGTAAATCTTGCACCTGATGCATATTGTCAAACAAGTGTGCCACACCAGTGCCGGGCAGGTGTGTCGCGCCAGTGCCCAGGTGCCTGCGCCAAGAAAACACTTGAATTTTGCTGTGATTTTATCCTTTCTCTCCTCAAACACGATTTTCTTCTCTCTCTTTCTTTCCTTTGCACAAAATGATGTCTTCTACACAAATGATATATTTATACACTAGTGAGTTTAATTTTTCATTTAGGAACGACCCACTTTCTAAAGTTTCCTTTTCACTTTGTTTTTTTTTTTTTAAACTCTATTTTGCAGTTTGGCTCTCTTTTTGTCATTTAATGGACTCATGCTTGGATTTTCTTGTCTCTTTTGTAGTTGTTAGAGTGATAGAGTTTGGCAAGGTGACCCAGGGATGCAGATGGTGCTTTATTACATATGAAAAGAATAAAATTACATAAAATTTGTACATGAAATGGAAAAACCCTGTTTTCACCTCAAAACAGAGTTTTGAGGTAAAAACCCTTTATGGAGCAAATCATTAGTAGAATTTGTGATTTTATGAATTTATTAAACATTCTCATGTGCCTGCTGACCGTTTATTGAGCTTTTGAAGACATGGTAGCAAACCCTAGACCTAATGAGACCTGAAAACCCTAAAATGACTTCTGCAAGTGTAATGAAATAAAAATGACAACAGATGACCTAAATTTGTGAAAATAGGCCAGCAGGTAAAAATCATGAGGGAAATTTGATAATGAACCACTACCATCAGATGATCCATGACCTAATGGAATGCAGCTAATCGGATGGGACACCTAAAATGCATGCAAAAAGAGAAATTTGATCACTGATGGAGGGATGAAGATACCGACACTAACATTGGCTCCAATGGGGATGGTAGCTCCTGGGAGGTGCCAAGAACCGCAGATCTTTGGGAGAGTAGACCAGTGCCTTATCCATTGGGCAATGGAGTCAAAATCTCAAACTGAAATGCATGACTGAAATCTAAGGACTTGACGACACAAACTAACTTGAAATTGACTCAATACTAAAACACAACTGACAAATTGGAAAATATGCTCACAATGGAGCTTATTCAATAAAGCCTAATCTAACTGTTCCATTCATCACCTGATCAAGTGAAATGAAACAACCAATGCAACCAAGTAATTATTCCAGTTGTTGTTTGAATTCTCCGCAAGTGCTTGCTTATGAACAACAAGAGAGAACTACTGAAAGGAAACTCCCGTGAAAACTTGTTAACAGATCCGTTGAATACTATGGATTCTCTATCTGCCTCCAAAAACACTCCATAAGGATCTTGAAATTCATGCACACTGGGACTTAGCTCATCTAATGGATTACATCTCTTCTCCTCATACCATGAATGCAAACTTTGATCTGAGATTTGTGACGAGACTCCTACTGAAAATGACAAAGAAACCAGTTGCGGGATGAAGTTTGTATCAATAATTTTGTCAAGCTCACAGATAGGAGAACGACTTTGACTACAGAAATCATCCAACACATCAGTTATTGGATCATGAAAAACTTGAAAAGACTGCTGCAACCCATTTTCTATTGGCTCCAATGAGATTGCATCATTTTCTACAGTCTACCCATTTGAAGATATATTATGCAAATTACCCTTCAAAAACTGAAATGATTCAAAACAAAATGGTACAGAATCATCTTGCATCATTTGATCATACGTGCCAGCTTCCAAGTCTTCATCTACAACTTGAAAATCAATGGCATTCGGGGGCTACAAATCTAGATATGAGAAGTCTTGAACAAGGATTTCATTGTCCTCAAGATGATCCAGATCAAAACTTGTCGACAATTGATTTCTAATTGCATGAAAGTTATCTCTAATGAACTGAAACGAAGCAAAACAAAAAGGCAAAGATCCTTCACTTACTTCAAAATTTGCTGCACTTTCCTCCTCATTTCCATAGCTGATATGTATCGGTTGATCACTATATTCGAGCTGCTAAAAGTGAACTTCCTCCTTCCACAAACCAGCTGCTGATTTGCCTACAAGACTAGCTTTGGTTTGGAGAACATAATCGTCATCATACTAATCAAACTGAGGAAAATCATCAGGATAAAATACATCATCAAGCATACATGTCATATCAATAGATCTCTCTTTTCCAAGATGATCTACAAAACAATCATTATCAGATCTATGACAACTGGGATAAGAAAGATGATGTTTTGGATCAACAACTTGTTCTTCTTTAATCAGCAAGTGTTGGGCTTGAACACTATACTCATTCCTTGTGGTGATCCTTTGCATCATCTCTTCTACTGCACTTGCCAAAATGTCGAGCATTACCTCTAAAGATGTCGATTCCTCTCGATCTATGTTCTTCATCTCTTCTTCCTTCAGATTTTCCCTTCTGATCAGCAGATTAGCCTATACATCTACTGCATTGTTCTGCATCTCTTCAAGTGTTGTAAGGTTCCTTTCTCTCAGCTAAAACTCCATTTCCGGATCAAAGGCTTCTGGATAGTGTAAGAGAGCGGATCCAGGAGGAGGTCTTATATTAACCGGCATAAAAAAATAGACTTTGTTAAATCTGGTAAAAAATTGTTGTACTGTCTCCCCTGGCTGTCTTTTAAGCTAATTATACTCTTCTATAATCAAGAAAGGGTTCTGTCTGACCACCCACATGTCGAGGAAAACTTTGATGAATTGTTGTAAAATAGAGATGCTCGCATCAGGCAGGGTTTTGAACCAACTCTTGACCTTGCCTTGCAAAGAAAGAACAAAAATCCTAATACTATCATCTTCTTCATCAACTTCAAAAATGTCAATAAAAGACTCAAAATTCAGTACATGTCTCTCAGCAGTGATGTTGTTGCATTCACCATCAAATATTGGTAGATATAGATCATGATTTTTAGGGAAATTATGGGATATAGGAGGTAAAATCAAAGGCTTGTATCGATCTAGAATTTTACATGGTATAGGGGTATGTAAAGAAGGTATAGAATCAGTCTTGGTCTCTTGAGGCTCATCAGTTTGAAGACATTCATCACAAGATTCAGAAGAAGGGTCTTGATCAAGATGAAAGGCGTGCGAATATTTGGTATTTGCAATCTTCAAAGGGAAAAAATCAAATGAAAGCCGAGGATCTTTTCTCAAATACAATATACTTTGCAAAGCCTTCTTGAAATTCTCAGGAAAAGAGAAGAAATAACTTATAACAAAGAACATAATGTCTTGGATGAAATTCCGACTTGAATACCTGAGCTTTCCATATTGTCCTTCCATGTTTCTGTTGGTCAGGTTCATCCTCTAGTGGAGTCCTTGGATCTGATCTCAAAACTAATTTAGAATCACCAGGTGAATGATTTCAGCCTTGCTGTGTCTGATCGTTGTTCACCATCAACAATCAGATCCGAACTTGATTACATTTTGTTGAGGAAACCAGATGTTCATTTCATAAACTAAACCGGAGATTGACATAAGCAACGTTCATCTACTATGCACTTGCAGAGCAAGAGAAGTTTTAAAGGCTACCTGGCTAACTTCAGGCTCCGTCTATAGTTTCTAAAGCAACCAACAAACTTTTCTCCCTATTGGAGTTGCTAATATTTTATGGCCTAAATCTACCTCAGGCTGAGAAAGGCAGGTCTAGGGTAACATCAAACCATGCTTAACCTGGTAGCTAGCCCTACCAAGTTGGGAGAGGGCTCTCTCCTTGTCAATCTCAAGAAAACACAGTAAATGAGGCTTGAGATGACTGATGTAAAGACTAATTTTAGGCTAGGTATATGCTCATAGGAGTTTGATTGAGTTTTATGTTGGTTTGCTGGATCAGATGTGAAAGGTAGTTTTGGGTCCGGGGAATGAGCTCAGTTTTGCAGAGGTTTCTATGGGGCGAGGTAGGAAAGTGCTTTAGTACTTTGAATTAAGTGAAATGGAGAGTCTTAAGACTGGTGAGGAGTTGGAGAGGGCATGAAAGTATCACGAGTCCTCTTCAAATAGTAGAAAACATGTAAAGCTAAACAAACCCTAAGGTAGAGCACTACAACATCAATGATTTCCACCTTTATACTTGATTCATTTAGTTAAGTTGAAAAGAGAGAGATAATGGCACACATAAACACATGATAACTTGAATCATAGAAGGAAAAGCAATCAATACTAAGTCACCTTGCCACAAGAATCCCACAAAATGTTGCAAACCTTGGTCTATTTCCTTGCCAAACTGCAGAGATGATGTACAATAATGTTCAAACTATTCACAAGAGTCCAACCTTGACAAATGACTGAAAAAACACATGATATAGACCTCCAAACCACCTGTGCTATCCATCAGGGGTCGAATCCATGAGAAGAGGGGTGGTTTCAACCATATCTAAACTAGGAACACAAAAATAGGCAGTGGAACAGCTTGCCTCTAGAACCTAGGAAACTGATTCATTCAACTCTAAACCACCTACAACTGATGTATCTACCTTATCAAGTCAATTTTTTATCATTTTTACATCATGTTACACAAAAATATCGTCACCATGATTATTTGCAGTCAGTATGGGTTTATCATCACTTGTACTGTCCTCCTAAGCAAGTCTCAGACCTCAGCTCTTCAAGTCAAGCTTTGAAAATGAGAGAAAGACATTGAAAATCAACAAAGCTCTGGTTCCGCACTTTCTCTCACCGTTTCCTGCGGTCTCGCACCTCCTGTTTACAAAAACTGCGGACCTGCCCGCTCTGTCCCTAAAGGAGTGGGTGCGGACCCCTGTGAAAGTCAAAAAGGCGCAAGTTTATTCTAAAAAACTCACTTTGGGTTAATTCTAGATGATTCTAGAAGGAATTTTAACGTGGATTGGTCGCTCTTAGGTGGTTCATGCATCCCACAAGAGAAGTAGCTAATCCCTTGATGAGAGGAGCTATCCCTTTGAAGGAGGGCTTTGTCCCTTTGAAGGAGGACCTAGTAACTTCCCTCCATTGCACTATAAATTAAGGCATTGGCTTAGTTGCTAGAGAGGTTAGAAGCTGAACATTTTTTAGGGTAAATGCTGGTGGAATTGAGACTTCCTAGTTAAGCTTGAGAGGAGAGATCACATACCTTTTTGGCTTCATTGGGAAGAGAGTGAAACTTGTCAAAGTAGAGGAGACTTCTTGTTGGACCCTGGGAGGAGCTTGTACAGCATCAAGGCACAGGTTGTAAAGTTCTTCTTTGATTTGAATTAATACAATTAGATTCATTTTTCTCAACAAATTGTCTTATGTCATGTGTTTCATGAATTCCTTGATCTTCATGTTAAATATGTTTTATGATATTGACTTTTCAGGTGCTATTTAATTTGTTTGCTTGTTTGTGTTTGCAGATTCGCAACAAGGGAGCTCACTTGGATCAAAGGAGCGAGGCTTCCACAAACTTGCATTGGACCCAAGGTAGGCCTAAAACACTTGTTTGCCTTTGTTTATAAATGCATATTTAGAGAAAGATAGTTTTTGATTGGCTTGCTTGTCACTAGGTCTCTTTAGATTCTAGGAAGGTCTATCTTGTCCGCAAGATCGACTCATTCTGTGTGACAAAATGGCGACCATACTGGGGACTTGATTTTTTCCTTGTTTTTACTTTGACCTGAGAAACTGTGTTTTTGTTTCTGTTTTTGGCTTGTTGTGTGTGGAATTGGGTAGAATTAGTAGATCCAGGGTTATTTTTTGTTTTTCATAACTTTGGGAGAGGACCGCACCCTAGGCTTTTGACACAGTGCGTACCTATCCACACTTTTGCTTTTAGCACAGAGCGGTACCGCACCTGTGTTAACTGTGGGCCTGTGGACCCTGTCAAAATTTTGGAAAACCTAATATTTCCTCTATTAGTCAGCTTAGCTTTGTTTAGAAGTTATTATCCCTTGCCCAGACCTGCATATAACCTGTCAGAAGCTTTCCTTAGGTTGATTTCATTAGTGTTAGGGTTTTAGGTGAAACTCCTAGAAGTTTTGCTTGTTGGGTTTGGTTTTCATTTTGGTCTTGTAGTAGCTCTGAGCTTAGAAGTTGTAGGAACCTCAGATCACCTTGGTTTTTACCAGCCTTCTTATGAGTCTGACCATTTGTGAAATCTACCTTTGTTGAGGAATCCGCCTT
The DNA here is from genome assembly GCA_031772625.1 of Pinus tabuliformis. Lineage (NCBI taxonomy): Eukaryota > Viridiplantae > Streptophyta > Pinopsida > Pinales > Pinaceae > Pinus > Pinus tabuliformis. Next base: position 1,157,138,879 of record CM062811.1, read on the forward strand.
GTGTTTTCTCTTTACAAAACTTCGAAAAGCTTGTGTTTAAAAGTTTGGATTTCATTTTTAAAAAAGAAAACAAAATTGGTTGTTTTTTGACTGATTTGTGATTCTGCATAAATTGGTCCTTAGTTTACATCTAGCTAAGTAAAACATCCTTAAAAAAGACATCTTGTAAGCTTTGACTTCAAATAGGTTTTTATAATTTATAGATCTCAAAGTTAGTCGTTTCCATAGTTTTGAGTGTTTTATAAAATATAAAAAATCTCTTTTGGAAAAAGTTTGTTTTTGTAGTGGTTGAGTGTTTTGAAAGAAAAGGGAAACTTTTGTGAAAATAACTAGTTGTCTTATTTTGAGTGCATTGGGAAGAACAAAAGCTCTTCTTTTAATTTGTTTGTTAAGAAAGATTTGTGTTTACAAGTATTTGCATTCTCAAACTCTTTCCTAGCTAGAAGTTCATTGAAGGGAAAAGATTGTTTAATCATCTTAAGTGCATTTTTAGTGATTTTGAGTCAAGTCTTCATACCACGAGTTTCATCTCCGCACCTCTTGACTTAAACAAAAACCAATAAAAATAACGCTTAAAGTAAAATTCATCTAGTAATATTTTTATTTCTAGGGCTCTGATACACCAACATATCTTAGGCTAGTGTCTTGGAGTAGGAGAGTAATTAACTCTCCAAGACAGTAAAACAAATAAGTAGCTGTATCTTGCGGTAGGAGAGAAATACAATTGTTGCACTTATGCTCTGGGAAAGCTCCTCTTAAAGGAGAAGCACGAGATCGTGTCTGAACCAGTGTGGGAATCAATCCTTCCTCATTGGGAACAATGCCAGATATTCACGTATTAAAAACAATAAACCTCGGATTAACCATTGTCGAGGAGCCTGGGGTCACTTGTTGGTAAACCTTGGATTATGTCAAGGAGCCTTCAAGGGGATTGAGCTTGCTACTCTGCCCTTGCGTGCGTATCGGATCGTAGACTGTTCCCCCAGGTATATTTGTTTCGGTTGGTAACCTTAGTGACCATATTCTTTAGGATTCTTCCTAAGGTGATAGTGGTGGGAAGATCCCACTGTACCTAGAGCAGACATCGGCTAGACTCACTTGGATTTTCTGGGGGGTTCTCTTCACTAGAGAAGGTTAAGTGGAGGAACTTGTGCTAGTCTATTCATTAAGCAGGTTGCCAGGGTAACTGTTCTAACCGCCATTTCTGTATTGAACTCTGCGACGTTGGGCTTCATCACCAACTAGTGTTTTCAGTACGGAAAGTTATTGTTTGTGTGTGTTTGATCTCCTAGATTCTTTAGGCATGTGATTCAAATTTGTTTGGTTCTTTGGAGGCTTTAGGTGGTTTTCATTGAGATTTTATTTTGTTTGCGTGTGAAGTAGTTGAAATTTTTTAATCGTGGCTGAATTACTGAGGAAGTCCTGTAGACTTCGGGGCCAACCTCCTAAGTTTTCACCGAGCCAGCCTGAAGGGTTAAGAGCCCTCGTAACTCCTAGAGATAGTAGAGTTGGGTCACCTGAAGAAGGAGAGTCTTCTTTGGTGGTACATCCTGATTTTCAAGCTTTAGTAGCAGATTATAATCCACAATCAGTGTCTGTTTCCGAAGTTACTGGTAGCTTTTTGTCTACTAGTGATATAGGTTAGGAACATGAAATATCCGAACCTGAAAGTGAATTTGCTGCTACTCCAACATCGGGGTTTGCTTCTCCAGCTTCTAGTGGTCCTGGTTCACCTAGGGTAGAAAGAATAATTACCCAAAATCTTCCTTCTGGACTTATAACTATCGAAGAACTTACTACTCCGGAAGAAGAAGTAGGCATCCCTATCCCTAAAAATCAACCTGCTATTGAACTAAGGGAGCGTGAATCAATTTTTTACAGTCCACCTAGGAGCAGTGCTTGGTATCTTTCTTTGACTAATTTTTTAGAAAACCCAGGGTTAAGTTTTTCACCACCTCGTGTTCCTTATCACCCAACACCTAGAGGTTACTATCCTCTGTTAAATATATCAAGACAGTTGTCCATGTTTACTCAATTGCCAGAATCCTTTTTGTACGGCGGTCCTTCTGTTCCCTCTAGGTATCAGTCACTTTCTGGTACTTTTTCGGGAGCATCTCCTCAACCCATTGAACAAGGGTTATTAACTGGAAGCAATGGTACTAAGCCGTTGAGTGTAGAAGATATTCTCATGATGTCAGGTACTATTCCTAATCCTCAACCTCAAGGTGGTCAGTTACCGCCTAGGGGGCAGCCTCAAAATCCTCAATTATCGCTTGGGGGGCAACCTCAAGGTACCCAATTTGCGCCTGGGGGGCAACCTCAAGGAAAATACATACCTATGGGACAGTACATTCCTCAAGGCCAACCCCAGACTCAATATGTACCCCAAGGTCAACCCCAGTATCAATACGTACCTCAAGGTCAACCTCAGTATCAGTACGTGCCTCAAGGGTATCAACCCCAAGGTCAGTACTCGAACCAAGATTTCCAACCACCCTCCGGTCAATCATATGTTCAAGGAACAGGAAATGTACCTTTGAATTATCAATCATATCCTCAACCTGGTTATGGTCCTCAATATTCTCAACCTGTTATGGGTCCGTACCCCGGAATGAATTTAGTGTGGGATCCATCGCAAACTCAACAGGTCTTGCAACCGAATGTACAGTTGTCATCTCAAACTGGACAACCCTTAGTTTCTAGTACCCCAGCAACCTGTCCAATCTACTATTCAAACTTCTGTACCTTCGGTAGTTTCTCAGCCTAGGCCTAGTACGCCTCGTACTCTACCTCAAACGACTGGTGCAACTGTCGTAACATCTGTTCAATCTACCCCACCTACTTCTGGAGTATCGACAGCTCCGGTTTCTATTGTTCCTGTATCTACTCCTCAGACATCTTTACCTCCGTCTGGATCCAGAATTCAAACTTCGGTTCAAATGACTGTAGGACAACCTGGTTCAAGTACGGTTGTCACAAGTCAACCACAATTTACTTATCAACCGTACCAGGGATAGTACCAATTTGGTCTTGTTGTGCAGCAACCAGTCTATCAGTATCAACCGTACCCTGGGTACACATATCAACAACCTCAACAACCCCAGTACGGTCCGGTTAATCCTGGTTTTCCGAGAGGATACAATATCCCAAATGCAATTCCTATTCCTAGTTATCCTGGATATCCTCCTCCTGGGGCTGGTCTCATGACCCAGAGTTTTAGGGACCCTAATCGTCAGTTACCGTTTATCGCAACTTTGGACTTGCCTGACTTGTCGCGCCTAACGAACGATCCCATTAATTATCTTCCGTTTTGGCCGCCAATGCTGAATAAGTTGCCTAGTGATATTCCTAAGTTTGAAGGCAAATCAGGAGAGGACCCGTCGAACCATGTGATGACTTATCACCTCTGGTGTGCATCTAACTCCATTTCAGATGATTCAATCCGTCTAAGGCTTTTCCAGCACACTCTAATTGGTCTCACGACCAAGTGGTACATTGAGTTACCGCTAGGCACTTTTTATAACTTTAGTCAGTTAGCTACCTCGTTTTTAACTCATTTTCAGTTGCCAGTCAGATATGACAATGGCACGGAATTACTAACTTCATTAAAGCAATTGACGTCCACTTACATTTCAGATCACATTCATGAATGGAGACGTCGATGGCGTTTAAAGAAGGTTTTTATTCCAGATCAGATCTTGGCTGAATGGTTTGTAAAATATTTGTTGCCAAAGATCACTGAAGATGTAGCTAAGGCCGGAGTCGTCATTGAGGAGCAAGTAATTGCTCAAGCACAATACCTTCACTTGGTCTATACTCAGTTAGGTACATTACACGAGAAAATCCCCGATCTTCCCAAGCAAAATCAAATCGCTGCAGCTCCTTTAGGGTCTCATGCCGCTAATGGTATGATTGGTACGGTTAACTATAAAAGTAAGAAGAAGTCTTCCAAGAATTCTTCTCCTATCATAACCTTGCCTAATTCCCCGACAGGAGATTCTTCTGCAGAGATTTCCGCCGATATTCACGTTGTAGAGTCATCTACAGCCAAATCAAAATCCGGTGGCAAGAAGAAAGGGAAGAAGAAGAATAAAACGGACAAAAATTCAAAAGAGAAACCTGAAAAATCGGAATCCAATGATGAAAAACGCAAACCTCGTTATCCTTGTCTCATTTGTGATGAAGAACATTTTACAAGAGACTGCCCTCATGATGCAGAGGTTGCGAAGATTGTCAAAGGTTCCCAAATGCTTGCTGTTTTGAAGGATCCTTTTCCAAGTCAAGACAGTAAGATGATAGGTTCTTCCTCGAGTGCCAATGAAGAACCCATACTGGTGATGTCCCATGTTAGCATTGCGACTCGATTGCATGATTATGGTAGTAAAAGTCCTGTTGATGGTAAAGAAGTAGAATCTTCTCATTCTAACCCATCAACCTCAGCTCCTGGTTCTGATCCACTACAGATCGAGAAACCTAATCCAGACTTGGTAATCAAACCACCCGCCAAGGGTATACTTCGAAAGTCAGCTTTCAATCCACATGTGAGAGCGGATTAGAACTATAACATTGTTGAGGATTTAGCTATTTCACCCTCAGCAATGTCGGCTTTGGAAGTGCTGCAATCATGTCCAGCACAACGTAAATTACTTTTGTCAGCTATAGGAGCTGTTGACGTTCAGGACTCGAACCTAATAATTTTCGATCTAGAAAATAGTACACTGCGCTTACCTCATCAAATGGCTTTCCAGATTCCAGTGATAGTAAAAAACAGGCCTATTCATAGGACTGTGACTGATGAGGGAGCCTCAACTTGTATTATGTCGATACAGTGTTGGAGATCGCTTGGTTCTCCTTCACTAAATCAATCCCCAACAATTCTAAAGGCCTTTGATGGCCGTGGGTTTCATCCTTTTGGCATTCTACAGGATTTACCTATAGGGGTTGAAGGAAAAATTGTTAATCTAGATGTGGAGGTGGTTGATGCCCCTCTAGATTACAACCTTCTCTTGGGTTAGTTGGTCTTACGCTATGGCAGTTGTCGTTTCATTGGTCTTTCTGGTTATAAAGTTTCCTCACAATGGAAAGATCGTAACAATAGACTACTTGGCTTACTTTTCATCTGACCCAGCCTCTTCTGAAAGTATTCAACATGTCGGTAAAACGACTATCCCGTATAAGGATGTTGGAGTAGGACTAGTTAAAGATTCTGGTTTACTGGGAACTTTTCCTTTTCCTCCGATCAACGCATCGTCTTCATTTGCAACCATTCATATGATTTCGTCAGACACCATTGTTTATGATGATCCTTGGATCGTTCCTTCTGAATCTGAGATAGACTCATTTGGTGATGTTATGCCTTTGAGTCCATATGAAATTGCGTATGAGGTCGTGCAATCGTTTACCGACCCATCTTCAACCAAAATTGACTTAATGAATGTGGTCCGTGAGGAATCACTTTTCACATCAAGCTCGGATTCAATCACGTTTTCTGAACTTGTTCACTCTGATGAGCAAATTCGTGAAATCCTATGTGTAGATGATTTACCATGGGAAGATCTCCATCACAGATCTTCGTTCTTACCCGAGAATGATCGTTTTGAAAATGATTTTTCATCAATTTTTACGACTGAATATGTCAAGGAACCTCAGAATCCAATGAAAAATCCTGATTCGGAGTTAAATTTGGGAAACATCTCTCGAACTATTCCTATTGACATTTCGGTTAAGCCTAGAATTGTTGAGAACATTCATATAGGTGCCTCATGTACAGAAGACGAAATTCAAATATATAAGGCCCTATTTCAAGAATTCCGCGACATGTTTTCCTGGTCCTATGAGGAAATGCCAGGAATTGATCCCGCGATTGTTGTTCATGAAATCAAGACTTACCCGGATGCTAAACCCGTCCGGCAACGTTTGCGTCAGATTCACCCGAGAAAAGCTGCTGCTATTAAAGCAGAAGTTGAAAAATTACTCAAAGCAGGTTTCATTTATCCGATCCCGTTAACGGATTGGGTATCGAATATTGTTCTGGTTAACAAAAAGCAAGGGACAATAAGAATATGTATCGATTATAGGGACATTAATCGAGCCTGTCCAAAGGACAATTACCCAACTCCCTATATCGATCAAATCATTGATGATTGTGTCGGCAGCGAAATATTCTCCTTCATGGATGGTTTTTCCGGATACAATCAAATCAATATTCTACCTGCCGATCAACCAAAAACGGCTTTCATTTGTCCATGGGGGACATTTTCTTATTGCAAATTACCTTTTGGGCTGAAGAATGCCAGAGAAAATTTTCAAAGGGCCATGTCTTATGCGTTTCATGACATCAAGCACATTGTGCAACCCTATCTCGATGATTTTCCTGCTCATTCATTACATTGAGCTGATCATCTCATCCCTTTACGAGCAATCTTTATGAGGTGTAGGCATTATCGGATTCGGTTGAATCCACACAAGTGTGTTTTCTGTATAGAAACGGGTGGATTGCTAGGGTTTGTTGTTTTGAAAGCCGGCATTCGCATCGATCCCTCGAAGGTCGAAGCTATTGTCAAATTGCCTCCTCCTTCGAGTCTTCTCCAACTCCAAAGTTTGCAAGGGAAAGCAAACTTCTTACGACAATTCATTCCTAACTACACCGAGGTTACAAATGGTTTTACCCAGTTGTTGAAATAGACTACTCCATTCTATTGGGATGAGATAGCTCAGAAATCTTTTGATGCACTAAAACACGTGTTGACCCATGCACCATTATTGCATCCTCCCAACTACAACCAGGACTACTTCTTGTATCTCGCCACCTCGCATTCCACCATTGGAATGGTCTTAGTTCAGGAAGATGAATTCGGTATTGAACATGTGATATATTACCTTAGTCAAACTTTAAATCCAACCAAGCTAAAATACTCACATGTGGAGAAATTGGCATTGGCAGCTGCTCAATCTGTCCAACGTTTTCGTCACTACATTTTACTACGTAAAACTACAGTAATTTCTTATTGCAACCCTATGATCTACATTTTGACCAAGCAATTGCTAGGGGACAAATACTTTAAATGGATTGTTATCCTGCAAGAGTTCGACTTGGAGTTTGAAAAATCTAAGTCTAAGAAATCTTTAGTTTTTGCGGAGTTAATGTGTGACTTCCCGTGTGCTGACACGGAAACTGTGGCAGAGGAGCCCATTGCGGACGAATCCTTGTTTCTAATCAGCACTTTAGATCCATGGTATGGGGATATCATCGTTTATCTCCAAACCCAATCCTTTCGGCCAGAAATTTCAAGGTCAAAACGTCGGAAAATACAATTCCAGTCCCAACAATTCAGGATTATTGGAGATACTCTTTATCGTCGTGGGGCGGACTCTGTTTTTCGACGTTGTTTAACTCACGAGGAAGCTGAAAGGGTTCTAAATGACTTTCACTCTGGAGCATGTGGCGGTCATAAGTCTGGGTATGCCACAACCCAAAAGATATTGTGCACTGGCTACTTCTGGCTGTCTTTGTTTAAAGATTGTATTAACGCGGTCCGAAAATGCCACAACTGCCAAATTTTTGATCGAAAGATGCACGCTCCACCTGCTCCTCTCCACCCTATAATTTCCGTTGGTCCTTTTGCCAAATGGGGTATCGATTTTATTACATGTAACCCTCACTCGGCCGGGGGGCATGCGTATATCATCCTTGCGGTAGATTATTTTACCAAGTGGGCCGAGGCGATGCCTACATTTGAGGCAGACAGCAAGGCAGCTGCAATTTTTGTGTTCAATCATATAATTGCTAGGTTTGGTGTCCCACAAGCGATTATCACTGATCATGGGCGTCATTTTCGAAACGTTATGATGATCGAACTTACAGGCCAGCTTGTTTTGCGTCACGATAGTTCAACTCCTTATTATCCACAAGCTAATGGTCTGGTTGAATCCATCAACAAATTTTTAGTCATCATGATCCGACGAATCATTGGGATTCATCGGTCGAATTGGAATAACATGCTATTTTCAGCGCTTTGGGCATATCGAACCTCAGTAAAAACATCAACAGGGTTCACTCCTTTCCAACTAGTTTATGGTCTGGAAGCTGTGTTACCCATTGAATGTGAAATCCCATCATTTCAAATGGCCATCGAGTTACTTCCAGCTACTTCCGAAGAGAAAAAACATTTTTTATACTTGGCCCAATTAGATGAGAATTGACGTGATGTTGCATTGGCGATCGAAACTCACGCAAAACGTATGAAAGCTCAGTATGATCGAAATGTGACCCCTCGAAATTTTTCGAAAGGAGATCTAGTCTTAGTGTACGATCAAGCTAATGATAAATTAGGCACTGGAAAATTCGTTCCTATGTGGCATGGTCCCTATGTTGTCAAGCGAAAGCTAGCAAAAGGGGCCTATGAATTGGTAGACTTTGACGGGGACTCTTTAGGTAAACCCAGAAATGGTCTTTACCTGAAGAGGTATTATGCTTAATGAATGGGTATGGAGATTTTTAGTTAGGATAGTTTTTCTTTCTAGCTGGTGTGTTTTAGTTTAAAAAGTGTGCTTAGCTTAGAGAGTGTTTTTCGTCATCATTCCCGCTTATCTTGGTTTTACTCTTGGTTTGCAGATGTCGATGCCTCTCCAAACATACATTGGTTTCGTTGATAGTGCTTGTCGTAATACACGGAACATTTCTTCCGTAGCTTGGATTATCTATTCGCCCTCTGACGAGTTGGTATATATGCATGGGGTAAGCCTCGGTCAAACAACGAACAACGTTGCTGAGTATAGTGCAGTGATTGAGTTATTATCTGAATCTATTTCATTTGGGATTCAGAGTTTGATAGTGAGGTTAGATTCTGAACTCGTTGTATTACAGCTTAATAGAGTGTATGCCATTAGAAATCCAGTGTATTGAGATTATTTTTGAGAGTGCGTCTCTTGGAACGTGAATTTGATTATATTGAATATCAGCATATTCCAAGATCTTTAAATACATTAGCAGATGCAATTGCTTCTCGAATGTTAAGTAGACATTTCAATAATAATACATGTAAATTTAAAACCATTCCATAACATGATTTACAAGATAAGCTGGTAATAGTGATATATATATAGGAGTGTGTCAAAAAATACATCGTCCTCGATCATAGGTTGAAAAACACCTTATGATTGGCAAAAATGATAAGTACAAAAAGCAAAAATGTCATATGTGCCTACAATAAGCGATCATCCTATCACTGGTGATGATCTTGATAAGAAATCACTACACGAGCCACCTTGCAAAGGAACCTCCTAAAAGGTCCTGGGACCCCAATCACATAGCGCTGAAGTCGACGAGGAATGTCATCTATGCTGGTCTTCGGAATATCTCCTATCAAGCGCTCTAGATGACTCTCCAACTCGGCCAAAGTCTCTACTGATTCATCCTGTGGGGCTAGCACGGCTGCAACTGGTTGTTTTCTCTCGTAAGGCTGGAGAGCGGCTGGTCGCTGTAGACCCACATCTGCATTTGAAACTTTTACTATCAGTTTTGGGACGATATAAAAATAAAAAAATTAAAATAGGAAAATGTTGAAAATGATTTTACCTGAGTCATCCCATTGCTCTCCTGGTGGAAGAGCCATGTCTGGGTCACCACGAAAATCTACCCTAGCGTAAGGGAAGTCCTGAATAGAAAAAACCTGGTTTTCCAACCATTGGAAATACTCAGGTTTGAATCGAACAACCTCTGTCCCCTCGTCCGAATGACGGGCCATAACTGCAACCCATCGCATCAATTTGGGCTCTCGAGGAAGCCCAGCTCCAACAGTAAGGTGTTGCGGGATCAACATTAGAACCCTCTCCAGACCAAAGCTCACAACCAAAGCCCCATAACCAAAGGTCTTCAGTTGTTCGTTCTTGGCTCTGGTCAGTTGGCCTTTTACATTGGCCAACACAGCATCGCACCAGTTGAAGATGGTAACTTGAAAGCAGTCAACTGTCATCCGCATCTTGGATCCAGTGGCAATATGTAATGCGGCACTCCCGCAAAGTCTGGTGACAGTAAATGCGATCACCATGAGTTCAGGACAGGATATGGTTTTAATATCTATCCCTTTGTCTCTAGCCTGGCTGTTGCAAAACTCTAGCCGGAGGCTATCGACAGACTGGCCACTTGGCCTAGTCCCGAATAGAGTCAAGTCTTCACCTCTTTTAAGCAAACCGGTCAAGAAGTATATGTATGCCGGCTCGATTTCGAGCTGGTGGCCACCAATGAAGAAGCACTGGTCCTGTATGCTCCAACTGTCAACCAACCACTGTAAGAAATCCACCTGGGCCCTCATGCCAGGTATGGCCCAGAAGTTGTACAAGCCGCATGCCTTCAATGCATCAATCGAAGGTTGGTGATTCAACGCGGCAAGATCCACGTCCTCATGCTCTCGTTTACACCAATCTAGCATGATGTACTCTCTACATCCAATAAAAAGACAAATTAGAATGCTAGAAATTAATTTGTTTGGGTCAAATTTGAGAATTTTTGGGTTAAAAACCCTTTCTGCGGGGACCGCACCCTCTATGTTAGAGACAGTGCGTGGGTCCGCACCTTGCCTACATGGAAGGTGCGGACCCCTGACTTTTTCCCCATTGAGAAAAAGTCGGGGTCCGCGGGCTGCCAGTGTTACGCCTGCGGACCCCTGCGCGCAGGTTTTTAGCCTAAAAACCCTCCAAAAAATGAAATAAAATCCTAAAAAAAAAAATGAAACGGTTAAAAATGAAGAGTAGGATGATGTGGATTACTTGGAGAAGATGGCGTTCGATTCCGACGGTTGGATTTTCCGCAATCTTCACGGGAAGTTTCTGAACAAAAGCACTATTTTCTCACCCAAATCTCAAACGGAAAAAATGAATTGACGAAAGCCCTTTTTATAAGTTTTTTGAGTAAATAAATTGAAAATTTGTTTATGTTTCACTTTGGAAAGGTAATTTTTGCAACATTTTTATCCATTTCAAACAGGTATGAGTAATGTTTGCATTTTTGTTCAGGATAATGGATTATTCAGGCAAAATCTATCATTTTCAACGAAAAAACATTTAGAGTCACCTTTAAGCTCTTTTCTGACTCCTAAAACATGAAAATATCACCTAATTTTTCTTTTTAAACTCGTTAAAATGGAACTAAAAAGACGGTCCACTTACAGCTCTTTTTTGACCGTAAAAACATGAAACGATTTCCGGATTTTTGTCGTTTCAAATTCGATATTGGTTATAAAACAACGTGTCGTTGATCGTTTTTTTTACTTTTTCAGATCAGGGGCACTAATTACGAAAAGTACTCCTTGGTCGTAAAGATCAAGCGATTCTCTCAAGTATTATTTTATACTTTTTCGGTCTTGGGAGACACAAATTTACGAAAAAGGTCAACCCTGGAGTCTTCTTAAGTTTTTTCAGACTCTCTAAAATTGAAAAACGTCGAGTTTCTCCTATACTGGACTCATTAAAATTTTACAGTAAAGGACCTATTCAATTACAAACAGGAACAAACCACTCCTTCTTAGGGTTCGAATTTAAATTAAGTTGGACTCATCTGAAGAATGAGCTTATAATCAAGCAAATGTTATCCTCCTCAAGCTTGTCAAAAATAAAGAGGTACTTGCCAGAAATGGTGGGGGAAAAGAGAGAAAAATGAGCCTGTTTGTCATAATTTGTAACCACTCTTGAACACGACACTTTTATTCACCTGGGTTGGGAAATCCGTTGCCTAACAGTTGATCAAACCACATTGAAAGTCTTCAGTCGTTTCTGGGTATTAACTTTGGGTCAATTGTCACCAAACCATCTGTTGTGTCATTATGTGTTCAAGAGGTCACTGCCAATAAGCCATTCATCTGCAACATATTTGTCATCCATCTTGACCATCCCTGAGTCAGTCCTTTGCAACTAAATTTCTTCAACTTGATCTATGATTTCATGTTGTGGGCTTGCCTGCAACGGATCGTTTTCTATCGACTTCAGCTCATTATCTAGAAAGATGATCTAGAAATCGTCAGTACCTTGGGATCTGCATGCCTCAATGGCAGGTTTCTCGCCTTGGACGACAGGTTGCATCATTGACCTTCGATCAAAGGCTTCCGTGACATGTTCGACATCAACACATTTATTCACATCTCATGGATTGTACTGGGTACTTTGAGAGCCATTGACATCACTGGTGGTTTCTCTCACACTTGTTAACAGTTTACATCATTGACTGGTAATCAAGTGGTTTCTACCATGTTCGACATCAACACATTCATTCGCATGGATAGAATCGTACTATTTCAGGAAGTAGAAATGAAGACCCTGGATCTAGTTTCTGCAATCCAGGCTGCGAGGAATTTTGTATTCATTATATGATGGACTATTCATAAACAGATGGCTGTGTCCATACTGTGTCCACATGAGTCTATACTTGTGATGTATTACAAGATCATTCCTGTATCAGAGCAGTAGATAGTTTTCTAAGTCAGTTTTGATCTATGGGAATGCCTACCTCAGCGATGATAGGATCTCATATATATATCTTGCATTGAATGTTTTTACAGGTTCTGACTGGGCTCTCCACAAGATGATCCTCGAAATGATAAAGTACTTCACTCTTCCTAAATGATGAATGAAATCCTCATCTACTACAGACTTCGCACTTTAGGGGGCAATCTGTTACACAAAAATATCGTCACCGTGATTATTTGCAGTCAGTATGGGTCTATCATCACTTGTATTGTCCTCCTAAGCAAGTCTCAGACCTCAGCTCTTCAAGTCAAGCTTTGAAAATGAGAGAAAGACATTGAAAATCAACAAAGCTCTGGTTCCGCACTTTCTCTCACCGTTGCCTGCGGTCCCGCACCTCCTGTTTACAAAAACTGCAGACTTGCCCGCTCTGTCCCTAAAGGAGTGGGTGCAGACCCCTGTGAAAGTAAAAAAGGCGCAAGTTTATTCTAAAAAACTCACTTTGGGTTAGTTCTAGATGATTCTAGAAGGAATTTTGATGTGGATTGGTCACTCTTAGGTGGTTCATGCATCCCAAAAGAGGGGGAGTTAATCCCTTGATGAGAGGAGCTATCCCTTTGAAGGAGGGCTTTATTCCTTTGAAGGAGGACCTAGTAACTTCCCTCCATTGCACTATAAATTAAGGCATTGGGCTGGTTGCTAGAGAGGTTAGAAGCTGAACATTTTTTAGGGTAAATGCTGGTGGAATTGATACTTCCTAGTTAAGCTTGAGAGGAGAGATCACATACCTTTTTGGCTTCATTGGGAAGAGAGTGAAACTTGTCAAAGTAGAGGAGACTTCTTATTGGACCCTGGGAGGAGCTTGTACAGCATCAAGGCATAGGTTGTAAAGTTCTTCTTTGATTTGAATTAATACAATCAGATTCATTTTTCTCAACAAATTGTCTTATGTCATTTGTTTCATGAATTCCTTGATCTTCATGTTAAATATGTTTTATGATATTGGCTTTTCAGGTGCTATTTAATTTGTTTGCTTGTTTGTGTTTGCAGATTCGCAACAAGGGATCTCACTTGGATCAAAGGAGCGAGGCTTCCACAAACTTGCATTGGACCCAAGGTAGGCCTAAAACACTTGTTTTCCTTTGTTTATAAATGCATATTTAGAGAAAGATAGTTTTTGATTGGCTTGCTTGTTACTAGGTCTCTTTAGATTCTAGGAAGGTCTATCTTGTCCGCAAGATCAACTCGTTCCGTGTGACACATCATAGTACATCAATTTACATCATTTCACATCATGAATTTGACCATGAGAGAGAAAAATTCAAATTGGAAGAAAACTAGGTGAAATTCTGAGCAAGCAGGCAAAATTGGCACTTTGTCATCCTATGTGTAGCGCCATTTTTCTATGCATAGCGCTTTTTCCAAGCTGCTTTTGGAAGGCTTCCCAAGGTCCAAACTAGGTGTAGGATAACTTGTTGGAAATCCCTATGAGTCTACTTTTTTTAACAACTAGAATTTTTTGAGTTGGAGTCCATTTTCCCCTCCAAAATTGCAATCTCCCAAGACTGCTTCCTGTGTGGCCAAAAAGTGGCAGAGAGGGCATTTTTGAGGTGTTTTTGGCCCTTTAGGTGACCCAAAACTTGTCAAAATTTCCTAGTAATTTCTGGGCATGCATAACTTTTCATAAAGAATCCAAAAATGCCAAGTTTTCTTCAAAATGAGGTCCCTATCAAAAGCGAGCGCCAGGTGGCGCTACACACCTGTTGGAAAAGCCTGTGTTAAAAATTTCTATGTGTAGCGCCATTGATTCTGTGCGTAGCGCCATTTTCAGATCAAGTTTTGGAGGCCTTCCTAGTGTCAAAATTGGGTACACAATAGATCGTTGGAAATATTATTGAGTATAATTTCCAACACAACTTGAATTTTTCAATTTGGAGTTCATTTTCCCTGTCAAAAGTCAAATCTCCCAAGACTGGTCAAAATGGGCAAAATGAGGCTGCCTAAAGGCGGAGTGCTATTGCAGTCAACGTTTGAAGGTCTTCCGCAACTCCAAATTGAGCTTATGATAGCTCATTGGAAATTTCTTTGTGTCTAGTTATCATTTGACTCATCAAGCAAGTCATTTGGCCAACCAAGCTAGGAGAAATCTTGATTTGCCGAAGGTTACTTCAGAGGTGGATCAATTCTCCTGAGGCAACTGTATTTTTGACATTTCTATAAAACCATGACACCTGTGTAAAAAATGAAGGAGGTTTTTGTTCCTTGGCCTATTATGGATAGAAACCTCTCTCACGTTTTCAAAATTCATTTTTTCTTGCTTAGAAACATCATTTGAGTAAAACCTATCTCGATGTGTGGAATAGGGGATTTGTCGAAATGAAGTGAAATGAAAGGGATAAGGGGCTTCTAAATTCTTGAGAAAATTTTTGGAAGTATGGAGGGATGTTAGGAAGTAGGGAAAAGTGGAATTTCAAATATTGAGTGAGGGGAAGGGGTCCAAAACAGCAAAACACAGGTCTAGCCTAGAAAATTGCCAAATTGTAGCAAGAAACTAGGGTTGGTGCAAAAATGAATAATTTGAGGGATATCAGTGATGGGAAGTGTTTAATAAGGTACATTAAGGATAGGGGAAGGTGTATGAACATAAAAATACAAGTTTTGTTGATGATTTGATCATCCAAGATAAATTACCTTCAAAGCCCTAGGAGAGGGAAATGAACCTTACCTAGGCACAATTGAAGCATGAACAAGGTGTAAAATGACACATTGGAACCTGACATGATGATGACAACCCTCTGAATGATGGTGCACTCAGCTGAATAGTGACATGAACCTCTTGGGAAGAATCACTAACAGTTTCATCATCCCTCTCATATGATGAATCTGTTTCTATGCTTGCAAATGTGGAGTGTGGAATGATGAGTATGAAGAGATTTTCTCAAGAATAGGTGACTATTGTTTTCTTCTTGAGGATTTGATGGTTTGACTAATAGTATAAGTGGAAAGGAGGGTTTTGATGCTAGTTGTAGGTTTATTAGGGAATGATAGGGTTTGGCGAATAGTGGGAATTAGGTGTAGGGTATTAGGGTTTGGGAATAGGGGGTAAGATAAGTGTCAATGAGAGAGGGAAAGGGGAAGAAAATTAAGGAGATTTAGTGAAGAGGGATGGGATATGGGCAAATTATGCAAAGGAGTAAAAAATAGCAAGAATGACAAAAACTGCAAAACCCTAGATAGTTTTGCAATACAATTGTGAAGCAATTTAGGGTTTTATTTTTTACAATGCAAAACACCATCAAGGATGATAAAATGTCTTGCTATGGAAAATAAGAGGTTTTACTTACTTGGAAGAATGGTATTTTCAAATTTTGGAGCCTTAGAGAATTGATGGGATGAGTTTTTGGCTTGGCAGACTGGTGCGCCGCGCCAATTCCCAGGTGCATAGTGCCTGGCAAGTGCGTTGCGCCCGTTCAAAACTCTGTGTAAATCCTGTCCCCAATGTGTAGCGCTCGGCAGGTGCGTCGTGCCAAGAAAACACTTGAATTTTGCTACGATTTTATCCTTTCTCTCCTCAAACACGATTTTTTCTCTCTCTTTCTTTCGTTTGCACAAAATGATGTCTTCTACACAAATGATCTCTTTATATACTAATGACTTTAATTTTTCATTTAGGAAAGACCCACTTTCTAAAGTTCCCTTTTCACTTTGCTTTTTTTTTAAAAACCTCTGTTTTGCAGTTTGGCTCTCTTTTTTTCATTTAATGGACTCATGCTTGGATTTTCTTGTCTCTTTTGCTGTTGTTGGAGTGCTGGAGTTTGGCAAGGTGACCCGGGGCTGTAGATGGTGCTTTATTACATATGAAAAGAATAAAATTACATAAAATTTGTACATGAAATGGAAAAACCCTGTTTTCACCTCAAAACAGAGTTATGAGGTAAAAACCCTTTATGGAGCAAATCATCAGTAGAATTTGTGATTTTATGAATTTAGTAAACATCCTCATGGTGCCTTCTGACCGTTTATTGAGCTTTTGAAGACCATGGTGGCAAACCCTAGACCTAATGAGACCTTAAAACCCTAAAATGACTTCTGCAAGTGTAATGAAATAAAAATGACAGCAGAAGACCTAAATTTGTGAAAATAGGCCAGCAGGTAAAAATCATGAGGGAAATTTGATAATGAACCACTACCATCAGATGATCCATGACCTAATGGAATGCAGCTGATTGGATCAAACACCTAAAATGCATGCAAAAAGAGAAATTTGATCACTGATGGAGGGATGAAGATAACGACACTAACAGGGGTACTGAGAGCAGTGAGGGTAGTTGTTGCCTCCCTCTCAGTAGCCTCTGGAGACATTGTAGGTGACTCCTCTTTATTTTCTTCCCTTTTTGTTTCAATGCCTTCTTCCTCTCTATTTTTCTTATCTTCTTCCTCTTGTTGTTCTTCCTCATCTCCATCAATTTCTTCCGTAGTTTCCTCCTCTATTCTATCATCATCCTCCTTCTCTTCTCTCTCTTCTTCTTCTGCTTCATCATGTTCCTCTGTATTAGTTTCTTCTTCATCCATCTCATCCTTATCTAGCTTTGTGTCTTCTTCTTCTTGTTTTGCCTCCTCCTCACTGATAAAGGGACTAACATCATAAGTGAGGGTTTTGATGTCATCCTCTACTGGCAAGTCTCTGAAGACTGACCACGTCATAGGGATTCTGAGGTTTTGGAGGGAATTCTCAATGAGGATCTTGATCAACCCATGGTGAGCCAATTGTTGGGAATTCCCTTCCTTTACTTTGTTGTTGGAGTCTATGAGTGATTGCATCAAGAAATAGGGTATGCTGAGTCTTTGGTGAACTGTTGGTTCTACCCCAAATCTTAATTCTTCAAGGATCCTAAAATGATAGCCATAAACAACACTATATCTACCCTCACATGAGATATATTTGATGAGTTGGTAGCCTACCTCACTCCATGGGTATGGTAGACTATCCCTCCTTACTCCATTTTTTTCCTCTGTGGGTTCTTCACCTTCTAAAAAGAATTTCCTTTTTGCCACCTGATTGTCTCCTTTGTCTTCTTTTCTCCATGGAATTCCTAGGAGAAGTGTGGTGACCCTACTGATGGGATATGGGGTGAGATCTATAGTCAGGACTCTAACTAAAACAGTGGCATGGATTCTGCTGTGTGGAGTGAGGGAATGAGCCAATTATTAAGCCACCTCATCATCATACCCTGTGAATTTTTTGAAAATCCCCATCTAGTTGTGTCAAAATTCAAATCTCATTGGGAGTTCATTTGCCCTGTCAAAAGTCAAATCTCCCAAGACTGGTCAAAATGTGTAAAATGAGGCTGCCTAAAGGTAGAGTGCTATTGCAGTCAACCTTTGGAGGTCTTCCTCAACTCTAAATTGAGCTCATGATAGCTCATTGGAAAGCTATTTGTGTCTAGTTATCATTTGACTCATCAAGCAAGTCATTTGGCCAACCACGCTAGGAGAAATCTTGATTTTCCCAAGGTCACTTCAGAGGTGCATCAATTCTCCTGAGGCAACTGTATTTTTGACATTTCTCTAAAACCATGACACATGTGTAAAAAGTGAACAAGGTATTTCTTCCTTGGCCTATTATGGACAAAACCTCTCTAACTATTTCCAAATTCATTTTTTCTTTCTTAGAAACATCATTTGAGTAAAACCTATCCCGATGTGTGGAACAGGGGATCTGTCGAAATGAAGTGAAATGAAAGGGATAAGGGGCTTGTAAATTCTTGAGAACATTTTTGGAAGTAGGGAGGGATGTTAGGAAGTAGGGGAAAGTGGAATTTCAAATATTGAGTGAGGGGAAGGGGTCCAAAAGGGCAAAACATAGGCCTAGCCTAGAAAATTGCCAAATTGTAGCAAGAAAATAGGGTTTGTGCGAAAATGAGGAATTTGAGGGATATCAATGATGGGAAGTGTTTAATAAGGTACATTAAGGATAGGAGAAGGTGTATTAACATTAGGATACAAGTTGTGTTGATGATTTGACCGTCCAAGAGAAAATACCTTCAAAACCCTAAGAGAGGGAAATGAATCTTACCTAGGCACAACTGAAGCATGAACAAGGTGTAAAATGACCCATTGGAACCTGACATGATGATGAAAACCCTCTGAATGATGGTACACTCAGCTAAATGGTGACATGAACCTCTTGGGAAGAATCACTGACAGTTTCATCATCCCTCTCATATGTTGAATCTGTTTCCATGCTTGCAAATGTGGAGTGTGGAATGATGAGTATGAAGATATTTTCTCAAGAATAGGTGACTGCTATTTTCTTCTTGAGGATTTGATGGTTTGACTGATAGTATAAGTGGAAAGGAGGGTTTTGATGCTGGCTGTAGGGTTATTAGGGAATGATAGGGTTTGGGAAATGAAGATTAGGGTTTGGGGAATAGTGGGAATTAGGTGTAGGGTTTTAGGGTTTGGGAATAGGGGGTAGGATAAGTGTCAATGAGAGAGGGAAAGGGGAAGAAAATTAAGGAGATTTAGTGAAGAGGGATGGGATATGGGAAAATTATGCAAAGGAGTAAAAAACAACAAGAATGACAAAAACTGCAAAACCCTAGACAGTTTTGCAATACAACTGTGAAGCAATTTAGGGTTTGATTTTTTACCATGAAAAACACCATCAAGGATGATAAAATGTCTTGCTATGGCAAATAGGAGGTTTTTCTTACTTGGAAGAATGGTATTTGCAAATTTTGGAGCCTTAGAGAATCGATGGGATGAGTGTTTTGCATGGCAGACTACTGCCATGCGCCAACGCCCAGGGGCGTAGCGCATGGCAGGTGTGCCACACCCATTCAAAACTTTGTGTAAATCCTTCACGAGGTGCATCGTGACAAGAAAAAACTTGAATTTTGCTTCGATTTTATCCTTTCTCTCCTCAAACACGATTTTCTTCTCTCTCTTTCTTTCCTTTGCACAAAATGATTTCTTCTACACAAATGATCTCTTTATATACAAGTGACTTTAATTTTTCATTTAGGAAAGACCCACTTTCTAAAGTTTCCTTTTCACTTTGCTTTTTTTTTTTAAAATCTGTTTTGTAGTTTGGCTCTCTTTTCGTCATTTGATGGACTCATGCTTGGATTTTCTTGTCTCTTTTGTAGTTGTTGGAGTGCTAGAGTTTGGCAAGGTGACCCAAGGTTGCAGACAGTGCTCTATTACATATGAAAACAATAAAATTACATTAAATTTGTACATGAAATGGAAAAACCCTATTTTCACCTCAAAACAGAGTTTTGAGGTAAAAACCCTTTATGGAGCAAATCATCAGTGGAATTTGTGATTTTATGAATTCATCATCCATAACTACACCATTGCAACTTATGCATCTGTGAAGGTATAAAGACAACAACATAAATGTTATGAGTGACACTTATCAAATAATGAGGTTGTATACTCAAGATCTGTTTATCTCCTTGAAATCATGTAAGCAACATAACATATGTGCCATATTCATCATCAAAATAATCTTCCATCATCATAAATATTATCAGTAGCATCATAAAAAATATGTGGCTCAAGTAATATATAAGTAGCATCCATGGTTTCATCATAGGCAACCCATGACCGCTGCATAACATGATGCATCAAAAAAACTTTAACAACATGAGCATCATTATGTAAGAAGATATTCTCAAGCAGTCATAATGTCAACAATGCACTATTAGAAGCATAGAAAATGCTCCTCTGAAACTTGTGCCAACTTTTCTCTATCATGTATGATCACATCAACTCATCCATCAGTAAAGTCATCAAGACAACTTCATCAATCAATAAATCCATGCCATATTACAACAACTCATAAACCATTATCAACCAATACCACTTCTAAGTAGCATCCCTAAATTGTAACGATCAACACTGGAACAAGAAAGCCAAATAATAACTGTCTGAAGCATATCATAGAATTTCCCTGAGCCTTTCCTACTAATTATTCACCATAGGAAAATATGCGCGACTTTTTGTATCATAACTCACATATATATGTGACTGTCCTTCATAATATTTGCATACAGAAAGTAAAATACTGAAATTTCATAACCACAGCTCCCCCTGAGCCTATACTATCTGTACCTATTCATTGTTACTACATCAGATGCACTGTCAATAATGTAAGCAATATGAATATCAAAACAACCATGGGAGTCATCATCAAGACAACATATGTATTACTCCCCCTGAGATTACACATCACTGATCCTGAGGACCTGATAATCATCTTCTGTTCTCATGAGGTCATGTACCTCACATCAAGTTTGCAGTCACAGTTAAAAGTATTCTTTTAAGAATAATGTACGGCAATGGGTATCATATTCTTTTACTCTAAGTCTGAATCCTCCTCATATCTATAAGAATTTAGTTCTTTAAGCACATATAATTTTTTTGGGTTTCTATATCCTCTTTCTATGACCTTTCCAGATTCTTCATCTATAACTTTGCATTTGGTTGATGTAAACACAATTACATTTCCCTTATCTGCCATTTGACCTACACTTAGAATATTATGTTCAATCCCTTGAAATAATAAAATATCAACTGCTTCTCTATGTTTATTAATTCTGGCTCTACCCTTTCCCAAAACTTTTGATGGAGCGTTATTTCCAAAAATAACCTTACCATATTGGTTTTTCTTGATAGACTCCATCTTACTCTTATCTCCAGTCATGTGATGAGAGCATCTACTATCTATGTACCATTCATATTCTTCTTCAAATGAGTAGAGAGAAAGTTACATGTTCTTATTCTTTCTGCTTATTATGAGAAATGTTGGTGGACCCGTCTTTTTTAGGTCTTCTGGCATCAAT
Source organism: Pinus tabuliformis (assembly GCA_031772625.1). Taxonomy (NCBI): domain Eukaryota; kingdom Viridiplantae; phylum Streptophyta; class Pinopsida; order Pinales; family Pinaceae; genus Pinus; species Pinus tabuliformis. Next base: position 1,157,160,187 of record CM062811.1, read on the forward strand.
ATTCTTATCTGATTGCTTTCCATGTTGTTTAATGCGATCCATAGATTTTTTCCTGCATTTTTTTTCTACATTCCCAAACTTGTTACAAGAATAACATATTATATGAGCAGAGGAATCATAATATTTCTATTTCATATTCCTTCTATTGCAATCAATAGCTTTCTGACCAAATATATTGCAAGAAAGCAATATCCCTTAAATAAGCCTGAGTACCTGGAAGTTGATGATCTTTCTGTGAAGTGGTTATTTTCTTGTGATTAAAATAGTCTACTTCTACAATTAGTTGCAACATGTCCATAATTATGACATATAAACATTCAACATTATCACTTAAAGAATAGAATCAATTAACATTTCTATATTTAGGTGTAAACGATTTTCTTTGAATATTCACTTTCCTTGGTTGTTGATTAGGTTGACTTCTTACCTCTTTGTTGAACATCTCAGGTTTTGCATTGTTACCCTTTAAATTCCTTGCATCAGCTTGTGAACTAGATTCTCCTTCAACAATTTCATGAAAACCAAGACCAGATTTGATGGTTGGAGACCTTTGACTACTAAGAATATTATCCAAAATCTTAGTAGTATCTTGAAATCTCAAATGTTTATTCTTTCTTCTAATTTACCTTTTATAATGTTTACCTCAACCTCAATTATTTGAAATTTCTTTTCCTTTTCTACATAATGCTTCTTCATATCTTCTTCAACCCTTCTTCCTTCTTCCACTTGCTCCTTTAATTTGAGAATCTCTTTCTTCAACCCATTTTCTTGTTCTTCAAATTCCTGAAGTAGTCCTCCATTCCACTTTTCTGATTTTTCAAGCTCTGCTCTTAGAGAGCCGATCTCAACTTCAAGACCTTCACAATATTGTTTAGATTACATAGAAGAATTTATTGATTTAATATGATAATTGTTATCATATGACTGCAACTTATCTTTAAGATTAACAATATTTTTCAAAGCAAGATCAAGTTTTGTTCTAAGATCAAAAATTTCTTCTAACCTATCTTCTTCTGAATCAACAACTCCATTTGACATAACAAAGGTTGTTTTGTTATCATTTTCATTTTTTGATACATTGTTAGGGATAAGATTACTTGGTAGTTCCCTTGATAAGCAACCTTCCTTTGGGTTTTCTTCATGGATTTCTTGTAGTTTATCCCATACTTTCTTTGCAGTTTCATAATGCATTACCATATTTAATGTTGAATCAGGTATGTTATTAATGATGTCACTTAATACCTTACTGTTCTTTTGCATTTCCTCGTATGATGGATGAATTTTGGTGTAGCCATTGCATACTAAATACCAAACACCATGGTTCATTATATTAGAATTCATCTTTTCTTTCTGTTAGTGATAATTATCATTGCTTAGCATAGATACCCCTTCATTGTCCATTGTTTATGACTTTCCTTATTCTTCTTATTTTAGGACAACCATTTTTGAATTTGTTGTCTCTTTAAAATGATTACTTTCACTTTTACCCATGAATGCAAATTAAAATGTTTCATTGTCATCATCAATATCATTATTACATAGACAAGGAAATGGACCAAAGTTAGAACAAAATCCCATACCTGATAATTCTTTGTCTTCCTCATTCTTGATCAATAGAAAGTGAGGTGCTCCCAAACCAAAATATTTACTGACATCTATAACTATCACTGCATCTGATATATCATTGTCACAATTTTTCAAATCCTTCCTTCGAGCTATCTTCTTCTTTCCCATCATCTTGATGGATCTCCTTCAAGCAATCAAGCTTCTTCTAAAGGACCTGCTCTAATACCAATTGTTGGGAAAAATACTGGGGGGGAGGGTGAATCAGTATTTTAAACTCACTTAAAATTTTCTTTTCATATCCAGATTTGCGTATGTGACTATAATGAATAAAACCTATCTATGTTTGCGACTATTATGTAGACAACTAGCATATATCCAGTTAACTAACTTTTCAATTAATCCATCATTTGTTTAACTTGAACTAGTGTATTAATGCTTCATTATGCATTAATTAAATAGTAACCATGTGTAGTAAGAATAAAATAAACCATCACACATAAGAAACAATACACATGAACACTAGGATTTTTACGTGGAAACCCAATGTGGGACAAAACCACCACTGATGTTGTCTTTGTCTCCATCCTTTATTATAATGAAAAACTTCTTACAATAATGTATTGGCACAGACTCATACCAACACGCAGGCACTCACCTACATAAGGCTACAACCTTCTCTCGTTCTCTAGCACCCACTAGAAGGGAGCTCCAACCCCCTGATCTCGTTTACGAGTGCCCACCTAAAGGGAGCTCCAACCCCTTGATCAGATTTACCAGCTACCAGTGGTACGAAGCTTCAACTTCCTCACTGAAGACTCCAACCCTCAAAACCTTTGGGAACCACATTTCATAATTTTTATACTAGATCCACCTGAACCAAAATTTCAAATTGGTAGGCCATGTTTCATCAAATTTTCATACTGGACCCACTACCATCATTTAACCCCAATACCAAATATCAAAACTGAAATTGATCATTGCAACAAATCGCTCAATCATTGAATCAACCAATCACTGAACCAATTGACACCCAAATCAATCAACTTATTCTTAAACAACCAAAGATGTTAGATCATTATAACCAAAATACCACTAGTGAACCTAAACACTACATCAACTCACTGAACCAACTAAAAACCCTAATCAGTAAAATATCATAATATATACACTACTTTACTTTAGTAAATCCACTTGTATATGTAACTTCATTGAACCATACCTGCGTACATATCTAAAAACATTGAACCTTAAAAGAAAATCATTGTCATTATGAAAAAAACACTGAGTTACACCCTGAACCACTGAATCATTTTAAAATAATCATAAAACCATCACAAATATTTAATCACATACAAATAGAAGAATCATCAATCCTCAATCAATCAATTCAACTTTAATCATCACTATTAAGCATAGATCATCTAGTAAGACTTCATTCACAGACAATAGAAACATAGCAAGACTGATTAAACTAATCAAACATCTACTCAGGAAAACCCTATCTTATATATGATCTTTCCACAAAATGCTTATGTGTGTATACGCCCTTTTCAGGAGTCAAGTCCACATATAGATCTATCCAAAGTGTGGAATTGACAAGTGAATTATTAGTTGTTGATGGTGTTTGACCCACCAACATGTCAGGGGATCTCTCCCGTAAGAAGTACCAACTAGACCTCAGACTGTTTAGAGTGGGAGTCCCAACAATGGGTAGTAAAGCAATGCCTTAACTGTGGTAGCGTTTAGAGGTAACTGTGATATCTTTGTCAGAAGCAAGTGTGTGACCTTGCAGTGAGTCAAGTGAGATGCATGGGGTTTATAACACATGGAGGGGGGAAATGAAGTGTGCCCCTTAGAATCCTGTAATAGTACGCAGCCTGAAAGGAACACACGAGTGGAATGATATCACGAGATGGAAGCGGAATAGTCCACAATATGAAGTGACAGGTTAAAGAAACAACACGATGGCAACCAAATTCATACAAGTGCATACAAAATAGTTCATACACAAATGCATAAGTTAAACATTGCTAAAGAAACCAGAATATTCCAACTACAATAACAACATATGCATGAAAACGTGTTGGCTTTGTTATATTATATAAAGTCAAAGTTCCATCCATACATACGCCATTCACATCCACTAGCCCCAATAGTTGAACATTACAGTCAACGCTTCCTTATCCTCCAAAGAGATGCACTTGCTCTACATTGTGGAGAAGCCAAGGCTCGTCACAATACTCTCCAAGCCTTCTCTAAGAAATTCCTAGCCAAAAGCTTGGCTCCCAAAATATTGGTCTATGAGTTATGAGGTTCTATATATAGCAAAGAGTGGGGTGACCCTTGACATTCCCCTTTGACTCTTGGACTACCCTCATGACTCTTCAACTTCAATACATATAAATCTTTACATTACATATGATTGTTTTCATTACACTAATGACACTTGGAATTTCAATTTACAACATATTGACAATAATGATACAATTTCCACCTATACCCATGTGGGACAAAAATAGGCTTGAGTCAACTAGACAAGACAATACTAAGACATAGAAAACTGTGGAAAGACCAACTCAGAAACATCCTCTTGGTGATCTTTGGTGACAAACTGATGTCAAGCTTGGTAGTGTGCAATGGTGTCCACATACTATTTAGTGATGTCTTTTTGGGAACAAAAACTTGCGTCCATCGCTTTCCAGTATACTGATCTAGAACCTGTGTCCAACTCGTCATGTAACATGTGAAGCATAGTCCTAAGTGCGGCCAAATGGACGACATACCTCTGCATGTTCTCTATGTTGATTTGCAAGTCTATGCTGGCTATTGTGCGCATCAATTGCTCGAAGTACATGTCAATATTCAGTCGAACTTGGTTCTTCTCTCTTGCCTCGGTGAGTTTTGATGGATGGGATTTTGTGCATCCGCACGATGACATCCAAACTCCTGAACAACCATGCAAATGAAGCCTCAACACTGGTGATGAGCAGCAGGAGTTCCTCATAGTTTCGGATCTGACTCCAGATGTGTTCTTTGTCCAACTCTTCATGTGGCTTCATCATCTTGTGTAAGTAAAGTGGGGCTCCTTTGTACCTCATTGTTCATGTTTGTACGTGATCAACAACGAAATGTATGTCTGTAAGCGTGCGCGCAATATTGATGGAACGCTTCTAAAAGCCATGTAAATGGTAAATTGCCTTGTGCACAGTGACGAGCCTGTCATACAGTCTTCGCATGACTATCTCAAGGGTTGATACTTCAGCAAGTATCACTTTCTTCATTTCCGCTCTAAAAGATCCCGTTGATTGTTCTTCCCTCTGCTTGGTCGCTTGCAAGTCCTTAGCCATGCGCTCATTTTTTACTATCAAGAACTTCACACTTGAGCTTGTGGCTTCGGCATAAGCCTTCGTAGCATCGGCCAAGGCAGCTAGATGTCTTCGCACATCAGACAAAATCACTCGTTCTTCAAAGTGCACAGGAGATGTATGATCATTTAGGGTGTGCACTCTGCATGCCTGTACAACCTTGTATTGTGACTCGTCAAAGGTTATGTTGTACACATTTCTTCCTGGATCATCCTCAAGGAGAACAATCTCTCCTTGTTCATTTAGGACTTGCTCTACTGTCGGAGCTGGCGAAGCCCGTGGAGTGACCTTGGTTGCTTTTGTCATGAGATTTGTGTCCCAATCCTATTCTGTCTGTACCATCTCTGTGTCCATTTGTTCATCCTGCTTAGCAAGTTCTTGCTCTTGCGATTGCCCTGTTCATCATCTGCTACTAGTGGATCTGAGTCTTTAACCTGTATCGACACAGTTTGCTCTGTCTGTGCGTCGTGCACTTCCTCTTGTTCTTGTTCATGTTCTTGCTACTCTTCCTTCTCTCTTCTACGCAACTCCTATTCTTCTTTGAGAATTTTCTCTACTCCTGCAAATTTCTCTCTGCTTCTTCCAGTCTTTTCTTCTCCCTCTTTCTTTGTGCTACTCTCCTTTTGCACTGTCACCTCTTCGCCTCAATCTCCAAAGCTACTTTCTCCACAAGTGGATCTTCCTTAAACTTGTAGATTTTCTCTGCCTTTGCACTCTTGGCAATCTTCCTCTTGCCTTTGCCTTGTGCAGGTCTACTGCTCACTATTGTTGTTGTTGTTGTTCCCTGTGGTGCTTGGAGATAAAGAGACACTCATGGAAAGAAAATGTCAGCTGAAAAACACAAAGAAACTCAAGAATCGGTCATGCAAAAAATTGGGTGACTGTTGGGCAAGATTGCACAGTTATGAATCTTAGAGACAGAGAGACTGTCAGCTAGAACTACACATTGCACAGTCCTAGATACCAATGAGTGGACTAATGGCTGACACTGCACATTGCACAGTTCAATCTGTCTTGATTGCTGGCTGGGACTGCGCATTGCACAATCCGAAGGGCAAGACTGGGCAATGTCTCCCAGAACTGCACAGAGCACAACCACAAAGCCAGTGACAGGCAACCTCTGCGGATTCCTAGAGCCAAGGAAGAGCCTTGAGTCCCAGGAATGAGCAGTGCATGCCGAGCAAGGCAAGATCTGGGCCAAGGTAGCCCAAATTTTCCCAAGGACAACTTGAAAACAAGTAGGATTGAATGCATGTGCAAATATGGTACACATCTAAGTGAATGGACATGCATGCAATTAGAGCAATTCCAAAATTTAGTCAAACAGAAGAACAAGGAAGCTCATGAAGCGAGTCGCCATAATGACAACCATTAGTGCAGAAACAGGGTCATGCATGTGACACTAAGGAAATGCAATGAAAAACTTGAAACAACACTTCTACAAGTTAAAATGCATTAAAACACTAGCGTTCATTGAATAAAACAAGGAAAACAACACTCACATAAGTCAAGGAAAGAAAAGCGACAAAAAAGCAGTGAAAGACATGAAAATAAAAACTTACCTAGAAAAGCCATGAAGATCTTGCTAAATATTCCTAGATGCCTTGGGAATTCCAGAGCTTTAAGATAGAATGTGAAGAATGAGCTCTGGGGTGTCCATTAAATAGATTGGTAGATTTAGGGTTTATGATGCGCATGCCACAAATCTAGGAGAAAGCGACACTTGGCGGGAAGTTTCTAAAATCAAATCAAGTGTAACTCCTCCTTGCTAAAAATAGACCCCTATTTTCTAGGGATGATTTTTCACTTTTTGCTATTTTCCTTTTCGGTAAAGGCTGCCATGCATGCAAGGAAGAATTGCGCAGTTCTGGAGGGAACTGGGCAACCTACCGACACATGCAGTGGGCAACAACTGAACGAATGCTTCTACAAAATTCTTGGGTTCAGTGGCTCTAGTTGCCTCTCATGCTCTACACAGTTTCCCAGCTGAAGCCAATGCTGCCAGCTAGGACTACACAATTCCTGAACCAAATCCCAGTGTCGGGATGTTCTACACAATTTTTCTAGGCAAGGTAGTCTGTTCGGCTACTCTACGCAATTCTGGAGAGCAATGATAACTATTGGCCTGCTCTGTGCAATTCCTGAGAGAAAGGTTGGCTACCCTCTAGGACTGTGCAGTTTTCCAAGGCAATGCAAGAACCGGGATCAAACCAAGTCATGGGAGGTTAGCTTGTGGTTGGAAAGCAAGGAAAGTTATTAAACAAAAGCTGTAAACCCAAAGATAAACTCAATTGAAAACATAGGTACCCAGGAAATGCTACTAGGATTTTGGTAGGGAGGCTCCAAAATGAAGTTAAGGAAAAATATTGAAGGGTGGTTTTAGCTGCTACAACACCAGCATTAAAACCCGCATGTGTATGTTCCCGTCAGGTTATCAAACCTGCATATAGATCTGCAACCATTGACTTATAGCTTTGTTGCACATCAGACCTCCAGAACGAACCCATCTCTCGGCATACATAACAAAACATGCGTCACACATAAATATTACAGATCAAATCAATCCATTAACAATATATTCATTTCAGATCTATTGAATCTAATCCATCATCAAATTTCCGGGTGCATACTTAGTTTCATATCAAACTATTCATTAATATCCTATTACATGCACACTTGATTTACATCTAACTATGAAATATTCATTACTTACACACACAAGTACTTTGATCTTCATCTCCTTATATAGCTTAGCCCTTATCCAATACCACAGGTAAAAACCACACTAATGCAGATGGTATTCTTTGACAGGATCAAATATCCATTGTTGGGCTCAACACTATGGGTCAATACCATAGTGCAGAAACTGTACACGCCTTTTCTTCTTCATACCCGAGTGTGTATGCGACTTTGCTTCATAGAACCCGCATGTACCTATCAAAACATCCCCTTCATCATTTCTATGTCTTTGAACTGCTATTCCTTTGTCCAAACACTCTGTCATATGTAGACACATCCTGTTGACATCTTCATCAAGTAGGTTTCCATCAAAAGACAACTCATCAAGTAGGTTGTCATCAAGGACACCACAATCACAATGCCAACATAACTACTGTCTAAAAATATAACTTTATATTCATTACCTTCAATGAAAATTTAAGCAATGGTGTTTTCAAGCAGGGGTCTCTCAAAATCTGGAATAAAGGCTTGAAGTAGAACTACCTCATATACGACTACCCAAACTTGAAGTATGTTAAGAACTAAACACACATATTTTTACTAAAAATACTAATGACAACTGGCCCAATGACAGGGTGTTGGCCAGATTTCACCAAGGGTAGGGTTCAAATCCTGACAAGCTTGGCTCACATCCATGCTCGAATCATTGTAATTGTGTGCATAAAATCACAGAGTAATAATTGAAATCCTCAAGGTCTTTTTTTAAATTTTATATATATATAAACTTGACCGAAATATAAACCTCTCTTAGAATGTTATTATATCATCATTATTTTATTTTTACAAATAGACAACTTTCACTGAGGGCGGGGTTCAAATCCCGAAAAGCTCGGCTCGCGTCCATGCTCGAATCATTATAATTGTGTGCATAAAACCAGAGAGTAATAATTGAAATCCTCAAGGTCTTTTTTTTTAATTATATATATATATATATATAAACTTGACCAAAATATAAACCTCTCTTAGAATGTTATTATATCATTAATATTTTATTCTTACAAATAGACAACTTTTATATTATTAATAATTATGTATGTCATAACAAATTAACTAGAACTTCTCTTTAAGTTTTGGGTTTTGGTTTCTAGTTTGAGATATAACTTTAGTTATCTATAACTAGTTTACAATTTAGAATATAAATTTTAATTATTTATAATTGGCTTTTATTTTAGCTATTTCCAAAAGATTTTTTAATTCAAAAATAAGTCATAAATTTTATGATAACAATCAAATAGTTTTTGGGCTTGCACTATGCCCCAAAACTTTTTTTGTTTGGCTATGAGCTCGTCTTCATCGGACTTAAAGAAACAGGTTAATGACCCAAGACCCAAAGGCATCTAGCAAGAGTGAAACTCTGCCCCCTTAGTGACCACCAACTAGTTATTCTTCGTGGTGCGATTTTCCTTATAAGGGTGTTGAGTCAGCAGGCATTCAAGGATAAAAGCTAGAGATGGTTGTCCTCACTGCTAGTTGTCAACGAGTTATTCTAAGTGGTTTGGTTTTCCTTGAATAACGGTGTTCAACCAGCATGAATTTGCCGATAAAAGCTAGAGATGGTTGTCTTCACTGCTGGTTTGCCAACTGAGTTATGATAGATTTTCCCATGTGTGAAAACAAAAAACAATCAAATAACTTTTAGTTATTTATGACAAGTAATATATAACTAACTTAAGAAAACTTTTTAATTTAAATAAATAATAATTAGAATACTTTTTACTTCAAAATAAAATAGCTAATTTAATTTTTTATATATTATTATTGTTTTTATCTCATACTTTCATTTTAATATATTTATTTTATTTATTTTTATAGTTTACACCAAAGTAATAAACAATATATTTAAGCATAAAAATTCAATATTGATTTATTTAAAAAATTACAGTTAGTAAAGTCTATTATCTTTATCAGTGTCAACATGCAACTTCTCAGTAAATTTATATAGACACTACTTCATTTTTAACAATGTTATTATTAATGAATATGATATTCCATATATAATTATTTATAAAAATAATTTAATTTTCACCTATCTCAACATACTTATTATTCATACTCCATATTATCAACATGTTAATGTATTGCAGAGTATATATTTTTCGGGATCAAGAAATTATATTATAGAGTATATAGGTGCAAAGAAGCGTCCAAAATCAAAACAATTTTTTCATCTATTTTCTAAGAAAAAAAATGATATGAAGTGGTATTCATTCAGTGTATTGTATAACAATTATTTTATTTTAAAATTATTTATTTTTACAAAATCAATATATATAATTATATATATTTTTATATATTATTTTGATTGTATTTAATGCTAAAAAAAATTGTGTTTACTTTTTAATTTCTATGACTAAATTCCTTTTTGTCATTAGAAGCAAAATCATTGAAACTCGTGTTTAAATATTTTTTTTCCTTTCAAATTTGTATTTAGAGGTTACATAGAAAATTTTAAGCAGTTGAAAGAATTATGAAGTCACGGATGGATGATAAAACTCTGGAGAGTATTTCAAACTTGTATTTAGAGGTTACATAGAAAATTTTAAGCAGTTGAAAGAATTATGAAGTCGTGGATGGATGATAAAACTCTGGAGAGTATTCTCTTATATAGAAGGATTATGAAGATGACGCTGGATGATAAAATTCTAGAGAGTATTCTTTTATGGAAGGAGTAATTGGAAATTCTGTAAATAATCAAAGTTTTCTACATTAAAATGCCCATAGGCCTTAAGGGTTAGCCTAGGCTTTAATACCATATATAACAACCTCTATTTAAAATATACAAATAACTACATAAATTTATGTGATTAATAATTAACACATAATTATTCAACTGTTTAACATAAAAAATTTAAAAAACACGAAACTTACCTATATCGACAATATTTCTTACTTGTGCTTTTAGAGTTGAATGTTCTTTGAATTCCACGACAATATATATTCCTTACTTGTGCTTTTAGAGTTGAATGTTTTTTAAATGCCGTTAACGGCAACAAATTTTTTTGGGATGACTCTCTACCCAACTGAATGCTCATTGCACATAATCTTTCTATAAATGGCTATCCCGAACCCTCAATCAACATACTACTGCTATGAAATCTTTTGTCTCACAACACTTTTCTCCCAAGAGAATGGATGAAATGAATCTCATCTTTCTCATCGTCCATTAAATAGACCAATAAAATGAAAGGGGTCTGCATGAACACATTTCATGTGTCAACATGCAACTTTTATTTTTTAATTTTAAATTTTGCTTTGTTTAATATTTCTCTTAATTTAAAATTTTCTTATTTTATTCCTTTTTACTTGTTAACTTTACTTATTTTTACTATTTTTATAGTTTACTTTTATATATAATTATTTAGAATTACAATTTATTATTCACTCTTTTATTTATTTATTATTATTATATTTTTTTCATTATTTATTATTACTATCTTTTCTTTATTATTTACTATTATTATTATTATTTTTTGTTGTTTACTATTTATTTACTTATATTATTATTATTATTATTATTATTATTAAGGGACAAGGATTAATGACAAGTTGTCTCTATAATGATAAAAGAGACAATATTTCTTTAATTGCAAGTATTATCTTTGGAGAGACAAAAATGAAATTGTTAAGTAAAATAATCCTTGAAATATATATTATTTTTATAGAGATAATTTTTTAAGATAATAATTTGAGACATTCAAGCTTATCCTTGAGTTATATATTTTGAAACATTCCCTTGAGAACAATATTTAATAGAATTATATCCATTATGGTCTTAAAAACCCCTTTATATAATCATGGATATTTAAAAACCCCTGAGGGATATTTACCCATTTATCTAAACATTTAGAACAACAAATTGATTGTGAAATTTTTTTTTAGCTTCAGCTACAACACAAAATATTTACTCTGAAAATTAGATCTTAATTCCAATTTACATTAAAAATGAAGCTACGAATTATACACGAAAGTAGTTGGAGAAAGAACTTGTGTGTCGCTTTGTTCCATAGCTTTTGATTGAGCCTATGACTGAAGAAGGGTCAAAGTGACTCGTGCTCAAAGTTTTTTAATAAGAAAAAATAAAATAAAAGATAAAGCGGAAATGGAGATTTCTAGCGACTTGCACTTCCGAAATAAGCGGAATATTGTCACAGCTTTACTAAGCGTCATAAAATAAATTCGTAATTCGACTTTGACCAGGTTCGCCTGGATATGAAAATTCATCGTCGACAACGACAATTAACTAAAAATTTATCATGGACAAACACAATGAATGAAAAGAGTGAAAAGAGTGGACGATAGGTAGTGGAAACAGGTTGAGTGGGCCTAATGGTTAAGAGCATGTGTTTCCTCCTAAGAGGTCACAGGTTCAAAACCAGAGGGGGTAGAGTATGTATGCCTTCGTAGACTTAGCAGTCAAATCGCTGCCCGGAGGTGGGTCCCTTGTCCCACAAACAAGGGGGTCTCATACACCAATTTGGTGTCTGGATTGGCTGTGACATTAAAAATAGATATTATTATTATTATTATTAATAACGGGGACTTTGATAGCAGTCACAGTTAGAAGGTATATCATGAGAACAGTTAACTGAAGCTTCTTGAAGCTGAGAACAGTGGACAAACCCTGTTTACCAGGGTCGTGGATCATTACTGAGCGACTCAATCAATCAAAGGAACAGTGGACAAATTCGTAACTAGTTGGACCCTACTTTACTGAGCGACTCAATCAAAGGATATGAAGCAATCCGCAGTTTATGCAATTCTTCCAAACCAAGGATAAGATTGTTCTTATTGCCATACCATTCGGTTACTTAACAGAATACAACACGCAATTTCGATGATGGAGTCGGTCCGAAACCGGCTCCATGTCAAAGGACTTTAGCATAAATTCTTACATTTTTATTTAATTGAGTTGCAACTGGAAGCTAATTTTTAAAATAGATTCTTTGGGTTGCAGCTTAAAACCAAAGAAGAATCAAAATCGGTTTATATGTATATAAAAGCTTTTGTTCTCAAATCTTCTACATACGGTATCTGATCAGCTGTACAGTATCAATATAGTTCAATACACAAACCTAATAAGCGGCTATTCATCGTCCTGATAAACACTGGTGTTCATAGAAACTGGAGTTTCCCAAACATCAAACACATCTTCTTCATCAGACAAAACAAACAGACGGTCTCCGCCAACAGCAATATCGGCGATACCGCCTCCATATGGTCCGACTTTGTTCTGTATCTGCGATGTGAGCACCCAATGAGGAGCACAGAATACGTGCACCTTCTCCTTCTTTGTCGAGAAAAGCTGCAGTCCGCAGGCTGCCAATTTAGAATACAATCTTTCTTCCCCCTCTTCAAGTGATTGAGATACCATTTTTCCGGGCCGATTCCGGTGACACCACTTCACATGGTTCATGGACCTCGTATCAAGAAATCCGAGATTATCATATTGATTCACCACACATACGCTACTGCAATCTTCCATGGCCACGGTGTCGACCACCACCTTGTCGTCCAAAAGATGGCAGTCTGTCCACGACAAGACTGCGCTGTTCTTTTCCCTGAAATCCATCAAGCTGATGTAACCATGATCACTTCGAGGATACAGAGTCGCCGCCAGGACGAGATTGCTCTCGGGAAGCCACTCTAGCTTCCCTGCATCTCCGAGGGGCCAATCGTATACGAAACCCACTTGCTCACCTGTAGTCTGATCCCACACCCCTACTCCGTATTCGGCTTTTAACCCTCTGCAACTGGCGTACACGTGACCGTGGCTGCTGCTGGCGAGCGCTCCGGCGGTGAAATTTTTGGGTTTGTCGCCCTGATGGTACACTTGGAATCTATGCTGCAGCTTTCCCGTTCTGGTATTGAAGCTCGCCATGCCGCCGTGGTTTGGCTTGTCCACGCTGGCGCAAGTGCCGATGACGAGGCGTTGGGGATTCAGAAAACCCACATCGTTAACGAGATGGTAATCAAGATTGAGGGGTTGTAGCTCCTCCATGGTCCAATCGTAGACATGAACCATGCTGCCGTGTGCCACGCAGCATCCTCCGTCCTGCGCTGCTCTGATAGCCGTGGCGTCTCCCGTGGCTTTTCCATGAATGGAAGCGGCAAGTCGAATTCGGTTTCCATCCAAGTTGTGAGCCCATGTGGCGCTATGGACTCTGTCCATGAGACCATAGTAGAGCGCCTCTCTGTACAGGGCTTTCTGGGACATGTGTGGAGGGACGTGAAGTTCCCCTGTTCGCAGGAAGTCGAGGAGAAGGGAGAAATAGGCTGGATTTCTGTCGATGAAATACTCGTGGCCATTTGGTCTCTCAGACGCCCAATCGTGGCTGATCATGGCTCCCAGCATCGATTCCCGCCCTGCGTTTGCCAGAGTACTTGGGCTCGTAACAAATCGTTTTCCCCCAACGTTCAGCTTAACTTTATGACCATCATCCTGCTCTCTTCTCATCGCCATCACCACACGGCTGTAAAACTATTCCCTATAATAAAAAAGGTCTCTCCCGTGAACCCTGGGCGCTGTATGAAGTTGAAACCAAAACCTACAGCTCCTCGCCTCCTCGCAGGTAAACACGGAGGAGAAGCCGGCAAAGAAGTGAGTAGTATTGGTCAACACCTACCGGGCAGTTTGTATGATGCGGTTGCTCTCGTCGGGGGTTGTTTGTGTGGCCACTATGTTATGATGAAATAGAGGAGAAATATCCTTTTCATTGACAGAGTGGATTACGCGTCATCTCCATTGACCGCACCATGTACATGAACCTGAATTGCTTCGTGTGAACATGAAGTTCGTTCACATAGCCGTAGTATAAAAATCTACCTAGGTTAAGGATGGGTGTGACTCATGTCAATTGTGATCCCAAATGATTATCATTAATTTATCGAAATAGTTAATTGAAATGATATAAACATATGTATTATCATGAAACACACTCTCATCAATATAAACAATGGTATTTAAAAAACCGTCGTAACAATGAGGAATTAAATGATATCAATATAAAACATAGAAAAATGTCCAAACAATACATGTCTATTTCTTAAATTGTTCTATGATAAAGTCCAATTTATTTAGATTTCAATAGTTTTCTTATTTCTTGAGACAGGTTTTCTTATTCTTGTAATTTACAAAAGTGGAGTATTAAATTTAGATTAATAACATTATTATTATTTTATTTATTTTAGGTTAAATGGTAAATTTACCTAATTTTAATTATATGAGTAATTTATAACATCATATTAATGATCAAATATATTTAAAATAAATGAAATTTAAAGCTTTAATTTTATTAAAAGTATATAAATTTTGGTGTTTTTTTAATTTATCATGTTTTAACTTATTAGTTTCCTAAAATAATTAGGATGTGATATTTTCAAATTTATCAATAAATTTATTTATTTGCAATTTACAAAAAAAAATTAAACTTAAATTAATAATGTCATTATATTGATTTTAGTTAACGTTTGTGATATATAGTTTTACTTGTATAAATAGCTTGTTATATTGCGTTGACAAGTATATTTAAGATAATGAAACTTTCACAAAATCTTTTATTACGTACATTATTTTGATTATACGAAACCAAAATATTTACTGTAATATTATATATAATAATGTTTTTGGAGATTTGTTAGTCTAAATCAAATTAAAAAATATTTAATTACAAAATATACTAAAAACTAGTTTGACGGGATGTTCCGCAACAATAATGAAGTAAGTGGAGTATGCCCATACTTTCACTTAATAAAATATTCTCAAAAACAAATGTATGAAAGGGCCGTGGACATCATTTTAAATCCCAAAAATCAATCCCCGAAAAAATAATTCTATTGGTAATCGTTGAGATAAATGTAGTCAATAAAGAAAAAGTATATATGAGATTGCACCAATAATTATCACAAAGTATTGAGTCATAGTGAATTTAGAAACAATTCATTAATTTTAATAAACATAACTAAGATAAATATCGATGGTCAAATTGACTTGATAGTATTTATTTATTGTTATTGTTAATTGATTATTGGTGGCCATTTTAATGAATTGATTTGATGTAAGTATTTATTGTTAGTGTTAATTATTGGCGGCCGTTTTAATTAATTGTATAGAAATTTGGTGTTATTATATTTATATATTTATATATTTTGAAATCCCATGAAATTAGCTACATTTTATATATTAACTAATAGAAAACAGAAATTTAAATTTAAAAATTGATTTTTAATTTTCAAAATATTTTATTTAATACTATAATTTAAAAGAAATTTTAATGAACTTTATAGATTTTTTTTAAAATTTGAGAGGTCAAAGCAAATTGACCATAAACTACTTACAACATTTCAGTAGGTATAACAAGATAGCTGATAAGCAGCGAGGCCCTTGTAAGACCCCCGACCAAGAAGTTGCGCACCTAATCACTAGAACACCAACGTATGATGTTGGGCTATGGAAGTTAGAGTTGCGAGCGCGAGGGATGATCGGTTAAAGCGCCCCTGGTAGATAGAGAAACAATGTATTTATCATGTGAGTAGGAGCGCCTTAGGCGTGCGACGCATCAAGGGAACTTACAAACTCACACCATGACCTAGCTAAGACAAAGAATGTCTGGGTGGTAGGGAGATAAAGTGAGAGGGGATGCAGAATGTCATGGAGTTTAATTCAGAAAGTTGGAGATCAGGAGATGGTGATGTTTTTGGATTGTAACATGCTCGAGGTTTGCATTGAAGGGTTCCACTTTGCCCTTGAGGCCCTTGAAGCCCTGTACAACGATGTTAGATGTCCATGCAACGAAAATGATTGGGATACGGTCGGTTGGGAGGTGTTTTTCGTTTGGTTTACAGACTGCAGGATCACCTTTATCATAGCAACCAAGGTCAATCATCTAAAAGGAAAAGGCTCTGCAATGATTCAAATACACTTGATGAAGTCATCCGTAATCATAGATCCACCCTGCAAACAGCTGGCTCTGGAAATCCTCACATCTATGAGAGATTTTTTGAGTTGGTTTGGTTTCATAGTTGTAATTTCAAGTTTCCATGCTTGCATGGCCTCGAATCTGTGCTTATTGATAGCAACCCATGGCCCAAATAAGAGGCGAGGGAGCTTGCTTTTCATGATTCTTTGGAGACAAAGCTTGGATCAACCTCCCATTGACAAGAAAGGTAAAGTCTGTGAGTCAGGTTTGTTTAAGAAGATTTTTTTACAATAGATCTAGAAAGTGTCATTAAGGGAATTTTGAGGTCTAAAATGGGCCTCCTAATGAAATTATAAAATAATCTAGTGGAAATAATAAAACAATATTATATTACATCGTCAAATTTTAGAGGGAAAAAAAGGAAAAACTATTTTTTCAACTCGCATTTTCAACTCATCTCCTTATGGGTTTACTCAAATTTCGAGTGATGACACTTGTTGGATGCAAAATTTGATTCCTCATCCAAGGAGCACCCTTGTTGCATACTTTTGATGAGGGTTAATCTGAGCCCTTGGATGAAATAAGGTTATATTTAGTTAGATTTCCATTGTAAAGAAAAGAAAAATGTTTGATAAGGGTTTGCTAGCTTAAATGCACCCTAATAAAGAGAAGTAAAAATAGTAGGATGAGTAGATGGGTAAGTAGAAGAAAGGTTGCAGAATTGTGATGATTGTTAGACGAAAGCATATTTATCACCCTCATCATGAAATTTCTAAGTATGAATGAGAAATTAGATTGGCATAAAATTCACAAAGTCAAATTAATTAATTTCCCCTCACTCATTTCACCCTTTACTTAACTAATTTCCCACAATAAGTTTGAAGTGCCCAAAATCTTAAGTCAAAGGGACTTAGAGCATCTCTCTGACTTCTGGAGGGATCGAACCCTCGGCCCAATGACTTATAGATCTTAAGTACTAAAATCCCCTCATAAAACATTTACCTCCCTTCAGTTCATTCATTTTCCCCTAATAAATCCTTTTTCCTAAGGTTAAAACACCATTTTCCTAAGGAAAAGCAATTACCCCCATGGATACCTCTTTTTATGAAAAACCCACAAAAGGGCACTTAGCCAAAGTTGTAATGTTTCTATGTAAAAAGTGAAGGAATTACAAAAACACATTATGCCTAGGGCACTTCAATTATCTCTTGCAATTTTCATATTAACTTTTAACATTATTTATATGTTAATTCTTGAAAAAAACCCCTTTTCCCATATATTTTATTAAACCCCTTAATATTAATATCCCTATCCTGTAGTTTGAAATATAAACTTTATAATATCCAAACTCCGACAAAAGACATAATTAATCGATTTGCGATTAATTAAAGTTAAACCATCCACCAATCATATCTTGCCCAATACCTTAATCCCCGCCTTAACCCCTCATTAAGTTTAAACCATCGCGCTTAAATGCCCGTCGAGCCCCTCCATTACCTTCTATGCAACTTCTGCACCCAATCACCGCACGATCTCTCCCCTTCCCATCCGACGACCCATGTTGATTTCAGAAGGGCCCAAAATCTGAATGATACCCGCCCGAAATGGGCTGTTTTCCACTGGACCCCTGAGGCGACATGGCGCTCGAAGAATAGAATCGGGCGGTCTCCCCCGAATACCGCCAAGTGCCCAAAGGCTGTGCGAAGTAAACCATTTACTGCCAGTCCACTACTCGCCAAAACAGTCACTGTTCATCCCGCTACCCGACAAACGATCACTGTTCACCCGTACCCGCCAAATTGAATTTTTGTGCACAAATCCAAAAAAGCCCCAAATCATTGTTTTTATCATTGTTAACTGTAATTTTCCATGCACGCACCTATGAACGTTGAAAGTCATCAACCCATGTACACTTGCACTCTTAAGACGCCAAAAGCTCCCAGATTACCTTCCAGGTTGATTGAAGCCTTTTCAATCGTTTAGAATTGCTAGTTACCTGGTTCACATCCCGTCTTCTCCAATTCCAGGTATTTAAGCTAGAATCCATTGAATGCCCTGTTAAATTTCCAAACCAATCTCTAAGTTTTCTTAATTAAAATTAAAGGGAACTTTAGCAACATAAAACCCACCTAGAATTGAACCTCCATTGCCTCAAAGACTGAAAGTTTACTTTCCCCATTCTTAAATCCACCAGAACTAAGAATGGCTACCCCAAATGCCATGGATGTCAGGCCAATTTCCACTCCTCACCTGGACTTGGACCACCTTCCTCTTGCTGATAAAGATTTCCAAATCAAGGACACCTCTGTCCTTGAGTCCCTTTTCAAACTGTACTGCCGATACAAAGACCAATACCTCAACCAAGATGATAAAATAAGTCTGTGGGAATCTACTTTTCCCAAGTATCAATTCCCTGAGGTGCACATTTTTCCCGAAATTGTCCATTATTTCCATGCAAACTACATTCCCAGTCAAAGAGTAGTGATGTCTCCTGACCACACCATACTTTTCACCATCATTGTTGAGTCAATCAATGAAATGCTGCAGCTACAACCAGAGCAGAACTTAACCCCTATTTCAATTGGAGACCTACTAGACAGATTTCCCAAGATTACCACTACTAAACTTGCTAAAATGCTCCAAACCTTCATCAGGGAGGAAAAGCACATCCCAAAGGACCCTCCCCCATATGTGGCTACCATATTTTCCCCATTTGGTCAAGATATAGTAGCAATGATCTCTTGTGTTTTAGGCTATACCACCAGTGAGTACATAGATGAAATCATTTTAGCCTTCATGTCCATTTTCTCTCCTGGACAACCCCCTGCTGTCATGTATGATTATGCCAAGTACATAGTTGATAGGATGCATGAACAATTTCTGAGAATGAGTAATGAAAGAGTATTTAAGTATTCTTTAGTTTTGTACCACCTTTTCTTATATTACCAAGCTGACAAGTTCCCCTTCACTCTCCAAAATCTTGACGCTAAAAGTCATCCTAGGTAAGTGATTTTTTGGACTCCTTTGTTACATAAGTATGATTCCCCATATCCATACACAGAATTCATTGAGCTTTTTGTACATCCAGTAGTGACCATGTTGCTAGGAAAGTCCTCCTATAAGAATTAGTTCAGATATCAGGAGGATCCTGCAACTGTCAAAACAACACAAAGTGGGAGATTGGTACTTGTACCAAAATCACACAGAAATTAGGATCTATGGCTGTGAGTTGGCCCCATATAAACTGCCAAGATACCTCCCAATGAGGTTATTTTCTCTGGAGGACTACAGGCAAATAATCAACTCAGATGAGGTACATTTTGTTAAAGCCAAAAAGATGGCTGAGCTCAGAATCAAAGATCAATTAGGCCCCTTTGTATGTAATAGCAGAGAAGTTGGAAGAGAAGCAGAGGAAATCCTTTAGATACTTAAACTAAAACAAAGCTTCATGTGGAGATATGACCCTTGTGACTTTATATGCAACAGAAGACAGAAAAACAAAATGGCTCCCTACATTCATCACTGAATCCCTGAGATAGAGAAATATGCAAATCAATTGGAATGGGTGGAGAATACCTTAGTGGACAGGGATAGCACTGAAGTAGCAGTTGAAAATGCTCTAATTGATTTAGAGAAAAGACTTGATGAAGGTTCTTTCCTGCAGGTGCCAGGAGAATCTCAAGTCCAAGGACAATCCCAAATCCAAGAAGAATCATAGGCATGGGGAGAATCTCAAGCACCAAATGAATCACAAATAGAAAAAGAATCCCAAGTGCAAGAAGAGTCAGAGCAGCCAGACCTATCAAAGGAATTATATCAAACAGGTATAAAATAGCCCACTATGAGTACTCCCCCTAACTTTCAAACTCCTCTAAATGAGGAGAAAAGCCTCAAAAGGAATAGGGAAGAGGCCACTACATCAGGCAGAGCAACCACACAAACATATGCAGAGATCAGCTTGGTCAAAAGGCAGAGGTTATATCCTGTTTTAGAATAGGAATTCACAGAAGAAACTGTTGGGGCCACCAACACTAAAAGAGAAAGAAGCAGGCCTGCCACTCCTTCTAAGGGCACATTAGAACCTTCCACATCAAATACTCAGATGTTGGAAAGGCAACAAAGCGTTGAAGTGTCCTCCTTTAGGATGCCAGCTGCCAAGGATCAAGACATCAGAGAAATGTACAAGGATATAAAGGCCAAGAATGAGAGGCTAAAAGCCCAGAATTATGCTCAATACCTAAAAATGGCACCTACAAATCAGACAAGGATTATGTCAGCCTATGATGTTAAAGAAGGCAAGATGCAGATGACATTTGTCAAACCTACCACTCAGCAACCAAGAACAGCAACTGACTTCAAGAAGATATATTTCGAAGTACTGGAAAAGGACATACATCCCATTGACCAAATTGAGCTGCACAAATAGACAGGGGAGATGATTTACTCCACCTTGATAGGGAAAGCCATTGCAGCTTACCAATTGCAAAATTCCCTAAATAACATATCAGCTCAATCCCAATTGGAAAAGGCCTCTTCACATGCAAAAGACACAAGAATCAAGTCCTTAGAGGACTTAATCATTGAGTTGGGACATGATCCCAAAGATGTGAAAGCACTAAAAGACTGATCAAGAAGAAAAACGATGGCATAACTGCTTTGAAAAAGCAACTTAAGATTCCACAACTACATCACCCACAGATAGCAGAAGTCCTAGAGACCCAAAAAGGACAAGAAGAGCTTATGTACTTGGTCCTAAAGCGAAATAACTAGTTGAAAGAAACAGAGAAAGAATTGGAGACATTGATTCAGTCCAAACAAAGTGCACTGGCCACCACTTCTACAACTGCCATTCCCACAGTAACAACTGTAGTTCCCTCAACACTGGTAGCATCTTTGGCACCAACAGCTCCACCTGCCACAGCACTGCCAATCACAACTAAGTCTACAATAGCAGGTGCTTCAACAGAAAAGACATCAGAATTGGTGAAAGCCATGGAAGAGATGTCCATCCAGGCAACAGAACCTAAAAGGCTTAAGGAGAAAGTGGCAAGCTTAGAGACCGACTGCAAGCTTGCCCAGATACAATAGAGGAAAGAAACACAGAAAGCCCTAAGAATGGGTGAGAAGATTAAGGTCCTAGAAAAATATCTAACTCTATAAAGCCATTAGGACAAACCAAAGAGATGCTCTGGGCCAATATCATTGACTCTGTCAATGATATTTGGTCATCAATTCAAGTAATATCTGAGCAAATAGAGTTGGTGAAAGTGGCCACCGAAGCAATTCAAAAGGTAAAGGAAGACTTAGGAGACCAGCTTGAGGATGCCAATCGACTCATCCACTTCTTGAACAACAAGAACATGCATGAACTAAATGAGTTTTGCGTGGAAGACAGAACTGAAGCCATCATAGAAGTCAAAAAGGTTCTTTCTAAAAGAAACCATATGCTTAACCTGGAGGAAAAAATCCATAACATGCAGGTGGGCATTGACAGATTCATGGCAAAGTTTCAAATTTTGAGAGATAAAGGCCTTCCAAGTCCTATGGTCATCCATGACAAACTTATGACCCAATTGGACTACACTGACAGATTAAGGAAGTTGGCTAAGGATCAAGCAAGCACTTCAGATATCAAGGTCTTGCCAACAGGGAAAGTATTGTATGATACTTTAGAGGATCTATTCTTTCTGGAGCATGAGGTGAAACACTTGTTTGTCACCAAGACTAATTTTTCCAAGTACATAGAGGCAAACGAGATTTACAAAAGAATTCTCAAAGTAAAGTTACCTAACGATGAATGGTGGGTAAAGATGACAAATTTACTATAAGTTACCACAGTAAATCTGAAGGCAGGTAAGATACAGGTAAATAGGGTCAAAGAGTAGCAGGTTAAAGAGTATCAGTGAAAGATGAAAGACAAAGATGATTCCAGCGTACAAATATCAACCAGCTTAAAGGGCTAAAACTCAACTACAATAGCCAACACTACCATAATAAGAGGGACAACATGATGTAGTTTTTCATCTGTCTCTATCTTCATGCTTGAATATATTTTTATTTCCTTAATTAAATCTCAAACTGTTATGAGATATTTTGTAATATTTTTTGTATAAATACTTCACATTTCGAAGTATTTAGGGTGGATTCAAAGACATTTCTGTAGACTTGTATCTAAAATCAAAGTGCTAGTGTATCAAGGCTGGATGGCTTGCTGGATCATGGAATAAAGTTCAGAAATTTTACAGGATTCTTGTGTAAAGCAAAAATCAAATAAGTATTCTCTCATGTGTATTATTGTTTTTCCTTATTTTTATTAATAATCATATGTGTTTCTATGAAATTTGAATGTTAAACTAGGAATGATATTTCAGAACTTGTTGTAATGCACTCTGTTTTGACTGTTTACCTTCTTAATGTTTTTTGCTAAACTATCTTAGTTAGGGAATTCTTAAATGCTCCCTTACTTCTATAGTTTCTCTTTGTGGTCTATGTAGCAAAGGATTCTTAATTACTCTTTGTTGATGATCACCCTTTGTTCCTTATTCTGATCTCGGTCTAAGGATTCTTCATTGCCCTTTTACCCTGGTTAGAATCATTCCATCCATCAGCCCTTTGAAGATTTGCCTTTTGCTTTGCTAGCCTACCCTGTGACCAATCCCTTTAATGATCTGAACCAGATAAGCTATCCTTTGATTAACTCCATAGCCCAATGGCTTAAAGACCTAGTTCTATCCATCTGTTCCAAGAATTCCACCATCCAACTTTCAATCAAAATCAAAATCCCCATGAACACTAAGAACTAGCCTAAAATATAATAGAAACAAAGTTAAATTATAAAGAGAGAGCCCTTTCTAGACTTAGGTTGGCTAGAACCTGAGTCTAAAAAATTTGGTTTGTGGTTACCTTGGATTATTCCTTCTTTTGATAACTTCTAGGGAAAACTTTTGAGGGATAACAAAGCAAAAGTGTGATGGAAAAATAAGAACAAACATTAGTTTTGAAATTTGGAGCATCAAATTGTGGGTTGCTTTGTTACATAGCTTTTGATTCAGCCTATGACTACATAAGCGTCAAAGTGACTGGTACTCAAGTTTTTTAACAAAAAAAACTAAAGCGGAAATGGAGATTTCTTGCAAATTGCACTTTCGAAATAAGCAGAAGATTGTAGAGCTGAAAATAACCCGATTGCAAATGGGTTAGCAGATAAATTTGTAATTCAATTTTGATAGCTGAAAATAACTAATTTTACAATGGGTCATAAATATAAATGTAGAGCTTTATATATTTATTTTTGGATTTTTTAGATTTTGGTAAGCCAATAATCTAATAACACGTATATATAATCCCGTGCATTTATGACCCATAAACAAATTGATTATTTGTTGTCAACTTTAACTACATTCACGTGGACATGAAAATATTCATCATCGACAAGGACAATCAACTAAAATTTCATCCTCCAAAAACATAATTAACGAAAAGACTGGACAACAAATAAATCTATACTATCCAGCTTTAATTGAGCGTACCGACTGTAGGCATATACAACCACCGCTAAATACAGCGCAATAGCGTATGATTTATTTCTTGCCAAAAAACTGTGGACGATAGGTAGTGGAAACTTCGATGTTGAGAAATAATGCAGACTTCGATAACAATTACAGTTAGAACCAATTACACTTAGAAGATATATGCCTACCGTTAACAGAAGACAACCCCTATTTACGAGGGTTGTGGATCATCAAACAGGGAAAAAACTACGAATTTATGGGGTGGGTCATTATTTTTATTATGAATTTTTTTTATTTATTTATTTTAAATCGGAAAAGATATTATAATATTTTGATGTCGTTATTCAAGATATTATAATATTTTGATGTGGTTATTCATAATTGTAAATTCAAATTCATGAAAATCTCAATAGGAGACTGTTTTCGAGGATGGGTTACACTCGGTTAATTTTGAAGAAATTAGTATTTTGCTCGAAAATATATACTCGAAAAGCAAATAAAATTGGTCTGTCCATCCCCATGATCATCCCCCATGATCGATATATGTATTTCAATATACCTGTTAATTGAATTAAAACACAATTAAAATAAGACTCATAATAAATAGTGATGTGACTTTTTTATTTGGGTTAATTTTGTTAAAATAAAATTGATTTAGAAGGCTGGAACTCTAGAGCAAAGAATCTTAAAATACATGTTTTAGTGAATCTTTATATACATATAGTGATTTAGAGGATTGGAACTTTAGAGCATAGAATATTAAAATAGTGATTCACTATTGGTTAAAATACATGTATTAGTGATTCGCTATTGGATATATTTTTTAATCACCACATTGTTTTAGATTCCACCAGTATTGAATTTGCTTTAGGTTATGAAACAAGTGCGTTACAGTCAATTCCTCTCCACATTAGAAAGCCTCAAGGCACCATTTGTTTCACTCATACTTTCTTGTAATCCGTGTTGTCATATACAATTATTAGGGGTCATTTACAATTTTTCCCTACATTAAAGTAGTTGCTGTCCAAGAGCAACAAGGCCTGGGCACTTAACACAAACCCTAGCCAGCAACCAAGCCTGGGCACTTTAAGACTAAGTATAGTCTCAAGACATTAAATCTTAGCAATTGCTGTAAAAAATCAACTATCCTTCATCCCCTGAAATAGAAAGCCTTTGGCTAACTAAAAGATCAGATTTGATGTAAAATGTCAACCAACCTTCATCCTTCATCCCATGAAATAGAAAGCCTTTGGCTAACTTAAAAAACATCAGATTTAATTTTAATGTATTTTGTTTTTACATAAAACTAATAGAATTATATCACATATAACTACTCCCACCTTTTGGTTTTCCAGGTGGCTTTGCAGCAGAAACGAGAAACTCAACTTCTGTGGAGAGTAAAACAATTTCGACAACAATGGCAATCCCCGGGAAGCAGTGCTCGTCAACTGTTCGCAGTTCCAAAAAGATTCGGTCAATTGTACGCATGCATCCTAACCATAGTCAAAGTTCAAAGTACGGATTCTTTCTCAACGTCGAAGTTTCCACCATCTTTCATATCCGCAAAGTCGTTTAGTTGTATTCGTCGACATTGAATTACGAAATTTTCGCATTTTGTAGGAATACGTTGTCAAAATCGTAGTGCTAGCCGTCATGTACTGCACAGGAAGCTTTCGCATCATACGA
Source organism: Pinus tabuliformis (assembly GCA_031772625.1). Taxonomy (NCBI): domain Eukaryota; kingdom Viridiplantae; phylum Streptophyta; class Pinopsida; order Pinales; family Pinaceae; genus Pinus; species Pinus tabuliformis. The sequence continues at coordinate 1,157,185,969 of CM062811.1, forward strand.
GCTCTGATCATAATTCATACATAAACATTTAATTCCACTCACGTCTGCCGTGGCAATGTACGTCTATTGACAATAAATCTCCAGTCCCGGGTTTATTCTTTATGATTTAAAATCTTCAGAACTCGTAAGTTGTTGGACCCTTCTTTACTGAGAGACTCAATCAAAGGATATGAAGCAATCCACAATTTATGCAATTCTTCCAAACCGAGGATAAGATTGTTCTTATTGCCATACCATTCGGTTACGTAACAGAATACCACACGCAATCTCGATGATGGAGTCGGTTCGAAACCGGCTCAAGTACTTTCGCATAAATTCTTACATTTAATTAAATAAGTAGCAATAGGAAGATAATCATCAAAATAGATTCTTTGTGTTGCAGCTTAAGGGCAGAGAGGAATCAAAATCGGCTTATATTTATAAAAGATTTTGTTCTAAAAACTTATACATACTGTATTTGATCAGCTGTACAGTATGAATATAGTACAAATATAATGTATGAAAACCTAAAGGCGGCTACTCATCCTCCTGATAAACACTGGTGTTCATAGAAACTGGAGTTTCCCAAACGTCAAACACATCTTCTTCATCATACAAAACAAACAAACGGTCTCCACCAACAGCAATATCGGCGATACCGCCTCCAGTACATGGTCCGCGTTCGTTCTCTATCTGCGATGTGAGCACCCAATCAGGAGCACAGAATACGTGCACCTTCTCCTTCTTTGTCGAGAAAAGCTGCAGTCCGCAGGCTGCCAATTTAGAATACAATCTTTCTTCCTCTTCAACTGATTGAGATACCATCTTTCCAAGCCGATTCCGGTGACACCACTTGACATGGTTCATGGACCTCATATCCAGAAATCCCAGATTATCATATTGATTCACCACGCATACGCTTCTGCAATCTTCCATGCCCACGGTGTCGACCACCACATTGTCGTCCAAAAGATGGCAGTCTGTCCACGACAAGACTGTGCTGTTCTTTTCCCGGAAATCCATCAAGCCGATGTAACCATGATCACTTCGAGGATACAGAGTCGCCGCCAGGAGGAGATTGCTCTCGGGAAGCCACTGTAGCTTCCCTGCATCTCCGAGGGGCCAATCGTATACGAAACTCACTTGTTCACCTGTAGTCTGATCCCACACCCCTACTCCGTATTCGGCTTTTAACCCTCTGCAGCTGGCGTACACGTGACCGTGGCTGCTGCTGCCGAGCGCTCCGGTGGTGAAATTTTTGTGTTTGTCGCCCTGATGGCACACCTGGAATCTATGCTGTAGCTTTCCCGTTCTGGTATTGAAGCTCGCCATGCCGCCGTGGTTTGGCTTGTCCACGCTGGCGCAAGTGCCGATGACGAGGCGTTGGGGATTCAGAAAACCCACATCGTTAACGAGATGGTAATCAAGATTGAGGGGTTGTAGCTCCTCCATGGTCCAATCGTAGACATGAACCATGCTGCCGTGCGCCACGCAGCATCCTCCGTCCTGCGCTGCTCTGATAGCCGTGGCGTCTCCCGTGGCTGTTCCATGAATGGAAGCGGCAAGTCGAATTCGGTTTCCATCCAAACTGTGAGCCCATGTGGCGCTATGGACTCTGTCCATGAGACCATAGTAGAGCGCCTCTCTGTACAGGGCTTTCTGGCACATGTGTGGAGGGACGTGAAGTTCCCCTGTTCGCAGGAAGTCGAGGAGAAGGGAGAAATAGTCTGGATTTCTGTCGATGAAATACTCGTGTGAGTTTGGTTTCTCAGGCGCCCAATCGTGGCTGATCATGGCTCCCAGCATGGATTCCCGCCCTGCGTTTTCCAGAGTACTTGGGCTCGTCACAAATCGTTTTCCACCAACGTTCAGTTTAACTTTGTGACCATCATCCTGCTCTCTTCTCATCGCCATCACCACACGGCTGTAAAACTAATCCCTATAATAAAAAAGGTCTCTCCCGTGAACCCTGGGCGCTTTATGAAGTTGAAACCAAAACCTACAGCTACTCTCCTCCTCCCGGGTAAACACGGAGGAGAAGTGAGTAGTATTGGTCAACACCTACCGGGCAGTTTGTATGATGCGGTTGTTGTGGTTGGGGTTTGTTTGTGAGGCCACTATGTTGTGAAATAGAGGAGATATATCCTTTTCATTGATAGAGTGGATTACGCGTCATCTCCATTGACCGCACCATATACATGAACATGAATTGCTTCGTATGTCAGAAGTTCGTTCACATAGCCGTAGCATAATACAATAAAGGTTTTTTGTTTTGTTTTTTTAGGATAATCAATTTAGAATGCACTGCCAATAATGAAAAGATATGGGGCATATTCGTCTTTCGCCGCCTTGTTTGTCATCGTCGGCGAAGTCCGTCGGCGGTCTCAATCCATCCTCATTTTTCCGGTTCCGGTGGGGCAGACTTGTGGATTTGTTCAGGGAAAGTGCATCTCCTGTGAAGAAGTAACATGTTTACACATATTAGAGCAGATACAACACATATCGTCAAAACGAGCAGATATACAAATTACAAAGCAGCGTTAGTCGAACCCAGGCGGGGAGGCTATGAACGGCCGTCCCTAACCACTCGGGGCAGCCATGTGGATTTGGACATACGAATTCTCCTCATTTTCTCTCTTGCCGCCGGGCATACCTCGTCAAAGTCCAGTTACGAATTTTTCTCAGGAAGACTTTCACATCATACATGATGTGTCACTATTCATTTAAAAAATTCGCCGCCGATTGCCACCTCCAGTTCTAATTTTGATTTTCAACTCGGTTCATCGTTCGGGGACCCAGTGAAAGCGTACGGATCAATGATCAATTTTATACTTTCAAAAGTTTCAAACAAATCTGTTATTATGATTTCCCTCAGTTTCATTAGCAAAATCTAAACACGTAAACTTGAAAGAAAATTGATTCATAACTTCCCATTAAAAACCCCTCCTATTAGAAAAATGCGTTTAAACTAACACTCAGTCTAGCCACAAACAATTTTCGTCGTATTTTCCTATAAACATTCTTTCTGTTGGTACACGGAGAAGTTTTTCACAATCACAATACACTAAATTTTTCTAAATAATTTCTCTGAACAGTACTGTAGTATATAAAAACAAAATTAAGTAATATTTTTAGCTGTATGATACACTATACCATATAATTATAATATATTAAAAATAAAACAGTGTAATATGTACCATTTTTGTTTAGTTTCTGTATTTTATGTAAAAAATAATGGATAGCAAAATAATTTTCTTGAGAATAATTATAGAGTAGTATAGTATAGAGTTGTTGTATTAAAAAAGTGTGGAACATTTAATTAATTAATGATGGGACCAGCACAACACTTTACATTCTGTTGTAATTAAAATGATTATGTGATGTTTATATGCTTGATTGAATAATTCGGTTGTGATTACACGTGGAAGGAATGCGCCATCAGATATTTTGGGTTTGTATTATGTGGCATTCAATTACACAATAATGAATGGGTACTTGCCTCGGATTTCGTATTCCCGCTCATTCCTATGCATGAAACCTTTGTTCGTCGTTCATTTTGGTCATTTGCTGTTGGCTTGTCGAGGGTTTGCTCTGCTGTGCTCTGCAAGTTTTGGTGGGTAACTTTGCTGCGAGTCTTGGGCGCGCCTCTAGTTGTTTTTGTAACAGCTCTTTGCTGTGAATGTGATTGTTCTTAAACCTTGGTTCGTTGGCAGTTGTGGTTTGCCTTGTAACCGCTTGGGTAAGTGATATTTCGGTTGTGGTTTGTTTTCCTTCTGCTGTTGGTTCAACAGGCCGCCGTATTTCAAGTTTTGTGCTGGTATTTCTCGTTCTGGTTGGCAACTTAGTGATTGGCTTGTCTCCAGGCTCAATTTGATGGCATTCTTTCATCCTCGGCTTAAAACGCAGGTAGTCTTCCTTCTCTGTTTCAATTTGTGATTCTCTTTCCACAGCTTCTGACCTGGTTTGCTCCTTCGTCTCCGCAGTTAGTCGAAACTTTGGGTGGAATGTCTGTCTTTGGCTCTCACTGCAAATTCTCAGGTAAAGTGGATGCAATTTCCATTGGTTGTTCTCTCTAGGCTCTGTACTTTCACTTTGGCAACAATATATTTTCTAACACCTGTGTGTCATTCACTATGCAGGTATTGAGGGTTTGCGGTTGGAGGTCTCGGCGCTGTATGCCTCGGTCTTGTCCGGTAGGCTCTGCTTCTTTGTATTTTCTTTAGTCCTCGGTCTGGTTTCAATTTAGGTTGTCTGGTCGTATGGCTCAATGCTTGTCAATTGACTCATGCTGTGAGTGATGCTCTATCGTTTTAAGGTCTGGACTTCCACTATTTCGTTAACTGCCATCTTCTGTATACGGATGCAATTTTCTTTCGAAACCATCACCTAGGGTTTGTCGTTCCAGGGTCTGCGTGTCTATAGTTGTGTATGAGTAGGTGGTCGAAACCCTCACCTAGGGTTTGTCGTTCACTATTTAAGCGTTTACGGCTTTATTTTTGCAGTACTGCTATTTAACTGTTATACACTGGACGTTGCCATTTCGAAAGAAAATCATTCAGGAAAAATATAATAACATTTGGTTTGGTTTACCTGAATGACATTTGCTTTTGGTTTACTCTGAATTCGTAGCCTGAACTACAGTTATGATTCTTCAATATGCTTGTGATGTGGTGTATGAACGTGCACGAACGCTGTAGATACGCTGGTAATTTTATATGACTGTCAATTTATATGTATGGTGGAAGTTTTCGTCTGGCCGTGTGTGCTTGGCCTGTACCGAAACTGTTTGTATCACTCTTGGTCTATCTTCACTGTTTGCTTCAAATGAATTATAAACCCTCGTATTGTATCTGTTCTTCTATCTCGTTATGAGAACTGGTTCTTTCTCTCAGGAAACAAGAAAAAGGAATTAAACTCAATAATCTGTATACAGTAGGTTGTTTGTTCAGATATTTTTCAATTGGAAAACACAATAGAATACAATAGAACACACAGATGGACAGAACTTAGTTTCTCTATTATTGTTATTATTCGAGTGCGAGAGGTACTGAACAACATACATGACTTTTCCTGTTACATTTATATGTTTATGGTTCCAGTTAATGAAACTATACAGTTGCTTTTCAGTTATAGACTTTACAGTTACATGGTTATTAGTCATTCAGTTCTGTCCTTATGACAAGATTTTCCTTTTAAACACATTTGTATTTTTCTTTTTAAAATAACATGACAATTATTAATCCATGACTTATTAGCAACAAACAAACAAATAACCCTAACCGATCAAACCTACCCTTGACTAATTTAGAGATTAAAATAAAAATAAAAATCCTACCTCCTATTTTGTCAACTAACATAAAGACAAATAAAAAGTTAACTCAACTCTTCGACCTAGCAAGGATCGACACTCGGTCATGGTGCCTGAGCTAGATGCTCCTACATCAGGCTCCCGGGCAAAAGAAAATCACGACTCGGGCCCATGACCTCCTCAACTAAAGAACCTGTCTGCTCAATCTGCCTGGCATCAAGCCACGAATTGTCCTCGATAGGATGGTTCTTCCACTTGACTAGGTATTTCAGATGCTCCTTCCGCCGAGTTCATTTGGCCACCTGAGTATTGAGAAAGCGCTCGATCTCGGGAGGCTGAACGTAAGGCATCTGTCTCATCCAAGCTTCTCCTCCATCCTGGGTATTCCGTGTAGGCCGCGTGGTTCTGTCTTCTTCCTTCTCTTCTGGGTCAGCCATGTAGGGAAATAGATTTGCTACATTAAAGATAGGTGAAATGCCTATTCCGGGTGGCAACTGTATCTCATAGGCATTTGCCGAAAATTTCTGAAGGACTTTGCAGGGTCCTATCTTTTTATACTTTAACTTATTGTATGTACCCCTAGGGAAGCGTTCCTTGCACAAATGCGCGAGGACTTCATCTCCCACATTAAACTGTACTTCCCTTCTCTTCAAATCTGCTTGCTGTTTATACTTTAGGCTGCTGTCCTATAATTTGATTTTTACCTGCTCATGCAAATCTCTCATCGCGTTAGCAAAATCTTCCCCATCTGCACTTTTCCTTTCTTGCAGTCCAAGATCCCGCAACTCATGCACTCTGCGAGGATGCATGCCATACAGGATTTGAAATGGACTAAAGCCTGTGCTGTGGTTAGGTGAGTCGTTATAAGCGAACTCTGCCTATGCTAGCACTCAATCCCACATCCATGAATTCTCTCCAACCAGGCTTCGTAGCAGGTTTCCTAGACTCCTTTTTACAACTTCTGTTTGTCTGTTGGTTTGCGGATGATACGCAGAACTGTAACTCAACTGTGTATCCATTTTCTTCCACAGGGTATGCCAAAAGTGTCCTGTAAACTTCACATCCCTATCTGACAGAATAGACTTAGGCAACCCATGTAACTTGACAATCTCTATGAAAAACAAGTGGGCCACGTGAGTGGCATCACTCGTTTTTCTGCAAGGGATGAAATGCGCCATTTTCGAGAATTTGTCCACTACTACCATCACCGAGTCGTAACCTCGTTGTGTCTTAGGTAGACCTAAGACAAAGTCCAAGCTGACTGAGTCCCACGGTCTGCCTAGAATAGGTAACGGTGTGTACAGTCCCGTGTTTTGACTGTGACCCTTCGCCAACTGGCACACTTTACATCTGGCCACAAATCGCTGCACATCCCTTCGCATCTTTGGCCAAAAGTAGAAATGACTGAGCTGCTCGAGTGTCTTGTCCATGCCGAAATGTCTGGCCAGACCTCCACTATGCTTCTCCCAAATAATATTCTCCCTCATCGAGCAGTCAGGTATGCATAGCTGTCCTCCCTTAAACAACAGTTTCTCCTGTAGGTTGTAATCCAACCATGGATTGTTATCTCTCACCAAGGGATTCTGACATGCCTCATAGGCCCCCTTAAAATCTGTATCAGTTTGGTATAAGTCTTTTAAGTGCTCAAAACCCAGCACTTGCACAATGCTTTCCTGTAGAACTAGAGCTCTCCTACTTAGTGCATCTGCCACCTTGTTGGCCTGCCCGCTAATATGCTTCAATACGAAGTTGAAACTCTGCAAATATTCCACCCATTTGGCATGTTTGTGGTTCAACTTGTGCTATTGCATTACATACTGTAGTGTAGAATTATCTGAAAACAGCACAAATTCGTTTCCAAATAGATAATGCCTCCAGTGTTTTAATGCCTGTATAATAGCATAAAACTCCTTATCATATGATGAATATTTGTATTGACTTTCATTTAGCTTCTTGCTGAAGAACGCTATAGGCTTATCCTCCTGGCTGAGTACAGCTCCAATAGCCATACCACTAGCATCACAGCGAACCTGAAAAAGCTTCTTGAAATGTGGCAATCTTAGGATCGACCTCTCAGTGATCTTTCTCTTTAATAACTGGAAACTTCTCTCCGCTGAATCTGTCCATCTAAAAGGCTGACTGGCCTTTTTAATGGTGTCCAACATAGGTGCACAAATTTTGCTAAAATTCCTTATGAATTTATGGTAAAAACTCACTAGTCCATGAAAGCTACATACCTCGAATAAATTTTTCGAAGATGGCCAATTAACTATCGCCGCAACCTTCTCCGGATCCATCTTCAGTTCATTTTCTGCTATTACAAAGCCCAAATAAATCAATTCCTTTTGTAGAAAGGTACATTTCTTCAAGTTTATTAGCAGTTTATTCTGCTGTAATTTTTCCAGCACCTTCCGTACATGTTGAAGGTGTTCTTCCCTTGTCCTGCTGAAAATTAGTATGTCATCCAGGTACACTATCACAAATTTCCCGATGTACTCCTTCAGCATCTCATTCATCAACCTCATAAATGTACTAGGCACATTTCTCAGTCCAAATGGCATGACCAGCCATTCGTACAGTCCCTCATTCGTCTTAAAGGCTATCTTCCATTCGTCCCCCTCTCGTATCTGAATCTGATGGTACCCGCTCTTCAAGTCTATCTTAGAGAAATATGCTGCCCCGCTTAAACAATCCATCATGTCATCCATCCGTGGCAATGGGAACCTGTACCGGATGGTGATTTTGTTGATGGCCCTTGAGTCTGTGCACATCCGCCACTCTCCTCCCTTCTTGGGAGCGAGAACCGTTGGGACTGTGCAAGGGCTCAAACTTTCCCTTATCAATCCCTTGTCTAGCAATTCTTGCACCTGCTTCCTAATCTCTTCATTGTCCTTGGGGCTCATTCGATATGTTTCTTTGTTCGGCAAACTGGCTCCGAGTATGAAGTCAATATGATGACTTATACTCCTTTTGGGGGGTAATTTGTCTGGCAAGTCATCCACCACTATATCCATGAATTCCTGCAACATCTTCTTCTGTAGGTAAATCTGATACCTCTGTATGCAACAACACTGTCCTTGCTTTCTTTACAACTGCATAACCCCTCTCACTATCCTCAACTTGTTTCAGAAACTGTTTTCCACTAACCAACAATGCTCTTGGTTCACTTGTCTCTGTTGTCCCTTCTTCTTTCATGGGCACAAGCGTATGCTTGATTCCATCCTTGAAAAACTTATAACAGTTCATCAATCCATCGTGTACCACTTTCTTGTTGTACTGCCAAGGACTGCCTAGCAGTATGTGGCATACATCCATCGGCATGATGTCACAAACGACTTTATCCTTATATTCGCCTATTTGAAACTCCACCTTGCACTGTTCATCCACCAGCAACTAATGGCCTTTTCACAGCCATGAGACTCTGTAAGGGTTGGGATGTTTCAAGTGCTTCAACTCCAACTTTTCTACCATCTCTGTGGACACTAAGTTATCAGTACTACTACTGTTAATAATTAACTTACAACACTTACCTCGTGACTTACAAATTGTTCTAAACAAAGCCTTCCGTTGTGTCTGTTCGGTGACCTCCTTGACTGGTTTTAACAACACCTTGTGCAGCACCAGGGCTTCCCCTGTCTCTGGAGCATTTTCTGCTTCTTGGGGAGATGTCGCTACTTCTTCTGGTTGTGCAACATATGCACCCCGTTGTCCAGCTTGATTTGCCTCTGGACATTCAAATGATCTGTGTCCCCATTTATGACACTTGTAACATTGATAACCAGCCCCTCTTCCTCGGCCATTTCCCTTGCCTTGCTGGGATGACCTACCGCCTCTCGCATTATCACCTCTGTCCACTGATCCGGAAGTTCTGGAACTGCTGCCTTCCTCATTACTACTAGCAGTCCGCCCTCTACCATATGACTGGCCTTTTCCCCTGTCAACTCGTCGTCCTCTCTAGGAATTCTGCCTTCTAGTAATTTTCTCTTCAGCTATCATCACACTCTGATACGCTTCTTTAGTGTTCTTTGGAGATAAAATACTGATTTCATCTAAAATTTCTAATCTTAACCCATTTACATACCTGGCTGTTCTTTCTGCAGTATCCTCTGTATATCCGGCTCGTAAGTTCACTCGATAGAACTCCTCCATGTACTGCCTTACCGTCATTCCTTTCTGTCTCAGATTCTGCACTTGCTTGTGTAGTGAAATTTGATAGTCTTTTGGCAGAAATCGACCCTTCAACTTGGCCACCATCCTTGACCAGGTTTTAATTGGCATCTTGTTCAATCTCTTTCTCTCCGTCTGGACACTATCCCACCACAAGGTTGCGTGTCCCTTCAATTTCGTCACAGCGAACCTAACTCTGCGGTCGTCGCTGACTTCCTCACACTCGAAATACTTATCCATCTCACTGATCCAATCCAATAAAACCTCGATAGATAGGCTGCCGTCATAGGTTGGGAGTTTTGGCTTGGGTTTACTGCTTGCCACTAAAACAAACCTCAACAATCTCACTTCTGCGGTATCACCTTCCAGTCCATCTGTTGCTGCTTCAGTTTCCTCTTCACTGTCATCGCTTGCCTCTGGGTCTCTTCTTCTCCCTACCTCAACTGCCTCCAAACAGGTAGCAAGAATTCTAATCTCCTCTCTCAGTCCTTCCTTTGCTATCCTTTGAACACTTCTGCCATGACCTCGCCTTTCTCTTTCCATGTCTTCAATCAATTTAACCTGCTCTGATACCACTTTGATGGGACCAGCCCAACACTTTACAGTCTGTCGTAATTAAAATGATTATGTGATGTTTATATGTTTGATTGAATAATTTGGTTGTGATTACACGTGGAAGGAATGCACCATCGGATATTTTGGGTTTGTATTATGTGGCATTCAATTACATAATAATGAATGGGCACTTGCCTAAGATTTCGTATTCCCACTCATTCCTATGCCTGAACCCTTTGTTCGTCGTTCATTTTGGTCATTTGTTGTTGGCTTGTCGAGGGTTTGCACCGCTATGCTCTGCAAGTTTTGGTGCACAGCTTTGCTGCGAGTCTTATGCGCTCCTCTGGTTGTGTCTGTAATGGCTCTTTGCTGTGAATGTGGTTGTTCTTAAACCTTGGTTCGTTGGCAGTTGTGGTTTGCCCTGTAGCCGCCTGGGTAAGTGATATTTCTGTTGTGGTTTGTTTTCCTTCTGCTGTTGGTTCAACAGGCCACCGTATTTCAAGTTTTGTGCTGGTATTTCTCGTTCTGGTTGGCAACTTAGTGATTGGCTTGTCTCCAGGCTCAATTCGATGGCATTCTTTCATCCTTAGCTTAAAACACAGGTAGTCTTCCTTCTCTGTTTCAATTTGTGACTCTCTTTCCACAGCTTCTGACTTGGTTTGCTCCTTCGTCTCCACAGTTAGTCAGAACTTTGGGTGGAATGTCTGTCTTCGGCTCTCACTGCAAATTCTCAGGTAAAGTGGATGCAATTTCCATTGGTTGTTCTCTCCAGGCTCTGTACTTTCACTTTGGCAACAATATATTTTCTAACACTTGTGTGTCATTCGTTGTGCAGGTATTGAGGGTTTGCGGTTGGAGGTCTTGGCGCTGTATGCCTCAGTCTTGTCTGGTAGGCTCTGCTTCTTTGTATTTTCTTCAGTGCTCGGTCTGGTTTCACTTTAGGCTGTCTGGTCGTATGGCTCAATGCTTGTCAATTGACTCACGCTGTGAGTGATGCTCTATCGTTTTAAGGTCTGGACTTCCACTGTTTCATTGACTGCCATCTTTTGTATACAGATGCAATTTATTTTGAAACCCTCACCTAAGGTTTGTCGTTCCAGGGTCCGCGTGTCTATAGCTATGTATGAGTAGGTGTTTGAAACCCTCACCTAGGGTTTGTCATTCACTATTTGAGCGTTTACAGCTTTATTTTTGCAGTACTACTATTTAACTGTTATACACTGGACTTTGCCATTTCGAAAGAAAATCCTTCAGGAAAAATATAATAAGATTTGGTTTGGTTTACCTGAATGACATTTGCTTTTGGTTTACTCTGAATTCGTAGCCTGAACTGCAGTTATGATTCTTCAATATGCTTGTGATGTGGTGTATGAACGTGCACGAATGTTGTAGATACACTGCCAATTTTATATGACTGTCAATTTATATGTATGGTGGAAGTTTTCATCCAGCCGTGTGTGCTTGGTCTGTGCCGAAACTGTTTGTATCACTCTTGGTCTGTCTTCACTGTTTGCTCCAAATGAATTATAAACCCTTGTACTGTATCTGTTCTTCTGTCTCGTTATGAGAATTGGTTCTTTCTCTCAGGAAACAAGAAAAAGGAATTAAACTCAATAATCTATATACAGTAGGTTGTCTATTCAGATATTTTTCAATTGGAAAACACAATAGAATACAATAGAACATACAGATGGACAGAACTTAGTTTCTCTGTTATTGTTATTATTCGAGTGCGAGAGGTATTGAACCCCATACATGACTTTTGCTGTTACATTTATATGTTTATGGTTCCAGTTAATGAAACTGTACAATTGCTTTTCAGTTATAGACTTTACAGTTACATGGTTATTAGTCATTTGGTTTTGTCCTTATGACAAGATGTTCCTTTTAAACAAATTTGTCTTTCTCTTTCTAAAATAACAGGACAATTATTAATCCATGACTTATTAGCAACAAACAAACAAATAACCCTAACCGATCAAACCTACCCTTGACTAATTTAGAGATTAAAATAAAAATAAAAATCCTACCTCCTATTCTGTCAACTAACATAAAGACAAATAAAAAGTTAACTCAACTCTTCGACCTGGCAGAGATCGACACCTGGTCATGGTGCCTGAGCTGGATGCTCCTGCATCAATTAAACATGTCACCTACTTGTTCATGGGCTTAGAATAGATAGTGACAAATTGTTCTCTTAAGCTAAAAATCTAGCCATGTTAAGGATTTGTGTGGCCCATGCCAATTGTGACCCCAAGTGATTATCATTAATTTATCAAATAGTTGATTGAAACGATATAAACATATCTATTATCATAAAACACACTCTCATCAATATAAACAATATTATTTGAAAAACCCTCATAACAATGAAGAAAATTAGATGATCTCAATGTAAGCCATAGGAAAAAGTACAAACAATACATGTATATTTCTTAACTAGTTCTAGTTTAAAGGTCCAATGTGTTTAGATTTCAATAGTTTCTTATTCTTGCAATTTACAAAAGTGAAATATTAAACTTAGATTAATAACATTATTATTATTATTTTATTTATTCTAGATTAAATAGTAAATATGCATAGTTTCATAGTTTTAATTAAATGAGTAACTTATTACATTATATTAATAATTAAGTATATTTAAACCAAATCAAATGTGAAGATTTAATTTTATTAAAACTATTTAAATTTTAGTTTTTGTTTCTTTAATTTATTATTTTTGTAAAATAATTAAGATGGGATATCTTCAAATTTATCTATATATATATTTTTGTAATTTACCAAAAAAATGAAATATTAAACTTAAATTTTTAATATCATTATATTGATTTTAGTTCATCTTTGTTATATATAGTTTTATCTATATAAATAACTTGTTATATTATGTTGATAAATATATCTAAGCCAAATAAAACTTTTATTAAAATATTATATGGTTGATTTTTTGAAAGCATTTAAATTTTGGTTACTTTTAAATTTACGTAATTTTATAAAATAATTAAAATATAATATATTTAAATTTATTTATATATTTATTATGTAATAATAATTTATAATTTATAATTTATAAAAATAGTGATTTTTAAATTATTCATTATATATAAAAATATTTTAGGAATTAATTTATATTTATATATCTATATTTATATATTTATATATTTATATATATATAAAACTGATTTTACCATAACAAAATCTTTTATTATGTAATTAAATAGAACATTATTTTGGTTATGCCCAATCAAAACATTTAGATCAAATGTAATATTAAATATATATGATAATGTTTTTACGTATATGTGTTAAAAAAAGCTGGTTTTGATGATTTGTTACCCCAAGTCAAATTAAAAGGTATTTACTTACAAAATATACTAAAAACTAGTTTGACAGCGGGATCTATGATCAGTACTTGGCAACAATAATGAAGTAAGTACGTGGAGTATGCTTATGGTTTCACTTAATAAAATATTTTTCAAAATAAAAAATATATATGACATTGCATCTATAATTATCATGAACGGGCCTGGAGTATGCCCTAAAACTGCTTCTGCTTGGCTAAGAGCTCGTCTTCCTCGGACGTAAGGAAACAGGTTAACGGCCCAAGACCCAGAGGCATCTGGCAGGAGTGAAAGCCTGCTCCCTTACGGACCACCAGCGGGTTATTTCAGGTGGCGTGGTTTTCCTTGATAACAGTGATGTGTCAACTGACATTTGCGGATAGCAGCCAGAGATGGCTGTCCTCACTGTTGGTTTGACAAACTGAGTTTGATAGGTTTTTCCACCTTTTGAAAAAAAAAAAAAAAAAAAAATTATCATGAAGGATGGAGTCATAGTGAATTTAAAAATAGTTTATTAATTTTAACAAATATAATTAATATAAATATTGACAATAATATTGACAATATTGAAGTATTTATTAATTGATTTGATTTTGATGTAAATATTTATTGTTAGTATTAATTGATTATTGGTGACAATTTTAATTAATTGTATAGACATTGGGGAGATATTATATATTTTTTAATTTTTAATTTTTATAAATATTTTTTTTTCCTTCTTCTGATATATGTTTGAAATCTCATGAAGTTATTCACATCTTACATATTAACCAATAGAAAAACAGAAATTTAAATTTTAAAATTTTTAAAATTGTTTTTTAATTTTCAAAATATTTGATTTAATGTTAGAATTTTGAAAAACTTTAATGAACTTTATAGATTTTTTCAAAAATTTCAGAGTTCAAAGCATTTTGACCATAAAATGATTACAATATAACTAGCTTTTTAGTAGGTATAACAAGATAGTTGACGAGAAGCGAGGCCCTTGTAAGATGCTCAACCAAGAAGGTGTGCACCTGATCACCAGAATGCCAAGATATGATGTTGGGTTATGGAAGTTAGAGTTGTGAGTGCGAGGGAACGCTCATTTAAAGCATGCATGGTAGACAAAGAGATGATATATTTATCATGTGAGTAGGAGTTCCTTAGGTGTGAGATACATCAAGGGAACTTACAAACTCACACCATGACTTAGCCGAGACAAAGAAAGTCTAGGTGGTAGGGAGATAGAGTGAGAGGGGATGCAAAATTTCGTGGAGTATAACTGGGAAAGCTAGGATTGGGAGATGGTGAGGGTTTCGGACTGCAACAGGCTCTAGGTTTGTGTTGAGGGGTTCCAGTAAGCCCTTGAGGCCATTAGAGCCCTTTATGATAATGTTTGGCATCCATGCAACGCAAATTACTGTGATGCGGTTTGTTGACATGTGTTTTTCGTTTGGTTTGCAGATTGCAGATCACCTTTATCATAGCAGCCAAGGTCAATCGTCTAAAAGGAAAAGGCTCTACAATGATTGGAATACACTTGATGAAGTCATCTACAATCATAGATTCGCCCTCCAAATGGTTGGATCTAGACATCTTCACATTTATATGATATTTTTTGAGTCGGTTTGGTTTCATAGCTATAATTTCAAGTTCCATGCTTGCATGGCCTCACATCTGTGCTTATTGACAACAACTTGTGGCTCGGATCGGAGGCGAGGGAGCTTTCTTTTCATGATTCTTTGGAGGTAAAGCTTGGATCAACCTCCCATTGATAAGAAAGCTAAGGTCTGTGAGTCAAGTTTGTTTGGGAAGATATTTTTACAACAGATCTAGAAAGTGTCAGACAGCCGAAATCTAGATTTGGATGTGAGAGATCTTTTTCAAATCTTTGTGAAACCCTTTGATGAGATAGTCCAACAATTTGTTTTGGGCAAGGGAGACTTTTTCCAATTTTTTGCAAAAATCGCACATGGATGTTTGATCCTCATTAGGGTTTGGAAGGTCTTTCTAGTGCAAGATTTGAAAAGGGAGATGCATAGAAGATCAGGCATTTCAATGGAGATTCAAAGCTTGATAATTATGGTAGATCTATTCAACATGAATTGATGCTACACGATTATGCAGTTGAATGGAATTCATCCATGATCATCAACCTGCAATTGTGAGGGTTGCACCTAGATCTAGTTTCCTTAAGGGATTTGTTTCGGTTCAGGGACAATGCCATGGATCCACTTCTTTCAATGACGCTCTCAAAGGGAAGATTGAAGCGTTTGTCAAACCTGAACAGGCTCTAAACATTCTTAATCCCTATATGGTGGAACAGATGAATAAAGTCTCGGAAATGATAGTAGATCTATCAGATATTAATGATCTATGAATATCCTTCCAATCCCAGGGAATCATTTGTAGATTCAACGATTTCTAGCCAAAACTAGTGGACCTTTTTTATGGATTTACGCAACATGGATAGTAAATTGTGACATTCACCTATGCTCTAGAGGTTTCTTCTTCATAAAATTTGAATCTTTAGAGATCAAAGAGTATGTTTTATGAGAGTGATGTAGAACCAGCTTAAAAGACCACTACAACCTACAAAATTCTATTCACAAACACCTAAAACAAAGCTTAGACAAACCATAACCAGATTGAAACTATAGGTCGATCATGGGGAGGACAATCCGCATCAACAGTTTCTCCTTTTGCAAAGTATTTAAAACTAGTTTAAGATGTTCCAGATGCTCTTCCTTACTCCGACTGAAAATTAAAATGTCATCAAGATAAACTATCATTAATTTTCCAACATACTCCTTTAAGACTTCATTCGTTAGTCCCATAAAGGTACTCCGTACATTTGTGAGCCCAAAAGGCATCACTAACCATTCATACAACCCACTATTGGTCTTAAACATAGTCTTCCATTCATCCCCCTCTCTAATCCTTATTTGGTGGTATCCACTCTTCAAATCTATTTTAGAAAAATATTTTGACCCACTCAAACAATCCATCAAATCATTCATACATGGTAAGGAAATTTATACCTAATAGTGATCTTATTTATTGCTCTGGAGTCGGTACACATGTGCCATTCACCACCTTTCTTTGGACTAAGTACTGCTGGTACTGCACATGGACTTAAGCTCTCCCTTATCAGCCTTTTATCCAACAATTCCTGTACCTAGCTTCCAACTTCTTCATTCTCCCGAGGAGTTAACCTATATAATGCTTTGTTTGGAAAACTCACACCAGGTGTTAGATCTATGTGATGGTTGACACTTCTAATTGGTGGCAATGCATTTGGTCATTCATCAACAATAATAACAACATAATCATTCAACATATTTTTAATTTCCACTAGTAGATTGTCTAAATTAGTAGAAGTCAAAATTACCTTGGGTTTTCCCACAACAACAAACTTCATTCCTTCCTCCTTTCTGACTTCCCGCAACAATTATTTTCCACTTATGAACAAAACATTATCTCCAATTGCTCCTTTATTTGGTTCAGCAATGTGTGCTTCTTCCCATCCTTCTCTAAGGTATATGTGTTCCTCATGGCATCATGAATGGCTTTCCTATCAAACTTCCACAGTCTTCCCAGTAATATATGGCACACATCCATAGGCATCACATCACACAATATGCCATCTTTATAGTTACCAATTTGTATCTCCAGTTTGCATTATTCTGTCACTAGAAGTTGATGTCCTTTATGTAGCCATGACACCTTGTAAGGAGTAGGGTGTACCATCCTAACCAACCCTAATTTCTCAACCATCTCTATGGAGACCAGATTATTAGTACTCCCACTATCAATCACAAGCTTGCAACATTTATCTTTAGACTTGCATATAGTCCTTCATAGAATTTTCCTCTGAGATGGTTCATTTGCTTCCTTCTTAGCCTTAAGCAACACCATTTTTAACAATAAGGACTCTCCTATCTCAAGTGACTCTTCTTTCCCCATGACCTAAGGGTTTTGTTCTTTTGTCTCCACTATATTCACATTCCTTTGGTTTTTTGTTTTATTTTGAGGGCAATCCCATGATCCATGTCCTAATTCTCCACATATGTAACACCAAATTTCTCTTCCTCGGCCTCTACCTCTGGGTACAAATCTCCCTCTACCAAAGTCTCCTCTCTATGGTGGTCGACTACTAGAACCTCCTGCTTCATTCTAAGAGTGTTGGAACCTTGGTCTGGAAGCTCCTCTTCCTGTTGCTGGACTTTTACCCCTACTCCTCTAATTTTTTTTCCTTGATATCTTCTCCTCTGCCTTCAAAGCTGCTTGATAGGCATCTTCAATTGTCTTCAGACTCAGTAAACTAATTTCATCTTGTACGTCATATCTTAAGCCATTGATATATCTGGCTACCTTTTCTGTATCATCCTCAGCATGTCCTGCTCTAATGCTCAGCTTGTAAAACTCCTCTGTGTACTCCTTGACAGTCATTCCTTTCTGCCTCAAGTTTTGCAACTGTCTAAAAAGGTTCAACTGGTAATCCTTTGGCATGAATTTACTTTTTAATTTACTCACCATTTTATCCCACTACTTGATCTTTGATTTTCTCTTTCTTTCTTTGGATAGTTGTAGCTCATCCCAACAGATGGCTGCATGGCCCTTCAATCTGGTAGCTGCAAATTTCACCTTCTTTTTGTCTTCGACCTCCTCATAGTCGAAATACTTGTCTAATGAACTGATCCAATCCATCATCTCTTCCACATTAAGGCCTCCTTCATACATAGGTATTTCTATCTTTGGTCTTCCACTAACTTTTTCCAACATCTTGAGGACTTTAGCTGTTTCATTTTTTTCGTCTTCTTCTTCCTCAAAAGATTCCTCTGTAGCGCTGACATCCCCTTCATCAGGTGTTCTCCTCTGAGCAGTTTCCATTGTCTCCATTCTTTTGCGAAGATGTCGAATCTCATCTAGTAAAACTACATTGGCTACAAGCCTTCCTTGACCTATGCCAGCTCCTCTCCTAGGTGGCATGTTTGCTGAAGTTCTAAGAGCAGAACTCAGTTCCTATCGGCTCCAATACAAATGATGTAGAACCAGCTTAAAAGACCACTAAAACCTACAAAATTCTATTCACAAACACCTAAAACGAATCTCAGACAAACCATAACCAGATTGAAACTAAAGGTCTATCATGGGGAGGACAATCCACATCAATGGAGTCGATTTGAGGGCTCTCTGGCTTGAGGAAAATAGATTAGTAGGTCCCTAAAAAAAGCACAACGTTTTACACAAAAACGCAACAATTTTTGGCAAAAGGTAGCGCCAAGATGGGAAGCACAACGCTAACTGACAAAAACGTAGTGCCAGAAAGAAAAAGGCAGCACCAAGCTTAGGAATACGATTTAACTAAATTTTCTTCTGGATTTTCTTTTATAGGGTTTCCTCCTTTGTCGAATTGCTGAGGCATGATCTACAGGATTGGAAATAAAATTGTGAAGGTTACCATCGGATCAATGCTCAACCAATTTGTGGTTGTGCAGAGGAATAGCTTCTACGACTATGATCAAGCCAGATCTTGATCCTGTGCGTATGGTTTCACTATGTCACAACGTTTGACTATCATCAACAACCCAACAAAACTACTCCATGATCAAAATCAACAGAAAGCCTCTGATACCCAAAAAAAATAGAGTTTTATTCATGAAAGTGGGTCTTATCCCATCTGGCCCTCGATGGCTTGATTTTTCACTCTCCCTACTCTGTCTCTTTGTCTCCCCTCACTCGAGATTACAATCAGAAAACCATATCACTAACTAACAACCTCCTTCCACAAATGAAGGAGTTTACTATTTTTTTAGAAACCAAATCCTATCCTAACTTAATGATCTAATCTACTTGGCTTGATCTCCTCGCAGGGAGGATCAACTTGCCATTTATTCCTATTTTATCCAGCATTTGAAAACAAACTAACTACTACACAATTAACAATTAATAAGAAAATTAATAATCAATTTTTCTCCCCAATCCTTGTTAGCCACAACATGTGAACACACAATCACATTGCTAGCTAAGTCTATATGCTCATGCATTAGAGAGGGTCCATTGTTATGGGGAAATGCAGGAGTTTTTATCACCCCATGGTTCTCAAAATTCGATGCAAATTAAATGGTGGTCTCCAAAATGTAAGTTTGTGCAAGTTTGCACAATCTTACCCTTCATTTCTGTCATAAATAAGTACTAGAAGGAATTGGTAACATACTGGGGATATTCATCAAAATGGATACACAAACAATTGAAGAATAAATCTACACTATTTCTAGAATTTGCATAGAAGTAGACCTCACCAAAGGACTACCTCACTATATTCTTCTAACACAACAATCAGTGTTGGACCCAACTTTTAGATTTTGACAATACAACTTTCAGGTGTCACCTCTGTCTACAAACTTGACATTTACAAAACACTTGTTCTATGGAAAAGAAAGATCCATGGAAGAAAAAAACTAACTAAAAATCCCAAGGGATGGAAATTTCCATAGCAGCAACCAAAAGAAGAAGAGGAAGAGTAGGACTTGGGAAATCCCATAAATACGAAAAACTAGAATCCACGAGAGCCTTTAGTAAATGGAAAAATTAATCAAGATGGTACCATGCTAACAAGCTCGCATACAAGTATAGTAGGAAATTCAATACAAGCAATGTAGACAGACAAGGAGATATGAGGATTCACATTCCCCCATTCATCAGAAATCGTAGACTCAGACAAGGAAAATCAAAGGAAGATAGAAGAGAACTAGCTAGTTATTATAAAAACCATTCTCGATCATGGAGGATGGAGAAAAGTAGATAAGAAGAAAGGGATAAAAGGGTAACTAATTATTTTTACTTAGTCCCAAATTAATTTTTTGTTTTTTTTGTCTTTCTGGGCACTAGCTTCTTTTGGTTTTGCGAGATGCATTTGGAGATCCTACAACATGTAATTTTGTTTTCTTAAATAAAATTACAATTTTTCTTTGGGGTAGAAAAAAGAGTGAGAAGGGATGCTATTTAAGTAAGAGAGATAGGGGAGAGAGGGAGCATGAGATTGAGTGGTAGAGAGATAAGGTGGGAAGTAGAGAGGGAAGAGAAAGGGGGCAGGGAGAGGGGAGTGAGCCAAGGAGAGAGATAGAGCAAGCGGTTTGCTGTGAAGGAGGCACTGAGGGAGGGAGGGAGCAAGGGAGAAAGAGAGGAGGGGGTAGGGGGGAAAGCAGAGAAAGAGGGGGGAAGAGGGTGGAAGGGAGTGAAAGGTAGATGTGATGTGAGATCCTACCAACCTGCGAAATGATTAATGGTTGGAGTGTGCAAACAACATTAACTCATTTACAATTTCGAATTGCATTTCCCATTCACAAAATCTCCAACAAATTTCTTATATAAATTTTTTTATCTTCTTCTGAATTTCAAAAAGTGAGTACATACATTGATAGAGAATCATATATATAATTCCTCTTATATCATTACTAAAATTTGGATGAGTTGGAATTTTCCAAAAAGGAATCCAAACTCCCTGTTTTTTTCCACAAAGTCTTAGATTTCTTCGTATTTTTTCCTCCTACAAATCTAATCTATTTTACTAAACTTAATAAAAAAACTAATTCCATCTATATCCACAAAATTAGACAAGATTTCTTATTTTTTCTAACATAATTCATATCCAAACTTTATTATCTTTAAAATAAAACAAAAATAATTTACTAATAAAATAAAGGAATTTAATTCCTTTCATATTTCATTTGTTTTTTTTTCCAATTTTAAGAGTAAGATGCTCCACATCAGACTCCCGGTGAAAGAAATTTTCCACGAACTTTTGAACATCTGTGCGATGCTTGGACATCTCTGGAATAGTCATCCAAGTAGCACCCTCCAATGACTAATTTATCCACTTCACCAAAGACTGAAAGTATTATTTTCCTCTAGTTTTCTTCACCACTTTTCAATCTAATAGACAATCAATTTCCTTTGGAGTTTTTTTGGGCAGTTGCTACTTCCATTCAACGATATGAACTACTTGACTAGAAGACTCATCATCTGAAACTTTTCATGTTCCTTGAAAGGAATACAAATTAGAAACATTAAAAAATGGGGAAATACCAACATTGCTTGAAAGCTCCACTTCATAAGAAATTGAGGAAAATTTCCTTAAAATTTTACAAGGTCCAATCTTTTTGAGTTTTAACTTATTGTAAGTTCCTGTAGGAAATCTTTCTTTCCTCAAACGTACCATGACTAAATCATCAATCTCAAAGTTTTGATGCATTCTCTTTGAATCAACCCCTTGTTTGTATTTGGTGTTGCTTTCCTATAGTTGTTGTTTAACTATTTCTTGCAATTCTTGCATGCTCACTACAAATTCTTCACCTTCTGCACTTCTTACAATCTTGTTTTCCAAAATTTTTCAATTCATAGAATCCCCTTGGATGCATTCCATACAAGATTTGGAAGGGACTCATACCTGTATTTATGTTGGGTGTATCGTTTTATGCAAATTAAGCACGAGGAATAACTTGATCCCATTGTTTGCGAGTTTGACTTGCCAAGCTTCTTATGATGTTTCCCAAGCTCCTATTCACCACTTTTGCTTTCCCATTAGTTTGTGGGTGATAGGATTAGCTAAAATTAAGGTTAGTACCCAACTTCGTCCATAATTTTCTCCAAAAATTAGCAACAAACCTTGTGTCTCTATCAGATACAATGCTTCAAGGCAATCCATGCAACCTTACCACCTCTTTAAATAACAAATTGACAACATTGGTGGCGTCACTAGTTTTTCTACAAGGCATAAAATGTTCCATTTTAGAGAATATATCAACTACAACATTGATAGAGTCATTACCTCTTTGAGTCCTTCATTATCCTAATATAAAGTCAATTCTCACTAAATCTCATTGCCTAGTAGGAATTGATAATGGTTGATATAGACCTATATTTTGACTTCTTCCCTTCGCATGCTAGAAAATCCTATATTTTGAAACAAACATTTTCACATCATCTTGCATGCCTAGCCAAAAATAAAAATAAAAAAATCATTTGAGAAAAAGTTTTATCTTGCCCAAAATGTCCTGATAATCCTTTGTTATGCTTTTCCCTGATAAGAGTTTCTCTCATAGAACATTTGGGTATGCACAATCTGCTATCTTTAAATAACAATCCTTCCTATAACATAAATCTCAACCATGGAGTTCTATCACCACTAATTGGATTTTTATAAGCAACATATGCATCTTTAAAATCAACATCTTCCTTCTACATCTCCTTCATTTTATCAAATACTAAAGTGTTGATTTGAAACTCATGCAAAATCATATTTATTCTACTTAATGCATCAACAAACTTATTTGATTTACCACATGTATGCGTGATGACAAATGTGAAATTTTGCAAGAACTGCACCCATTTAGCATGCCTCTGATTCAATTTGGTCTGACTATTGATAAACTATAGAGCATCATTTTCAGTATAAAGAACAAACTCTTTCGGCATAAGATAATGCCTCCATTTTTTAAAAGCATGAACTATAGCATATAACTCTTTATCATAGTAGGAATAATTTTGGCTTACTTCATTTACTTTTTCACTGAAATATGCAATTTTCCTTCCTTACTGACTTAGGAAAACTCAAATAGCAGCTCCACTTGCATCTGTCTCATCTTGAAAACATTTGTTAAAATCTTCTAAGGCTAATACAGGTTATTTAGGTATCCTTTCCTTCACAATTTTGAAGTTTCTCTTAGTTGCTATATTCCATTTAAATGGTTGTTTATTCTCCTTGATTGTGTCAACAATGGGTGCACACAAACTACTCAAATTATTTATAAAATTTTGGTCGAAAATTGCATCACTGTGAAAGCTTCTATCATGGTGATCCAAATGCCTAGCTCATATCCACTTTAATAGGCTTGACAGATGTTATGGGAATAAGTACCCTAGGGCTTTGGGTTAGAACCCCAACAAAGTAGAAGAAAACTACAAGAAGAAACACTCATACAGCTTAGGAAAAATGCTTATATAATCAAACTATGTAAGAGTGAACGTACCCAATTTTCCTTCATTCAAGTAGGTCTCGCAGGGTTCAAACCCTCTACAACTCCCAATGTTCTTCAAACCTGAAAATCATTCAATTCAAACATACATAGTAGTATATAGGTGAAGTATATTCACAAAATTGACTTTATATCATATAAACAAATGACTGATCATACATCAAAACAATGTTCATGCATGAATTACAACACAATTTGATGCATAAACAAGGTTAATTTCGGAAACAAGACAACATTTCTTTTATTGCAGTAAACTATAAAAAACATGGAGAGAATTCACCTGAGTCTTCTTTTTCCCGCTCCAAGTAGAATCATCCTCCAGATTCGTCCTATCCTAGCCTTCAACAATCTTCTTCCATAACCAACACCATGATATCTCAAGCAAGAGGGAGAATATCTATAATCAAGGAAACAAGGGTTTCCTAAAGCTTGGGGAAGTGCATGAGGCACAGGAATTCATCAGACACAGTCAGGGATAATCTCAGTTTAATAACTCTATCTCTTCTCCTTAATGCCTTCCCATGGAAGTCTATTCATACTTCTCCCAATTAGTTTTTTGGTTGGGAAATAGTTGGGCCATGGGAAATAGGAGGTAATCAACAGGTAAAACCCGTGAACTCCACCCATAATTAAGGAAATTTAATTTTTTTAAGAGTTTTAACACATATACACGGGTTAGGTATTGACTGACCCGCGTGTACACACTTTTATCTCAGGGAAAAGTAGTGTACAAGGAATAAAACATTGTTTTTAATATATTTGGACCAAGTCTTGAAGGAGAGGTTGCCCTAGGCCATAAACCAAGCATCACAAATACCAAGGGTGGTAAATGGTGCTATAATAACAGACTACCTACAAACCTTTTATTTTTCCATAAGAAAACAAAGGAAAATACTATGGGAAGATATCATGTGAAAATACCATGGTAAATAACATGGGGAGATTCCATCCATTTTTACCATATTAAGAAAAGAAAATATTACAAATCCTTCCCCCAAAGATTATTTTCCCTCAAGAAATATGCATCTATATACTAATATGAAGATTCCATACAAACCATTGTGCTACCCTATGCTTCCTTATTAAGTAGACATGAATGGATCCTCCAATACCTGGATCCCAAACAATGCTCTGACTAATCCTACCATCAATAGATCCACCGAGATCCCAATACCATCTAATTCCTGGGACTTGTGGGCTATGATACCACCTCATCCTTCTATCACTATTTCTACTTAAGAGTCCATGTTGCGATATGCACTTGGCTAAGAGTATTCTCCTTTTGATGGATAGAAAATTTGAACTGCTCTAAAAAGGTGGCCAGGCACAATACTGAGGGCTTTGAAAAAATTAAATAAAACGCCCAACTTTCTTTGCAAAAATCATCACAAAGTTTTCTAATGATCTTCTATGTTTATTTGCAGGGTTTTGATCTACAAAAATGGATTGGAGGGAGCGAGAACACGAAGAACACGATATAGCAACTTTGAATCATCTAGAGACACTACAGGATTTGAGAGATTGTGGCCTATACAAATTGTTCGTCTTCCTAGGCATGAAGGTCCAACTAGATTTGCTGGAATGGATGGTGAGAAAATGGAATGTGTAGGAAGAGAGCTTCTTGATTGGGGATCATAGACTCATGATATATTCTAATGGCATATATTTCCTGACTAGGCTCTCATGCTATGGAGTTCACATTCCTTTGTATGGGCATAGATGAGGCGGTGAAACAACTACCACTTACCTACTACAATATTGTTCTCCAGGGTCCGAACTCAAAGACGAATGAATTGATATCAAAACCATTGATAGGATTCCTTTGAGGACTATCACCTTTACCGTTGCACGATTATGTGGGAGTGAAGCATTCCACTTACTCACCAAGGCTTGGATGCAGATTTTTGTAGAGTGCTCACAACCTATGATATTGAACTGGTGTGAAGGGGTAGTTTCCAACCTTAAAGGGAAACTAACTAGAGTGAAAATAGGAAAACTCCAAAATTTTGGGTATGGTTCCATTGTGATCTTGTTTTCTCTAGAGAGGATCCCCCTTCTTGCCCCACAGGTAGCCATATATGCAGGAGGACCATGAAATCCTCGTATGTTGAAGTGAGTTACATTGATGTCACACCACAGAGGTGGTGATGGCCCAACTGTTCGATATACTCTTGATTTATTTGGATGGTTGGAACGTTAGATCATTATGATCGAGAAATTTCCATATGAAGGCATGGATTACACAGGTGACCCAGATATCCCACTTCTGGTTGGAATGTAGTTGGGTGATCTGGGTAAAAATTTCACATTTTAGTTGTTTTGTATTTTTCAAATTTTTCTTGTTTTTTGACATCAAAAAGTAACTATTAGAAATAATCATGCAGATGTCAGCCTAGTGAGACCAATAGGACTATGCCGATTCAAAAGACGTAGTCAGAAGCCAATAACTCCTACAGTATATTACCTCGATGCAACAGAGGATTTGATTGAGTTGGAACACAACCTAGAAAAGTTGACCCTTTTCTCTCAGACGTCGGGATTGATGATTTGCCTCTCTGTTATCGTAGGCACACAGTGGGGGTTCCTGGACCAATTAGTCTCTTACTACAAGGATTAGCTCGCGATGTTTTCTGCTACCATGATTCTCATGCGTAGCTTCCTGTCATAGGTATAGATTTTTTTTTTTGATGATGTATCAACATGTTTGGATAATAAAGCCCATGGGGCCTCAGGTCTTGATGTCATTTTGTAAAGCCACACTTTTTACAGACATTTTAACTAATGAAAACTACTACTTATTATCTCAGTTTATCTTATATAATATGTGGATAAATATTGTCTTTTATTTTTATAGATGCTACAAATTAGCAATGCATCAGTAATCAAATGTAACACAAGATAAGTATGAGAAGTAGCAAAAAATCATAAAAAGATGCTAAAAAATTTCCATGCACAAAACATAATACAACAATTTACAATGTACCCATGTGTTGTAGCTGCTGCAACACCCTTCAAAATTTTGGCTTACACTCAATTTCAAAGCCTTGGTATTTTACATTGTTGTTGCAAGCACTAGAGCTCATTTCATGAGCTTTCTTGCAGTGCTTTAGTCCCTTTTGCATATTGCGTTAATTGTCGTCTTTTGGCATGTTTGGATGTCATGCAATGTTTGCAAGCCTATTATGATGGTTTCAAATTTTTTTTTTGTGTATATGAGTTTTTCTAACCATGTAAACATCTATCTCAGCCATACACAAAGTCTTCAGCACTGTCACACAAGCGTTGTCATGGTCGTCCTAAAGTCTATCTTAAATGTCGCACTTGTTGTATCTTGTCATAAGGGAGTCACAGGGAGGGAAATTATTTTTTCATGTTTTCAGATGATCTAGGTTGTCATGTTGTTAAAGGATGAAAAGTCTATGATCACAATCAAGGTTCATCACAGTTCATCTCCTATCCCATACTTAGTCATTTTCAAAAAATCTTCCCGCCCAAGCAACTTAGCTTCACCGAGCCCCACCTGAACTACACACTATGTAGTATCATCCCTCTAAGTTATGCCCCTATTGCATGATACTATGCAATGTGCAGTTCCTATTCCCCAGGGTTGTTGCACTGCGTAATTCTTGTGCCCAACTCCCAACCTTGACCCCCAAAATTGTGCAGTTATGTCCCGTAGCCTAACTTGAACTGTGCACTTCACATCTTCAACCCTCAAGGTCTTCCCCTAACTACTGGAGCTATGGAATGCACAAAATCCAAGCCTCCCTTAACATCCAAAACTACACAGTTTCCTTTCCCAGTGTCCATTCCCTTAGCGTGACCACACTGTCTCCAAAAATTGCGTGGTCCTTCAGGCCTCCCTGAGCTGTGTATTACATAGTTTCAGAGATAAATCTCCCCCCCCTGACTACTGGAACTGAATAATGTGCAATCATTGAGCCCCTCTTCCAAGCCTATCACCTTTCCCAGGCTTAGTTGATGGATCAAAATCGATCATCTTAGATTAGGGTTTTTTGAATTGATGTCATCTCATCATGAGTGAATTGCAGGAACATGTACACTATCATGTCATGGAAATATTATGGAGAAGGGGAAGGAGGGAAGCATGCCTAAAGACTCTCTTTTAGTTGAAGTCACAAGTTGATCAACCAAGAGAAAGAAAAGGGGCACAAGTTTGCGACCACCATTCAAGACTAAAGATCATTGAATATTTTGCATCACCAAGCCATGCAGAAGCGAAGAGAAAAAATATTCAAGAAGAGATCCAGAACTTAGCAGCAATGGTGACTTGACATTACCACATAATCAAGCAGTCCATGTCAGTAGTGTCATGTCATGGCATATCATAAGTGGTCATATGTCACATCACTATTATGGACCATGTATATGTAGAAATTATGACTGTAGATTAACCTGATAATGCAATATAACTAAAGCAAAATACTTTAATCTACTTCTACAATCAATTTTGTGGAAGTTTAAAATATTTGAGCAAGATCAAGCTGAACACATATAACCAGAAGCATAATCAATGCACATGAAACAAAGAAGAATACTCAAGGGAAAGCCTCAGCTAAAAACCCCACTATTTGTATTATCATACAAGTGGAAATATATGAGGATTACACAAAGCCTTAGTTCTCATAGCTAGCCAGCTATTAGTACAATCCCTCCCAGATACTTACAGACAAAATAGACTGCTCATAAGCCTTCTTCTCTGCCCTCCAAGCTCCTATTTCCTTGCGTTGTTTCTCCTAGGTGATCCTAATATTACCAAGTGTAACATTGATCACTCACGCTAATATCACACCCTGTAAAACTGCACAATACTCAAGGAATGAATTCCTTCTACATGCATGAGTTTCGTTTATAGGAAAACTCATGCAACTGATAGTACACTGTCCCTGTCTTTAATCTCAACTGGGTCATTCTTAGAATAGACATGCATGAGTTATTGATGAGAGAATCTTCAATTATCTGGAGTACACTAGTTGGATGCATGCATGCATTAACTGACTGAACTCAGAATTAGTTCCTCAGACAGTTTGGAACTAATTTAATTGGACTTAACTCAATAAATTGAGCTAGCTAATTACAACTCAAATATAACTCAATATTATCTCCTTAATTAAGGGATAATCTCCTTAATTTAAGGGATAACTGTTGCATGACTTCAGAAATTCTTCTAGCTTTAATTTCTCCAACTAATTAACTCAAGATGAATTAATTAATTATTTTTCAAGCAGCTAGCAAGACTAAATTCGAATTTTAATTCTCAATTTTAGTTCAATGACAAATTAAAATTGGAATATTCTTGTTGCCACATTTCAACACTCCCTCTTAAGAAGAAAGGGATTATCTGCCACCCCGATCCTGTCTCCATGGAGCTCGAATTTACACTTTGACAATGCCTTTGTCAAAATGTCAGCATCTTGCTCCTCTATCAAAATATATTTTAGCAACATGATCCTCTTCACTACACAGTCTCTGAGATGATGATACCAGATGTCGATGTGCTTGGACCTATCATGAAATACTGGATTCTCAAAGAGTTTGATACAACTCTGATTATCACAATAGATCACAGTTGGATCCATCCTCTGATCAAACAAACCAACTAAGATTTTCCACATCCAGATGGCCTCAAACGCTGCCTGACTTGCAGCCATGTGTTCAACCTCTGCCGAGCTGAGTGCAACCAACCTCTGTTTCCTGCTGTACCAAGAAACTACAGCTGCCCCAAGGTTGAAAATCCCTCCTAATGTGCTCTTCCAATTTGATGGACTCCCTGCCCAGTCTACATCAATGAAGCCTTGTAGCTTCACTCCCTTTGTCTATTTGTACCATAAGCCATACTGAGATGTGCCTTTGAGGTATCTCAATACATTCTTTGCCACCTTCCAAAACATTTTGGTAGGCTGAACCATCGCTTGACTCAGCTGGTTCACCGCATAGCACAAATCTGGTTGTGTGTTCACTAAGTACATTAGTGAACCCACAAGCTACCTGTACATAGTAGCCTCTACTACTTCTCCTGAGGTAGTATCCTCCTTCCTCCAGTTACCTGCTAGAGGAGTCTGCACGGGCTTGCACTTCTCCATGTGGAATCTCCTGAGTATCTCGTTGGCATACTTGCTCTGAGACAAAAACAACTCCCCATCCTTCTACCATACTTCCATACCAAGGAAGTAATGCAGGAGACCCATGTATTTCATCTCAAATTCTCTTGCAAGGTCTTCCTTGCAAGACATGATCAATTGATCATCACCTGTCAATATGAGATCATCAACATAAAGTACAATGATGTGGTATAGGTTCACGTCCGCTTCACTCTTTCTGAAGCCCAACCCGGTGAAGTAGTTTTCTATCCTGGCGTACCAAGCACGAGGTGCTTGCTTCAACCTGTACAAAGCTCTCTTGAGTCGGCACACATGCAACTCATGATCAAAGGTCTCAAAACCTTTTGGTTGCTCTATGTACACCTCTTCCTCAATCTTACCATTGAGGAATGTAGTCTTCACATCCATCTGATGGATCTTCCAACCCATCTATGCTGATAGTGCCAACATCGATCTAATAGCTGAGTACCTTGCTACAGGAGAAAAATTCTCATCATAGTCAATCCCCTCGACCTATGAGAAACCATGGGAAACAAATCTTTCCTTATGTTTCTCCACACTACCATTAGTAGCTTTCTTTACCTTATGAAGCCAACGGGAACTCACAACTGACTTGTTCTCGGGTCTTGGAACCACATACCAAACACTCTTACTAACTATGGAGTCATACTCCTCCACCATATCATCAACCCAAATCGGCTGCTGCACTGCTTCCTCAAAGGAAGACAGCTCAGTCTCAACACATTCTCCAACAAGGGCCATGTATCCAGTGTACCTCTAAGGTGACCTCCTCTGTCTGTGCTGAGAAGATGGTTCTCCCACATTCTCTCTCGCATCTGACAACAATCTATCATCTTCTCTTGTGCGCTTCCATCCATCTCTGGAAGACTCTGCTTGAGTGGATGTCTCCACTCTTGGATCCTTTGCATGCAATTGCTCCACATCAGTGTGAGGCTCCTCCTCCTTAGGAACCAACATTTCCTCCATAGCCTGTAGTTGGAGCTCCCTCTGAAGGGAAATTTGCACAGCCTTCTGCTCAGCAAACTTGAATGGTAGGCAAGTACACTCGATAGTTGTGGGGTGTATCAATGTACCCCACAAGTATCCCCAACTTGGTTGTTAGCTCAAGCTTCTTCCATGCATCCTTTGTCACATGGAAATATACTGATGAGACAAAGATCCTGAAGTGACCCACATCTGGTCTCCTACTTAAGAAAGATTCCTCTGGTTTCTTCATCCCAAGTATGTGATGTGAGCTTCTATTCTACAAAAAGAATGTTGTGTTGCATGCCTCAGCCCACAAATGAAGTTGTAGGCCTTGGTCATGCAGCATCACCCGTGCTGCCCCTACAATAGTTTTGTTCTTCCTCTCAGCCACCCCATTCTGTTGTGGGTTATGAGGTGCTATCAACTCTTGTTTAATTCCTTCCACTGCACAGAATTCCTTAAACTCTTGAGAGACATATTCTCCACTTTCGTCACTTCTCAAGGCCTTGATCTTCTTCCCTGATTCTTTCTCGACCAAAGCTTTGAACTCACAAAACTTTGAGAAGGTTTGGTCCTTTTTCTACATGAAATAAATCCAACATTTACGAGAATAATCATCAATGAAAATCACATAATACCTTTGCTTCACTGTTGATGCCGTCGAGAATGGTCCACATAGATCAGTATGAACTCACTCTAAGGTTGCTTCTGCTCAACTGTCTCGATCATGAAAGGAAGACTTGGCATACTTTCCCAAGGTACAACCTTTGCATTGTCAAATTGCTCAAGTTTACCTTTGGGAAGTCCTGTTGATATCTGCTACATTATCTTCAAGGCCCCATGATGCAAATGGCCCAACCACTTGTGCCATAACTCACTAATGTCTTGTCTTTGCACCAATTCTGCTTTCGAACTCAATGCTGCACAATCATCTACCTCTAGTTTATAGAGATTCTTCACTCGAATCCTGATCCTCTTGGTCTGACCTGTGGCTATGTGTCTTAGAAATGCCTTTCCTTTACTGAATGCAACATTGTAGCCCTTGTTCTCCAACATCGTGATAGATACCAAGTTCTTCTTCAGTCTAGGCACATACTTCACATCTATCAAGGTGAGAGGAGCTCCATGCTCCCTCTGAAAGGCAACTGTGCCGACTCCTGAAACACTGTACTTTCCATCATCACCCATATCTATGCGCATCTTGAGGTATTTCTCCTCCAAGGTACTAAATAAAGTTTTATCGTCGGTCATGTGGAATGAGGCCGGTCATGTGGAATGAGGCCAGTCATGTGGAATGAGGCTCCACTGTCAAGATACCAAACACAACCCACCATCGATGACACCGTGCATGCGATGAGGGTAAATTCCATTTCGAACTGAGAGGTTAATGCCTCACCTTCCGATCCTTTTGAGGATCCCTTCTTGGACTTCTTCGATGGGCAATTAGTCACATAATATCCCATCTCGTGACAATTAAAGCATCTCACTTTAGATTTGTCAACCTTCTTCCCTCCATGAGAAGAATTCAATTTGGAATGGGAAGACTTCCCTTTCCCTTTCCTTGCCTTACTTGCTAAGGCCAAATTTTCTTCATCATCATTCTTTGATGAATAACCATCTCATGTGCTCCTCCTGATCTCCTCCTGCATTAGATCCGACCACAGGTGTTCCCAATCCGACAGTTTCTCCCTTCTATTCATGGAGTCCTGGTATCTATTCCAACTCTTTGGAAGGCTGAGGAAAGCGAGGCTCACCATATCGTCATCGACAGTAGTTATTCCCACACTGCTATGCTCATCTCTCCAGGTGGTGAGCTTGTTCAGATATGTGGAAATAGTATCGCCCTTCTCCATCTTGATTCTTTGAAGCTTATCCTTGAGCACCAATTTCCTCTGGTCGCTACTATTCTGGTAGAGGTCCTTCAATGTCTTCCACATTGAAAATGGAGTATCCTTCCCATGGAGAGTCGAGACAATATTGTCTCAAACTCCCTCAAGGATGATCTGTCTCGCATTCGCCACACACTTCTTCCACTCAGCCAACTCTTGTGCATTAGTTGAAGTTGGCTTTTGGATTTCCTGATCAATGAATTCCTTCAAGCCATTTTCTTCTAATACAGCCTCCATGCGATCTTTCCATGCTATGTAATTCGAGCTATCATCCAAGGCATACTCTAGTCTCAAGCCATTGAACGCCATTGGCCAACCTTGAATTATGATAAGAATTCGATTTTGCACCTGCAACCCTGAACTTCAAACTTCGAATTATCTTCTCAATATATTTTTCATAGCTCTGATAACCTTTGCTTTGGTACCATGTAGAAATTATGACTGTAGATTAACTTGATAATGCAATATAACTAAAGCAAAATACTTTAATCTACTTCTACAATTAATTTTGCGGAAGTTTAAAAGATTTGAGCACGATCAAGCTGAACACATATAACCAGAAGCAGAATCAATGCACATGAAACATAGAATAATACTTAGGGGAAAGCCTTAGCTAAAAACCCCACTATTTGTATTATCATACAAGTGGAAATATGTCAAGATTATAGAAAGCCTTAGCTCTCAAAGCTAGCTAGCTCTCAGTACAATCCCTCATAGATACTCACAGACATAATAGACTGCTCATAAGCCTTCTCCTCTACCCTCCAAGCTCCTATTTCCTTATGTTGTTTCTCTTGGGTGATCGTACTATTACCAAGTGTAACATTGATCACTCACACTGATCTCACACCCTGTAAAACTGCACAATACTCAAGGAATGAATTCCTTCTACATGCATGAGTTTTGTTTATAGGAAAAATCATGCAACTGATAGTACACTGTCCCTATCTTTAATCTCAATTGGGTCTTTCTCAGAATAGACATGCATGAGTTACTGATGAGAGAATCTTCAGTTATCTGGAGTACACTAGTTGGATGCATGCATGCATTAACTGACTGAACTCACAATTAGTTCCTCAAACAATTTGGAACTAATTTAATTGGACATAACTCAGTAAACTGAGCTAACTAATTACAACTCAAATATAACTCAATCTTATCTCCTTATTTAAGGGATAGTATCCTTAATTTAAGGGATAACTGTTGCATGACTTCATAAAGACTTCTAGCTTGAATTTCTCCAACTAATTAACTCAAGATGAATTAATTAATTATTTTTCAAGTAGCTGGTGAGACTAAATTCGAATTTTAATTCTCAATTTTAATTCAATAACAGATTAAAATTGAAATATTCTTGTTGCCACATTTCAACAGTATATTGTATTCAAATGTATTGTAAAGTGGAAGTCTAAAGGACACAAATGGAATGAAAAGAGTCATGTAAGTTGGAAAGTCATAGGAATTCAAACATTCATGAGGGTAGTCAAAGAGTCACCCTTGGTTATATATACTCCCTCATTGTATGAGCAAAGGAATTTTCACCTTGGCTCGTATTGCAAGGCATTAGAGAGATCAACTAGTTCTCTGAGGAGCAAGGAGTGGCTCCATTGTCCCACTATTGGGGCTAGTGATGTACACTATAAACATGTTTATTTGAAATTTTACTTAATAAAAAAAGCCTTCAAGGCCAACATGTTCTTCAGGCATGGACTATGAATGTTTGTAAGACTATTCTGTGGATGTTTGTATTTCATGTTTGCTTTCACACGTGCTAATATAGTTAAACTATTTAGGTTAGTTTAGTACTTATCTTATTGAGAATGTGTTGTAATGGTTGTTACCACTATCCCATCCTTATGGACTATTCCACGAGATATTAGACAGATATTTCTCTATTTGTTGGTTGCAAGGACCGCCGCATCCACTATGGATTGCTCTGTTGGATGTTAGATGGATCTTTATGGTTCATGTGTGTCTCTTCTTGGGTGGTACTATTACCTCTCATTTATAGGCTCACTTTTCTCGCCTCTCCACAGTAGAAGAACCTCAACACAATTGCAACTAAACACTCACTAGACACACTTCCCTTGATTTTCAAAGACACCATTGCATCCCTCTCTCGTGCTGACAGCTAGAGCCAAGGAAAATATTTAAGTATTCGACAACCGAGGCGCGTGTCCCCCAAGCTTTGTTTTATCTACTTAAGTAAATGGTAAATTACTATTAGGCAGATGAAATGAATGTTTATTGATAAAATCAAATAAAAGACTCGGTTTTAAAATGGACTTGTTTCATTTTTTTAACGAGCCTTAAATAGAAGTATGCTTATGAATTTCATGAATTGGTTTCATTTTTATGCGAGCTTGAAATGAAAATAACTATGCTTAGGGTTTGTTTCATTTTTTAGCGATGTTGACATAGTAAAAGAACTATCCTCATAATGAAATGTTTCATTTTTTACACGAGGTGGAGACAGTGAAAGTGTTAGAAAATTATATACTACAAAGAAATGGAAGACATAAAATGCATAAAACAAGAGAGACACAGATATACGCGGTTCACCCAATTTCGGCTATGTCCACAGAGAAATAGCCAGTCCTTCCTTTTATATTATCCAACAAAATGAAGAGATACAACCTATAGTAGATCTGATGTAATTCCCTCTTCGCTCTCACCACTACAAGAAAAAATGTCATTGGTGAGGGTCATGCCTGTGACAAACCTTTAAGGTCCGTCACCAATGTGACATATGGTGACGGTCTTTAAAAAAGAATTGTTGTAAGTGTATATAGTGATGGTCCTTTAAGGTTTGTCACCAAAGCCATTTTCAATGACACTTTTGGTGAGGGTCGTTAAAGGCTTGTCACTAATTCTCTCTTTGGTGAGGGTCATTAAATGCCCATCACTAATTCTCTCTTTGGTGACACTTCTAGTGACAATATTTTATTGACCATCACCAATGATCTTTTTGGTTACTTTTGGTGATGGTCAATAAATGTTCATCATCATTGATCATTCCAATGAGTTTTTTATGACACTTCATGCCTGTGATGGACCTTTAAGGTCCGTCACCAATGTCGCATATGGTGACGGTCTTTAAAAAATCATTGTTGTAAATGTATATAGTGATGGTCCTTTAAGGTTTGTCACCAAATCCATTTTCAATGACACTTTTGGTGAGGGTCGTTAAAGGCCCGTCACTAATTTTCTCTTTGGTGACACTTTTGGTGAGGGTCGTTAAAGGCCCATCACTAATTCTCTTTTTGGTGACACTTCTAGTGATGATATTTTATTGAACCTCACCAATGCTCTTTTTAGTTACTTTTGGTGACAGTCAAAAAATGTTCGTCATCATTGATCATTCCAATGAGTTTTTGATGAAGCTATGTACTTGTTA
This sequence comes from Pinus tabuliformis, assembly GCA_031772625.1. Lineage (NCBI taxonomy): Eukaryota > Viridiplantae > Streptophyta > Pinopsida > Pinales > Pinaceae > Pinus > Pinus tabuliformis. The sequence continues at coordinate 1,157,221,733 of CM062811.1, forward strand.
CTATATCTTTTGTCAAAATATAACAATTTAAGACCATTGTTGTGGAGTCTTTTTTATTATGTGTCCAAGGTCATAGTGGTTATAATAGTCAGTCAATTTGTTAAGAATTAATTAGTGTGTATCATTTCCCTCAAGTCATAAGAATATAGTTTTCCTATGAGTCAACACATGATTCATCTCTATTAGGTTTATTATCTAGCAAATTTCCTTTAAATAAAGTTCCACTAGTGTGTGTAGGAACTATATTATTTAATACATAATCAAGCTCTATCAATTTTATTAATGAGAGAGACCTAGCACTCCTCAACACTCATGGCACACCTTAACATGCTTTGGAATAGTACACTAACATTCCTTGGCACCTCACATGTCTTGGAACATCTTTGTACCTAGAACATCTTGCCATGAGTAGGATGCCCAAGCACATGTTGGCATGCCCTAGCATAGCATAACACTCCCCTATCATGTGTTGGCATGCCCTAGAACACCTTGGAAAAATATTGCATTGAAAAACATTAGAACTTGGCACACATTGGCACTTGGCATGTATTGGAACATATTATAAGTGTGCCTAGCATGCCCCTTTTGAAAAATATAAAGTCCTGACTTATTAACCCTCTTATGTGTTCATTTCCTTTCATTTTAGCTTGTTTATTCCTTTTGTTGCCTTGAAACTCCTTGACACATATTGGCATACTATGGCACCATGCACATCCTAGCATGTCTTAGCACCTGGAATGCCTTGGCACTATTTGGCACATGCTAGCACACCCAAAAAATACCTATCACACTCTAGCACTTCTTTACATTCCCTGATATTACTTGGCGTGCCTTACCCGTGCTTAGCATACCTTGTCACTCCCTCCTTGGCATGACAGCTAGCACTCATTAACACACCCTTATATTCATTCACTTCCATGCATTTTGACCTAGTTCTCCCTTGTGTTGTCTTAGTACTCCCTAACACTCCTCAGCATGCATTGGCACTCTATAGCACACCTTAGAACTCTTCGATATGCTCCTCCACTTCATAGCATGCATCACACTCCTTGACGCACATTGGCACTTGGCACATGTTGGCACTTGGCAAGTATTAGCATGTTTGGCATGTGTTGAGATGACTTTGTATGATTTGGCATGGTTCAATATTAAAGTTATTTGAGATCAATTATTGGGAATTAGATGAGAAGAAACAGAGGAATATTTGGCACTTAAAATGCATTGACACTTGGCACTTGGCACCTATTGACACCTAGTGTTGGTTTTCCTAGCATGACCCTAATGGAAAAGGTAAATTGATGACTTATTAACCCTATTATGTGCTCATTTACTTGTATTTTAACTTGTTCCTCCCTTTTGTTCCCTTGACAGTCCCTAGCATGCATTGTCACACCCTTGTACATCTTGGCATGCCTTCGCACTTGGCATGTCTTATCTTGTTTGACATGTCTTCGTACTATCTAGCACATGTTAGCATGCCCTAGCATTCCCTAACACACCTTGGCAGTCATGACCTTACAACTAGCATTACATTTTTCCATGACTTGGGAACATTACATTCACTAGAACACCTTGGCACTCCCTAGTTTTCATGCCCTCTGTTATCCTCCACAATGTCCCAGGCTGATGAGGAGATCGACAAAGGTAATCACAGAACAAGATTTTAGTTTGGTAGCTAGTCCTACCAAACCAGAGAGGTCTCTCTCTATGAAATCTCAACAAAGAGATGACTAGAATGTAGAGGATTTTAGGCTAGATAGCTAGGTTCAAGTGCGTTTTGGAAAATTTAGGGTTTTGCTACTGGATAAGGGAGAAAAACTAGGTAGCTAGGTCAGAGGATCAAAGGGTTACAACAAAAAATACAAAAAGGAGAAAGGTAGCATTACTTTTGTGATGGATCTTAAGGTTTTCCAGTGTAGTGTAGTGATTAGGAGAAGCAAAAGGTATTAGTGAGCATGAAACATGAATTCATTAAGCAAGAAATAAAGTAACACAATGATTTTTCCATCAAAACAGAGCTTTATGCAAAGAATTTTGTTTATAAAATGTAAGGAAAACCATTGAATAATTGATGAATGGAAAGAGAAGATTAATATCTTTCATATAAATCTATAACAGAGAAAAAATAACATCACAAACTTACTGCACATGAATTCCTAGATAATAGTTGCAAATTGTGTCCTTTGATTTCCAGAAAATATCCAAGTACAAGCTTCAATAGTTCTCTCCTTTGAAATCCAACCCGTTCTATCACTGAGAAACTGATACATAAAGCCCAAAAAAACATCTTCCCACTCTTAGGGGTTGAATCAATGACTCTAGGAACTGTTCCATGAGGTGTTCTAACCAAACCCTAATGTCTAGGGAAGTTAAAAACGACTTCTACAATTAACTTTGACTCCAACCTCTCTCATAAATGAGGTCAAATTTACATCAAAACAACTTATAAATACTAATCACCCATTATTTACATTTACTTTTACCCCTCACATTCATCTACTTCACCCTTTTTACTTTTACCAAAGTCAAACTAGGAATTACAAAAAATTACACAGTGAAAATTTTACAAAAATCTCAGAAATTTCCAGGTGTACAACGAGCTGTTGGAGGCCATTTTTGAGTGCCTTTCTGAAGTCCAAATCTAGATCAGAAGCCTTTTCTAGAAATCTGGGAGAGTGTAGATGTCTTTAGAGTATTGTTTCACTCAAAATGACCAATTTTTGGCTGAGATATGGCCATTCTCCCAAGGTGTCTCTAGGTGCGCAACAAAATGGAAAGAGAGGGGCAGAAAGGTGATTTTTGGCCTTTTTTTTGCAAATTTCTCAAAACCTAAGCCCTAGACCAGGAAAGTGGGAAAATGGGGTTTGAGATGGGGTCATAAGCTTTCCAAAAATGCTGATTTTACATCATTTGGAGCCCTGAGGAAGAAGCAAAGCGTGAGCTCGCTGTGCTGCTAGACAAAAAATTGCCAAAAAATTGCAAGTCTGCACCAAAACACAAAATTTTCTCCAAACCCTCCCAAAATTTGTCCAGATATGCCTCCTTATCACACCCAAAACTTGCTAACACTCCCTATCATACACTATTATTCATTCATTTCCATGCAATTGAAACTAGTCCTTCCTTGTGTTTCCCTAACACTACCTAACATACCTAGTCAATGCCTCCTTAGCACACCCAGAACTTGCTAACACTCCCTATCACACACTCTTATTCATTCATTTACATGAAATTGAAACTAGTCCTCCCTTGTGTTTCCCTGGCACTCCTTAGCATGCGTTGGCACCACACCTTAGCACCTGACACCTCTTGGCATGCCTTACCACTTGGTACCCAATACAATCTAACAAGTGTGAATAGATGAGCTGGAGTCGAACACCTGTAAGAATCTATCAATCAGGAGACAATGATGGTTTCCCACTGTCGATAGTGAAGGATTTGCCACTAATGACTGTAAATCCCAAGGTACTGCCAAATGGACTCTAGATCTTTGCCCCAGAGTAATGAGTCGTAGTCAATGGGGAAAGATCTGCTAGAAGGAAGGCATTAAGGCATCCTTCATCAATCTAGCGCGAGTGTAACCCGTAGGCCAATAATGTGGAAGGAATCGGACGAAAAAGATGTAGTAACCTGACTGAAGTATGTTTCTAGTGTACACAAGATGTGACTAGCGCACAACAGAAACCTTCTGAACCAACCAATAATGAAAGTTGACACAGAGGCGAGGTATCCACCAATAGGGTCAAATTGAAACCAAGGTACTGCACGAATCCCAATGTGTGATAATGTAATCTGATGTCGAACACAAGGGAAACCACTCAGTTAAAGACCCATGATACTGATCGATGCTGAGCATAAGGTGACCTATCAATAATGAAAATAGGGCCAGGGTGCAGCTCTAGGCTTGTCCTTAGAGAAAGATGTCGTCATCGATAAGGACAAGACCTGCCAGCAAGAAGTCAATGGAGACCTTCTTAAACCGGCACGAGTAAAGGACCAATATAGCTGATGTGATGATAGACATGATACTGACAACCAAGGATGGCCGACTGAAAAATGAGTCAAGAGACACCGCAGAGAGGCCGACTTAGACTAACTTCCCTTGAACAAAAGCACGATTCAATGTGACTATGTGGCAACATATGATGACTCTGTATAAGTTCGTCATGCAGGAGGCATGAACAAACCCTCCATATGATTGGAAGAGATAACCAATCGGGGGAGAACTGACTCAATAATAAGGTTAAGGCGTACCTAAGTCAAACTAAATCCTGCCAAAACGAAGGAGACAATGCTTTGTTCAAGGGTGACACGACTGACTCTAGCTGCCAATAATAAATGGAAATATTGTCCCGTTCCCGCTCTTTTTTGGAATATATAATTTTTTGTCTTTTTCTATTAAGCTGGAAAAAAATAAAAGAATGCTATAGTACAGTGGAAAGAACGAGTATCGGTGAAGCAGATGATCTAGTTCCTCGGATTGGAACATTCCTATGCTCAATGCAGGGAGGCGAAAACTAGTCAAAGACACTCGAAGGTGTGTTCCTTCCACAGGTCAAGGTGTGTTAAGTTGCAGAAGTTAAAGGTATGCAAGTTTGATTTTCCAGTCGTCATGGTCAAAAGTTGGCTTAAACACGAGTCCAAGTGAAGCCGGCTTAAGGCCAAAAGGTGCAAATGGTCAAAATGCAATGCAGTAGTACAACTCAACACAAAGGAGCCTCTAGGGTATAAGGCCAGAACAAAGCGAAGAAGCAAAGAGGAATGAATCTTCAGTGCATAAGTCATGGCGGGACTATAGAGGACTCCCGAGCCTAGGGACAAAAAATCGGCATGAGTGCCAAGTGACAACAAGGTACTAACTAGGGCACCCATGATAAGGTAGGCTCTACCACACAAGTCATGATACTTCTAAACAATGAGAAGATTCTGCACCATATCTTGGTGGGGTCGATCCTAAGGCCAGTCTGCGAAACTAGAGATTCTGGGTTCGATCCCCAGTGGAGTCGCCAATTCTATTAAGGGATAAATTCCTCTAGGGTCTTGGGTTGATACCCTAGTAGATCAGAGGTTGTCTATACAGAGAAACACACATTCCATACAGCCATAATGCTAATATAAGAAAACTATACGATAAGGGGCGGGGGGTCCTTTGTTTGAGAAGATCCTACCATGGTCCAAACCCTCTTGGAGTTCCTTTTGCTCCTTCAACCTACAAAACAATCAATTCAAGAAAGTACAACAGTATATGGGCTAAACATCATAAAGAAATCATCTTCATAATATATTGAAAGGTAGTTAGTTATGCAATTAAACAACCATTCATATATGAATCATAACATGGATATCATAAACATGAAGAAGATTTATATCAGGAACAAAGACAAGTGTTTCTTTTATTATAGACAAATAAAGTACAGAAAGGAATAATTTCACCTGAATTGTCCTTTCGCAGGCTCCAAGAGGAACCGTCCTCCGGATTCGTCTAGTCTCAAGCCTTAAACAAACTCCTTCCATGACTTACTCCATGATATCTCAAGTAGTAGATAAACATCATCACACAAGGAAACAAGGGTTTCCTGTAAATGGGGGAAGTGCAGGAGGCACTAGGATCTTCAGACCTGGTCAGGGAAATCTCAGCATAGTAACCTTTCTCTCTCTTCTCTCCTCCCTTAGGCCTTCCCATTGAAGCCTTTTCATACTTCTCCCAAAGTAGTTTTTTGGTTGGGAATTCATTGGGAATAGTTGGGCCACGGGAACTAATAGGTAATCAGCAGGTAAAACCCGCGATCTCTACCAGAAATTAAGGAGATTTAATTTTTTGAAGTGTCTTAAGACATATATGCAGGTTGGGTATACACAGACCCGGGTACACACGCGTTTAGCTCAGGGCAATGTCGGGTATAGGGAATAAAACACTATTTTTTTAATTTTGGACCAGGTTTGGAAGGAGGGGTTGCCCTAGGCCATGAGTGCATCATCACAAACATCAAGAGTGAGGTTTGGAGTTCTAACAAAGGAAGAACTATCTACTACAGAAAAGGTCGAAGATCTTTTTCTTGTCCAAGAAGTCGAATCGAGGAAGAATATAGGCAAGGTTACACACTGAATTATAATAAGAGTTCATACCATCCAAGAGAAGAAGATCAAGGTTCAAAAGGTTGGTCAACCACACGTTCTAGGGTTTATGCAAGAGGGACAAGAACTATAGATCTAATCCATGGAATTGGAATTTGAAGGATAATTGAGTTATTGAAGGAAGAAGCCTGATCATCGTTGAATCAAGGAAAAATAAGGAATTTGAATCAAGGAGGCTTGTGACTTGGCCTTCGAGAGGTCATTGAGTCAAGGGTCTAGGCCATGGTCTTGGTATTCTTCAATTGAAGTCTATATAAGAAGAAGATCTAGTTTGGGTTTTCCTCTCATGTTGGAGAGGTTTTGGCCCTGGTTGATCACATATTCTATGTGTCTCTTGTCTCATCATTGTTTATGTAGAAATTTTGAATAATTTAACACATATTCAACAGAGATTATCCTGATCATGTACTATTGCGGAATACATACACAATACATAAGCTCCTCTACGTTGATCATCAATATAGTAGCATCAATAACAATAAAACATCAAGAGCATTCACACATTAATACAGTATGTAACTAGGGGAAAGCATCTCGCTAAAAACCCCACACTATCTGTATATTAATGATTGAGAACATGTAACATTACAAAGTACAATGCTTATCACAAGCAATCTAGTACCAGCTCCACCTATTACACACAATACAGCTCAGATATGATCTCCAAATCTATTCCACTGCTTGCCTGCCTCTCCAGCTCAATACCTGCTCAAGAACTGATGAGAATGGTTTACCAAACTCGTATTTCACCTGCAAAGAATCACTCACACTGTGTTGGACGTGAGCATAGGCTACAATTCTTAATATTGGCCAATTCATTGGCATACTCAATCCCTCTGATTGTGCAAATCATCATGCATAACTATAGTCACAACTGATAGCAATCTGATCCTCTAACACCTGTACCTGCTGAACTGAACATGCACTGACATGCAACTGAGTTAACTGATGTATTCTATAGTTGCATTATGAGTTAATAACTTGTTAATTAATTAATAACTAATTCACCCAACTCATCTCTAGTCTATTTTCCAGTTAGACTAAATACAACCAGTTTAACAAAGCTAAACTGAACACAACTCCATCAACTGCACCTCCAGTCCACTAAACTCAACTCACTTGAGTTCTAACTGAAGTCCTGCATGCAAATATTAGTCATCCCATAGGTAACCACGTATTTCCCTCTGGGATCTGCATGTACCACATCCGTAGCTCATCCTGAAGTGCTCCAAGAGAATAAGATCAAGTTTATAATCCAAATATTATTATGAGACAATAATATTTGACTTTTCTATTTTTGACAGCCAGTCTAAAAATAGACTTTGATCACTCATACTGTGATCACTCACACTGTGGTCACCCACACTGTGATCACTCATACTGTGGTCACCCACACTGTGATCACTCATACTGTGGTCACCCACACTGTGATCATCCCTGCTGGGATCAAAAATAGAACTTGCGCCATAATTTGCCTGCAGGCCCACTTAGTGAAGGCGACTCTTTTCACTAAGCTCCATCATCTTGTTGCAATCTCAACACTCCCTCTCGACAAGATATGGATTATCAGCAACCCCTATCCTGCCTCGGTGGTATTCGAATTTGCTCCTGGTGAGAGCCTTCGTCAGAATATCAGCATCCTGATCCTCCATTGGAATGTATGAAAGCAACATGATCCTCCGCTGCACACAATCTCTGATATGATGGTACTTGATGTCCTTGCTGCCATATACTCGGCCTCTTGAGCTCCCTACCCAATCTGCATCCTCTTGTCTGTACCAAGATCCATATCCCGATGTGCCTCTCAAGTAGCACAATACATGCTTGCCCGCATTCCAGAAGAGCTTGGTAGGCTTAACCATAGCTTGTGAAAGCTGGTTAACTGCATAGCATATATCAGGTCGTGTATTGACCAAATACATCAACGACCCCACCAATTTTCGATAAACAGTGGCATCCACTTCTTCTCCCGAAGTGGCATCCTCCTTCCTCCAACCTCCAGGAAGAGGAGTATCAACAGGCTTGTAGCCATGCATGTTGAACTTCTCCAGTATCTCCCGAGCATACTTGCCTTGAGAAACAAATAGTCCACCATTGCGCTGCCATATTTCCAATCCTAGGAAATAGTGAAGGAGGCCCAAATCCTTCATCTCAAACTCTGTAGCAAGATCCTTCTTGCATGATAGTATCAACAGCTCATCACCCATTAGAATCAAATCATCAACATACAGTACAATGATAAGCAACTTACCCTCCACCACAATCTTGTATAGGTTAGGATCTGCCTCGCTCTTGGAGAATCCAAGTCCTGTGAAATAGCTGTCTATCCGTGTGTACCAAGCATGTGGTGCTTGCTTCAACCCATACAACGCTCTCTTGAGCCTGCACACATGCGACTCGCTGCTGAAGACCTCAAAGCCTTCGGGTTGCTCAATGTACACCTCCTCCTCAATGACTCCGTTGAGGAATGCAGTCTTCACATCCATCTGATGAATGTGCCATCCCATCTGCGCTGAGAGAGCAAGAATCGTCCGTATGGAAGAATACCTTGTGACAGGTGCAAAGGTCTCCTCATAATCGATCCCCTCTATCTGTGAAAAGCCTTGGGCAACAAATCTTGCCTTGTACTTCTCCACACTCCCGTCAGCTGCCTGCTTAACCTTGTAGATCCATCTCGAACCCACCACTGATTTTGCTTCTCGTTTAGGAACAATCTCCCATGCACTGTTTCTGACAATAGAATCATACTCTTCCACCATGGCGTCTACCCATGCGGGATCCTCCACAGCTTCCTCGAAAGAGGATGGCTCAGTCACAACACACTTGCTCATAAGAGCCATGTATCCAGTGTACCGATCAGGTGACTGTCTCTGCCTGCATTGGGCTGTAGGTGGTCCTACAACTTTCTCTGCATCTTGAGCCAGTCGCTCAGCTTCTATCAAGCACTTTCGCCCTTTGATGGTTGGCGCTGCATGAGTGGTCTCTTCCACTCCATGAACCTCATCTTGTGGCTGATCCACGTCCTGAAGCTCATCCTTAGGAACTAATAGCTCCTCATCTGCATGCAAGTGTAGCTCCCTCTCAAGCGAACACTTCATGGCTTTCTCCTCCTGAAATTTTATATGCTGTCGCACGACAGTTTTACCACTGTCTGGCAAATACACACGATAGTTGTGGGGCGTATCAGTGTACCCCACAAATATCCTAACCTCTGCGGTCGGCTCCAACTTCTTCCTGGCATCCTTCGTCACATGCATGTAAACGTTAGCACCAAAAATCCTCAAATGAGAAAGATCAGGCTTCTTACCAGAATAAGCCTCCTCGGGTGTACTCATGCCAAGTATCCTATGAGGACAACGGTTCTGCACATAAACTGTTGTATTGCATGCTTCCACCCACAAGTGAAGGGGTAGGCCCTGATCATGCAACATTGCCCGTGCAGCACCCACAATTGTTCTATTCTTCCACTCAGCTACCCCGTTTTGCTGTGGGTTATGGGGAGCTATGAGATCTCTACGAATCCCTTCTGCCTTGCAAAAATCCTTGAACTAGTCCGAGATGTATTCACCACCATTATCGCTCCTAAGAGCCTTCACCTTCTTCCCCGACTCCTTCTTGACCAGTGCTTTGAATTCATAGAACTTTGAATATGTCTCTCTCTTCTTCTGCATGAAGAAGATCCAGCGCTTACGAGAGAAATCATCAACAAAAATCACATAATACCTGTATTTTGCTATCGAAGCAACTGAGAAAGGTCCACACACGTCTGTGTGAATTCTCTCAAGGATCGTCGTGGCGCGACTATCCTTCTCGTGAAAGGTGGCTTTCACAAACTTCCCCAAAGTACACCCCTTGCACTGATCTGACTGCACAAGTGTGCATTTAGGAAGCCCTGTAGTGATCTGCTGCAGTATCTTCAAGGCTCCATGGTGAAGGTGACCCAATCTCCTATGCCACAACTCGCCATCATCCGGCTCACCAATCCTTCTGCCTTTCCTGCCATTGCTGCGCATCCATCTACATGCAACTGATAGAGGTTCCTCACTCGAACCCCTATCTTCCGGGTCTCACCAGTTGTCTTGCTACGCAGGAAAGCCTTTCCCTCGCTGAAAACAACATCATACCCCTTGTCTTCTAACATCGCCACTGAGATAAGATTCTTCTTCAATCCTTGAACATGCATGACTTCCTTCAATACGAAGGGTTTACCAGACTCCCTCTCAAAGGAAATGGTACCGATACCGGTCGCACTGTATCTACCATCATCGCCCATCTCGATGTGCACTCCAAGATCTTTGTCCTCCAGATCAGAGAATAAATCTCTATCTCCCGTCATGTGAAAAGATGCACCACTGTCCAAGAACCACACTGATCCCATCACACTTGAAACCAAGCATGCGATCAATGAAAAATCAAGCTCAAACTGTGAGGCTAGAGCCTCTCCTGCTGAAGATCCAGCAGCGTGCTTATTCTTCTTCTTCTGTGGACAATTAGTGGCATAGTGTCCGTGCTGGTGACAGTGAAAACACTTCACCTTGGACATATCCTGCTTCTTGCCTTTCGCACCAGACTGAGAAGCTTTCTTGCTCTTCCCTTTCTTTGCTTTGGCAGCCAAAGCGCAATTCTCTTCATCAGCTCCCTTTGACGAAGATTCATCCTTGGTACTCCACCTGATCTCCTCCTGCACAAGATCTGACCATAGTCTTTCCCATCCTGGCAATTTCTCCCGACCATTGACAGAGTCCTGATAGGAATGCCAACTCTTTGGAAGACCAAGGAGAGCCAAGCTCACCAAGTCCTCATCATCGACAGTAACCCCCACACTTCCCAGCTCATCTCGACATTGAGTGAACTTCGTGAGATACTTGGGCATACTGTCACCCTTCTCGCATTTGATGTTTCTGAGTTTATCTTTGAGCGCCAGCTTCCTCTGATCGCTCTTACTTTGGAATAGATCTATTAAAGCCTTCCACATCAGATATGGAGAAGTCTTTCCATGTAGGCTGGACACAATATGATCCTTCACGCCCTCCAACAGAATCCTTCGACATTTTGCGGTCTTCTTTTGCCAAGCATCAGCTTGAGTAGCATCAGTAGGCTTTGGGACATCCGTATCTATGAACTCTTTCAGCCCGTTATCATCCAATACTGCCTCCATCCTGTCCTTCCATGCAATATAGTTTGAGCTGCCCTCAAGAGCATACTCCAATCGCAATCCATTGAAAGACATTGTTGCGTTGCCACCAAGAAAACACTGCTGCAAATTCGAATTTCCACCAGCAACCAACTCAACCGCCTCGGATCTAAGATTCGTGAGAACAGAATATTTCTCGTACAGAGATTGATTGTATGGGCATTCACCGGATGTCTCACCTTCCAAAGGAAGGATGAATCCAGAGGCTACCTGGCCCGATTACAGACTCTGCCTGAAGAAATAGAATGTAAACACTTCCTGAATAGTAGATCTGATGATCGACAGCTCTGATACCATGTAGAAACTTTTTCTACAAATCATCTAGCTCTGATACCATGTAGAAATTTTCAATAATTTAACACATATTCAACAGAGATTATCCTGATCATGTACTATTGCGGAATACATACACAATACATAAGCTCCTCTACGTTTATCATCAATATAGCAGCATCAATAACAATAAAACATCAAGAGCATTCACACATTAATACAGTATGTAACCCGGGGAAAGCATCTCGCTAAAAACCCCACACTATCTGTATATTAATGATTGAGAACATGTAACATTACAAAGTACAATGCTTATCACAAGCAATACAGTACCAGCTCCACCTGTTACACACAATACAGCTCAGATCTGATCTCCAAATCTATTCCACTGCTTGCCTGCCTCTTCGGCTCAATACCTGCTCAAGAACTAATGAGAATGGTTTACCAAACTCGTATTTCACCTGCAAAGAATCACTCACACTGTGTTGGACGTGAGCACAAGCTACAATTCTTGATATTGGCCAATTCATTGGCATACTCAATCCCTCTGATTGTGCAAATCATCATGCACAACTATAGTCACAACTGATAGCAATCTGATCCTCTAACACCTGTCCCTGCTGAACTGAACATGCACTGACATGCAACTGAGTTAAATGATGTATTCTATAGTTGCATTATGAGTTAATAACTTGTGAATTAATTAATAACTAATTCACCCAACTCATCTCTAGTCTATTTGCCAGTTAGACTAAATACAACCAGTTTAACAAAGCTAAACTGAACACAACTCCATTAACTGCACCTCCAGTCCACTAAACTCAACTCACTTGAGTTCTAACTGAAGTCTTGCATGCAAATATTAGTCATCCCATAGGTAACCACGTATTTCCCTCTGGGATCTGCATGTACCACATCTGTAGCTCATCCTGAAGTGCTCCAAGAGAATAAGATCAAGTTTATAGTCCAAATATTATTATGAGACAATAATATTTGACTTTTCTATTTTTGACAGCGAGTCTAAAAATAGACTTTGATCACTCATACTGTGATCACTCACACTGTGGTCACCCACACTGTGATCACTCATACTGTGGTCACCCACACTGTGATCATCCCTGCTGGGATCAAAAATAGAACTTGGCCATAATTTGCCTGCGGGCCCACTTAGTGAAGGCGACTCTTTTCCTTAAGCTCCATCATCTTGTTGCAATCTCAACAGTTTATGCATTGGTAGATGTTTGATGAAGAATATTGTTTTGAGCATTGTTTGTTATTGTGGTTTAGTCTTGAATGTGTTTGTGTATGAAAAATTGGTTGGGTTTGTAAACTATGAGTAGAGCAGTGTTTGATTGACGCATGATTCCTATAATAGAATGTGTCTCTTACTTAAACAATTAATTTAGTGGAAACATGGGTATTTGGACAATTATTTTGGAATTTATGCACCTTACAAGTACATCAACTCATATAATGCATAAATATAATGGAAAGTTGTAACGTGTTGCATCATAGAAAGCATGTTGATAAAATACGATAGCTTAAATGTACGTGATAGTTTGGAAAGGTGGGGAATAACTCTTATTTAGTCATAGGTAGCCTAATCAATTCCTCTTTTAATACTTAAATGTCCATGATGATTTTGAAAGTAGGTGGGTAGCAATTCTTACTCATGTTATAGATAGCCTAATGAGTACTTTTCTCTATCTAGAATGATACTAGATACAAAACTTTTTTTGTATTCTGTGCTTCTTCAAAAGTTTTTATAATATATCATGTTATAAAAACTTTAAAATAATCTTCTCACTTCGGTTCTTGCATTTGTGGTCAAATCTGAACCCAACTTCTGAAAGTAGTGTTATTCTGGAGGATACCAACAATATTTTTCACTCCATAAAGGTTTTAACCTATCTTTAGTCTTTGATGAGTTTTTTTGGATGATTGTACTTTAAAAATAAAGATGCATATGCAGTTTTCTCACTTGCTAATTTAGAATCAATGAAAAAAATCAAAATAATTACTTACATTTATTTGTATATTTTACGTGAAATTGATGGAGCATGGTGATTACATCAAATGAGTGTGAAATTGAATTCTGAAATTTTATTAATGTCCTCAATGCTTGGAAAATGTAAGGGGATCAGATGATAAGTTAACATGTAAGGTATTTAGTGAGACATTCGTTCTCTTCTATGAAAAGTATACCTAAACCAAGTACAATACCAAGGACAGTGTAGTGTGCAAAGCTTAGTTGTGTGGGTTTGGGGCTAAGGCATAGTTGCTCCATTTAACTGAAGTAAAATGAGAGGAAATGAGGCAATGCATACTTTATAAATCTTAGCTATGAGGATTTGTGGTTCAAGGCTTAGTCACTTCACAATTGAAATAAAATGAGATCAAATGAGACAAGGAATTGCAAATTATTACTTATATGTAATGACATTAAAGTGAGTAAACACAAAGTATCAAAATTCGAAGTAGAATCAACCCTTGTGTATGAAAATTCAGTCAAGCATTTTTTTATGGCTGAATTCCCCCTCAAATATACATTTGATTAATGCAAAAGCTTAGAAAACCACATCTATGTAATCAAGGTATCCCTCTTAGATGCACAAACCTTTCCCCTTGGCTTCCCATTGACTTTGAGGTTGTGTTCCCCTACACTCCTATATGCTTACTAGGGATACTACACTCCAACATGACGAATTCTAAGATATATTGTGATAGTGGGGATGAGGGTTTCGGAAATTCTTATTGCCACAGTAAAGTCTTGCCATGCTTAGTTCAAAAATACGGAAGAAAAATGCTCATGTAGAAGGATTTATGGTGCTTTTTCAATTGTGGGAAATAGAAATGCCATACATTATGGTGCTTCTTGGTACAATATTACCGATTCATGGAGAAAGATCAATGGTTCCTTGGGTGGAACTATTCCAATGTGTGGGTGGGACTAGGCACATGAGATTAATTTTTTACTTCCATCACAATGAACTACAACCAAATTGACTCATGAGATTCATTTTTTTACTGCCATAACAATGAACTACATCCAAATTGGTTATAAAAGATTGCATTGTTAAAAGTTAATTTTTAGCTTTAAAGTTTGACATAATAATTATAAAACCAAATCTCATTTGTTTAAATAACATGGAAACCCATAATATTAGTATTAGATAATTAAACATTAATAAAAAATATTTATAGTTTTTTTGTTTAATTATATAAAATCCAAATCTGAATTTGTTTAAAATTACAACTTACAACATGGTTAATTATTTTGTAATTTTGAAAAATAAAAAATATAATTTTTTGAAATGAGTATACAATAAGATAAGAAAATATACATTCCATACATTTTGATATATTCATAAAATATAATGTTTTTAAAATTTATAAAAAAATAAATAATTATAATTAAAAAATTTAACGATCATCCAAATTAAAAATTTAATTTTTGCCACGTTTTCTTTCCCGCCTTAGTGTATTCGAATGAATGTTGAGTAGTTGAAAAAAAAGGAAAGACCATTTTGCCACGTTTTCTTCCTCGCCTTAGTGTATTCGAATGAATGTTGAGTAGTTGAAAAAAGAGGAAAGACCATTATGTCACGTTTTCTTCCCCGCCTTAGTGTATTCGAATGAATATTGAGTAGTTGAAAAAAAAAGGAAAGACTAGAACAAGTTTTCTTCCCTACCTTAGTGTATTCAAATGAATGTTGAGTAGTTGAAAAAGAAGGAAAGACCATGGGCACAATACAATTTTATCTGTGGCTATATGGAAAGGTATAGGTCGCTAGATCAATCTTTAGGGTTTCTAGATCAATGGCCATTCTTAGAATTGATTTGCAAATTTGTTTTATATTTTCACTTGAAATGTATGTTGAGTAGTTGAAAAAAAAAAGGAAAGACCATGGGCATAGTACAATCTGATCTGTCGCTATATGGAAACAGGTATAGGTCATTGGATCAATTTTTAGGGTTTCTAGATTGATGGTCATTCTTAGAATTGATTTGCAAATTTGTTTTATATTTTCACATGAAATGTTGCAGTTATTCGCTGGCAGTCACTGTTTCATGGTTGAATTTCGATGTGTTGAGAAATAAGATTGAGGAGGATCTCTTCAATGGCTTGCTCACAAAACATGGATCTATTTTCGCTAGGCAAATTTGGACCATGATGGAAGGATCAGAGGCCTTCGTCTTCTTTCAAGAACCTAAGAAAATACTTGTAGATACCCTTTCTCTCCTTCAATTCCTTCCTCGATTTTAATTGCTTCAAACAATCTATCAACTTTTTCACCTGAAATTAGGTTATTTGGGTTTTGTTTTTTAAAAATTCAACTTCAAATGAACTAGCCCCACAATTACTATATTGGCAATGAAATTTATATTAAATATACGCTAAACTCTTATAGTAGTTTGAACTCTTATAGTAGTGTGGTAGTATACCACACCAGAAATTACAAAAATAGTAGTTTGGTAGTATACCACACCAGAAAACAGTGTAAAAAACAACAAAGTAGACTTATCAAGGTAACTCCTTGCCCTCCCTCATTTCAACGCAACACGAAAAGATTTTCTTGCTCTCTTTCCATTTCATGGCAGTTATTAATCAAAAATCTAAATTTCAAGCTCTCTTACTAGAAACGAAACGGAAGTCTTCGTTTCTGAAAAAAAAAACCATATAAAAATGGAGCCCTATGGAAAACGGTGTTTTATACAGTAGTTTTCATTTTTTAATGCAAGAAAATGGGTTTTCCAAAAATGGTTCATTTCTTGAAACTATTTTATGGAAAATGTTAATCTCGTTCATTTGTAATACAGATCTCTTCTCAATTGGACGTGGACATGAATCATAAAAAGCATTGGTTTTCTGGATAGTTTTTGAAGGCATTTTCATAGTCTATGGTTAGAAGTCAACCATATATAGCTTAGGTGCTAATGGAACAGGTTTTTTGAAAATAGGTTAGGTGTTGTTATGGAACCAGCACAAGAAAAGATAGAAAAGATAGATCAACGCCTTAGAATTCAGCCTCTTCAAGGGGGCAACCTCCTTTACATTACATAAATGAACAATTCTTGGATGCTTCAAATGACAAAACCTCCTTCTATATATAGGAGTCTAAGGAGTCACAATATAATCCAGCCGACCTAACAATAACAATATAAAGCCACAAAAATAACAATAGAGGGATTCTATGGGGCACAAAAATAACAACATGGGGGTAATAGGGGCACAACAATATAAATAAGGGGTATAACTACAATAGTAATGGGGTAATCACTAGTATTATAGGGACCCAACATGCCCCTCTCCTTCAAAAAAGTGTTGTCCTCAACGCTTGAGTAGTTCTGGATACTTCTGCATAAAATTCTCATCCTCCCATGTGGAATCTTCAGCGGATAAGTTCTTCCACTTGATAAGATACTCTGAAATTGATCGATTTCGTAGCTGTCGAGTTCTTGTTTCTGTGACTGCTTCTGGTTCCAATATAATTTTTCCTTCCTCGTCAAGTTCTGGCAATATTGTTTGAACTGGGAGCTTGTCGCCTATAACCTTCTTTAAACATGAAACATGGAAAACTGGGTGCAATCGAGAAGCTGCAGGAAGCTCCAATTTGTATGCCATAGTACCAATCTTTTGCAACACCTTGTACGGACCATAATACTTTGGTGATAATTTATTATCCTTCTTAGCTTGCTTTAGGGACATTTGCTTATATGGTTGTAGCCGTAGGAATACCCAATCACCTACATCAAAACTTCTTTCACTGCGATGTTGATCTGCCTGTTGTTTCATTCTATTTTGTGCCAACACGAGGTTATCCTTTAAGAGTTGGAGGACTTGTTGTTGATGTTCGATGTGATGTTCCACTGCCTGAACCTTAGAATTTTCTCTTAAATATGATGTGATGGATGGTGGTTGATACCCATAAAGTGCCATAAATGGGGTCATTTTTGTTGCTGTATGGAAGGAAGTGTTATACCACCATTCAGCCAGAGGCAACCATTTGACCCATTGTGTCTGTTTATCAGATACAAAGCAACGAAGATATCCTTCCAAACATTTGTTTACTATCTCAGTTTGCCCATCAGATTGAGGATGATAAGATGAGCTATGAGCTAACTGAGTACCAAGACAAGAAAATAATTCTGTCCAAAAATTTCCAGTGAAAATGGGATCTCTGTCACTTACAATAATCTTTGGGTTTCCATGTAGCTTTTGAATTGTTTCCATAAATGCAGTAGAAACTGTACTGGCTTTAAATGGATGTGATAATGCACAAAAGTGTGCATACTTGGTAAGTCTGTCAACTACCACCATGATGACACTCTTTCCCTCAGACTTGGGTAAACCTGTGATAAAATCCATTGAAACCTCCTCCCAACGTTGGCTTGGAATGGATAAAGGTTGTAATAGACCTGGTGTCTTAATTGTTTCAACTTTATTTTGTTGGCAAACCAAACATTCCGCCACAAACTTTTGAATATCTGATTTAAGGCCATCCCAAAAAAATTCCTTCTTAACCCTGTGGTAAGTTTTTAAAAATCCTGAGTGCCCTCCTAAGGGAGAAGTGTGCAATTCCATAAGAATCTTTTGTTTTAGCTGGGAATTCTTACAGAGGTATAAGCGATCTTTGTACCATAACGAATCATTTTTCCAGCTAAATGTATCAAATGTACTGGAATCTTGTTGTAGCTTTCGAATAAGTGCCCACACTTCTTCATCATTCTTCCATTCCTCCCTTGCTTCGTTTATCCAATCTGGTTGGATAATAGAAATGGCGCACAACAATGCTTCCACATCCTCATCCTTTCTTGAGAGTGCATCTGCCACCACATTTTGCTTCCCTTTTTTGTAGATGATTTCAAAGTCATAACCCAACATCTTTGTGACCCACTTTTGTTGCTCTTCAGAGGATAATCTTTGTTCTAAAAAGTATTTAAGGCTATCATGATCCGTTTTTACCTTGAAGTGTCTTCCCATTAGGTAGGGTCGCCATTTCTTAAGTGCATGGAGTATTGCCAACATTTCCTTCTCATAAATAGCTTTGCTTAAAAACTTTCCCTTGATTGGACGACTTTCAAAAGCAATGGGTCTTTCATCTTGCATTAGAACAACACCAATTCCATTTCCTGAAGCATCACATTCCACAATAAAGGTTTTTGTGAAGTCCGGTGTAGCTAAGACTGGTGCTTGGCACATTGCCTCTTTAAGATGTTCAAAGGCCTTTGTTGCTTCCGGAGTCCATGAAAATGCATCTTTCTTCAATAATGTTGTTAGAGGTGCTGCTATTCTCCCATAATTCTTAACAAACTTGCGATAATACCCTGTCAACCCAAGAAATCCTCGCAGATGCTTTATGGATGTGGGGATTTTCCATTCCTTAATGGCTTTAATTTTGCTAGGGTCTACCTTAACTCCTTCATGAGATACAATATGACCCAAATATTCCACCTCCTGGACTCCAAAGAAACATTTGGATCTTTTTGCATATAATTGTTTCTCCTCCAATAGTTGTAGCACCTTGTCAACATGTTCAACATGATCCTTCCAAGACTTGCTGTAGATTAGTATATCATCAAAAAATACTAACACAAATTTTCTAAGGAATGGTTTGAAAATTGAATTCATCAAACCTTGAAATGTTGAAGGTGCATTGGTAAGGCCAAAAGGCATGACCAAAAATTCATAATGACCCTCATGAGTTCTAAATGCCGTTTTCGGAATGTCTTCAATCTTCATTCTGATTTGATGATATCCCGAACGAAGATCCAACTTGGTGAAGTAAATTGATCCATGCAATTCATCCAGTAATTCATCAATGACAGGAATGGGGAACTTATCTTTAATAGTGAGCTTGTTGAGCTCCCTATAATCCGGACACATGCGCCATGATCCATCCTTCTTGTGCACCAATACTACTGGAGCAGAGAAAGAACTTTGACTTGGTTGAATTATACCAGCCTCTAGCATTTCTGCAACCATACGTTCAATTTCACTTTTTTGGACATAGGGATATCTGTACGGCCTGATGTTTGGAGGAACACTTCCTGGAATCAGATGAATAGCATGATCATGATCACGCATAGGTGGGAGACCTTTGGGAGTCTCAAATACCTTGGAATGATTGTCCAGGACTTTTTGGAGATCTGGAGAAATAGATGATTCCAATGTGGAAACATCTAGCGAACATAATTGTGCAATTACACCTCTTTGCTCCTTTTTTAGAAGCTTTGTCATACCATTAGAGCTGATTATCTTTCCTGGTTTCCCTGCAATACCCCTTAATTCAACTTCCTTTCCTTCCGTAGAAAATTTGATGAAAAGTTCTTGAAAATTAAAAGCTATTGTACCCAAGGATTGTAGCCATTGGACTCCTAGTACAACATCAGCACCTCCCATTGGAATGGAAAGCATTGGGCTAGTCAATACATATTCTCCCATGGATAGCTTGATATTATGGCACTTTCCAGAGCAATTTATTGTTCCTCCATTTGCAATCATCACTTGACACTCTGGTGCTGGATATAGGAAGCAATTCAATTCTTTTGCTACCCTACAATGAATAAAATTGTGGGTGCTTCCTGAATCAATCAACACTATTACCTTTTTCTTCTTGATTTGTCCTTCTATCTTGATGGTTTGAGGAGTGGTAATTCCCACCAATGCATTACAAGATATGGTCGGATTTATTTGTTCTTCATCTAGGCTTTGTTCCTGGAGTATATCTTCTTCTTTTGACCTTTCTTGCTCCTTTTCTTCTTCCTCTTCACAATCTATGTAGAATAATTTCTTCTCAGCACACTTATGACCTTTAGTGTATTTGCTATCACAACTGTAACAAAGCCCTTTTGCTCTTTTTTCTTCCAATTGTTGTGGTGTCAACCTTATAGGTTGTGGAAGACTAGGGGCAACAACACTTCCGTCTTTATAGTTGTGAGTGGTATGCTTCCTGGTTGCCATAATTTTGCTTTCCATTTTTCTTGCTAACCTGAATGCCTTCTCTAATGAATCAGGTTCCCAAAGGCGAACATCATGTTGGATATTATCCTTTAAAGACCCTATGAACACATCAATCCTATGCTCCTCTGGAATATCTTTTACCCTTATGTTCAATTTTTGGAACTCCTCAATGTGCTCCATTATTGAACCCTTTTGTTTGAGACTTATCAATTGGCTAAAAAAAGTGTTGCTTTTTGTATCTTCATAATGTGCTATCAATTCTTCCGTAAAAATTGCCCAAGTGATAAATTGTTTACGAGAGCAAAGCCATTGATACCATACAAACTGATTTGGTTCCAAATATACAGTTTCCATACGTACCTTTTGTGTGTTTTGCACATTATTGAGATCGAAGAATTGCTCCATCTGTAATATCCATGTGGCGGGATCCTTGCCATCAAACTTCCTCATATCGATTTTTGGAATATGGTGGGTCTTCGATCCAACATTAGAGTCTATGGAATCATGATTAACATTTCTTTTGTTCACATCATGAGTTTCCTTTACAACCTTTTCACCATTAGTAAGTATTTCTTGTAGAAAATTTGTCAAATCTGTCTTCAAATCTGCCATGTCTCTCTTCAAATCTGTCTTCAAATCATCCATCTTAGATTCCATGCCCTTTATCTTAGATTCCACACCATTTATCTTAGATTCCACGCCATTTATCTTAGATTCCACGCCATTTATCTTAGCTTCTATTAGCTTTTGTGAGCGTGACATTTGTTGCACTTGTTCTTGTAATTTTGATATATCATGTAGCATTTCTTCCTCTTCTTCATGAGTCATGCTAGAGCTTTCAGGTTCCTTACTAGGTGTTTGCATTTTCTTTCCTCGGGGCATCAGTTACCGATAATAATGCTTTACTATGCCCTTTGAATTCCGTTAAACCAAGCTTACGCAAAAATTTAAAAAAAACTACACACCTTTTTTCACTTTGTAGAAGCCTGATATTGAATCTGATGTATCTCTGTAATTTCGGATCATCCAATTCTGAAATTGTGACCTATAGTAGCCTTCTGCATCCTCTTTCCAATGCCACAAGTCTGACCCAAATTGGATTCTCCAAGGAAGAGTTATGTGAAATCTCCCACAGTGACTTGCTTCTAGACTAGTTCAGTAGAGTGAACTTGTACGACGTGCCACGAGTCACTGTTTCAAGCTTTGGATATGAAACATGCTTACAAGAACTACAGTCCATCCTCTTTCTATACCATCTTATGAAATTTCAATCCGATCCCTAGAGAGAAAGTTATGACGAGTTTCCCCAGGTCACCTGTTTTGAATGTAATTCAGGAGTCTGCAAAAAGACCAACTTCCTCAGATCATATCTCCGCAAATATCGCACGAACAACTTTTAAATTCGGACCCAAGGTTCAGCGCGATTTGTTTTCAAATGGGTTTTTTTTGCGACTTCTGAAACGTCAGAGAAAAAAGTTATAGCGAAAATGCCACGATGACCTGTTTGGAGCAGCGAAACCCTAGAATCCAAAGCTCTGATACCAAATGTTATGGAACCAGCTCAAGAAAAGATAGAAAAGATAGATCAACGCCTCAGAATTCAGCCTCTTCGAGGGGGACAACCTCCTTTACATTACATAAATGAACAATTCTTGGATGCTTCAAATGACAAAACCTCCATTCTATATATAGGAGTCTAAGGGGTCACAATATAATCCAGCCGACCTAACAAGAATAATATAAAGCCACAAAAATAACAATAGAGGGATTCCATGGGGCACAGGAATAACAACATGGGGGTAATAGGGGCACAACAATATAAATAAGGGGTATAACTACAACAATAATGGGGTAATCACTAGTATTATAGGGACCCAACAGGTGTTCTCCCTAGTGACAACACCTTGCAATAGTGCTTAATATATATTTAACAACGTTGACTATTTAGGGATTTTATTATTTAAAGTTATGTTATTTTTTTAATTGTAGCCATTGATATGTAGCAGTGTATGGTTAAGTTTTAACAAAATTTTTTTGTTACTTTTGTGTTTCTTTTATTTAAAAGTGGATTTAGTGATTGTATCTAATATTTAAAATGTGTATTTTTATATAAAATTGTTAAACACACACATGGGCAGCAACAAAATATGAAAGATAAAACATGAGAGTACACTTATTATTAACAAATGATATACATTTATAGTACATGGTGTGACCCTTGGATTCATATTCCAAGTGGTATCTTGGACTCCTTTAGTCTATTCGGCTTCCACACTAACCCATATAGGATTAGGTGTCCAACATTCCCCCCTTAATCCGAAGGGTTATGTATGAGTCCAAGAAGAGAGCTATAATACAAAATGTGCAAAAATGTATGGTAGTGCTAGGCTGAATGTGCTCTCTGAAATGTTGGTATAAAGGGCAGTGGTTTAAGGATGACCACCAACACTAGAATGCTTAGTGCAATTCCTAGAACTCTTCCAAAACTGGCAAGAAGCTGAAGTCTTCTGTTAGAGGAAGTGCTCCTATTGTTTTGAAGAGGGAAACCTTCAATCATGAAAGAGAGGTCTCACCTCACATAAAAGGGAGAACTTCAACCTGAAAAGGGAAGTCTCAACCTGTGATGGTTTAAGGATGACCAACAACTCTGGAATGCTTAATGCAATTCCTGGAACTCTTCCAAAATTGGCAAGAAAATGAAGTCTTCTGCTAGAGGAAGTGTCCCCAATTCTATTCCTGGAACTCTTCCGAAACTGGAAAGAAGCTGAAGTCTTTTGCTAGAGGAAGTGTCCCAAATTACCAATTGAAGGCATGCTCAGGGGCATCTTTGTCTCTGGCTACAACTCTAAATCTGGTATGGTAGGTTGTGGCTAAGGCTCACTTGATGTGGCTTTGAAGCTTGTAAATGACCATCATTTCCCCCCCTGTCAGATACAAGGTGAGATGATGGAGAAAACTCAACTGCAAGACTATTCAATACTCTAGAACAAGTTCTGACATGTGACTGGAATATCTTCTTGGTTGTTGATGCCCATTGCCAAGAATCGATCCATCCAAGATGAATCTTTGTTCTTGCAAGAGGTTTGTTTATGAAGCATCTGTTTGAAGAATGACTAGTTTTATGATAGTGCTTACATGGATGAAGATCAAAACAATGATCTTTCAGATGGCCAACTCGGTCACAGTGTTGGCATTTCACAATCTATTGTTGTTGTTGCTGTTGTGGAAGAGGGGCGGAATCTAGAACAGCTGAAGGTGAACTATCATGAATGAATCCAACACTCTGAAACTGAATGGGCTTTGAGTAGTCTGGAATATGAAAGGACACGTCCTTGTCATATCCAAGACTAGTTCTTTGCTTGTTGTGGACAAGCTGTTCCCAAGGTCTAATGTTGGGCTTGGGAAGTGCAAACTGAACTTCTGCATCTTCATGTACAACTGCTGCTTTATGGGAGTCTATTTCAATCTTCTGAATAGAAACAATTTCAGAATGATGATTCCTCTGTTTTAATTCTTCTTGCTATAGCTGAGATTCGAGCTGCAAAAAATCAATTTTCTCTTGTGCATTTTGTAGACAGACCTGAATGTTTGTGAGAGAAGCTTTGTTGACTTTTAATGTATCATGAGTAGTAGACCATATCAGAGTTTTTAGGAACTCTAATACTTCATTGATTCTGGCCATTTTTTTTCTTCAATGTCAAAATTACACCTTAAAAACAGATCACAACTACTACTCAATGCAGAAAATTAATACCCACTCACAGTATACAACAATATCCTTTATAAATGTGCAGCAAATGATTAGTGTGCAACCAGCAAGCACTAATTACAATCCATTACATAAAAATAAGAGTTTACTCATCACCAGCACTATGTTCTCACAATACAACTAACTAAACTTTCCTCCACAAAAGACTACTTTTAATTGTCAAAACAATGATTGCCTTTATAGAGCCCAGGTCTCCATGGAAATGATTGAACTCTCCTCCATAAAACACTGCTTTTATTTTTCAACTTTCTACCTTCAATCTAAGCATATAAGCTACTACTCATCATTACTCATCATATATTGTATATCATGACAATGTTATCATATACCATACATATGCACTTCATAAAGAGAATTCAACGTGTACATTCCCATCACAATGTATAGAACCATATATAATAAGAGGAATTCAACACGTATGGGGCTCCCTTTAGTGTATAGCTTCAACCAACGATTAGTTTTAAATGCCTCACATGCACCATACAAGCAAAACACACCAACACATTCTTACGCATATCAGATCAGCTTACTAGACCAACGTACTCACCAAAAGGATTAACACACTCACATTTTAGGATAGATGTAAAGAAAATTCATGGCACAAAAATAAAACGTCCAACATATAATAATATAGCTCGCCAACTTTTCTAAGGACTTGCCTCACAAGCCTGTCAGCCCGTGTCAGCATGGGATCTATTGTGGTACGCACACCAATAAGGCTGCCAGGAACAACAAACTGTAACTCATTTTGCTCAGTATAAAGTGAAATTATTCTTGAAAAGATAGGCGTACACTTGTTGTTGTCACCCTCGTCCTTGACAACGATTCCTGGATGAACTTCTTTTTTTTATTTTTTTTATTCACCTTCAAACCGCCCTTCAGTTTACCTCTTCTTGACTATCATTGCCAACGTCCTGAACCATCGCATTCGCCAACTTATACATGTATTGTTCATAATAGTTTTAAACATTCAACTCCAGTATGTGTTTGCTGGACTAAATATTAACTGTTCCCAATTTTTTGTTTCAAACTGAAGCCTCCAATATGGTGGAGTTGGTTCGTCACCATTCACTGGAAGTGGAGGATGATTTCAATATTGGAGACATGGATCACACAGCACAAAATTACACATCATCATCTTTAGCATCCATTTCCCTAGCACTCATCACTAGCGCCACCTGTGCTTATATCCACGCAAGTGCCACTGCCATCGCTAGCGGGTCGTGCCAGAATTGCTTCAGTAGATCCACATCAGAAGGCAATTGCAATGAACTCACACAACACTTTTCTTCTACTTCTTCTGTATCCACAGTTATAAGAAGAGCAGAGGTCGTAAATGTGAAGGTAAAGACACAACCACATGAAGAGTAGAGTGGAGAGATGAAGCCTGTATTTCTTTGTGTCCAGTTTCAAGCATATACACACTAAATGGGACTAGCACTAAATATATAAGATAGATGCGTTTCTTTTCATTCAAGGAAACTAGTGTAGGGCTTAAAAAATTAAATGCAATGCTTCAATCAATCTCTTAACGAGTATTGAAAGACCAACACATACATGATGATTCATCATCATTTTAGACTATTCCAAACCATAGAATTAACACAGAGCTTTGAAAAATATACGCCAGCTTGCAAATACACTAATTCCTTACTCAACACATCATACGTTGGAGTCTTCAACGAACTCGATCGTTTCAGAATATGTCAACTAATCAACTTCAAATTCGGCTTTGGCTTTGACTTCATAGTCTTCCTCATTATGTCAATCCTGAACAACCTTTGAGTGGTGTGCATCCCTTCAACCCCATGGCCTTTCACATTCAAACATTAGTGGCGTGTAGCAGAGTCATTTGGTATTCAATACAACATGCATGGTCTACGTCCCAACAGTCACACCATGCAGAGTTTCAGTCCATGCTCATTGCACCATGGTTATGCATCATTCATGCTCTTCCACAAAACAATGTTCAACATTTAACGCAGTATGCAATTAGTTCAATTGGCATAATAAAGTTTGCTCAAACGCAGAGGGTTCAATGCTTCTCTCACGGTCTCAACATTCAACAAATGCAGAGGGTTCATGGTCCCAGCATTCAATAAACACAGATATTCAATGTACAGGAGATAGAGTTTAATTAATAAATCAACCAGAGGGATAGTGAATCGACAGAGAATTTAGTCTTTAACATTTGTATATGGTCAGTGCTGAAACATCAAATGGCTCTATGCATTCTTAGATGGTTATTCTCAAACTGTAAATGTTATAATCCAAATCACCATGCTGCATAGGCCACCATATGGAGCATTTCAAGAACTGACATTTCAATAATGTATGGGAGAGAGCAGCGTTTTGTATGTAGGTGGAGTAGCTACAGGAGCAGCGTAGCAGAAGGAATAGGCCAGTGGAATAATAGTGAGTCACAAGGCAATAATGATGCTTTCAGGTCAGTGGAAGCGTCAGAGCTGCCAGGATTTTCTATTTGGGTTAGTGTGGGTAGAGAATGCAACTAAAATATGGTTGATAGGATTTCCAAATAGAGAATTTAAGTCGCAGAGAGCCAGAATTACTCACAGCAGAGGAATGGCAGCGCTGATAAAAGGTAACAACCTCTATTCTAAGTGATATGATAATCACCCTATGAGTGACCTCAGTTAAAGATTTATTGAATAAAGGTATTACAGACTCATATGCTAGTGTGTGTGTCTATGTTATTTAAGCAACGGATCAATCATATTGCTAATACACAGACAATTGAAATGGAAAGACAATAGAGAAATACAGTAAGCAATACAAGAACACAAGAAATTAATAAGGAGTTCACCCTATTCTCCATGGCTACATCTCCGGTCCAGCTTTCAATGGTGGTCTTATTTTATTGTGTCTTAAGTAGAGAATTACAATGCAGGGACTCAATGTGAGTTCTCCTGAAGCAGGTTTTGCTTGGCAGGGTGGTTCTTGGATTCCCCAAGCCACTGGAGTACACAGACTCTGTTGCCTACCAGCTCTGTGACCTTCTAGTCTACAATGGAGAGAGCCCAATGTGGTGCTCAGTCCAGACAGATCCTCTCTAGGATGGCTTGGATCTCTCAAGCTCTCTAGTGCTCGATGCTGCCTTTGGTCAGCTCGGCCCTCTGTCCTCTTTCTGCTTTTGCTTCACTGTCTTCTTTTCTCTATCTTTCGTCCTCCTCTCGGGATTCTGGTCTCTTTGTCTCTCGTCCTCCTCTCGAGATTCTCTTTCTGTCTGGCTGACTATGTATTCTGTCTCTGTTCATGGCTTTGAAGCCATTTGTTCCCATGTCTGTTCGGTTCCTCTTCCGCCTCCGTCAAATCGCCTTCTGCAGCTGCGCTTGGAGTTCCATGGCTCGATGTCATCATCAAGCTCACAGGGATTGGCCACATGTCCTCTTGTAAATGGTGCCAGCCTGCTTCGTCAGTTCATTTCTTTAGTTATGTCGTGGATGAAGTCTTCCTCCACCGTGGTGGTCAAAGGAACCTTAAATCCTTCTGAATCACAGCTTAATCCTTCATCTATTCTACTTCCCCACTGGGCGCGATCTTAGCTGTTAGATCTGGGGCCTCCAGATCCGATGCCATATGCACGTTTTGTGTGGGTGACTTGCTGGACCGTTAGCGCACGATCAACGGTGATTTTCTCTCTCCTCCACCTGCCACACGTTGATCATTGAGTGGGATCGCTCCGCTTCCATCCAAAATTGCTTACTGTTTGAGGGTGCCCTGATCAATACCTCTAGTTTTTCGGAGCACGGGTCCCACCATGTCCTTTGGCATTTTTTTACCTTTCGCCCTGCGGTTCTTTGGCTCCCCACGCGACCGAGTGCTCGAGGCTACCCCATTTCGAGCCTTTTCGCCCAGTGATGCATTAATCGTGCATCAAAGTCCACCTCCTTTTCCCGATCCAGGCCTCCTAGGGGTTAATTTGACCTTCTGCGCAGTCTCCATGGGCCTCGGTTAGCATGCTTTGACCGAGGTCCTCATTGTTCCACGCTAGCTACCATTACCACTAGTTTAGGGGTGTTTTTGATCACTGTTCTGGTTTCTTGGATGTTCATCCCAACCTGATATATTCATGGTTCCTTTGACAATTCTTTATGGATTGAATTCGAATCACGACCTTCTCATTGAAAAAGCTTTTGGACCACCAAAAGTTGGTTTTCAAGCATCGACTATGTGAGGGTATTGCTTTCCCACTTGTCCAATGTCAATCCACTTTGCACTGCTTGGCTTTGAACCTTTGAGCCCAATTCTGAGGTACTCCACATCTCCCCTGTGCGTTGTCCTCACCTTCCTGTCCAACACTGTGTCTTCCTGCAACTCATTAAGATACTTAGGTAGCAGGTCATCAATAGAAGGCAATTGACTCTACTCTTCAGGGTCCTCAATCATTGAAGGTTCAAACAATCTCAAGAAATCTGCATTTACGACTGAGTAGATGTGCATGTAAGCTGGTAAATCAAGGTGAAAAGCATTTTCACCAATCTTCTCAAGTATCCTAAAGGGTCCATACCTGATAGGCTTTAGCTTTTTACCTTCACCTTGCATTCTGTCCTTATTGATATACAGCTAGACTTGGTCACCAACTTGAAAACTATGCTCCATCTGATGCTTATCATGCCTAGCCTTGTACTTGGATTGGCTCTTTTCTAGCTATTCCTGTACTGCCTGGTGGATCTCCTGGATCTATTCAATGAACCTAGTAGCCCTATCCACATCATTGTGTTCATCAACCATGGTATCTTTACCAAAGACAAAATCCAAAGGAGTCCTTGGTGTGAAACCAAAACCAGTCTCAAAAGGAGATCTCTGTGTAGAAGAATGCTTTGCTCTATTGTAAGCATGCTGGACATAACACAAATGTTCATCCCAAAGCTTAGGATGTTTGTTGCAATATCCTCTCAGTAACTGGATCACTATCTTGTTAACTACTTCTGTCTGGCCATCTGTTTGTGGATGAAAAGCTATGCTTTTCTTCAGTTTGGTGTCCATGAGTTCCCACAGACTCGACCAAAACTTCCCCGCAAATCGGGTGTCTCAGTCAGATACAATGGAAGTGGGTAATCCAAAATGAAACCATACATGTTCAAAGAACAATTTTTCAGTCTATTCAACTGTAATTTGTTTATTACAAGGTATCAAAATACACATTTTGCTGACCTTTCCTAGATTTAGGTAGTCCTCCAACAAAATCCATGGAAACACTTTCCTAAGGGTGAGAAGGAACTAGCAATGGAGTGTACAAGCCTAGTTTTCTATTGTTGGGCTTGCTTTTAGCACACATAGCACACCCTCTTACATATCTAGAAACTGTCTCATTCATTTTCTGCCAATAGCAGAACCTTTGCAGCTGTACAACTATTTTACTTACCCCAAAGTGACCTGATATCAGAGAAGTGTGTGCTTCCCTAATTATCTTTATCCTTTTAGTTTGTGGAATGCAGAGTTTCCCACAATGATATAAGAGTCGGTCCTTCACATGATAGTCCAATTATTCTACACTTTTTCCTTAACTCAAAGTTGCATATACATATTTAAAGCCCATATCTTGAGCATATTGTTCAATGTAGCTCTCATGTAGTACAGAATTATGCTTAAGTATGGTAGATGCATTTATAATGGGTCTAGATAACATGTTTGCAACCTTGTTATGTATGCCCTTTTTATATCTGATGACTAAATGAAACTGTTGTAGAAAACCCATCCATCTGTAATTTCTTGATTGCTACAACTTAGTTTGGGAGTGCAAATATTGAAGTGGTTGATGATCAGTATGTATTACTGTCTCTTTGCCCATTAAGTAATGTTTCCACTTTTTCACACTCTGAACTAATGCATACAATTCTTTATCATATGTAGGATAGTTAACTACTGCAAGATTAAAAGTATCAGAATGATAACATATGGGTTTACCATGCTGTGTCAACACTGCTCCCATGGCATAGTCACTGGCATCAGTTTGGATCTCAAATGGTCTTTGTAGATTAGGAAGTTCTAGTACAGGTGTTGTACTAATCTTTTCTTTCAAGGTGTCGAAGGCTTTCTGATGTTTGCCTCCCCATTGAAACACCTTATTCAATCCTGTTAAAGCATGTAAGGGAGCTGCAATTGAGGAAAAGTTAGAAATGAACTTCCTCCAATATTGTGTTGCTCCTAAGAAGCTTCTCACTTCTGTAGCAGAATTGGGTTTAGGCCAGTTCACGATGATTGCCACTTTAGAGGGATTTTTTTTCAATTCACCTCCCCTTACTATATGACATAAGTAATTTAGAGATGTTTTGCCAAATTCACATTTTGAGAGTTTAACATAAAGTTTTTCTCTTTTCAAAACATCTGGTATCTGCTTAACATGCTTTAAATGTTCTTCCCACATTTTACTAAAAATCAGAATGTCATCCAGATACACAATAACAAAATCATCAAGAAAAGGTCTGAGTACATCATTCATTAATCTCATGAAAGTGGAACGAGCATTAGTTAAGACAAAAGGCATAACCAGCGATTCATACAATCCCTACTTTGTTTTGAAAGCAGTCTTCCATGCATCTTGCTCTACAACCCTAACCTGATGGCATCCATTGTGCAAATTCAGCTTGGTGAAATAAACAACTTCCTTCAATTGATATAGAAGGTCATCTATGCGAGGAAGGGGATAATGATTTTTGATTGTTATCTTATTCAGTGCTCGGTAGTGAATGTACATTCTCCACGAGCCATCTTTCTTTCTCACCAAAATGATTAGTGACCCACATGGTGATGTGCTAGGCCTGATGAACCCTTTCTCGAGCAACTCCTGCACCTGCTTCTTGATTTCATCATTTTCTAAAGCAGACAACCTTTTATACCTGTGGCTGCAATAATTGTTTCATCTCCTGAGTCTGACCCCAAATATTTCTGAATAGCTGCAGCAATCTTCTTCTTCTTTCCCTCAGACTTCTTAGGTCTCAGCTCTGGATGCAGAATCCAACAATGCTCATCATCATGCCCATCCTTTTTATAGTGAGTGCATGAAGCTTTGCTTTTCTGTGCAGTGTTAGCCTTCCTTGCTTTCCACTTCTGCTTTCTTTTCTCCTTGCTCTTGCTTGCAATGGGTTGGAATGGTCCCCCAACTTTTGTATTTCCATTCTTTCCTCTAGCTTCTAGATGAGTAGCTTGTACATATACCTCATCTATACTAGTGGGATTAAACATGAGGATGGTATGCCTCATGTAGTTGTGTAGACCACCAATGTACTTCAAAAGAGTCTCTGGTGAGTCTAATGAGATACCCAACATCAATGCTCTCTTTCTAAATTATTGAGTGTACCCTTGCACACTTTTCCCTTTCAACTGTTGAAGAGTTTACCAACTCATCATGGCTTGTTGCATGTAGGCCAATGGATAGAACTGCTTTTTGATTGCAGAAAAAAATTCACTCCAGACAGAGATAGTCTTACCATGTATTTTCATATCAGCTTGGGTTCTGCCTTCCCACCAAACCAAGGCAGTGCCTCCTAGGTGTAGACCTGCCAGCTGAATCTTGCTCTTGTCTGAGTCTATGTTTTGTACCCTGCAATACACATCAATTTGTCTAATCCAATTCTCCAACTTTTCAGCATTTAGCTCTCCATCAAATATAGGCAAATCAAAATTTTCATCTAACTTGATCAAATATGCTTTCTTATTATGCACAGGGCTATTAGGAGGTGTGAGAAAGCTTTCCTCTTTCCATTTTCCTTTGGAGTGGTCATGGAAGTGAGACTCATCCTCTTCTTTATCTTGTTTGGAACCTGATGAATCTTACACCTTATGCTTTCTAAAGTCTCTATACATTTCTTCTACCATAGACTTTATCGCTAGGAAACTTTCTATGAATTGAGGGTCTAGCCCCACTTAACCTTCCTTTGACATTGTCTTCTGAGGATAGACTCTCCCATTCTTAGGATTAGTTTCCACCAACTCTCCTTCTCCTAATTTTAGCTTTGATCTAGTGATCATTCAACAACTAAACCAATGCAAGCTTGTCTAACCTTACAACCTAAAGCTCCGATACCACTTGATCTGATAATCACCTTATTAGTGACCTCAGTTAAAGATTTATTGAATAAAGGTATTACAGACTCATATGTTGGTGTGTGTGTCTATGTTATTTAAGCAACGGATCGATCAGATTGCCAATACACAAACAATTGAAATGGAAAGGCAACAGAGAAATACAGTAAGCAATACAAGAACACAAGAAATTAATAAGGAGTTCACCCTATTCTCCAGGGCTACATCTCTAGTCCAGCTTTCAGTGGTGGCCTTATTTTATTGTGTCTTAAGCAGAGAATTACAATGCAGGGACTCAATGTGGGTTCTCCTGAAGCAGGGTTTGCTTGGCAGGGTGGTTCTTGGATTCTCCAAGCCACTGGAGTACACAGACTTTGTTGCTTACCAGCTTTGTGACCTTCTGGTCTACAATGGAGAGAGCCCAATGTGGTGCTCAGTCTAGACAAATCATCTATGGGATGGCTTGGATCTCTCAAGCTCTCTGGTGCTCAACGCTGCCTTTGGTCAGCTTGACCCTCTGTCCTCTTTCTGCTTTTGCTTCACTGTCTTGTCTTCTCTGTCTTCTGTCCTCTTCCTGGGATTCTGGTCTCTCTGTCTCTCGTCCTCCTCTCGGGATTCTCTTTCTGTCTGACTGACTGTGTATTCTATCTTTGTTCATGGCTGTGAAGCCATTCGTTCCCATGTCTGTTTGTTTCCTCTTCTGCCTTTGTCGAATCACCTTCTGCAGCTGCTCTTGGAGTTCCTTGGCTCGACGTCATTATCAAGCTCACAGGGAGTGGCCACATGTCCTCCTGTAAAAGCCGCCTGCTTTGTCGGTTCATTTCTTTGGTTACGTCGTGGACGAAGTCTTCATCCACCGTGGCGGTCAAACGGACCTCAAATCCTTCTGAATCACAGCTTAATCCTTCGTTGATTCCGCTTCCCCATCGGGCGCGATCTTAGCCATTAGATCTGGGGCCTCCAGATCTGATGTCATACGCACGTTTCGTGCAGTTGACTTGCTCGACCATTAGCACGTGATCAACGATGATTTTCTCTCTCCTCCACCTGCCACGCGTTGATCGTTGAGTGGGATCGCTCCACTTCCATCCAAAACTGCTTACTGTTTGAGGGTGCCCCGATCAATACCATCGATTTTTCGGAGCACAGGTCCCGCCTTGTCCTTTAGTGCTTTTTCGCTTTTCGCCCTGCAATTCTCCAGCTCCCCACACGACCGAGTGCTCGGGGCTTCCCCATTTTGAGCCCTTTCGCCCAGCGATGCGTGATTAGCGCTAAGCGCTAAGCGCTAATCATGCATCAAAATCCACCTCCTTTTCCCGATCCGGGCCTCCCAGGGGCTAATTTGGCCTTTCGTGCAGTCTACATGGGCGTCGGTCATCGGCCTTTGACCGAGGTCCTCGTCGTTCCACACTGGCTGCCATTGCCACTGGTTCAGGGGTGTTTTTGATCGTTGTTCTGGTTTCTTGGATGTTCATCCCGGCTTGATACAATCATGGTTCCTTTGACAGTTCTTTATGGATCCAATTCAGATCACTAAGAAATGCTCAGAAGAGTATAATAAGGAGGAGAGAATTGGCTTACAAAGGCCACAGAAATAGGTGGCTCACACTTGATCAGGGTAGGAGATCGCATGCTTTGATACCATGTTAAACACACACATGGGCAACAACAAAATATGAAAGATAAAACATGAGAGTACACTTATTATTAACAAACGATATACATTTATAGTACATGGTGTGACCCTTGGATTCATATTCCAAGTGGTTTCTTGGACTCCTTTAGTCTATTCGGCTTCCACACTAACCCATAGAGGATTAGGTGTCCAACAAAAATAATAAATTTAAATGTATAAGGTTTTTTTTATATATTTTTATAAATTAGTAGTTAAATAATTTAGTTAATTTTTCTAGTTAATTAATTATTTTATATAAACATTAGGACTCAATATTTTTTTTGCCATTGGTCTCGGTTATTACCTCTCAAATGATTGGAAAAGGATTTTGATAAAACCATCGTGTAGAAACTTTTATCAACTATTAGACTATCTATAATATTAAATATCATCAAACAAAGACATTAATTTAATATATAAAAAATAATAATTATCTATTATCCATCCCATTAATAGTTTTATCCCATAAATACTTTTTTCATCGGTGATAAGAGAGATAACGTTAGGTAATTTGCAATAATAAAGCTTAAGAGCAACAAGCTATTGATTAATATGTCTATAATACAAACATAATTTCAACTTTGATAAATATGGAAAGTTTCATAATTAAATAAAAATAGTGATAGAAATAATTGTAAATTTATAAAAATAAACAAGTCTCAAAAATAAAAATACAAAATAGAAATCCATCATTTAATAAATTTTAAATACAAAACAAATAGGAGTACTACTACAAGAAAATACTCCTCTTCATTTATAAATAACGAGTGTAGATCTATCTCTCTCGAGCATCAAGAGAGATCAAATCTCTCTCTCTCTTTGTCTCTCTCTCGAGCTACAAACCTCTTTAAGTGAAGAGATTTGATCCTCTCAATGCTTTAAAATGGATCTAGCTTGCTTTAGTTATTAGCCTTTGAATAGGCTATATTGCAGAAAAATACCATGGACAAAAATCATGGGTCAGGAGTACCATGGGAAAAAACCATGGGCAAGAAAAAACTATGCACTGGATAATTTTATGTTTTTTAATTTTTTCTCTCTCTCCAGCCACAAACTTCTTTAAGTGAAGAGATTTGATCCTCTCAACGCTTTAAAAAGGATCTAGGTTTCTTTAGTTATTAGCCTTTGAATATGCTACATTGCAAAAAAATACCATGGACAAAAACCATGGGTTAGGAGTACCATGGGAAAAAACCATGGGCAAGAAAAAACTATGCACTTGAGATTTATTTATTTATTTTTATTTTTTATTTGATTTTGTTTTATTTTGACTGAGTTAAAATGCCAAATATTATAACATATTCCCCAGGTGGAAAGGGTCTCTTGGCACAAAAATCTAACAACCAAAAATATATTAAGAGGGGCCTAGAATAAAATACCTAGATTATGACATTTCTTTTCAAGACTTCAAGGTCTCTCTCACTTGTTTTAATTTATGAAAGAAAATTGATGAGAAAAAACTAATAAATTAAATAAATATTAAATACAGAACCATGGAATCTAACAAAACCATGTGCAAAAACTAGCAAATTAAATGAATATAAAGTACAAAACCATGGAATATAACAAAACTATTGGCCATAACATTTTTTCAAAAGTTATTTTAACATAAACAAATCTAGGGACTAAAAATGAATGGTTTGGTATGTTATAACCACAAGTGATATATATACATATATATATTTGTTACCAATTAACAAGTGTGGTTAATCAATATAAATAAGTGAAATAAATTATTAAATTGTGATTTTTTTTAATTTCTACTTAGTTAAATATTTTATCTCTATATATATATATATATATATATATATGATGCATTAAAATAATTAATATAAAACATGACTACATATAATAATCATTTAATCAATGGAAATACCAATATTAGATAGCCATTATACAATTTAACAATAATTATGGTAAATAATATATACTCTGCTAGATCCATCTTAATTTCAGATATACCAACACCCTAAAGGGATCAAATCTCTTTTATAAATTAGTAATGTGTATAGATATTTAGGCCGATAGGCCTTCCTATGCATCAACAATAGTCAACACTTTTACCCTGCTCCGTTGGATCAAGGGAGACACTTTCAACTGTTGATTTGAAGTGTGACTACTTTTCCCAAATATGCACATGGCAAGATATTTTTATTGCTTTTTCCCATTCTTTTATGTCACTTTTGAAGATATTTTCACTGTTTTTTCTCATTCTTTTATGTCACTCTTGGCCTGTTCCTCTTCCCTCGCTTTTGGCAAGCACTAATTAATATTAAGCATTCTAAAACACAGAAATGTCAGTTTGAAGCTCTGTAAAGAGCTTTTTGAAATTTGAAATTTGACTTCCATTCTCTAACTTTCCTCGAGAGGCTGGGCTTGCAGAGGAGACAATCGAGGCAATGCTAAAGAGTTATCCTTCCATAAGAGGCATCAACTACGACCTCCCTCATGTCGTGGCCACTGCTCCCCATATCCCAGGTTACTAACAACACCTTTGCTTCATCAATGGTATATATGTATAACAATCTTATACATATAAATGTATGTAAATAGGTGTGGAGCACATGGGCGGAGACATGTTTGAAACCGTGCCCTCTGCAGACGCCATATTCATGAAGGTAAGTCTTGAACTTGCTGACCTGTCATGTAATTCAATTAGAATGAGCTGAGAGCACGTTTTGACTATACAATTTTGTTTTATATTGATTAAGTTAAATACATTAAGTTTTTCTTAGTTGGATTGCTCTGCTAATTAGTTTTTCTCTCCTCAGGATTTGCAGGACAGGCAGGGCTAGCGTTATGGAGATTAACGCTACCTACGAAGCCATCAGGAATGGACGAAATAGAACACAGGCCAATTTTTCTTGGATCCCTCAGTTATGTCTTCAAGCAAGGTATTTCAAACAGATGCGTTCAATGCAAATTAATACACTTACGGCAAAGAGGTATGCCTCCGTAGTGAATTTTTTCTCTTAAATTGTGTTTTTAAATGAAAAAACACCTGATTTTAAAAGTCATCGCTTAAGTTGCAGAATGGCCGGGAGGTTTTTTCAGAAGACGGGTTTCCAATAAAAAATTCCATAAGTTAGTTTATAACTGCACGCATGAATTTCTCTACAAAATTAACTGCTCTTTCTGCTCGGAGAGGGCATATACGAACCCTCGATTTGTTATTAGAGTCTCTTTTGCATTCTTTTCTTTTCTTTAGAGTTTTGGGATTGTCATGTTAGTTATTTTCATGGGCGAATCTGCTTCCCTATGGCGATTTTGTTTTGTATCAATTTCCCACGTTTATATTCTATTTGGAAACATTATTTATTTCATGTATTTTGGCATGGTTGCTCTGCAATACGTTTATGTTTATATGCAATCATGATTTCTTTTTCATTTATTTTACAATGGTTTGTTGAAATATGTAAACCGAATTTGAATGTTTACTTTATGAAAAGGAAATTAGTTCAATTTGTTTGTGTGATGTCATCAGTGGATCATGCATCACTGGGGCGATGAGGAGGAAGGCGATATTGGAGACGGGGAATCTCATTATTGTTGACATAGTGGCGTAAGACTCTAATTACAGAAGCGGTGATAATAATAATGGTGGCCTGAAAGAGAAGCCGGTTCTGAATCCTAATTTAGTTCTAGTATTTGATCTGGTAATAGTGGCGCACTGCTCTGGTGGGAAGGGAAGAATAGAGAAAGAATGGAAGAAGATTTTATTAGAAGGTGGATTCGGTCGCTATAAAATAATCACCATTCTTGATTTCCAGTATGTGATTGAAGCGTTTCCTTCTTGATTATTTGCTCTTTATGGGCTCATTTTTAGTATCTACAGTGTTAAAATGCAATCAAATTATTGTATTTACAAAATAAATGAAGATTTATCAAAGCCTTATGGAGACATAAAACATCCGTAGCTAGTGATTTTATTTAGTCTTACCTCACACTGTTGAGAAGACAATGCATTAATGGATCACGGAATGCTCCTCATCTCCTTCGGAGACATGGAAGATCTGTAGACAATGTTGTCCTTTCGTCTTACCTCTCTCTGAGTAGATAATGTATTAACGAGTTAGGGGATTTTGTTTTTTGTAGTTCTATTATGGCTTATGAATGGATGTGTTTATGGATTGAAATTTAAGGAAAATATGGGTTTACTGTAGCATATAAATGGGATGCATCCAAGCATTGAAATTTCAGAAGTTGGGTTTATTGTGCATATAAAATGGCATGTGTTCATGCTTTTGAAATTTTACTCAGAGAAAATAAAAGATGGATTTGGTATTTCATATGAATGACATGTATTCTTCATATATGCTTGGCCATC
The DNA here is from genome assembly GCA_031772625.1 of Pinus tabuliformis. Taxonomy (NCBI): domain Eukaryota; kingdom Viridiplantae; phylum Streptophyta; class Pinopsida; order Pinales; family Pinaceae; genus Pinus; species Pinus tabuliformis. Next base: position 1,157,260,117 of record CM062811.1, read on the forward strand.
TATAGAGGTTTCTTTATTTTGGGTAATTAACTTAACTTCTTTATTTTGGGTAATTAACTTACTCTAAATTGAAAGAAGACATTCAATGTGTTCCTTGTAATATAGTTATAAACAAAACATCTAAAGAAAGGTAATTGCACAATAATCCAATCCAAGAAAACAAGATTTTCCACAAACCAACTAACTCTAGAAAAATTAAACAATTCCAATTTCATAATCCTATCGGCCTCTCTTTGTACCTTTTGGGACAATTTCTAGTTTATATATATTTTTATAAATTAGTAGTTAAATAATTTAGTTAATTCTTTTTTCTCGCAAACTAGCAATTTAAAATCTAGTTCAACTATACTTTTAAAATATATTATTTTTATTATTATAAAGATTAGTTTTCTATTATAATGGATTAAAGATAAATTTTTGAAAGTTTTCTCTTTAGATTTTGTCTTCAAACACATGTTGTAATATTTATGGTTCTGCAAGTGGCAATAGTTCGAGACAACCCTCTATTTTTGGCTCTATAGCTAATGGAGATCAACTCAATCTCCACCATCTTGTTACCCAACCATGAAAACAATAACCCAATAACTGTGTGGAAAATGATACAATATTTTGAGGTCCACTCATGTCACATCCAAGAATATATACAATGTATTTGGTATCATGTACTCATCTGGAAAATGCAAAGGCTAAATCAAACTTGAATTCGGTGCCAAGTGTTTCTTCACTATTGTATTTTCCAGCCTAGAGGATCAAACATGGGTATTCAAGAATGGCTTATGTGAGAAATGGAAGCCTTGCTGATCGCTATACGTATTAAGAAATGGCCAATGTGAGCAGCTAAAGCCTATGAGAAACTACCTATGAACCATAGTATTTGAGAATGGTAATGATGAATGCTTGGTTTTATGTTTCATATTTTTCTTGTTTTTTCTCTCTCCTCATTTCTTGAATGTGAAACAAATGCTTGGTTGTATGTTTCATATTTGTCTTGTTTTTCTCTCTCCTCATTTCTTGAATGTGAAATCTCCAAACACTGTTTCTTGTCTTGTTGTCATTTCTCATTTCGTTTCCCCTTTTTGGTTTCTAGTAACATAGATTTCAAGCCCTTCTAGCTTTGGTTGAATTTTTGCATTGCTCTCAACTACAAAAGAAGGTGATAGAAGGGATGGTTAAAAATCTTGGTACCCGAGATAGAGTTAAAGAGGAAGAAACATTGAGTCAGACACTGTAAGATTCCTCTCGGGGGGTAAAAGGATCACAACAACGCCACAGTAAGCCCCCGAGAGAGAACGAATATGCTACTGAATGCAGTGGTAACAATCAGAGTATGGTGCAGCGCCATATATTAAGGTCCACCAATGACATCATATTAGCAAAAATCTAAGCATGAAAATAGATTGAAACAAAAACAAAAGGGAAACCCTCACTAACTCGTCAGGCCCTTGCTTAATAATCGGGAAACATTTGGGTATGAAAAATCAGGGATCCCTTCTTCAAAGTCCCTGTTTGCTTTTATAGATCTCTTCATATTGATGGATGGCTTCGACCCTCCTCGAATGGCCATTGGATGAGTGCTGGGCAGTTGCATTCATTAAACTTCCTGGCAACTGTTTGAATTTTTTTTAATTTAAAACTTTTATACAGAACTTTGACTTTCACATTTTGTAATTTGGTGCATATGTTTTCCGCTCATGCCACATTTGTTTAAATAAACTACATATTTATTTTCTTTTGATTACGTTTCTCAACTATCACCGTGGATTTATCCTAGAAAGGTAATGAAAATCATATATGTTCCAGGGAATTGAACATATGTTTTTTCATCACTTGTATCGATATACTTTGACAGCACAGGCATGAAAACCCAAACCCATTGCTTCATTGTAATATGACCGATAGAGACTTTCCTAGCTATTGAGCACAACACATAGCCCATATCATTTGAAGATATACTGGTGTTATTCTTTCACCTTGAGATGGATATATATTTGTTTTATTACAGCAAGGAAACAACCGCTACATTACAATACATCAACTATACTCAAAGGCAAAAACTATTTTTCCTGTACAACCACACTAAGAGTAATAAGTATCTTCCCATGTGTCATCATAGCAATAGATTCCATTTTGCTAATTCATTGTGTTTCTCATTCTAGTGGCCGCCATTATTGTGCAAGTTTCTCTTGTCACTTTTTGCCTCCATGAAAGTTGATAAGAAAATGCTAAGACAATGCTAAATGTCAAATTTTAGCAGACATTCTAAAAACCTTTTTGATCCATTTTCTAACATGGTCCACAATCTTCTTTGATAGTACTATGATGTATCTCTTCCAAAACTTGATTGTCTTTCATAGCTGGACAACTAATTTGATTAATCGTCTCTTTAAATCTGTCTTGGACTCGATCGTTATTGGATGTTCTTCAAGATGGGCCAAGTGTTCACCCAAAACGTCCAAACATATCAATAACAACACATAGTGTAACATAAATATTCATCCTCATCCAATTATTAAATGCAGAAATATTCCTCTAAAAGCCTGGATTTCCCATACACTGGGGCTATTACTTATATAACCCCTGGTTTTAGTTTCTCTTGCATGTTTGGCGATTTAGTTGGAATATGTCAAAATATAGAGTTCCTTGATGTCTTCACTCCAACTTCTTGGATGCCATCTCAAAGAAAGGCTCAAAGGATATTCCAAATATTATCTTTAGAGGTGGCCATTTCGACCCGAAAGGTCAAGTATTCATGCCATCAGTTACACTCTTCTATGCATGTGTACATTACCAAGCAATTTATCATCAATAAATATTGTTGCAAGACAATAATGGTTCAAATAAATTTATGAGACATTCTGGATATCTAAAGAGATTTCCTTATAAAGCTCAAGTTTAGCAAAGCATCCAACATATGGATCATGAAACAGTGGATCCTCACACTAATATATTCACCATGGGACTGAGACAAAGATATACAAATTGTAAACTCCCTCATGTAGATGAGAAAGTGGTGTTGGAAACTCTCCACGTTAGAATTGACATTCTTACCATATTCAAATGGTGTCCTTCCTCAATGTAAACAATTCTTCAATAATATGGCCACTCTCCCACATGTGTCACTTCTCCCAATCCTCACACTTAATTGGCACACTGCACCTACACATTTCATTCGACAATGCGTATGTCTTGGGACTTTATATCCATTGTAGTGGGCCTTCATCCCTCTTCTATTACAAAGCAGACTTCTCAGGGTAGGGGAAATCACAACTCCCTGCCCTCCCTCATTTCAATGCAACACGAAAATCTTTTCTTGCTCTCTTTCCATTTCACGGTAGTTCTTCAATTAGAAATCTCAATTTCAAGCCCTTCCTTCCAGCTTTGGTTGAATATTTTCATTTCTATCAACTCCAAAATAAGGTGATAGAAAGGATGGGTAGAAGGCTTGGTACCCAAGCTAGAGTTAAAGAGGAAGAAACATTGAGTCAGACACTGGAAGATTCCTCTTGTGGGGTAAAAGGATCACAACAAGGCCACAGTAAGCCCCTGAGAGAGAAAGAAGATGCTACTGCATGTAGTGGTAACAATCAGAGTATGGTGCAACACTGTATATTAAGGTACCATTATCATCCCCTCAAGACTTCGATTGTTGAGGAGAGAGAAAATATTTTAAAAGTAGAATCTGGCAAATTTGAGGCTATAATTAGCAAAGTGGAAAGCTTGCACAATTTTGTTTAGAGACCTCGTGAGCAAGTTACAGATGCTGATACACTCTTTGATCTCACGTCCACACTCGCTATTGTTAACAAATCACAAAATAATGATGGTGATACTCCAGTTGATTTTATTAGTAGTGATATTCTAGGAAACTATAGTGACCAGGCATATGGAAGCAAGTCTTTGGAAGGAAATGACGATCAAACCCAAATATCATGGAGAAATATTGGGCTTTTAGCTGCTTCTATTTTCCAGCATGTGGTAGGAATTTGCATTATGCTTGGACCAATGGATAATGAACCCAAGCAAAGGAAAGCTATAGTACAGAGAAAACAGACTAAGCTGACAGAAAGCACTCGACCTGAAGTAGTGAAAGAGTCCCCGGAAGATGAAAAATCAGAAACAAACAAGAATATGGTAAGCATATTTAACATTTTGTGAAAACAGAAGCAAGCCAGATTAGAGAATTTGGTTCTAAATAGAATATCATTTTCCCAGACAATAGAAAACATCTTTGCATTATCATTTCTAGTAAAGGATGGTAGAGTTGAAATAAATGTCGATGAAAATGGAAAACATTTTGTTGTCCCCAAAAATGCTCCCAGAGCTACAGAAATGGCATCTGGAGAAGCTTCTTACAACCAATTTGTTTTTTGGTTTGATTTTAAAGACTGGAAGTTGATGATGGAAGCTGTTGAAAGTGGTGAGGAGTTGATGCCTCACAAAACCAATCCACTTATGATTCCTTGTTTTGAGAAGGCTGCAGAGACTCCTATCAGAGAGATTTCAAGAAACAGGGGCAGAGTGGTACCTGCAACTCTTGAGGTGTAGGAGGATGAATGTGGAAGTGATGATGGTGGTGGAGGTCTTCAAAGACCAACACCAAAGAAGCAAAATAAGTGTCTCCTATGACTTTTGCTGCTTTTTTAGGTGTTTTTTTTTTAAACTATCTCTGTTTCTATCAGTGCACTGTAATTCATACAGGAAGCTAATATTTAATTTAAGCAATTTGGTATATAAACAATGCTATCTTGTTCTCATAATTAGTTATAATTAAGTTTACTGGCAATGCAAACCCTAGTCATGTAGTACACCCATTTAGGCATGGTTCCAAGGCTTGGGCAGAAGACTGACATCACATAAAAGGAAATTGTTAATGTAAGATGTCAAGTTTGACCTGTTAAACCATGATTAGTCCTCTTGCGATAGTATGTTGTAATTCTATGTTTGAAAAGTATTTTGAGATACCACACAAGAACAATGTTTCCAATTGTGTAGTTAGTTTAGTTTGAGAATACATAGAGATGAAAGTAGGGTAAGGCCAGGTGAAAATAGATGTAAATACAAAGGTTCAAAAAACTAGCTAGCAGCCCTTACCATACCCAAACCCTTTTATTGGCAGTACAGGGATAGAGATATACACACAGAGGCATGTGGAGAATAATTAGGGATATGCATGCTCTGGATTGACTTATTTCTTGAGCATAGCTCAAGCAGGTGAAACTAGTAGATGGCAAGAGATTGGGAATATATATATCTATTAAGTATGTGTATATGAAATTCATTATGTCCCCTTTTGATTTTCAAGGTGGGAGGAATGCAATGGAGAAAGGGAGATCATATTTGTCCTCTATATCCCACCTATCAAGACACTAGGATAAGTCTCAATAATAAGAGCTAGGTTCACTCATAAGTATATGATTGTAAAAGGCCATCATGAACTTTATTAAGCTAAGTCACCCTTTAGTTGAGTTTCATCCTTTAGTTGAAGCTTCAAGAAAGATACTCGGCCTCTTCTCAACCCTTCACTCTTCCTGGAATAACTACAGAACAACCCTATTTAACCCATGTTGAATGCCTCTTCTTGCTGTGATCTTAAACTTCAAACTGCGACCCTTATCCCTACAAGAGCACCCAAGAACAACACGCAAAACAACTTCTCTTTCACACGTTGTACCTCCAACAAAACATAAGACTTCCACATTGCTTCTAGGGCTTCTTTCTGGTTGTCTTATGGATCCTTCTTGTAGTAGCTAGGGCCTCCCTTTGACTGCGTCTAGGGCCTCTCTGAGTGTTGCTTTAGACCTTCCTTGACTGCATCTATACGCTTCTTCTTGATGGCTGATAAGGGCCTCCCTATTGCTACGGATTAAGGCCTCCTCTGCTGTGGATAAGAGCCTTCGCTTTGCTGCATATCTGGCCTCTCTTGACTGCGTCTTTATGCCTCTTGTGACTGTATATTAGGCCTCTCTCTAGACTGTGTCTTAGGCCTCTCTCTTGTTGTGGCTAAGCCTCCTTTTGACTGTGGTTAGGGTTGCCTTTTACTGCAGCTAGGGGTTCCTTTTTTACTATGGCTAGAGCTTCTTCAAGACCGTGTCTAGGTCTCCCTTCATGACTACAGCTAGGGCTCCTTTTTGACCGCAACTAGGGCTCACACTATTGTAGCATGCTAGCCTTGCACTGCCTAGGGACTCCTGCACTGTAGCACTCTCTGCTGCTTCATTCGCATCCGTCTCTACCCACATCCGCCAGTCCTACTACTCTCTCTTCAAGGCTCCCATAGAAAGGTATAATCCAAGAGGTTGGGTACCTCAAGTATCTGCCCCTCATTGCTTGTAGTCCTCCTGACTATAGCTCAATGTCTCCCCACCTCTTCTCTAGATGTACATGAGCACTCCCTGTAGTCCCTAGCATGCCCTGGGACACTACGACATGAGAAATAGTGCATTAACTATGCTAAAAGGTCACTTTCTTGTTAATTTGACCACGAATATATATCTTCTACAAAGCAATATTTCTTAGCTTTGTTTACGTTAGTGGTTTGATAAGAACATTTCTATAGTTTTTTCACTGAACTTTTTAAAGTTTTTACATTTATTCTTTTTGACAAAAAAGGGCTAACATTTTAGTCATCTAAGCTTGGAAAAGTTTCATGAATTTACATTGAACAATGTAAGAATCTGGTCTTCTCCAGAAACAATCAAACCAACTCTTTCATTTTGCAAATTACCTACTAGTTCTGGACATATTCTTTGAAATTTCTATGCTGAAAGTGTTGGATTTAGGTAAGTGATACAGAATGCACACCTACAGTTCTATTGTTCACCTATTAGACCATTGAAAATTATAGGCAAAATTGGAAGGGTTGGACATACTCTTATTGGCCTGCAATACATATATTCATAACACATGCCTACAATACTATTGTTCACCTATTCTTCTAGTGCATATTGTAGGCAAACTGTTAATGTTGGACTTCGTTGTCTCAAGTTCACACACCAAAGCTAAAGATGCAACGTATTGTGTGCATCCTTAGACATGTTTGACATTGCAAGCTAACTGTTTAAATAAATGCATGTATAAAACTTCTATATTAGCAAAATAACCATCAATATTTTTTTCTAGCATTTTGGGTTGAATTCACAACAATATGCTAAAAAGTGTCATTTCAATGTCTGGAAATTAGGATATATAAAAGTGAGATATATACTCTACATCTTTGGGTTATCTTCTTTTCAAATCTGAGTTTTTTTAGGCTACATCTTAATTGTTTGAACTTTGAACTTCGAATAAATTCTTGAATGGACTTCATAAATACTCGAATGAATGGACTTCATAAGGCAGTGGTACCATAAATTGTGTTATTTCAAAGATTTGACTTCCATATTTCCACAAAATACAATGTCCTCAATAAATACTTGTATGTATAGATACTTATGTGTAGGATTATATATGTGTTGGAGTAGTTCCTTTATGTTTTACTATAATCCTGATGCTGACAAGCTTTAATTGACTTTTTCATCAATTGTTCATAGAATATGCAAAAGATTTCATTGTCAAAATGTGGAAAAAATTACATTTCTCCTGATTTATTTTTTTATTTTTCATGACAAGATAATCATGTTGCAGGAATGAGGTATCCTACAGTCTGTTTCAATTTGTGGATATTTTTTTTCCTCCCATTTTTTTACAAGGATGTAGATTTGATTTTCATGTTGATGGTTTTTGCATGTATCTTATCTAGCCCCAAATGCTGGTAATGGAGCGGATCATGATAAGTAGTCGTGGAAACAGACTATCAAAGGTTAATGTTACAATACCACTTCCACCTGGTATCAAAAAAAGTTTAATGGTAAGTGACATAAAGAAGAGTTATTTAACGACAGGGTTGAAAGGGAAACCTCATGTCTTAGTTCTAAGTCATTTATTTGCGTTTCTTAGCTCTAAGTCATTTGTTTTTTAGCTTTACCAGATCAATTATTTCACTAATCCAATATGCATGGATTGTATTTCTCACCCAATGTTAGTTACTTGACATGGTTGATATAACATTCAATTCTAGGCCACTTTTATTTTAAGTTAGATATTTTATTGATTAAAAGGATGTTCATATTTTGATTGGTTTACTTGGAGCTTGATTTAAAAAAAATTCTAAATTCCACGTGGATGTTATTTTTTCAGGGTGAGCTCTTTGCACCAATAAGGTCAGATGAGTCCTAGAACATAGGTATACAACAAGAACATCTTTGGCCTTTGTTGTGTATCTATTATTCTTTATATCACTGATGGATGGTAATTGATTATGTAAAATAGATGATGGGAAAGTCCTGCCAATTCTCTTGACAAAACAAAATAAAATGGAGTGGTAGAATTGTGTTTTAAAGGGTGAGCCAGAAATTAGTACTTGAAAGGTAGAACTTGAGAATGGCAAGCTATCTGATCTAGATCTAGAGACACAACAGACCGTGGAAAAAAAATGATGGTATTGACGAGTCTTCCCAGAAAATAAACTCTAATTGTTATACCACTGCCTAAATTTTAGTTATCTGCAATGGAAATAGTGACTCTAGCTTTATATGTATGAATAATGACTTTGGCCATTGTCCTATTCATTTCCTATGAATGATTTTGATTTTCAAACTCCAACTAGTTTGTTGTTAAATTAAGTAAAGCTTTGATGACAAACTTATAGTTTTCAAATCTCTTTTCTAAATCTATTTTCTTGAGAAAATTTGTCTTTTTACTTTAGGTATTGTAGATTGCTACTGTGTGACATATGCTATGATATAATTTCTTGGATAAATAGACAGAAGTGTTGTACAACATAGTCTTTTTTAAATCTAAAGAAACAGTATTTCCAAATACAAAGTTTATTAATTAAGAACATCTTTTAGACTTCTTTGCTAAGTTATGATTATATTTCGGTAGGGGATTTTGTGTACACTGATATTGTGTTGTCTCTTTGGTTTTTGTCAAGTAACAATGGTTAATAAGGAATGTGTTCTTGAGTAGCAGGCACACATCTTATTCTACTATCAACAGGAAACTCCATGGTTTTCAGGCATGGCAACAAAAACACAGATGTTAGTGGGATATCCAAAGTCTGTGTTGGATGAATTTAATACTAGTGATGATTTTGATTCCTTGTCAGATAAAGAATGTCATGAGTCAAATTCAAATAAACAGAAGCAACTCAAGAATGAAGGTGAAGCTATTTCTTTCTGTCCAAGTCAATTTCTTTTATTTGTTGGTTGCTGTCATGTTTTTATTGTGGACTTGTGAAATTCCAAATTGCATGTTGGTTTATGCAAAGGGGATATATATATATATATATATATATATATATATATATATATATATATATATATATCTATATATATATATATATATATATATATATATATATATATATATATATATATATATATAATTTTATTTTTTTATCATATGTCGTTCATGGTTTCTGGAGATCCGTGTTACATTTGCACAGAAGTTTAGATATCATTCAGATATCTAAACACCAAACAACAACAACATTGAGATTTTTCTTTCACTCAACCTATAACATATTGCATCTGTCTTCATCAATGTTCTTCTTCCATATGTTATCAACTTATGACATTTCCTTTGTAATATTTGGTGCATTTTCTAGTTATAGGTCATTTATAGATTATAAATGTCTTCAGACTTTCACTTCTAATTAAGTATTCAACTGAACATATTGATTCTCTTATACATAATTATTTTTCCCTCCATCCACTTTTCATAACTTCCATAACCATTAGTAAGGAACCTGCAGCTATGATGTTGCTTTTCTTGTTTAGTAAAATATTGTCGAGACTTTAGTTTATTGAAAGTTGTAGAATTTACAATTTATGGAGTTTCAAGGTCTAATTTTAAAAATCTAATTCTTTAAAGGGTGTTAGCTCAATAGAAGAGCACCTTCTTTACAAGCAGGAGGTTGGTGGTTCGATTCCATCGTGCCCTGACATGATCCATATGGAATGAGCTTTTGAACGTCACCAATGAGCTTTGGTGACATTTTTCAACTATCACCAAAATATGAAATGGTGACAGTCAACGAACACTAACATATATATGCATCAATAGTGATGAACCTCAAAGATCCGTAACCATAAATTGTTGTTGTTGATATGAAATGGTGACGGTCGATGTCCGTCATTATAGTCATTATTCGTGATTGACTTTGAATGTCACCACGACACTTATACTTATGGAAATGTGGCTTTTGGTGAGGGTCAATGAACGTCACCATATATATGCACAAATAGTGACGACCATGAAAGATCCATCACAATAAATCATTGTTGTTCATATGAAATGGTGACAGTCACTATCCATCATTATAATCAATATTCGCGACAGACCTTTAATGTCACCATAACACCTATACTTTTGGTGACGTTTAGTTTTTTGTGACGGAGACTATGGTCCATCACCATTGCTCATATGAAATGGTGATGGTCGCTATCTGTCATTATAAATCATTATTGATGACGGACTTTGAATGTCACTACAACAACTATACTTTTGGTGATGCCACCTTTGGTAATATTCAGTTTTTTGTGATGGAGGCTATGGTCCGTCACCATTGCTCGTATGAAATGGTGACGGTCACTATCCATCATTATAAATCATTATTGGTGATGGACTTTGAATGTCACTACAACACCTATACTTTTGACGACGCCACTCTTGGTCACATTCAGTTTTTGGTGACGAAGGCTCTTTTGACCGTCACCGATGAGCTTATGGTGACATTTTTCGCCCCTCACCAATGTCCTTTTTTCTTGTAATGCACAAAATCTCCTCTCTTTTTCACGCTCATAATACACATCTACATAGCCGCAATACAATTCCCTCATATATAGTGAGGGGTTTCCTCCTAGGGAAAAAAAAACTAAATTAAACATAACTTCTACTATCAGATTTCCACCTAATGAATGGCCTAGATTGACTATGAATTTACAACAATTTACAAGGCAATTTTACATATATTTTTAGCTCCAGGGATGCTGCCCCCAATCCCCCACCAAGGGGGGGCTCCTAAAGATTACTGCCCCACCCTGGACCCCCCTTGCGGTGCAAATAACGAGCAGCGTTGCCACCACATTACGAATTGGGGTCCAATGCAGTGATACTTTTGAATAAAGAAGATAATCAGGCTCCACACCCAATAATCTCCCACTTGGAGACTAATTATAAAAACTCCACCACTGCTTCATTTGCTAGACAGTGACTCCACTTTGAACCTGGTTGTTTCTCATCTTCATCATCATACTTGAAGACCAATTGAAACCGAGTAGAATAGGTAACATATCTGTAGGATTCTGGCTGGTGTGTATTTTTTCCAGCTTCAACTGTCCATCTTCCAACATTGACTATATGAAATGGTACTTGAGTTGTATATGTTTAGTCTTGGAATGAAGTGCTGAGTTCTTTGCAAGATGTATGACACTCTGGCTATCACTGTATAACCTACCCAACTCCTGCTTCTTACCCAATTCATCCAGAAACCTTTGTAACCAAATCATTTCTTCACTAGCCTCTGTAGCAGCAACATACTCTGCTTCCATTGTTGAGAGTGCAACGACATTTTGCAGTTTTGAAACCCAACTGGCAGCTGTTCCACATATAGCAAACACATAACCTATGGTGCTCCTCTTGTTATCTCTATCACCCGCCATATTTGCATCAACATATCCCTATAGAGCAATGTGTTAACCACCAAAGCATAATGCTTGATTTGTGGTACCTCTCAAATACCTGAGAATCCACTTCACCACTATCCAATGTTATTTTCCTGGATTGTTCATGTACCTACTTACAACTCCCACTGCATGTGCAATATTAGGCCTTGTGCAGACCATTGCATACATTAAGCTTCCAACTGCTGATGCATATGGAACTTTAGGCATATAAGCCATTTTTTCCTGAGTCTTGGGACAAACCTCCTTACTTATTTTGAAATGGCTAGCCAAAGGTATACTAGCTGGTTTTGTGTTCTGCATATTAAATCTTTTTATCACCTCTTGTATGTAATCACTCTTAGACAACATTAATTTTTTATTTTTCAAGTCTCTAGTTATTCTAATACCAAGGATTTATTTTGCAGCACCCAAATCCCTCATTGCAAATGAGTTTTCCAATTTTCTTTTTAGAACATTTATTTCATGCATGTTAGAACCTGCAACAAGCATGTCATCTACATACAATAATAATATAATATATCTTCCATCATTTTTCCTTTTGAGATAAACACAATGATCAAAGTGACATCTAGGATAAACTTGTTCAAACATAAACCTGTCAAATTTTAGATACCACTACCTTGGAGCCTGTTTTAAGCCATACAAGCTCTTCTTCAACCTGAACACTAGTTTCTCCTTCCCTTTTACCTCCTATCCTTGTGCCTGTTGCATATATATCTCTTCCTCCAAATCCCCATGGAGAAAAGTTGTATTTACATATAGCTACTCAAGATGTAAATATTCCGCTGCTACTAGACTTAAAATAGTTCCGATTGAAGTCATTTTAACAACAGGATAAAATATCTCATCAAAGTCTATACCCTTTTTCTATGCAAACCCCTTCACCACAAGTCTAGATTTATACCTTTTTCTACCTCCATATTCCTCCTTCAACCTGTAAACCCATTTGTTCTGCAATTTTGTTTTACCCATAGACAACTTGACTAAGTCCCAAGTTTGGTTATGTACTAAGGAGTCCATCTCTTCTTTCATTGCTTACTCCCACTTCTTCCTGGTTTCTACCTGCACTGCTTCCTCATAACATTATAGTTTACCAGAATCAGTCAACAATAAAATATAATGAAGGAGAATATCGTTCAGGGGGTCTACTTATCCTGGTAGATCTTCTAACACCACTTTCAAGTTTTTGAGGTGCTTGTTGTTGTTGTGGTTGTTGTTGTTGTTCTGACTGTTGATTATGATTTTCATTCACCTTCACTTTTTTTGTGATCTCATCAAGTAATGTGTATTCTCTGTTTTATTTTTCTTGCTTCTTTTCCTGCATCTGATCCTTATACAAAACCTTTTCATTGATATGACATCTCTGCTCCTAATGATTTTGTGTTTTTCATAATCATAAAAGCGATAAGAAAAATCATTAACATCATATCCAATAAAGGTACATGTATTTGATTTTCCTCAAGATTTCTTCTATATTCTTTATTAATGTGGACAAAGGTTTCACAACCAAAAGTCTCTAAAAATGAGTAGTTTACCTTTTTACCCATCCATGCCTCCTCTGGAATACCACCATCCAAGGAACTTGAAGGCCCTCTGTTTATTAAATAAAAAAAGTATCTACAACATCTACCCAAAATTTTAAAGGCAATCCTGCATGAAATCTCATGCACCTTGCACGCTCCATGATTGTCCTATTCATCCTTTTTGACACACCAATTTCTTGTGGTGTTCTCGGAACTGTCTTCTTTGTTGGTTGTGTTATATTCTTTCCACGTAGTTAACAGGGGGTTTGAGGTGTACCCGTAACCCCACTTTATGGGCTCCAGGGCAGCGCCTTGGAAAATTTTGGCTTTGGACCCTATGTTAGGTTGGGCGGACCCACCTATGGTTTTGTGCATGATTTTCGCACATGTTTTTGGACGCGATGGTTTTCGGTCGATGGTTTTGGATGCGATGGCTTTCGGTCAATGGTATTGGATGCTTTGGCATGTATAAATATGTATTGTAACATTGAAAGGAACATAATGAAAAATCAAGCTGGTACTCTCGGTTTTGGGATCTAGGGGAAAGTCTCTGTGTATATGTGTTTTATGTGTTATGCTCTCGCATTGTTTATTTTATGTGTTTTAGAATTCGTATGCAGGTAATTTATGTACGGGGTTAAAACCTACATTCTCTCTGTGAATTCCATTATCTTAATAGTACCTATCAAAATTTTTGCTGGAATATTCACCTCCATTGTCTGATCTGAGACACTTCAACCTTTTTCCTGTCTCATTTTCAACCAAAGCTTTCCATTTCTTAAAAGTACCAAATACATCAGATTTATTTCAAATACAATAAATCCAGTTTTTTTTGGTTGCATCATCAATAAAAGTAACATAATAATGAGAGCCACTAAGATATGATATCTGAGCAGGTCCCCATACATCTGTATGCACAAGCTCTAATTTTTCGCTTTTCTTTTCTTTCCCAATTGTGAGGAATCTGAATCTCTTATGTTTTCCATAAACACAATTCTCACAAAATTCCAAATCAACATGCTTCAAACTTGACAACAAATTTCTTGAGTGAAGAATCTGCATCCCTTTCTCACTCATGTGCCCAAGCCTATGATGCCACAATATCATATTTTCTCCTATAGAGGTTAAAGGATTAACAGAAATAGAAATACCATTGCATAGATACAATGTACCAACCTTTTCTCCTTTTGCTATTACCAGAGCTCCTTTAGTGACCTTCCAGGTTCTATCTGTAAAAGTAGTTACACAACCTTCACCTCCCAATTGCCTTGTTGAAATTAGATTTTTCTTTAGATCTGGAACATGCCTTACCTCCTTCAACAATGATTTATTCCCATTTTCTCTTTTTGTGAAAATTGTACCCATTCCAATGTTTTTACAGGTTTTATCATTACCCAATTGAACCTGTCCAAAATCTCCTTGAACATAATCATGAAAATGTTTCCTATTAGGTGTGGCATGGAATGAGGCCCTTGAATCTACCACATAGGCATCAATAATATTTTTTAATGAAAGAATAAAATCATATTGCAACACATCACCTGTCACATTCACTTCATGGTTGTTTTCTTGTTGCGTGTCTCCTTCTTTTCCCTTTCCAGACTTGCAGTCTTTCTTCATGTGTCATTTCTTCCCGCATTTTCAATACACTATCCCCGATCTGGACTTGAATCTACCTTTCCTTGACTTACTGCGGTATCCTAGGCTCCTTCCTCTTTCCATTTTTCTTTCCTTAGTCTCTGCAGTCAAATCATTACATGATGTCTCATGGGAGCTTTTACGTCGCATTTCCTCACTAAGGATTGCACCAACAACATCATCAAACTTTAAAGCACTAGATCCAGAGACAGAGCCACTAATGGCCATAACTAAACCATTCTAACTTTCTAGAAATGAGAATATAAATAACAGAGCCTTAACATCATCATCAAAAGTTACCCCTAGAAAACTTCACTAGCTGGTAACTATATTAAATTCATTTAATTGATCAGCAACAGATCCACCTTCTGACATCATATTAAATACATGCTTCATAAGAAATACCTTATTTGAGGCTCAGGGTTTTTCATATAGTTTGGCCAATGCCGACATTAACCCCTCTTTTGTTGTTTCCTTTGAAATATTAAAGGCTACTGACACCGCTAGGCACAACTGTATTGTTCCAAGTTCCTTTATGTCGAGAATATCCCATTCTATGTCTGTCATACTCGTTGACTTGCTTTCCTTTCTGCTCAATGGTAGGTACAAATATTTATGATACAATTACTCTTCCATATACATCTTCTACAACTGGTAGTTTTGGCCATTAAATTTTTTGACCCTAAACCTACCATCTTCTACCATTGCTCCCACTCAAACCAGGAACCCTTCTCTCCTGCGAGTTTATTAGCCAAATAGACCCTCGGCTCTGATACCAATTGTTAGAAAAATATATATTACAGATCAATGGAACACATAAAATATATTGCATAAATATAAACAAAGAAAATGCATAAAACAAGAGAGACACAGATATATGTGGTTCATCCAATTTGGGCTACGTCCACAGAGAAAAAGCCAGTCCTTCCTTTTATATTATCTAGCAAAATGAAGAGATACAACCTACAACAGATTCATTGTAATTCCCTCTTATCTCTCACACAATCTCCTCTCTCTTTCACACTTAGAATACACATCTACATAGCCGCAATACAAGTCCCTCATATATAGTGAGGGGTTTTCTTCTAGGGAAAAAAATCCTAAATTAAACATAACTTCTACCGTCAGATTTCCGCCTAGTGAATGGCCTAGATTGACTACGAAATTACAACATTTTCCAAGGCAATTTTACATCTATTTTTAACTTCGGGGGTGTTGTCCCCGATCCCCCACTAGGGGTCGGCTCCTAAATATTGCCGGCCCCCCTAGACCCCCCTTGTAGTGCAAATAACAGGCGGCGTTGCCACCCCATTACGAACTGGGGTCCAATGTGGACCTTTGAATAAAGAAGATAATCAGGCTCCACACCAAACAGAAAGAACCATCCTCTTAAGAACTTGTTCATTTTTTAATGAGGTTGACACAATAAAAGAACCATCCTCACAGTCACTGATTTCATTTTTTAACGAGGTTGAAAAAGTAAAAGAACTATCCTCATAAGAAATTGTTTCATTTTTAACGAGATTGACATAGTAAAAGAACTATCCTCATAACAGCTTGTTTAATTTTTTTTTTAAATGAGATTGACACAAGACAAGGAGTTATTCTCAGGGGTTGTTTCATGTTTATGTGAACTTGAAACAAAAATAACTATGCTCATAAGAACCTGTTTCATTTTTTAACAAGGTTGACACATTAAAAGAATTATGCTCTCACTTGTCCTAGATCATGGCTTCCATTTGGAAGAAACAAATGCCAAGGGATAGTTCCTGACCACGACTTCCAAGAGATATTCATCAAAGGGAAGAATAGCTCTCTAAAAAGAGTACATGTGAAGAGAATCAAAAGGGGTAAGAAAGTTGCTTTCAAACTCCCCCGTAGGGTTCCCTATGTCGATTACTGGATCTAAGTCAAAAGAAGTCAAGAAAATAGTAATAGGCTTGCTTACATCAGTAAATGAAAACATGGGACTGGTTTCCACATAATCAACCTGTGGTGGGGTGGGTACCACTTGCATATATGGAACATTCAGGGATGTCGGATGACTGGTAGTCAAATCAATATAAATGAATGAAAATTGGTCAATAGTCATGCTTCCATTGTGAGGGAAAGATATCACACAAAAGGTGTCAATACGACAGCTTTCATGGCATAGACATAGTCTTAGCCAAGGATAAAATTAAAATCCAAGGGGCCTTGGACTACCATAAAAACAATATAGACAATTTCACCTTCCAAAGTAATATGTAACTTAGGAATAATCCCTAAAGGTTCATCGATGGTTCTGTTAAAAGCCAAAAGATTCTATGTAATAGGCACAAGCTGAGGGGAACCCAAATCTTGCTAAGTGGATGAGGATAAAATACTAACATAAGCACCTTCATCTACATTTGTGCAATGCGCATGCTTATCACACACTTTCACAATGATTTGGAAAGGTGTAGAAGAAGGAAGATGAGGTGTTGTTAGTCTACTACAATAAAAGGAAATAGCCTCATTACATGGAGGAGGATCAATGGGAATACATGAAATGCACCCATCTGTAGAAGAATTTGAAGTAACAAGAAGAACCTTAGTGGTATTAATTTCACTCTCTAAAGGCAGAGTGGAATAGACCGAAGATGGAGTCAATTCGATCACTTGATCAACCAATGGCTCATAAACCAGAGTGATATGTGTTTTAATCTCCAATTGAAGAGTGGGATTCACTGTACTTGGAATTACACCAATCACTTCATCAATTAACGATGGGTTGGGAGAAATTTTAAGATAACGAGTTGGAAGTTTTTGTTGTGAAATAGTAAGTTTTTCCAACAATTTTGAGGCTTCTTCCATATGATGGAAAATGTGACTATGATGAATCCCTTTGCATAACCTAAAAGAAAACCTAACTTTACCCTTTTTCTAAGGAACCTCAAAATCAATGGTCGATGAATCAATAGTAAGTTGATAAGAATTTTCTTACCATTCTTCCAAGACCTTAGTAATACTAGGGAAATTAATAAGGAATTAGTCACCCTTACAAAGCTTGTAAGGATATTTGGGCTTGCAATGCATATTGGAAGTTTCCTCAACATTACCAATACCTACATCCATTTTTGGTTTGTTGACATATTTCTTATCTTGGTTCTTCTTCTTCTTAGTCACATGGTTACTAGCATCAAGGCTTTTACCAAGCGAAGAAGAAGAAAGAGAGGAGGACATGTTGGGCGAAGAAGGTAAAGGGTCAACATGAGTTTGGTGATGTTGAGGTGGTGAAATCAGTTAAGGTGAGAAACTTGGTTTAGGTGAAATAGTTTTGGTATTTGGGATTAAAGAACTTGAAAACAACCACACCAGTGAACCTATTATGAATCTAGGAAGTGACAACGTAGCCATATAAGGAGGACCGACATTTGCAAAGTTTAGAAGAGGAATAGGATTCTCATTAAAAGGGGTTTCTTTATCGGTAACTTTTGGCATTGTTGCCATTGGATTCAATGTTGGGCTTTACTTTCTAAGGTAAGTTAAGCTTTAATACCTTTTTTTCAACCTGAGTAGGTACACTTAGAGGCACTTATCTAATGTATATAGATCTAGAAATATCTAGTGTACTAATGATAGCCTAGTGAAGTGAAATTAACAATGCTCTCTTACAAGAGGTGTCTCCTTGTATTTTTCAAACACTTAAGCATTGATTTAGATGAAAACAAATCTGATTGAAATTTGATTTCCTAGTTAACAAAACAAAGTATTAATTACTTTTTGAAGATTCTACCATTCCCTTACAAGAACTTTACTCTATAGAATCCCTTCCAATCCTAACTCATAACAATTCAAAACAAATGCTAAATCTCAACTAGTCAAAGCAATGAATGAGATAAGTAACTTTGGAAATAAATAATAGTTGATCCTCTTACAAGGTTCATTCATCTAACTATAGATTGAATTCTACAATTACAAATCTTAATCAATGGAAATTGAACTATGAACTAACTCTAAAATTGAAATCATAAAATAGCAAACACTTTTGTCAATTTCAAGATGAATATTGGTTGAGACTTCTTACAAAGATATTTCACAACAAATACAAATCTCTTCAATTAAAATTTTTTCAATTGCATGAACTTGTAACACATGAATTAAATAACAAATTCTAAATATCAAATCTTTCTATGCAATTTATAAAGAAAACTTTGAGTGTACCAGCTCCATAGTGGGGGCCCTTCCATACTTTGCAAGCACACTGTAGGCTAACTTAAATGAAGAAAATTATTGGATCTGAAAGCATAAGATGAACTCAATACTATAGCTCTATATTTAAGTCTGAGAGTCAAAAGTACAACAACTATGTTTCCAAGTATTTCATATATGCAAACTAACTAATAACATAGTTCTCCCTTTGAGTTATTTATCATAAATCTCCATAACAAAAAGAAGCTATTCATACTCCTTATTATCCTAATAATATCCTATCAATTACATCAAAGGAGGTCGAATTGGATCAGATCCTCCATTTAGGCAAAAATATCAAAAATAGAAAATTTTGTTCATAAAATCTAGAATTTCTCCTAAAGTAGCTGGGTTTGACCAGAATTAACCGTCCACCTATATTCTTCAAATCCTGAAGTGGATAGGTAATCCACCATATTTGTAAATTTAGGTTCATGCCCATAATCTTCGAATTTTCCATCCTGTTATGCAACATGTCAAACCATGGAGTGATTACAGGAAGTTACAACATCTTGTAATTTTCTAGAAATTTCAATTTTAACACAACAACTTCAAAAATTAATTTCAAGATAAAAATAATGACAATGAAATTATACCATTCATTTTCTAAAGGTTATGGAGGAAATATAAAGGTTAAATGGTAAGAAATGATGAGCAAAAGAGGATTTTTAAGTGAAATGGTTAGTCATAAATTGATACCAACATTCCCCCAAACTCAAGATTTTGCATGCCGTCATGCAAATAGATTCTAACCTATTAAATGCCTCTTTCTGCTTCTACTTTTGCCTCAGTTGTCTGGAGTAGAGCATTGATGTTCATTTGGGCCTTGTACTCTGTCTTCAAAATTTGGTATTTAGTTTTGATTGCCTTCTTCTGCTTGTACAGTTTAGAGGCCCTCTTACCCATCTGAACCTTGTAGGGTTGGAGTTTCCTGACCTTCTTATTCAAATTTTCATTTTCATCTTGGAATTTCTTGCTCTAAGTTCTAAGAGTTTCATTTTCTCTCTTCACCACCCTTTCCAAAACTTCAGACTCCATAAGTTGTTGCTGCAATTTCTCAACTTTCCTTTCCAACTTCCTTTTCTTCTTACCTGAATGTTTTTGTTCTTGTGGCTCCTTCTCTTTATATCCTGTTTCTAATCCTTGTATATAATCATACTGAGGCTGTTGTAAAATATCATATTCTTCCACTGTTTTCCCTCTTTTCCCAAATTTTGTCTTTCTGGACTTCCTTCTGTAGGTGGTAAAATTTTTATCCTGCTCAGGTTTCTCAGTTTCCTCTCCTACAATTTTTCTTGTCTTTATACTGCTACTGGATGGAGCAGAGACACTAGGTCTGTGCTCTAAAAATTCTTCTTCTATGTCATCCACATTAATCAATAACTCTGGATGTTGCTGCCATTCTTATGGATTTTGCTGCCCTTCCTGCTCTTCATTTGCTATAAATTCATTAGTCACCAAATTTTTTTCCCATGACACATCTATCTTTTTCAATTCAAACTCAATTAAGATTTTCACCAAACCAAATGATATAGGCTCCTATCCTTGTTTATTCTTTATTTTTGTATAGTTTTAGACATCTTAGTTAAGCTTTGCAAAAGAAAATAAGGCAAGCTTATAACACAGTCTCCCCTTAGATGCATTAGTAGTTTGATATGATAAAGGAACATTATACTGTATCTGCCCTCACATGTTATGAATTTCTGAATCACATAGACTATTTCATCCCATGGATGAATGATCCAACTCCTAGGAATCCCTGATTTCCAATTAACTGTTTATACCCTTGTTCTAGATACAAAATGTGTCCAGGTTTTCTCATTAAATTGCTTTGTTTTGAAATACTTCTCTCCCTCTGGACTTATGCCTATAGCCTGAGCAATTGTATCCTCTGAGACCCTAAAAGATAGGTTCCCTACAGTGGCTCTTGTTGGAAATAATACTGAGAGGGGGGGGGGAGGTGAATCAGTATTATCAGATCAATAAAACTTTTTCAATGCTCAGAAACATATACGCTACTTCAGTTAAGTGAACCAGCGTGTACACGCTACTGTGTCTAAAGAAAACAACGTATAACCAAAAAACTTATAATTCAGTTAGTTTATCTTCAGTTAAGTGCATCAGGTCATTATTCACCATATTAAGAGTAAACAGATGCAGTATAACAGAACAGATCATCACACAAAAACCACACACATGAACACCATGATATAAGGTGGAAACGCAATGTGGGTGAAAACCACCTGCTGCAAGTCGTCTCTATCTTTCTTTAATATGAAACTTCAGTTTACAATCTTTTGTACTGGTGCAGCCTTATACCAGTACGCAGGCTACAACCTGCTGAAGGCTTCAACCTTCTCTCGTTCTCCAAACTTTCTTGGAAGGGAGCTCCAACCCCCTTTGCTCTTGTACTAGCTAAGATACTAGTACGTAGGTGCTGGCCTACAATCTTCTTTCCTTCAGGTACCACCTTTCATACATTTTCAGACTGGATATTCCTGAAGCACAACATTACAATCTGAAGACCACAATTTATTCAACTTTCATAGCAGATTACAAAACAACCAATACTCGCATCAACAATCTTTGAATCACTAAACCACTGAAAACCTGTCAAACCTAGTCACCAGAACACAATGCAGACTACAGAACTCTGCAATAACAGTCAGACCCAGCCGCAACCCAAAAATCAAGCTCCAAAAGATACACGCTACTTTAATGAAGGAAACCCGCGTATACACGCGATTTTACTGAAGACAACCTGCGTACAGATCTAAAAATAATTTTTCATAACTTGCAGCTGTACCAGATATCAGTTATACCCAGAACATAACATTGCGTCAGTATGCAGATCTAGAAATACACATAATCAACCATATAAAGATAGTTCATTTCAAACCATTTGATCCCGATCTCTCCTTAGATCTTGTTCTCCATCAACCGATGAGATCTCTCCTTAGCACAGATCAAGCAATACATCATCAACCAATAACCTGCATACTGGATCTAATACTTCATCAGATATTCAAGCCTTTTCAGATGCACTTGCCTAATGATTTCCTTCTCCTTATATAGCCTTAGGCCTTGTTCAATACCAAGGGCCAAAACCATAGAAATCCAATACCATCATCTTCAAAACTAGGGATCAACACGTCCGTCGAGACACCAAGGTCCAAAACCATAGGCACAACTTCCAAGGAATAACCGCCGTGGACCAAAGATAAGTTTTCCACATACACGCGCTTTTACTGAAGCCAACCAACGTGTACACGCGACTTGGTATATAGCGAACCTGCGTATACGCGACTTGGTATATAGTGAACTAGCATGTATACGCGACTTGGGCTTAATGAACCTGCGTGTATGAACTTCCTCTTCTTCTTATAGTCTGATCATCAATCCCTTGCTGCTGTCCTTCTACACTATGATTTCTCATCAGTGTGGTTTGCCATCAAGGACAACACTTGTCTCATAATGCCAACAATCTCCCCCTTTGGACTTGATGGCAACAACACCAAATTAAATCACTCTCCCCCTTTGTCATCAAGGGCAAAGGGCTGTGCTCCCCCTGAGTACATGCTGATATCTTTGCTTGGCTGTGCTGAAACATGCTCCCTCTGACTGTAGGCAAGACCTGCAAAAGATGTTCTTCAAAAGAACCAAGACTTGTACATCATAAAGGACCTTCCTATCACCAAAAGACTCAATACATACATCCATACTCCCAACCAAGAGGGGATACATCAGAAACAACCAATTATATTACATCATTCATCCCAGGCATAGTGGGGAAACTAACATAGGCCGTTACATGACCTTGACACCATAAAAGAGATATCACAGAAGAGATACATGACATAGAGACAACAAATCTTAGACCAAGACTTATGAAAGTCACAAGCAGCATCTGATACACATCTTTTAGATCAGCAACCAAGATTTCCTTCTGAGCTCCTTCTCCTGAAACCAACAACAGTTGTGTACTAGAACCAAAAGCATCTAAATGCCAACAATGCTTTATGAGACTTTAAGCTGCTCCCCTTGAACCTGTGCCTGCTGCTCCCCCTGAACCTGTGCCTGCTGCACCCCTGAAACTGTGCCTGAAGAATTCTGGCATACCCATCTCAGATCTTCTCCAACCGGAGTCTGCCCTTGCTGTTCAGAACTCCATATACGCGACTTCTCCTGCAGAAAACAGCGTATGCACGCGGATATGCTTTCTGCAACACGCGTACACCATACACGCGACTTTCCCAGCATAAATCGGCGTATATACGCGGATATCCCTTACGTAACTTGCGTATACCAAATTTTCTGTAGAACAGACAAGCTTCAACAACAGGATGAAGCATCAACAACTCCCAGCTTTTGTCTGAGATATTCAAAAGTTTCCCTGGGCAGTGGTTTTGTGAGAATATCAGCAACTTGTTCCTTAGAAGGAACATACTCCAACTTGACCTTCCACTCAAGCACTTGTTCCCGAAGAAAATGGTACTTGATTGGTATGTTCTTGGTCTTTGAGTGCATGATTGGATTCTTTGAAATGCTGATTGCACTTGTATTATCACATAAGATAGAGACTGGTGAAGTGCAAGTGATTTGAAAATCCTGCAAGGTCTGCATCATCCAAAGAAGTTGTGTGCAACAAGATGCCGCAGCCACATATTCTGCTTCAGCTGTAGATAAGGCAATCGAACTCTGTTTCTTGCTGAACCAAGATACTAATCTGGAACCCATAAAGAATGCACCACCACTTGTGCTCTTCCTGTCATCCACGCTTCCGGCCCAATCTGCATCTGTATAAGCATGAAGTGTGAGATCTGTATCTCTAGGATACCATAATCCATAATTTTGTGTCCCTTGAAGATATTTGAAAATTCTCTTCACTGCCTGAAGACGAGTCTCCTTTGGATTTGCCTGAAATCTCCCAACTATTCCGACTGCATGCATGATGTCTGGTCGGGTACCTGTCAAATAAAGCAAACTCCCAATCATGGCTCTATAAGTTGGTTGATGAACTGCTGCTGATTCATCAATTGCACTGAGGCTGCATCCTGTAACCATGGGTGTACATACTGGCTTTGAATCTTCCATGCCATACTTCTTCAAGATCTGCTTGAGGTACTTGGTTTGAGACAAGAAGATGCCTCCTTCATTTTGTTGGATTTGCAATCCAGGAAAGTATGTCAATTCTCCAAGTAGTGACATTTCGAATTCTTTCTGCATAACCAAGGCAAAGTTTTGTCTCATAGTCTCTTCATTGCTGCCAAAGATAATATCATCTACATAAACAACAAGTATTAGCAATTTGTTATTTTCAACTTTTATATAGAGATTGCTATCTGCTGATCCTTTTGAAAAGCCTTGTTGGTGAAGATATTTGTCCAATCGATAGTACCAAGCCCTTGGAGCTTGTTTGAGACCATAGAGAGCCTTTTTCAATCTGCATACAAGGTTTGGATCATTCCCAAGAATGAAACCATCTGGCTGCTCAATATATACTTCTTCTTCTAAGTCTCCATTCAGAAAGGCTGATTTCACGTCCATTTGAAATACCTTGAAGTTTTGAAAGCTTGAGAGAGCAAGGAACATTCGGATGGCCTCAAGTCTTGCAACAGGAGCAAAGGTCTCTTCAAAATCTATTACTTCTTGCTGTGCATACCCTTTACAAACAAGTCTGGCCTTGTTTCTAATTACTTCTCCATTTTCATTCAATTTATTTTTGAAGACCCATTTTGTCCCTATGACATTCTTATCTTTTGGTCTAGGAACCAATTCCCAAGTGTTTTTCTTTTCGATCTGCTCAAGTTCTTCATCCATTGCTTTGACCCAGCATTCATCTTTGCATGCCTCTTTCACACTTTGTGGTTCAGTGGAAGAGAGTAATGCCAAATAGCTTGAAGCTTCTGCAATTCTTCTTCTTGTTTGTATTCCTGCTTCTTTCTGCCCCACAATATGAGATTCTGGATGATTCTTTTGAACATATCTGGATGGAGTCTTGTCTTCTATTCTTGTCTGCTCCTCTGGTTCTTCTTGAGGTTCTTCTTCTTCTTGAGGTTCTTCTTCTTCATCATTCTGCCTTTGAGAATAGCCTTCATCTTCTTCAATGTCTTCATGATGAACTTGCCTAGGAATATATCCCTTCTCATCAACCACTACATCAATGCTGTCAACAATTCTGCCAAGTCTTTTATTGTAGCACTTGTATGCTTTGCTATGTGGAGAATAACCAAGAAGAATGCCTTCATCTGCTCTTGGTTCAAGCTTGCCAAGTTGCTCATCAGTATTCTTAATATAACATTTGCTCCCAAAGATTTTGAAGTGGTTCACCGAAGGAGTCTTACCACACTAGAGCTCATGAGGAGTTTGAGTGCTATTTACTCGGACATTTGTTTTGTTGAGAATAATAACTGCAGCATGTGCAGCTTCACCCCAGAAAGTTGCAGGAGTACCTGACTCATCAAGCATAGCACGAGCCATTTGTTGGATTGTTCTGTTCATTCTTTCCACAACTCCATTTTGCTGAGGAGTTCTAGCTGTAGAGAATTCTCTTCTTATCCCATGTTCTTCACAGAAATCGAAGAATTCATTTGAGGTAAACTCCCCACCTCTGTCAGATCTGAGGCACTTAATTTTGTGTCCTGATTCATTTTCTGCCAAGGCTTTGAAGGATTTGAATTTTTCGAATGCTTCATCTTTGTGCTTCATAAGCCCTAACCAGACAAACCTGGAGAAATCGTCAATGAATAATATCAAATATTCTTCTCCTCGAGGTGTCCTTTTCCTAAATGGACCACATACATCTGTATGGACTAGCTCAAGAGGTATGCTGGCTGATCCTTCCTTCTCTGGAAAGTTAGTTCTGGTTTGCTTTCCAAACTGACAAGATTTGCATATAGTGTTGTCTGGAATTTTGATATCTGGAAGACCGCGAACTGCCTGATATTTGCATGCTTTCCTTATTTGTGAAAAACTTAGATGCCCCAACCTCCTATGCCATAGCCAGTGTTCATCATCCTTGCTCAAATAGCATTTTTGTGGTCTTTCTTCAAATATGTATAGATTATTTGGAGTCCTTCTTCCTTTGATCACTGTTTTGCCTGTATCAAGATCACGAACACAACATCCATTTGATCTAAATATTACCTCTGTTCCTTGAACGCACATCTGACTGACACTCAGAAGATTATGCTTCAATCCATCAACATACAAAACATTTCCAGCTTTGACCTTCTCTTTCAATGGAGCAACACCTTTTCCTTTTATGGCTGCAGAGATATCGTTTCCAAAAGAAACTTTCTTCCCTTTTTCTAATGCGGTATATGACTCAAGCTTTTCTTTGTCCCCCGTCATATGCTTCGAACATCCGCTGTCAATGTACCATAGACTTTCTTGACCTTCTGCATAAAAGGCTATCCCACATCTTTCTGGTTGTGGTTCCTTTATTCTCCATGTTCTGACATTAGAGTTTTGCTCCTTCTGAATTGTCTTCTGGAACCTGCTCCTGCATTCAGAGTCTTCATGACCAAAGTTATTACAAATAGAGCATTCAACTTCATTTTCAAGAACCGAAAAGTTGTTATAAGTCCTTTTCATGGTTTTAGTCATTCTCCTTGCTTTTGAGCTTCTCTAGTCATGATTGTCTTGTAGGCAACACATTGAGCTGCTTTGTGACCGAAGTTATGGCAAGAAAAGCATTGGCCATTAAAGAAACTTCTGCGATAATCAGATCTATCATCCAACCGATTGTAGCTTCTATTTATTCTTGGAGCAAATTGGGAAGATTTTACCTGTGGCTGATTGTAGCTTCTGTTTGTTCTTAAGGCAGTTTGTCCCCAAATTTCTTGATGGTCTTTATTTGTTCTTGAGGTAAATTGTCCCTGATTCACCTGATTACTTTTATTTGGCCTTTGCTCGCTTCTCCTTGCTGCATCAAGATAACTTTTAGAGGTAGAGGCTTGAGATGTTTCTCCATTGTATCCAAGACCTGTCTTGATCAGAGGAGATCACTGCACATTGATAATCTCATCCAAGGTTTCAGATCCTTTAACAAATTTAAGATTAATAGCTTTTGTTTTCTCAATCTCTTTTCTAAGACCAACAATTTCACCTTCTAGTTTTTCAAGATGTTTTTCCTTTTCATCAATTTGAAATTGTAGAGTATCAATGATCATATTCTTTTCTTCTATACATCTCTTGAGTCTAGCAATTTCATCATAAAGGTTATCCACATCTATAGCATCCATATAATCATCATCTTCAAATGCCATTAACAACTTATATTCATTACCTCGTTCATCTTCATCACTATTCGATAGACCATCACTATCTTCATGAGTGTAGTAGCTTTTCTTATTTGCACTCTGTTTCTTGTTCCATCTAGCAGGTTCCTTTCCTTTATCCTTATAAGGACATTTTGCAGCATAATGACCTACTCTTCCACAAGCAAAGCATTTAAAAGGTAACTTACCTCTGAACCTTCGAGAACCCCTTTGAAGATTTCTGACAAAATTTGATTCTTCTTCCTCTTCTTCTGGGACGTGGCTTGCTTCATAATAATCTTCTTTGCCTGATGCCTTGAAAGCAGCTTCTCTTCTGTCTGATGGACCTCCCTTTCTCATTTCATAAGCAGTTAGAATTCCATGTAGCTGAGACATAGTAAGAATTCGTAGATTTTCCTTTTCTTCTATTGCAGATACTTTATATTCAAACTTGGGGGACAATGATCTTAGAACCTTTTCAACCACTATAGCCTCTTTTATTTCTTCACCCAAATTTTTCATACAATTAACAATCTCATCTACCCGAAGAAAATAGTTAGCCACACTTTCATCATTATACATCTTGAGAGTCTCATACTGAATCCTGAGAGTTTGAAGTTTAGCACGCTTTACCTGTTCATCTCCTTCATAGCTCGTGACAATTTTGTCCCATATCTCTTTTGCAGATTTGTAGTGCATTACCTTCATGAATTCCGTTTGGGATATACATCCTAATAGGGTACTGACTGCTTTCGCATTTGTTTCATACTTCTTTTTCTTAGCTGCATTTGTAGGAGTAGCTGAAGGAAAAGCGTAGCCTGTTTCTACGATGTCCCAAACTTCTGTACCAAGAGATTGAAGATAGGCAGTAACTCTTACCTTCCAATAATTGAAGTTTGTCCCATCAAAAACCGGTGGCCTGATTGATGCTTCTCTCTCGTAGTTGCTCATGATGAACGATCTACCTTCAAGCGATCAAGCTACTCTGAAGGACCTGCTCTGATACCAATTGTTGGAAATAATACTGAGAGGGGGGGGGGTGAATCAGTATTATCAGATCAATAAAACTTTTTCAATGCTCAGAAACATATACGCTACTTCAGTTAAGTGAACCAGCGTGTACACGCTACTGTGTCTAAAGAAAACAGTGTATAACCAGAAAACTTATAATTCAGTTAGTTTATCTTCAGTTAAGTGCATTAGGTCATTATTCACCATATTAAGAGTAAACAGATGCAGTATAACAGAACAGATCATCACACAAAAACCACACACATGAACACCATGATATAAGGTGGAAACCCAATGTGGGTGAAAACCACTTGCTGCAAGTCGTCTCTATCTTTCTTTAATATGAAACTTCAGTTTACAATCTTTTGTACTGGTGCAGCCTTATACCAGTATGCAGGCTACAACCTGCTGAAGGCTTCAACCTTCTCTCGTTCTCCAAACTTTCTTGGAAGGGAGCTCCAACCCCCTTTGCTCTTGTACTAGCTAAGATACTAGTACGTAGGTGCTGGCCTACAATCTTCTTTCCTTCAGGTACCACCTTTCATACATTTTCAGACTGGATATTCCTGAAGCACAACATTACAATCTGAAGACCACAATTCATTCAACTTTCATAGCAGATTACAAAACAACCAATACTCGCATCAACAATCTTTGAATCACTGAACCACTGAAAACCTGTCAAACCCAGTCACCAGAACACAATGCAGACTACAGAACTCTGCAATAACAGTCAGACCCAGCTGCAACCCAAAAATCAAGCTCCAAAAGATACACGCTACTTTAATGAAGGAAACCCGCGTATACACGCGGAATAACAGTCAGACCCAGCTGCAACCCAAAAATCAAGCTCCAAAAGATACACGCTACTTTAATGAAGGAAACCCGCGTATACACGCGGTTTTACTGAAGACAACCTGCGTACAGATCTAAAAATAATTTTTCATAACTTGCAGCTGTACCAGATATCCGTTATACCCAGAACATAACATTGCGTCAGTATGCAGATCTAGAAATACGCATAATCAACCATATAAAGATAGTTCATTTCAAACCATTTGATCCCGATCTCTCCTTAGATCTTGTTCTCCATCAACCGATGAGATCTCTCCTTAGCACAGATCAAGCAATACATCATCAACCAATAACCTGCATAATGGATCTAATACTTCATCAGATATTCAAGCCTTTTCAGATGCACTTGCCTAATGATTTCCTTCTCCTTATATAGCCTTAGGCCTTGTTCAATACCAAGGGCCAAAACCATAGAAATCCAATACCATCATCTTCAAAACTAGGGATCAACACGTCCGTCGAGACACCAAGGTCCAAAACCATAGGCACAACTTCCAAGGAATAACCGCCGTGGACCAAAGATAAGTTTTCCACATACACGCGCTTTTACTGAAGCCAACCAACGTGTACACGCGACTTGGTATATAGCGAACCTGCGTATATGTGACTTGGTATATAGTGAACTAGCGTGTATACGCGACTTGGGCTTAATGAACCTGTGTGTATGGACTTCCTCTTCTTCTTATAGTCTGATCATCAATCCCTTGTTGCTGTCCTTCTGCACTATGATTTCTCATCAGTGTGGTTTGCCATCAAGGACAACACTTGTCTCATAATGCCAACAGCTCTTTCTCTAGTGAATGAAGAGGCAAATTCCATGGATGTTAACTCATTATGCCCATTGAATTTTTCTAAGAGTGTTAACCACTATTTTTCCCTAAAGATTTATATGCAGTCTCTATGTACTTTGGAAGGGTCGAATTATTCTGGCTCTATTCTTTTTGCCATGAGAAAATTTTTTTTACCTCTTTTTACCCTGTGTTGTAAGAAATAATTTACCAAAATTTTGTGAGAAAACTACCTGGGCCTATCCTGAGTGCTATTTGTATGCTTTTTTATGTTTGTTTAAGTGGAAGACACTGCTATTTTTGGATTGGAAACTCCCTTCTGACCATCATGTAGAGTTATCTTGGGTGTTGTGGCCTTTATTACTCATATGTTGACATTTTCATTGTCAACATACTCGTAACATCATACGCATACCTCAGAGAGGGTTCTTAGGCATTCAAAAAAAAAAAAAAACACTTCCTATGTGTTCGGGCTCTTACCAATACTCCACAATAAACACAACGTTCCTGTTTTTCTCTTTCAACACGGCGTTTGCCTTAATGATGAACCTTACTATCTTCATATGTAATTAACCCTTGGTTCCTTCACACAACATTTAATGATGAACCTTTGGTTCCTTACATATTGATTTCTTAATAATAGGCCTGATAGCTATGAGCAGCAGTCATGTTTAATTTAAATGATGAAATTGGGTATGATGGTATGGTATGAACCCTAACTAAGACTTTGAAGGCTACGAATCATTATAGTCTCTTCCTATGAATCATTAAGGTTCCTTCTAACTAGTCGTTGATCTCTATTATGATGACATTTTGTCATAATCTTACTGCACTTACCCGTTTCGATCATCATAACATATGTACTTTGATTTTTTTTTTAATATTTTTTTTCTATTTTTTTTTAGGTTAAAAACTATAATTTTTTTAATATAACTTCATAACTATACAAATTATTCATAAATATACAAATAATTGGACCTAGACCTGTACCTCAAAAATTCTGATCTGTAGCTTCTGATCTGTGGCTTTTAATTGTTTAATTAGATCTTGAATATGATTGTTTTGGTGGATCTGTTGGTACATATGATTAATCGATTGAAGTGGTTGAAGTGGAATGGTATGTACAAGATAAGAGTATAGGCTTTAAGGATCAGGTTTAAGGATTTATGTACATAATGGAAAATAGAATATATAGGTTATGATACCTAAATTTTAAGAGTAGGAATAAATAGGACAAAAAAATGAGTATGTATGATATAGGATAGGCTGGATAATAGAAACTGAAATCAATAAACATCATGAACCATTATTTAAAAATTGGAATTAATAAAATAAATTAAAGTATTAAAATTAAAATTCTTACATAGCAGAATGTGATGGTGCAGTCCTTTTCTCTCTTAAGTGCAGTCTTATTCTTCTTAACAGGTCCCCTTGCTGATGCGTTCTTCTTAACAAGTCCCATATTGAAAAATAATGCTCTGTTGAAAAGTTTACTAAAAATGAAAGTAAAACAAATTCCTTCCTCTGCTGTAATAAAATTCTGAAAATAAGGAGATGAAAAAGTATGAAAAGGTTCAAACTTTTCTCCTTCCCTACTGATCATATGACTTGTCCTCAAGTCATCACTGTGAAATGTAAATAACAAAGGATTTTATTTGGAAATACAAATGAAAAAGAAAATGAATTCTTACTGGCCAATTTCTTGGTTTTCCTGTAAGAATTCGTGTTTAGAGTGTGCCAGAGTCTGGTTTTCACATCTAAACTGTTATTTTTTATTTTTATTTATTTATAATTATTTTTGAAAATTCTAAAGTAGAATGATAACTTAAGGCATAGATATTATATCAGACTACTGTACTATCTGAATCTCATTTTGTTGTGTCACTGTCTTCATTCTCATTTTGTTGTGTCACTGTCTTCATGAAATCTTCTTTGTTGACAAGCTTATGATAAATCTTCAGCATGTGTCCATTTACTAGAAATGTTCATCCTTCTTGGTCAATTGTAGTGAGTTTGACTGATCCATTCTCAAAGACTTCAATGATTTCATAAGGGCCCATCCAATGGGTTGTAAATTTGGCTTTGTAGTCTTTGAATTTTGAGTCAAAGAGTAATGCCCAGTCACCAACTTGAAACTCTTTCTTCTTGATTAACTTATCATGCCACTGTCTCCTTTGCTATTGTATCATTGTTTTCCTTTCCAATGCTTGTTGTCTCATCTCATCCAACTGATTCAATTGCATGATTATTTCTTGTTGTGCTTTAGAGAGATCTATTCCTAAGTCTACAACCAATTTGTAAGTATGTATTTGAAATTATATTGGCAACATGACTTCTTTGCCATCCACTAGCTGATAAGGTGTAAACCTTGTTATGTTTTTCTAGGTGATTATATATGCCTAGAGTGCCTTATTGAGCTTATCTACCCAATATTTCATGTTTGTTGCCACTATCTTGGTCATGATCCCTTCCAGTGTCTTGTTTGTATATTCCACTTGGCCATTGGCCCGTGGATGGTAGAGTGTACTCCTTCTATGTTTGATTTTGTACTTGTCAGTGATTTCTTGAACCAATCTAGAAGTGAATTGAGTCCCTTGGTCTGTTACAAATATTTCTTCAAACAGGAAATTGACTACTGTTTGTTCAGTTTCTCTTACAAGTGCCTTTGCTTCAGCCCATTTAGTCACATAATATGTACATACAAGGATGTAATTCTTACCTTTGGATGGTGGATTAATGGGTCTAACAAATTCTAGAGCCCATTTTTCAAATGGCTCTATATGTATTTACGGCTGTAGTGGCATCTTATCGGAGGTGGTTGGTCTGCCCATGCTTTGGCAGTTGTCACAACTTCTCACATACTTCTTTGAATCTTTGAAAATTAATGGCCAATAGTATCCAAGGCTAAGAATTTTGTGTGTTGTCCTCTTGGCTACAAAATGGCCACCAAAAGGTTGATCATGACATGATTTTAGTATGTCGATAATTTCATCCTCTCTAATGCAACTTCTAATAATCATATCATAACCAGTATAAAACAAATCGCCATTAAACCATGAATATCTTGCACTTTCCTTGATTAGTATTTTCTTCTCCTTTGAGTTGAAAGATGGAGGTACTTTTCCTGTGGTCAAGTAATTAGCTAAATCAACATACCATGGGGTTAACACTGAAATTTCAAACAAGTGTTCATTAGGAAATGAATCTTCAACTAGAATAGCTTTACCTGGATTTTTTAGTCTATAAAAGTAATCTGCTACTTGGTTCACTTTCCCTGGTCTATCTAGTATAGTGAGATTAAATTCCTGCAATAAGAGTAACCATCTGGTGATCCTGCCATTAGTAATAGGTTTGTTAATTAAGTATCTAATGGCTGAGTGGTCAGTGTGAAAAAGAACTTCATACCCAGTTATGTAGTGACAAAATTTGCTCACCCCATGTATGATTGCAAGCATTTCCTTTTCAATTACTGTGTAGCTGAGTTCAGCTGGTGTCAAATTTTTACTGATAAAGTAAATGACATAAGTTAAAGCATCTTCTTTTTGCCCTTATGAAGCCTGTACTGCTGTATCGGATGCATCCGTTGAGATGTGAAAAGGTAAAGTCCAATTGGGTCCCCTCAAAATTGGAGCAGTGGATAATTTTTCTTTGAGTTTCTCAAAAGTAGTTTGACAAATACCATTCCAATTGAAAGATACATCTTTTGCAACAAGCTTAAACAAAGGCAAATCTATCTTATTAAAGTTTTCAATAAATATCCCATAATAGCTTGCATAACCAAGAAAGCTTCTTATATCTTTTTGATTTGTTGGAATTGGAAATTTGACAATAATTTGAATTTTGGTTTGATCTACCTTGATTCCCTCGGAAGAAACATGATGTCCTAAGACTATTCCCTCATTCATCATCATATAAAATTTTTCATTTCTTAAAGACAAGTTGGTTTCTATACATCATTGTAAAACTTTCTCAAGGTTTTGCAAATAATGGTCAAAGGAATCACCATATACTGAAAAATCATCCATATGTACCTCAACACATTCATGGCCCAGATCAACAAAAATTGCTAATACTGCTCTTTGAAATGTTGTTGGAGCATTGCACAAGCCAAATGGTAGCACATTGTAAGCATAAGTGCCCCAGGTATAGGTAAATGTTGTTTTGTCTTGGCCTTTTGAGGCTATGTTTATCTGATTGTAATCGCTAAAACCATCCAGGAAGGAAAATGACATTTTTCTAGCTAATGTATCCAAAACTTGGTCAATAAATGACAATGGAAAATAGTCTTTAAGGGTGCCTTTATTCAGTTCTCTGTAGTCAACACAAACTCGTCAATTACCATTTTTATTGGGGGCTATCACTAGTGGAGATACCCACTGCTGTCAGAAATGGGGTAAATGAACTTTACTCTCAACAACTTTTGCAATTCATTTCTTACAATCTCTTTAAGCATGGGGTTCATCCTTCTCTGTGGCTACCTCATTGGTTGAATACTAGTGTCTGTATAGATATGGTGAGTGCAAGTTTCCGGGTGAATTCCCTGCATGTCAGTGTAGTCCCAAGCAAATTCCTTTTGGTATTTTGTCAACAAGTCAAGCAATTTCTATTATTGAGATATTTCTAGAAATGCCCCAATGTTCAGTGTTTTTCCTGGGATGATTTCTACAGTCTTGCTTTGTGTGTTTGTAATGGAGTTGATTGGAAAGGTATCTTCAAATAATGTTTTCAAAGAATACATGGTACAAGTCTCCTAAAAGCTTTGTGCCAATATTTGATTTGTAGCGGTGTATTGTTCATTTCTCAACTCCTCTAAAACATTAGGTTGAGAGATAAACATTTCCACTAAATATTCATTATTGTCTTCCCTGAAATCATACATTTGATTGAACTTAAAACATAGTATATTTCTCCCCTATCATTGTATTTATCATCAAGCCATGGTTTTTGTGTTACTATTGGAGCTTGGGCTGATAGGTACAAGGTAAGTTGTTTTCACTCCGTGCCTCTAGAAATAATCATGTTACCTGATCTACACCCAATGAATGCATCAACAGTTGCCAACCATGGTCTGCCAAGTATGAGTGGGTGTCCTCC
This sequence comes from Pinus tabuliformis, assembly GCA_031772625.1. Taxonomy (NCBI): domain Eukaryota; kingdom Viridiplantae; phylum Streptophyta; class Pinopsida; order Pinales; family Pinaceae; genus Pinus; species Pinus tabuliformis. The sequence goes on from CM062811.1 coordinate 1,157,295,225, forward strand.
TAAGTTTGATTTTGGTTGGAGTACTAAGAAATCAACTGGATACTCCCAAGAGTCCAGTGAAACAATTATATCTTCTAGTATCCCTTCAGGAATGACTTTAGAGCGATCTGCTAATTCCAAAACAATCGGTGTTGACTGTAAATTTGTTAGCTGTAAAATTTTCATTGTGTCCAATGTCATAACATTTATTGCAGCTCCTAAGTCAATCAGAGTGTTTGGAATTGAAATTTTTTTGATAATTGTTGTGACTCTAGGTATGCCTGGGTCAACATATTTTTCCATGGAAATGACATTTGACATTAAGCCAGCTAAATTGCCAATAACATGTATTGTTTGCAGGCTTTTTGAGACATAGTTCTTTAATGGCTTTGGTATAAATTGGAATATCCTTGATTTCCTGGAGTAATGGCATTTTGACATACACATTTCTCAATTCATCAAGAACATCAAATTGTGGCAATGGTATGGCTAATTTTGGTTGAAGTAACTGCTCTGGAAATGGAGTTGACTATACTGTTTTGATTTGTTGACCCTGTTCTAGATAGTTTTGTTTGCTATGTGTTGGATCATTTTGTTTGTTGTGTATTGCTATTTCTTGTTCATCAATTTGACTCTCATTTTGTGATTGCGTTGTTATAGGTGGAGGTTCCATTTGCAGAATTCGTCTTGACCTTAGTTCAATGTTTTGCAGTGGAAGAATTGGGTACGATGGTCCCTCATCCATGCTGTAAGCTGGTCTATCTATTCAATTATTTGGGTTAGCTATGGGTTGACCTGGTAACTGCGTAGGTTTAGGAGGATGATCGGATGGTAATTGTAGCTATGGTGAATTTATTTGTGGAGGAGAAGGTAAGGTTTACTGAGGATTTTGTTGTTGATAAGAAATTGGTTGCTGAGGGTATTGTTGTGGATATGGCTGAGGCAATTGTTGTTGATATTGCTGAGGTGGTTGTTGAGAAAATTGTTGTGGATAGGAATATCCTCTCCATCCCTATTGTGGATAAGTTTGCTGCTGTTGATTAAACCAATTTTGGTAAGGCATAGGAACATTCCAAGAATTTTGAACAGGCATGTTATAATTTGTTGGATTTGGATTTTGAAACATACTTGGAGGTCTTGGATGCCATGGCCTTCGAGCTCCCATGAAATATATTTTCTCCATCTCTGCATTGGCTTCCAAATTATAGTTCTACAAAACTTTCATCTTTGTAAAATCCTTAGTGTCATGATTTTCTGTACAAAACCCACAAATCTGCACATTATCTAAAGGACATTCTTTCAAGGCATGTTTTCATGTGCATTTGGGACAGAATATAGATAACTCTTATTCTTGTTCATCTTGTATTTTCTTTGTTTTCAGAGTATCTATTTTATTTCCTAAAGTGCTTAAAAGGTATGTTTTGAAATCTTCAAATAGATTGCCTAGTTCAGCTCTAGTGATATTTCCTGTGGCAGATTTAGTGATCTTAGATGTCATAGCTCTTCTTCCATTTCTTGCCCTACTTCTGGAGTAATATTGACGCAAGTCAACAATCTCATCAAAAGGTAAATTATAAATTTCCCCTTTACCCATGAGATTGAGGTCATCTAGATATTCGTCCCGGATGCCCTTAAGAAATATTGTTTGTATAAGATCAACAAACATGGCTCTATGTTTTGATTTTTGTAGATTATATGAAAATCTTTCCAAGTATTCTTCTAAGGTCTCATCTTTGTGTTGATTCATTCTAAAGATGTCATCTTTATAATCTTTTGATCGACCATACGGTTGATACTTTTTCAAAACTATTTTTCTCATGTTATCCCAATCAGTGACTAAGTGTTCACCTAATCCCATGAACCACCTAAGTGTTACTGCTTTTAATGTAGCAAGAAAAAGTCGAAGTATGTGAGCATCATTTGTATATCCATAGGTTCGACATACTATATCAAATTCAAACAAGAATGAATATGGGTCTTCAGATGCCATTCCATAAAAGTTTGGATATTTTTCATTTTAATTTCCTCATCCATGTACTCTCCTATATCTTGAATGTTGATTCCTCTTCTTCTGGTGGATTTTGATTCCCTCTAAACAGAGTATCATTGCCTTATTTTTCTTCATTCTCTCTTTGTTTTCTCCTTTCTTCCATTTGTCTCTCATATTCTCTGAGTTGTTCTGCAGTAGGTCCTTTGGATCCTTCGTCTTTAGCCATTATGATATGTGACTTGTCTAAAGTTTCTATCTCTTCTTCCTATTTTGATTTTTGAGGAACAATCTGTTCAAGGATAGGCTGTTGGATTTTTGTACTACTCTCTTTTAGGTTACCTACTATAGAAGGCTCAGGTATATGTCTTTTATTTATCTCATGAGCTAGTAGGATTTTTCTTTCAACGAGAGTAAGTCTCTCGCCTGATCTTTGTTTTTCCTCAGGGTTTTCCACAATAACTTTTCCAGTTGGTGTTGTACTCAATCCTCTCTAAAGTTTCTTCTCCCAATGGAGGGTTAGTTGTTTGGAGGGGGATTTTTATGAATCTTCCTTTTTCATCCCTAGATATAGGCATAAAGAATCATTGTTTAAAGAATAAAACTAAATTTGTGTTTTTGTTGTTTTGTTTATTTAAGATTTTTAGTTTTTTTTCTAAATCTTCCTAGTTTGCACCTCCCTAGCAATGGTGCAAAAATGTTGGGCTTTACTTGCTAAGGTAACTTAAGCTTTAATTCCTTTTTGTCAACCTGAGTAGGTACACTTAGAGGCACTTATCTAATGTATATAGATCTAGAAAGATCTAGTGTTCTAATGATAGCAAGTGAAGTGAAATTAACAATGCTCTCTTACAAGAGGTGTCTCCTTGTCTTTTTCAAACACTTAAGCATTGATTTAGATGAAAACAAATCTGATTGAAATATAATTTCCTATTTAACAAAATAGAGTATTAATTACTTGTTGAATATTCTACCATTCCCTTACAATAACTTTACTCTATAGAATCCCTTCCATTCCTAAGTCATAACAATTCAAAACAATTGCTAAATCTCAACTAGTCAAAGCAATGAATGAGATAAGTAACTTTGGAAATCAATAATAGTTGATCCTCTTACAAGGTTCATTCATATAACTATAGATTGAATTCTGCAATTACAAATATTAATCAATGGAAATTGAAGTATGAACTAACTCTAAATTGAAATCATAAAATATCAAATGTTTTTGTCAATTTTAAGATGAATATTGGTTGAGACTTTTTACAAAGCTCTTTCTAAACAAATACAAATCTCTTCAATTAAATTTTTTTCAATTGCATGAACTTGTAACACATGAATTAAATGACAAATTCTAAATATCAAATCTATCTATGCAATCTATAAAGAAAACTTTAAGGAGTGTACCAACTCTGTAGTGGGGGCCCTTCCACACTTTGCAAGCACAATGTAGGCTAACTCAATTGAAGAAAATTATTGGATCTGAAAGCATAAGATGAAATCAATACTGTAGCTATGTATTTAAGTTTGAGAATCAAAAGTACATCAATTGTGTTTCCAAGTTTTTCATATATCCAAACCAACTAATAACATAGTTCTCCCTTTCAGTTATTTGTCATAAATCTCCATAACAAGAATAAGTTATTCATACTCCTTATTATCCTAATAAGATCCTATCAATTACATCAAAGGAGGTCGAATTGGATCAGATCCTCCATCTAGGAAAAAATCTCAAAAATAGAAAATTATGTTCACAAAATCTGGAATTTTTGCTTAAGTCGTTGGGTTTGACCAGTGTTGACCGTCCACCTATATTCCTCAAATCTTGAAGTGGATAGGTAATCCACCATAGTTGTACATTTAGGTTCATACCCACAATCTTCGAATTTGCCATCCTGTTATGCAACATGTCAAACCATGGAGTGATTACAGGAAGATACAACATCTTGTAATTTTCTAGAAAATTTCAATTTTAACACAACAATTTCAAAAATTAATTTCAAGATAAAAATAATGACAATGACATTATACCATTCAGTTTCTAAAGGTTATGGAGGAAATATAAAGGTTAAATGGTAAGAAATGATGAGCAAAATAGGATTTTTAAGTGAAATGGTCAATCATAAATTGATACCAACATTCAACTTAGATAAATTTATTACCAATATTAACAATTCGAAATCATAATCCACACCTAAGGTATGTAAAAATTAAAAAATAAGCAAATAACACGTGCTAGTAAGTCTAAGGAACAAACAAACTTTTCATAGTGAAATCACTAGTTGGTGGTGAAATCTAACGTCGTAAAGATCAATGTGAAAAGTGCCTAAAGATAGAGCAGATGGAACTAATTACACTGACAACCTACTTAATGTACATGATCTGGTGCAAGTAACTTCACTTATGCCATCTCAAGTGAAGAATACCCTCCAAAAAGGTAGAAGTGAGTCCAGCCAACGTCTGTTCCGGGTATAACAGAAACTTCCCCTCCGTCGTCACCTTAGGTAATAGCCCTAATATTATGGTCTCTAAGGTTACCACTTAAAACAATTTAACCTGGGGGGACAGCTGCAGATTAGACATACAAGCAAGGGCAGAGTAACAAAGCTCAATCCCCTTGAAAGTTCCTCAACATGGTTAATATGACGTTTACTTCCAAGTGACTCACAAGTACCTTTTGGCACCATTTTTAATATGTGTAAATCACTCTATCGTAACTAATGAAGCGGGGTCAGTCACTCCACTGGGTCTAATATGATCTTGTACTTAACTCCTTTGTAAGGGGAGCTTCCCAGAGCCAAATTGCAGTAAATGGATTTACTCCTTATCGCAAGATTCTAATGTGTGTTTGCAGCTTGGGAAAGTTAACTATCTTCCCTATTCCAAAGCCCTACAACCATATCTAATGTAGGTGGAAAATAGCCCTAAAATAATAAAAAATTATAAATTGATTTTATTAGCATTGTTTTTCAAAGTTGTTACTTACTCAAAAGGTAAATGGATGTGAAATTGATGGTTTTTTGACTTGACTCAAAACTTTAATGCATTCGAACATGATCATGGTAAATTTTAGGGGTGAATTTTAGCCCAAGGGCGAAATTTAAGGGGTTTTTCATTTTAGAGGGGCAAATTTTTTATAAAACACCCATTTCATATATTTAGCCCAACTTTTATTTAAAATTATTTGTTTTTCCATTTTAGCCCAACGAAAGGGGCAGATAAACTATGAAAAGACTCATCTGACCCGTTCGCCTAGTTTGGAAGGCTATATTCCATTACAATTGCTCGATTTTCTGCTTTGCAATGTTAAATTCATTTCCAATCGCTCATTCTCTGGTTTGGGAGGTCGTTTGGGAGGTTGCATTTGGTGCACTGATTTCTTCTATGAACGGCTCCCTGTTTTCAAATCTAGTTTTCATCGATGGCAAGGGTGTAAATAAATAAAAATATAAATAAAGTGGAGGTATGGTAAATAAATAAAACCTCATTTTATACTTACTCCAAAGGTATGGTGAATAAATAAACTAGAGGTATGGTAAATAAAGAAAACCTTTTTTTATATAGTCTATAACCCTCTTTCTATTTAAGAAAGGCTAAAAAAAGAGGTTTTATTTAAGTGAATCCTATGGGCCAAATACCATATTTAAAAAAGAGGTATGGTAAATTAAAAAAAATATAAATAAACGAGAGGCATGGTATATAAATAAAACATTTTTTTTTTTATATTTACTCCATAAGTCACCTTATATTTACGAACACTGAAAAATGTGCTATATTTAGGTGAAGCCTTTGGGCCAAATACTTTGGTCCAAATCCCATGGGCCAAATTATTATTAATACCATGCAAAAAGCATTATTAACCCTAATATTAGTATTAACAAAAATAAAGATGGCACATGGTATTGACCCATGGTATTCACGTGGAATGTATCCTATTTAAAGGCGGGAATTAAACGAACATAGATCCATCTTTACTCTGGATCTACTAAGCATCGAGAGGGATCAAATATCGTGATATGCAAACTAGCATAGAGTGAAAAAATATTTGATCCCTCTCAGGCCTTGGTATATCAAGAGTAAAAATGGATGTTGTAATTTAATATCACTCAAACATTTTAACTTGGTTAAAAAAAAAAAAAAAATTCAATTATTATTATTATTAATTTTTATAAATTATTAATAGTAGTTTTCAAGCTCCAGGTTTATGATAACCCATGGTAATACCATGGTATTCATGTGAGCATAGACTATTTAAAGGGGAAATTCTATCAGGTTAGATCTATCTTAATTCTTGGTCTACCAAGCGCTGAGAGGGATAAATAGATTTCATCCCTCTAAGAGTTTGGTAGATGTGGAGTTAATATGGATATAGGTTGGTTTTTATGATAATGAAGATATTAAATAGAATTAAGAAATTATATTGTAAAAAACATCTTAAGGTGAATGGTTAAAGCTGCATTTAGTCACTTTACAAAATTTAGTAAAAAATAACAATATCTCCATTAATATTGGTCTTTCTGATTTAACAAAAAAAATTCAAAATCTTATCAATATGATATCTTCATGAAAAAGTTAAGGCATTGATGTTGGATTATTTGTTTGAAAAATATGTTGGTTTGTACAACCTTTCATCTTCTCTGTTATTCTTAGTTTGTCGTAATGATCTGTAGGGGTTGGGCCACTACACCATATTGTCCTAAAAGGCTGAGATTGTGCACTAAAAAGGAAATTAATCCACATGTTACAACGTTGTTAAAAAATGCAGACGTATGAAGATAGTGAATTATTCTAATAGCCAATTTAGATTGGAAGAGACATAATGAAATTTTATTATTTAATTGAAGATTTCCAATTAAAATAATATTAAATCTACATTTATATATTTATATATTGATTGGAAGGCTTCTAACAATGATCACTTCTTTCCATTATATCCCGTTTAGGCCTTTGGGATACCTACTACTTTCTTATATTATATAGTTGGGGCTTGCCATTTGTTGGCGTGTTGGAGTAAACATACTTGATGTTTATTTTTTTTTTTAATCTCGCAGTTGGAGTCTATGGAATAAGAAAGAAATTTGATTTGCATTTTCTCATCATGATAGGTGAATGTTTGTAGATGAATATTCCATCTTAGCAACTCTATCACAAGGAAATTTTGTATATTTTGTTGTTGCTCAGTACAAAATCAAGATTTTTTATTTTTTTAAACTCAAAATTAGTTTCGTTTAGGAGCAAAGAGTTGTCTCCATGTCTTCTTCACACAAGAAATTTGTATGGTCCAACGATCCTGCCATATGACTATTGACAGCTAGCTTGTGGTACAAGGCTATCTTTGATGATGAAGCAGTAGTAGTAGCTTGGTGGTGGGGAAGATTTGGAAAGTTGAATCTTCAATGAAATCCATGATTTTAATGTGGTTGGCCCTAAGGAATAATGTTTTGACGTGAGAGGTTTCTACAAAATAGGGCAAGGTAGGGTCCTAGAATTTGTACTCTATGCAAATGTGAAGGGGAAACAATAGACCATGTGTTGGTGTTCATTTGCATTTTTTCTCAGGAGGTATGGGGTGTTATTCTCCCTTTTATTTGAGGATAGCGTACTTTGTAGGAGGCTTCCTTGTTGGACTGTTTGATGATAGAGCACTCAAATAACATATATCATTACCCCTGATTGCCTCTAGATCCATTTGGATAGGAAAGAAGGAATACCAATTTTGTAGACAAGGAGATCCCTCCTTTCCAGGTACATCATAAAATAAAATACCTATATGAAGGCATAAAAATGATTCCAAAGGTTAAACTTCCAAGGTGGGTTGCAATTTGGAGGTTGATAAAACTTATCCATGGCCTTTCTTTGTTGGTGCTTGCCAAGGTGATATTCTTGTTATTTATATTATCTGTGGATATGTGTGATATTCTTGTTCTATATATTATCTATGATACGAACCCAAGTCATCTACTCCTGCATGTGTGATATTCTTGTTTTGTATATTATTTGTGATTCGAACCCAAGTCAACATCGCGCAAGAGGGAAATTCGAATTGGTGTTGCTTTTGGTGTCTTTCAAGTCTAACTTTGCCAAAGAATTATCCACAATACATCAATTTCTGGATTCACATGTCTCCCGATATTTGATTATTTTTCACATTATGAAGTGGGCACAGAGGATAGCTCTTATTTCAGCTGGAAACGTATTCATTGCAGGTCATAATGGGAAATGGAGTAGTACTAGGGATGGGCATGTTGGGTCAATATAATTTGAACCCACCTGCAAATTTGATGCCTAAAACTTCACAATTAGTTTTGGGGGTTCCATGGCAATAAAAAGGTCGAAAATTAGGAGTTTTGAGGTCATGCCCATCATATAAACCTTTTTGTATCACATCAAGCTCGACAATAGGAAATACTTTGGAGTTCATGCTGGCGTAACCCTGCAATTTCCCAGGTGTGCATGTTGTTCACAATTCACGCTATGCTTTATTTATTTATGTATTTTCTTTTGGTTGAAATTGCTACATGTATAGATATCCTGTGTGACATCCTTGATAATCTTGCCATTGGAAGACCAAGTGAAGAAGGCACATATCATAATTGAATATATGTTAACTTGGAGGTTTTAAGAAGATTCATTTGTGAATTGAGTTGCTGCAAATAAGATTCTTATCTTCATTTAATGAGCTATGCCAAATACCTCGATTTTATTTATAGTTTTTTTGAGTTAATGGTTAGTGAATGGCTTGATAAAGAATTTGTTCTTGATGTAGATTCCCCTCGAATGGAAAACATAAATTGTAGAACTCAATAATACAATTAATGCTCCTGTCAAATCGTGCCTTAGTTAAAGAGGGTAATAAATTTATTGTGATTTCTTTATCTAGTTTGTAAATTAATCCATGCATAAGGAAAGCAGATCTTTGTAGATCTTCCTCTGAGTGAGATTGATCTTGAAATTAATGTGATAATTGAGAAAGAAAAGTATTCGCAATTCAATGGCTTCGCACTTATTTCTTTTGAAAAATTTACATCCTGGGCAGTTATGGAAGTTGGTGGATCATGTCTAACAAACAAGTATTCAGAAGGACTCTCTGGTAAGACGTAAGTGCCTGAAGATAAAACTTGGAATGTGAAGAATGGCACCATCATGATTGTGATTGTGTCTGAGCTACTTGGTAGTTTCTTCTTGCCACTTGGTATTTTTTTATTGTTAAACTTAATTTCTCTTAGCTTTTGGACCTGTACTTTTTAGTTTGAATATTTGACATGTGTGTAATGGTTTATTGGTTCAGTGTTATAATGCAGAGACCTGTAGTTGTTGCATGAGTATCTGTTATCACAATGATGGACAATTGTTGGACACTTTTCTATATTTATTCACTACTATGTTGGGTTGGGAATTATGCCAGGCATATAATATGCTGGCAATGAATTCATTGACCAAAGTGAGAGGCCTTTCTAGCAAAGGGCCCTAGAAGCATTCGATCTTGACAATAGTACATGGAGTGTTAATTTTCAACCATTATCTTGATCCCCAGCTAATTTTGTTGTTTATACAACTCTCCTCCAACCACATCATTGCATTATGGTGTGTATGGTTCTGAACTACGAACCTCCTTTGATAAGAAAATCATTCCTACTTGGGCATGTAACATGTGAAAATTTTCTTTACAACGTTTAGGGTTTGGACTTACCACATGGAGGGCATCTGTCTCATGGATTCATGATAGCAAAAAAGTGAGTATCTGCTACATCAATTTACTTTGAATCAATGCCATATCGTCTAGATGAGTCCATAGGTGAGCTCACATTTCCAGTCTAATAATAATTAGGAGGGAAACAATTCCATCATTGACAAATATTGAACCAATCTTTTGGGGAAGTGTTCAAAGTGTTAATGGTCGAGTTTGTTTTCTTGGGTTATAGGATTCATTGACTATGAGATGCTTGAGAAGAATGCCACCCTTTTTAGGATCAAGCTTATCATTGCTGGTGCTAGTGCATATCCCCAAGATATTGATTACCCTCGCATGAGGTAGGTATTGAAGCTGGGTATTTCTATAGATCTTATAATGGCAGTCCTTTCAAAAATTTCTCTTTCTAACAATGTTTATTCTAGCATATTTTATTAATATGTTCTTATAGTATGTAATGTTGGATTTTTTATGATTTTTAGTAATAAAAATTTTGTGGTTTGTGAAGATTTCCAATAGAGTTGGGGTATACTTAATGATGGACATGGAACACATAAATTGTCTCATCGTTTCTTCTATAATAGCCAGTCCATTTGATTTTTGTGATGTAGTAACAACTACAACACACAAGGTGAGTTGATGCTATTAATTTTCTCTACACTTCACCCTTTCGATTAAAAATATGACTATATTAGATGGATATTTTTTTGGATATCTTAATGCTATCGATCTGTGTCATTCCCCCCTTGTAGAAGAAAATGAATCCCATTAATGTTCAAGAAACAACGAAGAACTAAAACAAATATGCCATTCCCATCATAGGAAGAATGATTATAGAGTTAAGAGGTGTAGATTTTCCTTTTGATTCTCTTACATGTTCTTTGATTCAATTTCCTGTTTTCATTTTTTTTATGTTCTTTCTGTTTCTTATCACTACTAGATCAAAGCTTCGATGAAATTAATTATGTTCCTTGAATTGTTTGTCAATTATTTCACCTTTTTCCTTTCATTTTTATCTTTCTGATATTTTTCTTTCTAAAATATTTTTGGATTGGAGGGTTGTGATTTTTAGTCTTTATGAGGTCCTTGGGGAGGCATGAGATTCTTCTAGAAGGAATGAGTATTGGGGGTTTCCCTAGATACAACCATCAAAAATGTAGTTTTTCCTGGGTTACAAGTCAATCTAAGTTCTCCTTCCTTTCCTCCATCATCCATATTTTTCTCTTGCTCACTAATATCATAATATTGGATATATCGACTTTTTGTATCTTTCTAGAAGATACATGAAATAATTTGTGGATTTTTGGGGAGGACCACTTAAACATACCATAGGATGTTTGTTTAAAACAGGATGTAACTGCAGAGTTCAAGGCTTATCAAGTACAGGTGTAACACTCTCACATGTCTAAGATTTTGTAAAATTTATGCATGTGAATTATTTTTTGAATGGGTTTTGTTTCTTATCAAAGTTAAAATAGTTTTAGTAAGTTGTAGCAAATTGTCGAGCCCTTGCAAAGAGCCTAATGGATTTGGGTTACAATTTGGTGTCTGGTGGTAGTGAAAATCACCTAGTTCTAGTTGATTTGAGGCCCTTGGTAAGGATCCTTTGTTCATATGCTGGAGTACACAACCTACTTGTATATTGATTTCTATTGGATTTAGTTGGTTGAATGTAACATGGTATATATTAATGGGCTTGGACAGGGCATTGATGGTGCAAGAGTAGAGTATGTTTTGGATGTTGCTTCTCTCACACCGAACAAGAATTTTGTACCAGGTTACATGAATTCCTTTATTTGTATATTTAGATGTAAGGGATTCATTGATTTTCCTTTATCCATGGGATGATATAGCTTACTTTCGTGTGCAAAGAGCCTAATGGATTTGGGTTACAATTTGGTGTTTGGTGGTAGTGAAAATCACCTAGTTCTAGTTGATTTGAGGCCCTTGATAAGGATCCTCTGTTCATATGCTGGAGGACACAACCTACTTGTATATTGATTTCTATTGGATTTAGTTGGTTAAATGTAACATGGTATATATTAATGGGCTTGGACAGGGCATTGATGGTGCAAGAGTAAAGGATGTTTTGGATGTTGCTTCTATCACACTAAACAAAATTTTTGTACTAGGTTACATGAATTTTTTCTTTGTATATTTAGATGTAAGGGATTCATTGATTTTCCTTTCTCCATGGGATGATATAGCTTACTTTCCCGTGTCTAGTCATCATCTCAAATTCTTGTTCTTGTTTTTTTTGGTGCAGACTACAAAATTGAGAGTTTTTTGCTTTTGATTAGCTACTCTGATTTTTTAATGGGAATTTATGTCTAATAATGTGGTGATTGTGCATGATTTTTTTTAATTCCTACACAACTATTGTGATATTTCATTCATCAAAAGATAACAATTTTTCAATCTGGATTATTTTTCATTCCTCCACTGCCAAAAAACAGAAGTCCCTGCTAGGTTACGCATGTATTTGATTCTTGGGATTTTATGTTGGAAATTCCTCTATTGTTCATTGCAATACATTTGTAATTAAACATGAGGTGTTGTTTTTGGTGCAATAATACATTTGAAACTAAACATGAGGTGTTGTTTGTGGGGTAATACATTATTCTTAAGCAACACCTCTTGTTAATCAATGCTTTCAATCTTTTTGTATGTGATGTCATGATCCCCAGTCGTTCCTGCTGTAATGGAGATCATTCTCGCAAGAATTATTTCATGCTTAATGTATTGTCCTGATACAATGACCTAATTATGTTTTTTTATTGTTGCAACTCCATTGATATTATTGTCAAGTTCTCATTGGTTCTATTCAATTGTAATCAATGCCTCATGAGTTTGTGATTCTGGAGCAGGTGATAAACTAGGGGAGGGAAGCTAGTAGTGGAATGGGGACCAATAGTGGAGATAGAACCTAACCTCTGAAGCTATAACAAATCATAACACAGCACACCGATAACACATTATAAAAGTGGTATTAAAATAACGAAGAATGCTCACAAGTTTAAAAATAGTCCATAAACTCACTAGGCATACAATTGTCTAGAAAGTGACTCTTAGTTCACTACCATACAAAACATCATGTCCAAACACATCTTTAAATGCTCTAACGTAAAGACACTTCAAATCCTTAGACATTAAGAAGCATCAAATGTTTAGTCCAACAAGGTTCAATTTTGATGTACATATTACCTATCACATCTGACAGAGTGGTTGGTTGCTGGAGAATGTCTGGAGTAAATGATGTTCCAATATGTATAACCTCAAGTCCATATAGAGCCCAATGCTTCTTTCCCCTTGTGCATTTGATCAGACATGAATAGGTAATGCTTATAATTCAATGCTTTCCATGACCCACCCCTAAGTTTGCAATCTATAATGCAAAGGAGTAACTTATTCAACTATGTTCAAAATGACCTTTAATCAAATCAATCTGCTAGGGCCATTAAACATTTTAGAAGCACTAGCATTGGCTAGGAGAAAATAAGAGCCCCTAGATCATAATCAAATCAATCCTAGACACAAATATCATCATTCTGCATATGCAATCCATGTTGATGACCATTCACCACTCAACTTTCCAATGGAATGTTATACATTTAATCTATAATTCATGGAAGCACCATTCCGGCAACTCAATTTACAATACTACTCTCTAGATCATCGTCAGAATTTCATACAATGTATCCTTATTCTTGGGACTCATCAATCAAGATTTCCAATGGAGCATTATAAATCTAAACCATCACCACGAATCTTTAGTTAGGGATCATCACTATTTTATAATAAACTCTCTCCTTTTATAGTTTTGTTTCTTGTCACCTATGTTTACCTTAAATTTTTTCATTTCCTTGTTGCTATGCACTGCATCAACCTCTATTATTCTACAATATTTGTTTGTTTAATTTTTTTATGTCATGCACGAGGAAATATTATTCCTCTTGTGATGGTAAGAATGCAAGTGACAAGGGTTGATCATCTACAAACCTCTTCCTCAAATGAGGAGTTAAATCCAATAGGTTTTGAAGAGCATAATGATATAAAAGCTGAAGAGCATATGATCTAGATATTGAAGGTGTTGCTTTTGCATGAATTATAGTGCAAGGTACAAGTTTAACCAAGAATATTAGTGTTAACAGAGGTCAAACTAAAGAGGATATGCTTAAGGAAATTGATGATGTTGACTTCAATGGATTCTTAATAAGAGTTGCCATGAGAAAATATGGAACTCACTAGCATCAATACATTATTGGCTAAATACCTCATACAAGGAAGAAGAAGAAAGGGGTTATTACAATGTTAATTGAACAAAAGGGGGAAATAGTTGATTGGTGTAAGGAGATACTTGAAATTGGCCATGACCTAGAGTTGATACAACTTAAGGCTAACGTTGCTCCACTTTGAGTCCATTCAAAGATGGATTTTGGGGAAATCAGGGGGTGCAGGAGTTTAGAAAATATATCAAGAGTTGGCATTATGAACAATTGAAATCCTAAATACAGACAAAGCTGTGTATTTACACCCTACAATTCTAACTAAGTTCTATTATACTCTATCCAAGGCATACAAAGATCATTCATACAATTTACAAAATATATATGCAATTGTGATGAGTTTCCTTTCCAAGTTGGAAGGAATTATGGCATGAGGATAAATGCCAAGAGAATGAGTGAAAATGTGCCAAAGTGTTTCCTGTAGAAAATATGTGATAGGTTAACCCGATAATGAAATATAAATCAAAGCAGAATATTATAACCTACGTCTACTATCAATTTGCGGAAGCTTAAAGATCAAGATGAACAATATAACCAGAAGAAGAAGAATCAACGGCACAATAGAAATGAAAATACTTTGGGGAAAGTCTCAGATAAAAAACTCACACTATTGTATTATCATACATGGTGGAAATACATAGGAATTATACAAAGCCTTAGCTCTCATAGCTAGCCAGCTCTCAGTACAATCCTCACAGATGATCATAGGCAAACTTGGCTTCTCTCCAGCCTTCCTCGCTACCCTCCAAGCTCCTATTTCCTTGTGTTGTTCCTTATGAATGATTAGCCTATTACCAAGTGGAAAAACAAGCCTTCAAAACTGCACAATCCTCAAGGATGAATCCTTGACTGCATGCATGAGTTTTCTCCATGAGAAAACACATGCAATTGATAGTACACTATCCTTAAACATTAATATCAACTGGGTCTTTCTCATAATATACATGCATGAGTTTCTGATGAGGGAATTTCAGTTAACTGGAGTAGCACTAGTTGAGTGCATTAATGCATCAACTGACTGTTAACTCACTATTAGTTCCTCAAACAGTTTGGAACTAATTTAACTGGACTTCACTCAGTGAACTGAGTTAACTAATTACAACTCAAATATAACTCAATCTTATCTCCTTAATTTAAGGGATAACTCTTGCATGACTTTAGAAAGGCTTCTAACTTGAATTTCTACAACTAATTAATTTAAAATAAATTAATTAATTATTTCCAAGTAGTTGTTAAGACTAAATTCGATTTTAATTCACAAGTTAATTCAAGGACAAATCAAATTGGAATATTCTTGTTGCCATATTTCAACACTCCCTCTCAACAAGAAAGGGATTATCTGCCACCCCGATCCTGTCTCTATGCAACTCGAATTTACACTTTGACAATACCTTTGTAAAAATGTCAGCATCTTGCTCTTCTATCGAAATATACTGCAGCAACATGATCCTCCTCACTACATAGTCTTTGAGATGATGATAACAGATGTCAATGTGCTTGGACCTACCATGAAATATTGGATTCTCAAAGAGTTTGATACAACTCTGATTATCACAATAGATCACAGTTGGATCCATCCTCTGATCAAACAAACCAGCTAGGATTTTCCACATCCAGATGGCCTCACATGCTGCCTAACTTGCAGCCATGTATTCTGCCTCTGCCGAGCTAAGTGCAACCGACCTCTGTTTCCTATTGTACCAAGAAACTGTCGCTGAACCAAGGTTGAAAATCCCTCCTGATGTGATCTTATGATCTGATGGACTCCCTGCCCAATCTACATAAGTGAATCCCTGTAGCTTCACTCCCTCTGTCCGTCTGTACCATAATCTATACTGAGATGTGCCTCTGAGGTATCTCAATACATGCTTTGTCGCCTTCCAAAACATCTTGATAGGCTGAACCATCGCTTGACTCAGCTGGTTCAGCACATAGCACAAATCTAGCCGTGTGTTCATTAAGTACATCAGTGAACCCACAAGCTACCTGTACACAGTATCCTTTACCACTTCTCTTGAAGTATCAACCTCCTTCCTCCAGTTACCTGCTAGAGGAGTCTGCATGGGCTTGCACTTCTCCATGTGGAATCTCCTGAGTATCTCGTTGGCATACTTGCCTTGAGACATAAATAACTCCCCATCCTTCTGCCACACTTCCATGCCAAGGAAGTAATGCATGAGACCCATGTCTTTCATCTCGAACTCTCTTGCAAGGTCCTCCTTGAAAGACACGATCAATTGATCATCACCATTCAATATGAGATCATCAACATAAAGTACGATGATCAACAACTTAAATTTCACCACGATGTGGTACAGGTTTGCATCTGCTTCACTCTTTGTGAAGCCCAACTCGGTGAATTAGTTGTCTATCCTGGTGTACCAAGCACGAGGTGCTTGCTTCAGGCCATACAACGCTCTCTTGAGTCTGCACACATGCGACTCATGATCAGAGGTCCCAAAACCTTCTAGCTACTCTATGTACACCTCTTATTCAATCTAGTCATTGAGGAATGCAGTCTTCACATCCATCTAATGGATCTTCCAACCCAACTGTGCTGATAGTGCAAATAGAGATCTGATAGATGAATACCTTGCGACAGGAGCAAAAGTCTCATCATAGTCAATCCCCTCGACTTGTGAAAAGCCACGGGCAACAAATCTTGCCTAATGCTTCTCCACAGTACCATCAACAGCTTGCTTTACCTTGTAAAGCCAATGAGAACTCACAACTAGCTTGTTCTTCGGTCTCAGAACCACATCCCAAACACTATTACGAACTATGGAGTCATACTTCTCCACCATAGCATCAACCCAAATCGGCTACTGCACAGCTTCCTCAAAGGAAGTTGTCTTGGTCTCAACACATTCCCCAGCAAGGGCCATGTATCTAGTGCACCTCTCAGGTGACCTCCTTTGTCTACGCTGAGAAGATGGTGCTCCCACATTCTCTCTCGCATCCTACAACAATCTGTCAGCTACTGCGCTTCCATCCATCTCTGGAAGACTTTGTTTGAGTGGATGTCTCCACTCCTGGAACCTCTGCATGAGGATGCTCTAGATCAGTCTGAGGCTCCTCCTCCTTAGGAACCAACAGTTCCTCCACAGCTTGTAGTTGGAGCTCCCTCTCAAGGGAAACTCGCATGGCCTTCTCCTCATCAAAATTGAGATCTCTATGAACCACTATCATCTGATTGGTAGGCAAGGATACCCGATAGTTGTGAGATGTTTCAGTGTACCCCACGAATATCCTGAACTTTTTTGTTAGCTCAAGCTTCCTCCATGAATCCTTTGTCACATGGCAATATACCGATGAGAAAAAGATCCTAAAGTGACCCACATCTGGTCTCTTACCGGAAAAAGCTTCCTCTGGTGTCTTCATCCCAAGTATGCGATGCAGGCTTCTATTCTACAAATAGACTGCTTTGTTGCATGCCTCAGCCCACATGGTAGGCCTTGGTCATGCAACATTGCCCCTATTGCCCCTACAATAGTTATGTTCTTCCTCTCGGCAACCCCATTCTGCTATGGGTTATGAGGTGTCGTCAACTCTCGTTTAATTCCTTCCACTGCACATAACTCCTTAAACTCTTGAGAGGCATATTCTCCACCATTATTGCTTCTCAAGGCCTTGATCTTCTTCCATGACTCTTTCTCAACCAAAGCTTTGAAGTCACAAAACTTTGTGAAAGTTTGTTCCTTCTTCTACATGAAATAAATCTAGCATTTACGAGAATAGTCATCAAAGAAAATCACATAATAACTTTGCTTTGTTGTGGATGTCATTGAGAATGGTCCACACAAATCAGTGTCAACTCACTCTAAGATAGCCTTTGCTCGACTGTCTCGATCATGAAAGGAAGACTTGGTGTAATTTCCCAAGGTACAACCTTTGAATGTGTCAACTTGCTCAAGTTTACTTTTGGGTAGTCTTGTAGATATATGCTGCATTATCTTCAAAGCCCCATGATGGAAATGGCCCAACCGCCTGTGCCACAACTCGCCAATGTCTTGGATTTGCACCAATTATTCTTTCGTACTCAATGCTACACAATCATCTACCTCTAGTTTATAGAGATTCTTCACCCGAATCCCTATCCTGTTGGTCTGACCCGTGGCTAAGTGTCTTAGGAACGCCTTTCCTTTACTGAAGACAACATCATAGCCTTTGTCCTCCAACATCGCAACCGATACCAAGTTCTTCTTCAGTCCGGGCACATACATCACATTTGCTAAGGTGATAGGAGATCCATGCTCCCTCTGAAAAGCAACCATGCCCACTCCTAAAACACTATACCTTCCGTCGTCACCCATCTCTATGCACATCTTGAGGTCTTTCTCCCCCAAGGCACTAAATAAATTTTTATCACTAGTCACGTGGAATGAGGCTCCACTATCAAGATACCAGACACAACCCATCATATTGACACCATGCATGCGATGAGGGTAAATTCCATTTTGAACTGAGAGGATAATGACTCACCTTACGATCTTTCTGAGGATCCCTTCTCAGACTTCTTTGATGGGAAATTAGTCACATAATGTCCCATCTTGTGACAATTAAAGCATCTTACTTTAGACATGTCATGCTTCTTCCCCCCATGAGAAGAATTTGATTTGAAATGGGAAGCCTTCCCCTTCCCTTTCCTTGCCTTACTTGCTAAGGCCAAATTTTCTTCATCATCATTCTTGGATGAAGAACCATCTCGTGTGCTCCTCCTGATCTCCTCCTGCATAAGATCTGACTAGAGTCGTTCCCAATCCGGTAGTTTCTCCCTTCCATTCACAGAGTCTTGGTAGCTATTCCAACTCTTTGGATGGCCAAGGAGAGCGAGGCTCACCATATCATCATCGGCAGTAGTTATTCTCACACTGCCAAGCTCATCTCTTAAGGTGGTGAGCTTGTTCAGATATGTGTAAATAGTATTTCCCTTCTCCATCTTGATTCTTCGAACCTTATCCTTGAGCGTCAATTTCCTCTGGTCGCTACTATTGTGGTAGAGGTCCTTCAATGTCTTCCACATTGAAAATGGAGTTTCCTTCCTATGGAGACTCGAGACAATATGGTCTCGAACTCCTTCAAGGATGATTCGTCTTGCCTTCACCACACACTTCTTCCACTCAACCAACTCTTGTGCAATAGTTGAAGCTCGCTCTAGGATTTCTTGATCAATGAATTCCTTCAAGCCATTGTCTTCCAATATAGCCTCCATTCTATCTTTCCATGCTATGTAACTCGAGCTACCTTCCAAGGCATACTCGAGTCTCAAGCCATAGAACGCCATTGGCCAACCTTAAAGTATGATATGAATTTGATTTGCACCTACAACCCTGAACTTAAAACTTTGAATTATCTTCTCAGTATACTATTTACAGCTCTGATACCATGTAGAAAATTTGTGATGGGTTAACTTGATAATGAAATATAAATCAAAGCAGAATACTATAACCTACTTCTGCTATCAATTTGTGGAAGCTTAAAGATCAAGTTGAACAATATAACGAGAAGAAGAAGAATCAATGGCACAATAAACATGAAAATACTTTGGGGAAAGTCTGAGATAAAAACACCACATTATTGTATTATCATACATGGTGGAAATACATAGGAATTATACAAAGCCTTAGCTCTCACAGCTAGCCAGCTCTCAGTACAATCCTCATAGATGCTCATTGGCAAACTTGGCTTCTCTCTAACCTTCCACTCTTCCCTTCAAGCTCCTATTTCCTTGCGTTGTTCCTTATGGATGATTAGCCTATTACCAAGTGGAAAAAAAAGACTTCAAAACTGCACAATCCTCAAGGATGAATCCTTGACTGCATGCATGAGTTTTCTCCATGAGAAAATGCATGCAACTGATAGTACATTGTCCTTGAACATTAATCTCAACTGGGTCTTTCTCAGAATAGACATGCATAAGTTTCTAATGAGGGAATCTTCAGTTAACTGGAGTAATATTAGTTGCGTTCATTAATGCATCAACTGACTATTAACTCACTATTGGTTCCTCAAACAATTTGGAACTAATTTAACTAGACTTAACTCAGTAAACTAAGTTAACTAATTAAAACTCAAATATAACTCAATCTTATCTCCTTAATTTAAGGGATAACTCTTGCATGACTTCAGAAATACTTCTAACTTGAATTTCTCCAACTAATTAATTTAAAATAAAGTAATTAATTATTTCCAAGTAGCTGTTAAGACTAAATTCGATTTTAATTCACAATTTAATTCAAGGACAAATTAAATTGGAATATTCTTGTTGCCATATTTCAACATTTCCTAACAATAGTGTGGATAACTATATTTTGTTGTGCAATTACAATTGGTTTATCAATGTCTCGGCCATATTTGTTTTAGGGAAATAAAAATATGAAGAACTATGTCAAGAATTGTGAGCAAGGAATATTTGTGGTTGCACATCCTAATGCATGGATGACTATATAATTGTTTATGATTTTACTGTACAATTTTTTCACTTTTTACCTGGAGGCATCTATCTTACAAACATATACTTGTTAATTTTTTATGGCCATCACAACAATATAGTTTTACAAACCACAGAGGCAAACACAATAGGAATGCATAGTGTTGGCACTGCTTAGACATTACTCATAAGTTGCAACCCCTAGAAGTGTGTTTGGGCCTTTTAATAATTATTTAACATTTGAGAGAATAAATTGGATGGCAAAGAACCCATGGAGAGAGGTAAAAAGGTTTGAAATAGTTGAAATTGCTAGCATATCTATTGAAAGGACCTTGACACCCTTTAATATTAATGTGGAATGTAGGTGCAATGGAGTTTGGCTAGTCAATTATGATGCTCTTACCAATGATAAGGCTTGTAGCCAAGTTTTTGAAATACCTGGTGATAAAGATGCAAAAGTTGTTATAAAAATGTTGAGTCTACCGCAAGGATGAACATGGCAATGCTACTTAAGAATATGATGGAGAAATTCAAGAAAAAATAGTAGTTGTTGATTACAAAAACCACATACAAATTTCACAAATGCTAATAAAAATGAAATTGTTGAAGGTGGTCGAGTGATGGGCAGCATTAATGAGCAATTTTCATTGCCAATCCAAGTGATCCTACTTGAGTGATTAGCAGAAGCCATGATGAATATGAATTGAAATGACCTTTACGAAGACTAATGAAGAAATCCTTTACATGCCTTCATTCATGATAGGCCATAAGGTGTTCAGGTGGTGGGGACCAAAGTTACATAAATATTTTATTGTTGTTCTATTAAACTCCATCATTCAAGGTAGGAACCATTTGTTGGTTGGGTAAGATACAACTATTCAGGTAAGAGAGAGGAAGGTTGGTAAGTAAGGGGTGTTGTAGACATATTTGGGCACTGCAACCCCAATCACATATGTTCATAAACCAAGGGCTTCTAAACCCCTAAAAGTGTTGTTTCATACCCTAAAGGAACAAGGTCAGATAATTACATCATCTCCTAGAAGTTCTCCATGAAAAATTACTTAGAACTGGTCAAAACAGGACCATATAGACTGCTCCATGCATAGGGTGCGATGCATCTCACCTATTACACATGGCGAGTGCGATGCATACTGGAAATCCCTTCTGTAAGGCGTGATGAGCGAGAGCAGACAAATGGCAGAAGCAATGTGCTAGGTGGAAACCCAGAGAATCTTCTAGAAACTGCTCATATGAAACTTGCCTCTCTGAATTCACCTAGGGATGACTAAGAGATCTGAAATCTCCAAGTGGAACCAAGAACTATTAGCGGAATGACACTAATCAAAATCCTAGAAGCTGACTCACTCTCCTGTAAACATCTATATATGGATCCCTCATCCACGATATCCAGAGGCTGGAATTTTGTAATTTGCAAGGAAGTGCTGTTGGTTTCTCTTTGAAGACATTGTTGGGTGATATTGCTTTGTATGAGGTGAAGAGGGCTTTCATGCTGGGAGGATGATGCTGGATCAGACAACCTGGTTGTAATCCTCTCTTCTACTACTTCTATCAATAAAGCTATTTGAGTTTTCCTCCATATGCTTGTATATCTCTGAATCTTGTTTGTGTGTGCATTTATATGGTTAATGTACATCTGATCCTACATTATTTATGGTTATAGATATTTATGCTTTGATGGTATTTTGCTGCCTTGGCTCTATAAGTGTTCTTTGAAGCGGGACAAGTGAGGAAGGAGTGGCAAAAGCTCTATCAAAGGAGAGAGGAAACGAGCAAGGAGACTAGCGAAAGTCTGAGGTTGGTGCTCTCTGCTTCTCTCTCATCTATCTCTCATAAAGGAAAACACAAGTAACTTTAATTTGTTTGTTTCTTGATAGCTACCCGTCTTAGTGGGACTAGCAGCTCTGCATAGACACTAGTTTTCCCGATAACAAAATGGCGACTCCACTGGGGAGCAAATAGTTTGTTTGTTTTGTTACTGTTGTTTGCTTTATAAACCACATACGGAGCCTAAAGTTAAGCCAGCTAGCCTTCGAACTGCTTTTGCTATGCAACTGCAAAGTATATCAACACTGCTTCAGTCAATCTCTGGGTTAGTTTATGGACTGAACATATAGCTTGCAAACATCCTAAGTGCCCTGGTGGTAGCTCAAATAACCTCATTAGATCAGCCCCTATACTTTGTGTTTACTGATAATCATTAGCTTAGCCTAAATCCCTGAACTTAGCTGCAAACTATGAGCAAAAACCAAGTTCAATCTCATCCCTGGACCATCGCACTGTATCTTCTTGGAAGTCTGGATGGATCGCACCTCCCATGTGCTGTAGGTGAGATGCATCCCTGTTTCCCTGTGTTATAGGTGCGATGATCAAATGAGACTATTTTTGCCTCTAGATTTTGGTTTTTTCTTCATTGTCTTTAGCTTTAATCAGTACTTTTGCCGTCTGTGATCAATATATCTCTGTTGAAACCATCTTCCTTTGCATTATTCAGCCTCCATCGATAAAGAATTGTGAATTTCTTTTATGTATCTTTCGTCATTTACAGTTCTCTTGTGCAAATAGTAGCTGAATCGAAATGTCGTCTTTTGATTTGAAAGTGTCGTAAGGGTCGTTTTCAGTCAAGAAAAATAGTATTACAAATCGTTCCTATTTTAGACAGTCGATTACACTTTTGCCACCGTATTTGATTTGAATCATTAGTATTTCAAGTGTCGAAAGCAATTTTGAATTCAAAATCACAAAGTGTCATCTTGGCTTTACTTTCGTTTTTTGAAAAGAAAATTGTTAGCATTGTCGCTTTGAAAGAAGATAGTTCAGATCTATACTTTGTTTTCTTTTTGTCATTTTCACATTAAGGAAACTGAAAAACAATACATGCATGTGCATTTGCATTAAGACTGCATGTTGAAGTGGATTTAGGAAAAGTGCATCTAGTGTGTGCTTTCTGCTCTATGTTGAAAGAATTTCATTTCTCTTTCCTTAGTAGCTAGGATTTTCATTGCAAAAAGAAAATAAACGACTGTTTATCATCTTAGATTGCACATTTAGGAATTGTATATCTACATCACGTGGTGAAATTTAAAGGGAAACTTCTTAAGAAATATCAACTGTAAAATAAACCTCAATGAACATAAAAACGCTTTGGAACCTAACGCACAACATTTTGAAGTCTAGGCTAGAGACGTATTCCGGCGTTGTAAAGCCTGGTAACTATCGCTTTCATCGTAGGTTGGGTGATTCCTCCTCTTTGAGATGAAAAGTGCCAGTACAGACTTGTGCTCCCACATACCATCGAGTCTATATTGGGAGACCACAATAGGCTACATCCTTTATCCTTAGGAAGCCGTGTCTGCCGCCCTATCGATCGCAATGCACTGAACACAGCGTTTGGGAAGATTGACTACCGTACCATAAAAAGTATTCTACAGTTTTGTGATTGGTTTGGTAATCCCTCTGTCTAGATTTCTAGAGTAGTCACTTTCGTTCCTTTTCAGACTCCTTAAAAGAAACAGTCCATCTGAGCACTTGTCACTTCAGGCTCATTAAAAATCGAAGGCAACTAGAGTCAACTTTATCTTTTTCTCAACTCTTAAAAATTGAAAAAGCAAGTTGTGTCAAAGCGTCATAAAATTTATTTTAATCGGAATAACGTCACTGTTCCCTTATTAGTCTTTAGGTTGAGAAATGGAGTCTACCAATCAAATATTTCCCCTTGGGGGAAATCCTAGTCCCTTCTCCTCTTGGGGGGATTCTGGTGCTCCACACATGGCCACATTGTCCCTTCCAAGACTCACAATTGGCCTGCTCGTATGGCTTTTCTCGACCTCTGCCATTTAAAACACCACAATTCCTCAGCAATCAAATCAGCAACCAGATGATACTAAAGTTGCTCCCCCACCTTCTACTTCGTTTGTTTCTCCCTCTCCTTCTTCCTCTTTGCTTGGTGAAGCTAGTAAAACTAAAAACCAAGTCACTGAGAAGAAGAATAAAGGGAAGGAGGAGGAGAAGAAGAAGCCAACGGTGAAAGGGGGCAACCATGCATTGTCTGGTGAAAATCCACACACTGCACAATCCAAACCTAAATCTCCATGTGTCATTTGCAAGGGAGACCACTATCATCGAGATTGCCCCTGCATCCCACGGATCTTGAGGGACTGGTCTCCCCGCTTGCACAATCCGGTGTATTCAACCGCTGACGATCATGTTGAAAGCACACTGTCAAATTGTGAAAATGAAGTCAATGGACAGAAAGGAAGATCCAAATTTCCTTGTAGACTGTGTGAAGGTGATCATGCCCTCCACCATTGTCCCTTCTTAGATGAAGTTAAAAGAGTCTTGGATAACCATCCTGCATCACCACAGCAACTTCCTCTTGGATACAAGAAACTCTTGCCGAGTCCATCACTAGTTGAAAATCCGACTAAAACACCATTGTTGTTGGTCGAAGCACCTATCATTGAAGATAGACCCTCTGAGTCCACACCGGACCAAATTCAACAAGTCGAGATGATAGTCGACCCAATCTTGTCTTCAAAGGACCCACCTTCAGATGATACTGTCACTAAAGAGAATGAGAATGACACCATTCAAATTCTTTTTGTAAACACAGACTCTGATGAACATGGGGGAAATCTACCCATTCCTTTACCACAGGAAGGGAGTTCGTCAGAGATGTATCTGGCCATTTATTCAGTCCCACCTCGAAGCAATCTAGTCATTTCCTTCGATTGGAATCTTCTAGGTAGACCCTGCCTACCATCTAATGTACCATTCCAAATCATAGTACAAGCTTACAGAATGATCATGGTCGGTACTATTATAGATGAAGGGGCTCTTGTGAGTATCCTTTCCTCAACTTCTTGGAAAGTGCTTGGTTCGCCTTTGCTTCTGCCTGAGATTCGAAATCTGGCAGGCTTCAACAAAGGAACCAGTCGACTTTTAGGGATCCTTCCAAATTTGCCTATAACTTTGAGAAGGAAAACTGTTTATCTGAATGTGATGGTAGTCCAAGGACCTCTAGATTACATTCTACTCCTTGGGCATGAATACATTTATAGTATGGGAGCTATCGTTTCCTCACTCTTCCAAGTGATGTGTTTTCCACACGAAGGCAGAGTGGTCCACCTAGTTGGCCAACTTTCATTCCTTGGTTCAAACACAACTATTAGTCAAATGCCATCCCTAACTGGTCTTTTTGAACAAGGAATTTCTAATCAATCTCCAGTCTGTCCACCTGATGATCGCGAGTGATTCGGTGATTGTGATTGAAAACCAGGAAGCATGCGGCCTGATCTACTTCAGCAGGAAAAACCCCAGATATAAGATAGGTTTCTACGTAGGAATATGACTAGTGTGATACCCCTATCTATTTAGGAAAATGGATTTGGATTGGAAAAAGATTCCCCCATCAAAGGCTATGTGATTGGGATTGACAACAGTCACCTTTTTCCATTTCGATGGACATCACCAAGGAAGGTTTTGTCTGCGACGCGGATGGAACAATCTCACTAATGGGAGAAATTCCATATGGTGACCTGGAAACTCTAACTTATACCTGGGGGCATGAAAACCTTTTTGTACGCAAGTGAAAAGTGGCCAGCGTAACTCTAACCCCGTAGTTTTACTAACTTCAACTGCTTAAGTTAGGTGATTGGTCTGATCCACCATTCACCTTTGCCAGGACCAACGGAAATGGCAAAGCAAAGGAGATTGTTTCTCGCCGAGAGACTATCCTACCTAACCTTAGTAGTTCTTTAACCCTTAGGACAGTAGTTGGTCATTCCTAGCTTGCGTGCAAAAAGGCTCCGGAGCAAAGTTGTGCATGGGGCAAGCTCCCTAAAAAATGAACCTACTGATGAGACATCCTTATTATATGACTGGCACAAGCAATTTTACGTAAAGTTCAATCTCGTTAAAAAATAAACCTCACCATGAGTAGTTTTACGCAAAGTTCAAGCTCATCAAAAATAAACCTAGCAATGAGCAAATGTTTCCATAGAGTTCAAGCTCATTAAAAAATGAACCCCACCTCCGGTAAATAACCATTTTGATCGCATGACTATCAGCTTTTGAACCTTGGTCGTGTTCTTACCATCACCTCCACTCTTTTTTAGCCGATCATACGCCTCCATTTGATTTTTAACCCTTTTGAGGAATAGCTACGATGAGTGATTCTATTAGCCACCCTCTTTCCACTGCCATGATTGGAATGTTCCAAACTTTACCTGGAACTAGTTGTTATCCAAAAAATCAATCGTTCCTAAAAAACGAGTCTCTTTTAAGTTCTTTTCATCTAACTCATAAAATATGAAAATATTTCCGAGCAATTGGCCTCTCCAGCTCGTTAAAGCGACCGGAAGTGCCATCCCTCCTCTAGATTTTAATCTTTTTGGACTTGAGGGATTCTTACACAAAAATATCAAGCACTTGTCTTGTTCAGCTCGTTAAAACTATTGAAAAGTCATCCCTTTCGTATTATTTTACACTTTTTTGGACTTAAGAGATTATATTACGAAAAAGGACTGTTGGAGTTGCCCTTCTGTCCCCTTTTAGACTCTCTAAAATTGAAAAGGATGGAGTTATCTTTGTCGTTAAACTCGTTAAAACAATAGCGACAAACTTGTCCATGCAGACAAGAGAGAGTTTCACTATCGCTAGGCTCATTAAAACATAGCGACAGGCAAATTATAGAACAAGCATATGTTATCCTCCTCAAGCTTGAAAAAAATAAAGAGGTACTGGTCAACATTGACTGGGGAAAAAGGGGAAGAAAACTTGAATAGCTTCATTGGTAGCAAGTCGCTCTTGAACATGACACTTTCACTCCGTCACCATGATTGAGTCGGGTTGGGTTATTCCGTTCACTGGTCATATCACCATTGGTCCACCATACCATCCACCTTGGGGTTAACGCTACCAATCCATTTCAGTGTCGTTGATATGTTCAAGAGAAGTCGCTCAGAGAATTCACCAACCTAGCTAACATCTCATCCGCTGCAATACCTTCACTCTCCATTTTTTCATGACCGTCACCTTGAACCTTGTATCATCAGATCGTTTTCACCTCCACAAATCATTTGCTCCGTTCTGTGTCGTAGATGTTGGATTCATTAAGTCCCTCCTACGACGGGTCACTTCTTGTCGACATTAGCTCATTATCCAAGAAGTTGACTTAGGAACAACCCTTTCACTACTTTGAAGCTTGCATGCCTCAATGGCAAGTTTCTCACTTCCGGTGACAGGTTTACATCAATGGCCTTCTACCGAAAGATTTTACGTGGTGTTTGACATCAACTCATGTATTCACACCATGTGAATTGTACTGCAGTACCTTGAGGGTCATCATCATTATCGGTGATTCCTCTCGCGCCTGTTAACAGCTTACATCATTGGCTGGTAATCAGGCAATGTCTTTCCATGTTCGACATCAGAACATCTTCTCACATGGATTGACTTGTACTTCGGGCGAATATTGAACGAGTTTGAAGACCCCGGATCTAGTTTCCTCCATCGAGGTTGCGATATATTCAGGAAAATAAAGACATCAAATGTACATCATCATTGCATAGATAATCATCCAAACTAAAGGATGATGGCTCTACCAGAATCATCAGTATGTGACACAGACGATTTTCTGTCTTATGTACATGAATATGAATTTATAAAGCTGAGCATGGAAATGCCCACCTTAGCTAGCTCATGAGAATATTGTGAAGATAATTTATTGTGTTGTATCTTATTACAGGTCACCTTCCTATTCAAAAAACCTCGGATCCTCATTATAAAGCATTTTACCCGACATCAAAAGATTTACGGCCTCATGCTTTAGGGGGAAATTGTTATAGACATATTTGGGCACTACAACCCCAATCACATATGTCCATAAACCAAGGGCTTCTAAACCCATAAAAGTGTTGTTTCATGGTCATCTGATTACATCATCTCCTAGAAGTTCTCCATGAAAAACTATTCATAACTGGTCAAAACAGGACCATACAGACTACTCCATGCATAGGGCGTGATGCATCTCACCTATTACACACGGGGGGTGCAATGCATACTAGAAAGCCTTTTTGTAGGGTGCGATGAGCGAGAGTAGACAAATGGTAGAAGCAGTGTGCTAGGTGGAAACTTAGAGAATCTTCTAAAAACTGCTCATATGAAACTTGCCTCTCTGAATTCACCCAAGGATGAGTAAGAGATCTGAAATCTCTAAGTGGAACCAAGAACTATCAATGAAATGAAACTAATCAAAATCCCAGAAGCTGACTCACTCCCCTGTAAACATCTATATATGGATCCTTCATCCAAGAGATCCAGAGGCTGGAATTTTGTAATTTGCAAGGAAGTGTTGTTGGTTTCTCTTTGAAGACGTTGTTGGGTGATCTTGCTTTGTATGAGGTGAAGAGGGCTTTCATGCTAGGAGGATGATGCTGGATTAGACAGCCTGGTTGTAATCCTCTCTTCTACTACTTCTATCAATAAAGCTATTTGAGTTTTCCTCCATATGCTTGTATATCTCTGAATCTTGTTTGTGTATGCATTTATATGGTTAATGTACATCTGATCCTACATTATTTATGGTTATAGATCTCTATGCTTTGATGGTATTTTGCTGCCTTGGCTCTACAGGTTTTCTTTGAAGCGGGACAAGTGAGGAAGGAGTGGCAAAAGCTCTATTAAAGGAGAGAGGAAACAAGCAAGGAGACTAGCGAAAGACCGAGGTTGGTGCTCTCTAATTCTCTCTCATCTATCTCTCATAAAGGAAAACACAAATAAATTTAATCTGTTTGTTTCTAAGATAGCTACCCATCTTAGTGGGAGTAGCAGCTCTGAATAGACACTAGTTTTCCCGATAACAAGGGGACCCTGTTTCATTTTCCTACTTGCATAAAGCATGCTTGTAGGGGAGGGACTTTAATACAATGACTCTAAACTGAAGATTGTATCATAAGACCACAGGTAAGGTTCATGGGTATGGGATTCCCTTGATTCAACACTTCTTGACATGGTAGAACAACTTTCATAACTTATATATTTCTTGAAGAACAGAGTGTAATGACCAAATATCATATGGAAGGATGAAATACTTGAAGGTCGATGGCTTAAAAACTACCGGGAGAGCAAATGAAAGTGTTTATAAATTGCCCCTAAAAATATAACAACTTCTCCTTACAATGAGGCTACAAATTTGTAGAAGCAATAAAGTCCTTTGTCATAGTTAGGCTGGCATTTGAGAAATTGGTTTGGTATGGAATCAACAAGGTAGTAATGGAAACACTCAAGGAAACGAAAGTTGGGAGAAAAGTAAAACAAAATTTGTACAAACACTAATCTCTCATAGCTTGACAAAAGTGGTAGAGAAAAGATTAATCTCTCCTACCTTGACATAACTGGTGGTCAAGATCAACACATACAAGAACTTTTTTATGGAATATTATCAAAACTAATAGAAGGATATGAAAGAGTGTACAGTAAGAACCTTGACAAATACAACCACTAAAACTTGCAATATGTTTGTAGGAAGAGAAAATTATGTTTCTTTTTTCCAAACATGTATGTTAGTATATTACTATTTAATGAATATGTTTTCCTATTATCATATATCGTTCATACTTTAACAAAACATTCACCAAGACTTCACAATGTTTTATTATTCAGTGAAAGATTCGACATGACTTTACAAGATAATATAATATGGTGAGAGATTCGCCAAAAAAATTATATATACATATTATATTATTGATAAAATCGCCTCCCATTTTTCCTATGTATCACGGGGATTCGCCCATTTATTGTACATATAAATTTAGGGTGGTTCTTAAAATTTTCCCTAAACATGATATTGTAATATTTTCATTTCGATGAATTGTAACTAAAATAAGGGAAGGGGTTTCATTAACTTTTCAAAAATACAAGAATCAATGAATCATTTTCAAGATACAAATCAAAGAGAATGCATAATACATTATTCTTGGCTCTTCTTTGAGGAATTCAACCTAAATTCCTCAAAATCTAAGTTACAAGAAGAAAAATTTTGATCTTAACAACTTCTTACATACCCAAAAATAAACAAGGAATTCTTCCTTCCAAAAACACAAGCCATAATTTCAATTTGATGTAATGAGTTACAAATCACTATAAGAAGAATATTGTGTTGTCTTATAGAGAGAAATAATCAATATTCACTTTGAAAAAACAACAAACTCCCAATCACAAGTGTTGCCTTCAAAAACCCTAAATTTCCCTAATACTAATGATTCTTTGCAATTATGAAAACAAAGTACTTAATATAATATTTTGACATAAAAAAGGACAAACTAAAACTATCTCATCAATGATGGATCCTTCTATTGATTAATTAACAATTCACAAGCTCAAACATTGAACCCTAATTTAAAAAGGTAAAGAAATCTTCAGAAAGGAAACCGAAAACATCAAATAAAAATAAGGAGTACATTTCTAAAAGGTAAACAGGTTTTACTAAACACAACAATCAAAATTTCATGGACTCAGCAATGGGAAAACTTAAATTTTCAAAACAATTCCGCATGTGCGTAGGCAACCAGTATGATTCAGTGTGTATACGCATTGTTACTAAAATCCAAGTGCGTAGAAATACATTATGTGCCTAACAATAAAGTGCACACCTTCGGAAATTAAGAAAAAATAAAAGTAAACCAAACAAATCACAAAATCCATACTTTCAATATTTTCCATACACTCAAAGAGGGCTATGACAAAAAGGATCAAAAGCCAAAATAATGAGATGATGGAGAACGATAGGTTCCCCAGTATGGTCAGCTATTTGTTAGGTATACTAATCCCTCTTTCTGGACAAGATTGATCTCCCTAGATCTCAAACGAAATCTAGTAACAAACAAGAAAAGATATGCTACATTTCCTTAGCTTATGATTGACTGAAAAAAGTAATATGCGAGGGATCACTTATTAGTTTAATGAAGTTCCTGTAGAAGTCCTTTCAGTGCCTTCCACAGTTGGATTCTTCTTTATGCTTTAGAAACCATTCCAATGCTTTCTACAACTTCTCCATGATGTTTCAAAGGAGATCTGCATAGGTAGAAACGCACAAAGGATCAAAGCATATAGTATATAGAATTAAAGATAATTGAAATTCTTAATTCATCATAGATTTTCAATTGAATAAAAAACTATTCATAACCTATGTGAGTGATCAAGGAATATCACAAATGATATCAAAATAGACATGATTACGAAATAAAATTTACTTTTTATTGAATAAAAAGGAGAACAAACTTACAACCTGATTGCCTTTATGTTATAAGCCTCTTCCCACAATCTCCATCCTTCTCCTTGGATGAAAATCCTTCTATCCCTATTTCTGTAGCATAAGCCTACCTTCAATGGTCCTCCCCAATCCTCTGTCCTTTTTTTAATTTATAGGCCAATAGGAGGAGGTGTGGGATCCTCTTCCTAAGGAATGAGATCCATAAATGGTGGGGTAGGGGATCCACAAAGAGAGGGAAGTAGCTCCATGACGGGAGGGATCAGGCTTGAGTAAGCATCAATTCAAAGTTGTTAGTTGGGAAACATTCAACTAACAAAGATTCTAGACTTTACCTTTTATTTTTTACTTGCATTGATTCATATGCGTAGACCATAGTGTAAGACAAAGCACACTTTTTCACAGACTCAAATTGTCTCTTATGCGTACGCATAGAAATTAACTAGGGAACTACGCAGGTAATAAAAAATAGGTTTTTGGGCCTTAAGATCCAAGGATTTCATTCTCTTTGGGATTGTTTAGGTTTTAGCCTTGCAGGAGGATGCTTTGGAACATTTTGATGGATAGTGAAAGATCGAGAATGATGGTTGTTAGCGCTTGAATCTGCCTCAGGCTGAAGAAGGTGAGGTTCAAGGCAACATCAAACCAAGCTCAGCCTCGTAGCTAGCCCTACGAGGACAGGAGAGGGCTCTCTCCGGGTCTATCTCGGCAAAAGGTTTTCAAAGGGGTTGAGATGACCTATAGTGAATGCTGATCTTAGGCTAGTAAAGAGATATGAAATGAGGTTTTAAATAAATGTTTGGGTTTTCTGGGCTGCATGGAGCAAAGAACAGCTTGAACAGAGAAATATAATCAAAAACACAGATTATCTCTTGAGGCAAGATAGGCAAGAAATTAAACATCAAGTTTGAAATAATGTGGAGTGGGTGAACTGTTTGAGAGGTTGACAAGGGCATAGAAGATGAATCCTTGTCAAACAGAAGAAAACATTTAATATGAACACTTCCTCAAGACAGAGCAAATAATTTGAATTCTACCTTTCTCACTTAAAAGTATTCATTTAGAAACGATTATGAAATTAAATGAAAACACAACAAGCTACATATGAGACAGAGAAGAAACATATGTCAAATGTCATACCACAAGAATCTCAGGAGCTAGAGCTATAACTTTTCATTAAAATCTCTGTCAAAACTGTACAATAGAAGCTCTGTTTTTCTCCTCCACCAGCGCTCAGAAAAACTCCCCCCCTTTTACAAAATGATTTACAATGCATTAAATAAACTCTGCCAGGGGAAAACAAATCGACCCCAAGACAAGGGATTTGTTTTATCATTATTAACAAATAAAACTATAAAAAAAAACCAATCAGCTCTCATGAAAATAGAATAGCGCTCCTTCTTCTACTCGAATCTGTTGATAACTGATGAAGAGGTGGCATTTATAGGTGTCAATCCCATTACTGAAGATAAACATAGGCAATCGAATCTTGTTCTCTGCTGTGATGAATATCTACGTTCCAATTTAAACTTTGACTTTTTACTTTGCTGCCGTTCACCGTTATACTATCCAAGAAATATGGTATTTTGGCTCCGTTTGAATAGCGCTGCCAATTATGACATGGCACTCCTTGGACCTCGACATGCCCTGAAAAGACTGTAGTTTTCCCATCGACATCAAATTCACGAACACACCGCTTTCTGAGTTTTTTAAGAGTCTCTTTTGATGGTGAAT
The DNA here is from genome assembly GCA_031772625.1 of Pinus tabuliformis. Taxonomy (NCBI): domain Eukaryota; kingdom Viridiplantae; phylum Streptophyta; class Pinopsida; order Pinales; family Pinaceae; genus Pinus; species Pinus tabuliformis. The sequence goes on from CM062811.1 coordinate 1,157,328,615, forward strand.
AACCAACAAGCATCATGTCCTTAACCACGCCCAAAGCAAATTTTGTGTCCCGATTAATGAGATGGGCATCAACCAATAAAGAATATGACTTCTCATTTGGTTTGACACCCGAGCTTGTCATGTGAGCAAAAACATTTGATGCTTCAAATGTCTGAAAGGCTCGATCAAGGTCCCAAATGTTTGGATAGCCCAATATTACGCAGTCCAATGCTACTACTAACTTGTATGGCGGATTTGCCTGACTCAAATTCTCCAGTTGGAAATAAACCGTATCCAATTTAAAAAAAACTCACCTTTAGAACAAGCCTGTACAAGTGGATCCAAAGATTAGAAAGGAGAAAACATCTGTGTTTCTTCATCTGATTCAAGATTACCGTATGCAGAATCAAGTTCCTGTAAAGTGTGGAATGAAAATCTGAGTTCACCTAATGCTGCAAAAGCATGTATCTTTGCAAGATATGATTCCAGACTTGGCAGCCTCTTATTCTGCAGAGATCGAATGAGTATCTCCTATGCTGCCATTAAAAGAGGAGCGCTACAAGTCCTGGCAGCTGCGCCAAGGGCAGCAATCGCAAGACCTTCATCACCTTTAATCCATGAGACCTTCTGAACAGATTCATCACACAAATCGAACACAACTTCCATGTCTTTTTTTAGTGCCACAACAGAAAACATATCTACAACTTCCTCAAGCAATGCTTGTTTCCCAATATCAATAACATCACAACCATGATAAAAATCCACTGAGCAATGATAAAAACCTGTTTGCAATTTGTTGGAGTCGATCTGATATGAAACTGGGCGCAAAACAAAAATTTCTGGGCTCTGTTGCTATGTGGGTATCGCGCCCCTCAAGTGGGTAGCGCCCGTTCAAATTAACACAAGCCGTGGCGCTCAAGTGGGTAGCACCCCTCAAGTGGGTAGCGCGCACCTCAAGTGGGTAGCGCACACCTTCAAAGCCTGTCCACGGCTATCAGAGAACTTCAACATATTGGTGCTTCACGATATTGTGCGGCCATAACAAACAGAAGCAATATATAGATTCGTAGCCCACTTTCCTCTGTACATATTGCAGTCAAGCCAAATACAAAAATGATATGCATCATCCATACATTCGCAGACAGGAATGCATCAGGAGGGCATCTGAATTTCATAGCAAATATAGACAAAGGACTTGGCTATACTTTCAATTGCAAAGATAAAATGCAGGTGTACTCCATCAGAAAGCTGTCAGCTAATTCAAGTATCGTCTACAAGTTCTTGAGTTACAGAAACAAGGGATTTTCTTCCCATCATCCTCATGGTTGAAATGATAATCATACGTAATCTCCTCGCCAGCATTTATATCTCTTACCGCAAAGAAAACTACCTTTTTCTGAGTTTTCACAGAGATCACCTTCGCTACACAAATAGGTGAGCATGAATGATTTACAAAGCGAGCAATGCCACCTTTTCGAGTAGCATCAATAATGCTCTCCTTGTCTATTCTAAAGAAGTAGCATGCACCCTCATATTGCATTTTACCTCGTGAGTGATAATTAGCTTCCCGTTTGTCTGCCACACGGAGTCCCACTATCTCACCAACATACTCTACCACCATTTCACCCTTTGAAACAAACTCGGCAGTATATAACCCAAGTGCATGGATGCCTGATTTGTATACCATCAAATGTTTCCAGCCTTGCTCTTGTTTGAAGCGAAGGTACTCCCTTCTGTAATCAGTCTTGTTGTGTACATTTAGAGGCTTGATAAGACCCCTTGTGCATGATTTGCGCTCATTAATGTGAAGCCATACATTTATTTGTTCTTGTGATACAACCTCCGTGCTGTTTGTCTCGGATTTCCTTCGAAGTTCAGCTCTGTATTCTTCCCAGCTTTTACGACCCTTGTAACCCTCTGTGCGAGCACAAGTTCCTTCCTCAATTTCCAACCGACAGATTGAACTATCTCAGAATATTTGTTTTCATATTTCCTGTGATGCATACATCGACCATAAAATCCTACTTTGTCACCATCATCACCCTCAATCTCACTTTGCAACAAGCCCTTTTGATGTGCACACCATGGATGAAAAGAGACAAAGCATTTCACAACTCTACACTGGATACACAAACCACCAGGCCGGTTGCATATAGAGCAAACCAGTTTCCTTCTAGGAAGAACAGCTCCAGAGACATCAAATATACCCATGGTACTAACATTTAAGCACCTCGTTCCAGGCATCCATAGCCCACAAACCATGTGTACCCATTGAGGTATAGTTGGGTCATGCACGGCAGCAGTGATAGTATTCTTTAACTTGAATTCACTATTCAAATATTTTCTAACCTTCCCTACCTGACCAGAGTCTTTTTCTGTATCATCTTCAAGACAGCTTCTAAAGCACATTTTGTTGCACTCCTCTTTTCCAAGACAACAGACTGGCAAGACGGAGTCTAACATTGGCTCCAATGGGGATGGCAGCTGCCGCTTTTTGGAGGTGCCAAGAACCGCAGAGCTTTGGGAGAGCAGACAGTGCCTCCATCCATTGGGCAATGGAGTCATTATTTCAACAGACAACACGAGACTTCCGACTCATTTATGGACTGAAACTTGACTGAAATGATTGAAAAACTGACTCGGCAAACTTCTAACTAAAACTGTAATGAAACTCAAAATGAAATGCTGCCTTTTGGCTGCTTATTTATTTACAAAATCTACCCTACTCTACTGTAAAAACAATAGATCAGGTAATACTGAAATGCCAGATCAACCATTCAAGTAAACCTGAGAATGATGCCGCTTGAGAGTGCTTCAACCAGATCACAGATGCAATTGCTGGCAGCCCTTCATGCACGTAATGAGCCTGATCATGTAAAAGACAGTTTGATTTGTCAGTCAAACTGAAAAACATTGTCATGTACATCGCAATAGGATCGCGAAAGCCAGACTCCGTTTGCTGCCCCAACTCTGCAATACATACATCCAGCTGCACACTGTCAATGCAAACATCTGTAGGCAACTCTATTATTTCTTGTTTTGAAGGAGGAAGAATTTCCAAGAACTTTTTAGGGTCTCGGAAATCATATGACTGGATCTGCTCATTCAAATACTGAATTTCCTTCTCAATTCTTTCAACAACTAACTCACAGAAATCCGTTTTAGCTTCAAGAGGAAACTTCAGAGATTTCAAACATTGAAGCAAGGCATTGAAAAATTCTTCATCAATTTCAAAATCTGCTAATTGATTTCTTACTTCTTTTACAGCTTCACAAAGTGCAGGGTTTGCCACATACCCTACCATTGCATGAGTGGATCAGCGAGCACTAGAATGTCTGGATCGAGTTGGAGTCGCCAGGTGAATGTCTCAGCCTTCATATGTGTCTAACTGCTGTCCACCATCAGCATCAGATCTGCAACTTGATTTCATGTACTGGAGCAAGACAATCTACAAGTCGAATGTCACATCAACAACAAACCATCTTCCCCAGTATGGTCGCCACTATGTTAGCGCTCGAATCTGCCTCAGGCTGAAGAAGGCGAGGTTCAAGGCAACATCAAACCAAGCTCAGCCTCGTAGCTAGCCCTACGAGGACAGGAGAGGGCTCTCTCCGGGTCTATCTCGGCAAAAGGTTTTCAAAGGGGCTGAGATGACCTATAGTGAATGCTGATCTTAGGCTAGTAAAGAGATATGAAATGAGGTTTTAAATAAATGTTTGGGTTTTCTGGGCTGCATGGAGCAAAGAACAGCTTGAACAGAGAAATATAATCAAAAACACAGATTATCTCTTGAGGCAAGATAGGCAAGAAATTAAACATCAAGTTTGAAATAATGTGGAGTGGGTGAACTGTTTGAGAGGTTGACAAGGGCATAGAAGATGAATCCTTGTCAAACAGAAGAAAACATTTAATATGAACACTTCCTCAAGACAGAGCAAATAATTTGAATTCTGCCTTTCTCACTTAAAAGTATTCATTTATAAACGATTATGAAATTAAATGAAAACACAACAAGCTACATATGAGACAGATAAGAAACATATGTCAAATGTCATACCACAGGAATCTCAGGAGCTAGAGCTGTAACTTTTCATTAAAATCTCTGTCAAAACTGTACAATAGAAGCTCTGTTTTTCTCCTCCACCAGCGCTCAGAAAAAATCCCCCCCCCCCCCCCCTTTTAAAAAATGATTTACAATGCATTAAATAAACTCTTCCAGGGGAAAAAAAATCGACCCCAAGACAAGGGATTTGTTTTATCATTATTAACAAATAAAACTATAAAAAAAAACCAATCAGCTCTCATGAAAATAGAATAGCGCTCCTTCTTCTACTCGAATCTATTGATAACTGATGAAGAGGTGGAATTTATAGGTGTCAATCCCATTACTGAAGATAAACATAGGCAATCGAATCTTGTTCTCTGCTGTGATGAATATCTACGTTCCAATTTAAACTTTGACTTTTTACTTTGTTGTCGTTCACCGTTATACTATCCAAGAAATATGGTATTTTGGCTCCGTTTGAATAGCGCTGCCAATTATGACATGGCACTCCTTGGACCTCGACATGCCCTGAAAAGACTGTAGTTTTCCCATCGACATCAAATTCACGAACACACCGCTTTCTGAGTTTTTTAAGAGTCTCTTTTGATGGTGAATAACCAGCAAGCATCATGTCCTTAACCACGCCCAAAGCAAATTTTGTGTCCCGATTAATGAGATGGGCATCAACCAATAAAGAATATGACTTCTCATTTGGTTTGACACCCGAGCTTGTCATGTGAGAAAAAACATTTGATGCTTCAAATGTCTGAAAGGCTCGATCAAGGTCCCAAATGTTTGAACAGCCCAATATTACGCAGTCCAATGCTGCTACTAACTTGTATGGCGGATTTGCCTGACTCAAATTCTCCAGTTGGAAATAAACCGTATCCAATTTAAAAAACTCACCTTTAGAACAAGCCTGTACAAGTGGATCCAAAGATGAGAAAGGAGAAAACATCTGTGTGTCTTCATCTGATTCAGGATTACCGTATGCAGATTCAAGTTCCTGTAAAGTGTGGAATGCAAATCTGAGTTCACCTAATGCTGCAAAAGCATGTATCTTTGCAAGATATGATTCCGGACTTGGCAGCCTCTTATTCTGCAGAGATCGAATGAGTATCTCCTATGCTGCCATTAAAAGAGGAGCGATACAAGTCCTGGCAGCTGTGCCAAGGGCAGAAATCACAAGACCTTCATCACCTTTAATCCATGAGACCTTCTGAACTGATTCGTCACACAAATCGAACACAACTTCCATGTCTTTTTTTAGTGCCACAACAGAAAACATATCTACAACTTCCTCAAGCAATGCTTGTTTCCCAATATCAATAACATCACAACCATGATAAAAATCCACTGAGCAATGATAAAAACTTGTTTTCAATTTGCTGGAGTCGATCTGATATGAAACTGGGCGCAAAACAAAAATTTCTGGGCTCTGTTGCTACGTGGGTAGCGCGCCCCCTCAAGTGGGTAGCGCCCATTCAAATTAACACAAGCCGTGGCGCTCAAGTGGGTAGCGCCCCTCAAGTGGGTAGTGCGCACCTCAAGTGGGTAGCGCGCACCTTCAAAGCCTATCCACGGCTATCAGAGAACTTCAACATATTGGTGCTTCACGATACTGTGCGGCCATAACAAACAGAAGCAATATATAGATTCATAGCCCACTTTCCTCTGTACATATAGGAGTCAAGCCAAATACAAAAATGAGATGCATCATCCATACATCCGTAGACAGGAATGCATCAGGCGGGCATCTGAATTTCATAGAAAATATAGACAAAGGACTTGGCTATACTTTCAATTGCAAAGATAAAATGCAGGTGTACTCCATCATAAAGCTGTCAGCTAATTCAAGTATCGTCTACAAGTTCTTGAGTTACAGAAACAAGGGATTTTTTTCCCATCGTCCTCATGGTTGAAATGATCATCATACGTAATCTCCTCGCCAACATTTATATCTCTTACCGCAAAGAAAACTACCTTTTTCTGAGTTTTCACAGAGATCACCTTCGCTACACAAATAGGTGAGCATGAATGATTTACAAAGCGAGAAATGCCACCTTTTCAAGTAGCATCAATAATGCTCTCCTTGTCTATTCTAAAGAAGTAGCATGCACCCTCATATTGCATTTTACCTAGTGAGTGATAATTAGCTTCCCGTTTGTCTGCCACACGAAGTCCCACTATCTCACCAACATACTCTACCACCATTTCACCCTTTGAAACGAACTCGGCAGTATATAACCCAAGTGCATGGATGCCTGATTTGTATAGCATCAAATGTTTCCAGCCTTGCTCTTGTTTGAAGCGAAGGTACTCCCTTCTGTAATCAGTCTTGTTGTCTACATTTAGAGGCTTGATAAGACCCCTTGTGCATGATTTGCGCTCATTAATGTGAAGCCATACATTTATTTGTTCCTGTGATACAACCTTCATGCTGTTTGTCTCGGATTTCCTACAAAGTTCAGCTCTATATTCTTCCCAGCTTTTACGACCCTTGTAACCCTCTGTGCGAGCACAAGTTCCTTTCTCAGTTTCCAACCGACAGATTGAACTATCTCAGAATATTTGTTTTCATATTTCCCGTGATGCATACATCAACCATAAAATCCTACTCTGTTACCATCATCACCCTCAATCTCACTTTGCAACAAGCCCTTTTGATGTGCACACCAGGGATGAAAAGAGACAGAGCATTTCACAACTCTACATTGGATACACAAACCACCAGGCCGGTTGCATATAGAGCAAACCAGTTTCCTTCTAGGAAGAACAGCTCCAGAGACATCAAATATACCCATGGTACTAACATTTAAGCACCTCGTTCCAGGCATCCACAGCCCACAAACCATGTGTACCCATTGAGGTATAGTTGGGTCATGCACGGCACCAGTGATAGTATTCTTTAACTTGAATTCACTATTCAAATATTTTCTAACCTTCCCTACTTGACCAGAGTCTTTTTCTGTATCATCTTCAAGACAGGTTCTAAAGTACATTTTGTTGCACTCCTCTTTTCCAAGACAACAGACTGGCAAGACGGAGTCTAAGAATGGTCATTTTCCTAATGCGACAAAATAACGTGTAACAATTCCCCTGATTTGAAGGTGTCTCTAACTTTTCTTCCCTTGTTTCCTCCTTCCTAGCACCTGGGCATGAATGGTTAAGTTCCCAAGCTCCCTTACAGATAGAGCATAATCCTTTCCTTCTTAGTTCATTCTTTCAAGAAGTTTTATTTCCTTTATTATTGCTTCCTCCAATCCTCTTTAGATATTTCTTATTCAAAACCTTTCTGAGCAATTTTATATTTTTCATGACCAACTTTTCAACTAGGTCATAGGCGGATGATGATACAATTATTTCCTTTCTTCAAATGGTCAACAGTTTGGATCTTAGTATCTTACATATGTCTACACCTCCTTCTAAGAAGAATGACATAATCTTTTGCATGCATGTTTTGACACGACTGGGATGCGATGATGTAATACCGGTGAAAACTTTCTAGAGAAGCTGAAAGATTAAGACATCACATTCCAAGTTCCACATAAATGTGCCAAAGTTGAACTCTACCATGAGTTCTAAACTTTTGCACTACTTCTGAAAGGTAGGAAGAATCATGTTGTTCAACCCTTGAATGGTTTCCACTATGAACTGCAATATCTCCCTCATGAGATCATTATTGTAAGGTGGTAGACATAATGTCAAAGCCATGATCTTGCTAAGAAAAGAGGAAAATGTGAACCTGAATTCTTCACAAGGATTCCCACAAAGTTTTGGTTGTATCAACACAAGCATGGATGGCTTGAGAGCCAAACTAAGTTTCTTCCATTCTGGCTACCCGACCCGAAAAAAACATGTGTCTAATTCCTCCAACTTATGAAGGACTATTACTGTCTTTTCTTGTTGCAACTCAAATCCAAGTGCGAAGAGCTTCTTAATTTTTACATCTTCCTTCCAGATATCCTTTTAATTTCAAAGGGTAAGATGGACCTTCTAAGAGAAAGGCATGTTGTTCAACTCTTGCTTCTAATTTTTAAATTGTTGCCATTTTTTATCCACAAAAGTATTATAGCCTAGAGAATCAAATGATGTATTACTATGTTGATTCTTGTAGCATTTCCAAAAGTAAAGTGATGGCATTATAGCTTCACATCAATGAATCTCAATAATTAGTCTTCCTTCTCTCTCCTCGACTTTCTTCAATAAAATCGATTTACACCCCTTCGAGAAATCGATCTATACCAGACTTGAAAGAAAACAAATGATAAATATTCAACATGCATCTACAAATAATAGTAGAGAAAATAATATCTCAATGCAACAATAGCTGGTGTAGAAGAGATTCTCCACAAATAATTAAAATCTCAAAATCAACCTTCTTCAGCAAAGGTTTGGAATAATATTTTGTAGAGATAATGAACCCTTGTAGAGATTTCCTTCAACAAATAAAATAATAATAAATTCTTGAATCATTCTCCTGCAAATAAATATTTCTGCCAATAAACCTTTGCAATAGAAATATTCCCCTATAATAATAATGATTCGAGCAAAACCACTTATGGAAGTAATACTCAACTTAAATTGACCCTCGTGCAGATTGATCTATTATTTCTCGAGATTAATTCTGAAAGTGAAACTCATTCAATAATTCCAAGTCATAATCGTGCAAACTTAGTAAAATGGGGCACACAACATCATCTAGTTTCATACCATCACAATATGGTGAAATTGGACAATTGTACAAAGGCTTAGTGATTTGTGACCCCAGTTGAGTAGAGCTCAGTCTTGAGGACTGTGGTGTCTACACAATAAACCAGTGGGAAAATGCATCCCTCAATCTGCACTCTTTCTTCACAGAGATAACAAGTTAATGTGGAAAAGGTTGTGGAGTCCCCTCCAACAATATATTACGGTCTCTTCAAGCAGCTTGACCCTCACATATGTAGCAGTACAACTAGCAACCTATGCACAAAAATTTGTGCCCTTGAATGTATGAATTTGGCACACTTTGGAAAGTGATATGCGTTCCTTTCCTCTAGCCAATTCGTGTTTCTTGAAAGAAAATTCTTTGGCCTTCTTAACTCATGGATTCACATTCTATACGATTCAGATTTGACCATTGTCTCTAATCTAAGGATTTTGACCACCCAATAGTTTTGCACAGTTTTTTAGCTTACGAAATTAATATTTTATGATTTCTATAACTACAAACCCGATCCTCCAATAAGCATAGGAAATCCTTCAGGATCATGGATCCTCTAAATAAATGTTCTCGGTCTTTCGACCAAGGAAACACAGCCTCAAATTTGATTAGTGGTACTATCAGATGCTTTTTCTTTCCAATTACTTAACTAACATGCTAAAATGAAGATGACTCGGTTTTTCTAAAATTTTAATGAGGAAATTGGAGCTCTTTAATTTGGCCCCAACTCTGAATAATTTTGACAAGTGTTGCAATTCTTTTGATGTAGGGTTGAGTTGCCAAATTGACCATGCGCAATTCATTTCCACTTGTCATGACTTTAATTTGGCATAAGAAATGTGGACACACCAGATTAAAATTCAATGCCCAAGAACATTTACCTTCACATCAACCTCTACTACATATGTTTCATTATGCATAATTCACATTTTTGAACAACACACAACAATCAGACCTATCGGGCTTGAGATCTGGTATGTGGATGGGTATGGATTCCACACAGGAGTATATGGTATTTCATCAAGTGAATGACCCTTGAAACTAGGGTGTCGACTTCCCTTCCCCTGTGTTGTGATAATATATGGCCTCTTGGCCATTGACCATGGTTTGGTTCTCAAAGGAGATAGATCACTCTTAGTCTCAACAATTGGCAAATGCGGCCCCAAAATGTTTCCTCTAATTATAAAAAATTCATCACATCTTACAAATTCAATTCATATTTCTAGTGATGATCTACTCGATTGAGGTGTTCACTCCTTACATAACATGAGTAGCACCCATTGGGTACTCTGTCTAATTTCACTAGCAATTTGTTTCTTATGCCCGCCGGTATACACGATCCTAGTATGAGGCAACCATAATATGAAAGATTTTAAAATAATACACTTGTTCCACCTTAGGAATCTCTCTAACACCCCACATGAAGTGTGCTTACAATAATCACCACTACCCTTTAGGCTGCCTGACCACATTGTAACCCCTAGCAATGATTAGCGTGATTGGCTTCAATATGAAATCTGTCTCCCAATTCCTGCTATGGTAGTGCACAACAATCATATGTCTTCAATGCTTAAATATATTATATATTATCCCATTGTCAAATTGATCTTCTGATTCGACTACATATATGTTGAGAAATTATTCCCTGTGGCTCAACACAGTTGTTCAATTTTAGAGAGTGGAACAATGTGCCTTTAACAATTTACGCACAATTGATTTGATTACCTTCTACCACAAACCAATGAAAATCGGCTTCTTAAAAAAGGGTTAATTCAATCCTCGATAAATATGAATTCACATCACACCATAGGAAATACATTCTTTAGCATGTACAACTTTGGCCTTCAAAGGATAATAGAAAACTTCGAACTTCAACCTTTTCTTCTAATGCTCAATCTGAATAATGAAGGATTCAAACACCTCTACTCTGAAAAAAATGAGACCAAATACGGTGATATTGAGTACCACCGAAGATGGAAAATGTTGGTTAGGGTGAGAGAAATCTCACCGTAGAGTTGGGGCCTTTGCTTTTGGAGGAATTAAGACATTTTGGAGAGAATTCAAAAGGTTGATGACAAGTGGGAGAAATGGTTGTTGGAGAGCTGCAAGAAGGATCATATACAACCAAGCGAGAAAATAGCAAGGACTATCGAGGAATGAAGATAACTGAGCAAGGGAGAAGGCAGAGAGCCTAAGAAGGAACTGGCAGTTCAAGTTGGTGTGCAGAGAGAAGGAAGAACAAGGTAAAAGGTCGAAAGGAGGACATAAAATGATTGTTGTTGTTGTTATTATTGTAACTCCTGTGTTTTGGAGCTGTGAGAACTACTTTGTATCTATCATTCCCTATGATTTTATTCTATCTTGTTAGAGTCCTATATGTTGAGGAAGAGGCCTTGAACCTGATGTAATATATTCACCTCTCAGATTAATGATGAAGACTATTATTGGGATCATCATGTGTTAGTTATTTCAATCCTCATCTAACTAAGGTGGTAGCATGCCTTGGGTGAGACTCCTTACCCATTCTGGGTAAGGTGAAAGTGCCAGTGTTGTACTAGACTACAACGGAGCCTTGTTGCCCCCTACACCTGAACCTAGGGTCTCCACCCTATTGCTATTTTTGGGCCAACAATTAGTTCCGTTGCTGGGACCTTAACTTTAAAAAGGGGGTTTGGAATATGGGGTCAAGGATATTTAAGAAAGAACTGCAAAACTGGTGGGATGATAAAGTGGACCAATTTGTTTCTCAGCAAGATCAACTCTGCTAAAAAAATATTGGGAAGTTGAAGGAAGAAACCATGTATTTGGGGCCGGCTAGTGATCAGTACAAGATCTTCTAGTGCAAGTTCCCAGAAGGACTTTACAACTTGTTGCTGAGTTTGCAGGTGAAAGGAAAGTCTAGTGGACAAAACCCATTTTTTCGTTCTTGGATGCAAGCGGATCTCATTGTGTTACATCATCTTGATACAGATTGAGAGCGATAGAATTCTGGGTACATACCACACTAGAAGGGTATATTATTGAGTTTGTAGTAGAAAGTCATTAGTGTTTTCAAAATCTGAAGTCGTGTTTCGATTAGGGTTGCGAGGGAAGCTACTAAAAGAGGTTACCCTATGGATTAAGGTTTTAATGGTGGAAGAGGGCATGTTGGTGTTCCAAAACCCAAGCATGGCAGCGTAAACACCTAGTACTGGGGGAAGGACCTAAAGAGAGGGATGATACTAAGCGGGGAAATATGAGAATGTCACGGAGATGGACATAGAAGACTTCGAAATGTCCAGGGATCTAAGAGGCTAAAGAAGAGCATGGATAATAGAGAAATGGCAGGAAAGGGCCATGCAGATGATTAAAAGGTGACAGAATGGATTGCACGAAGCAGGAGCTATGTTGAGAGATCCGGAAGAGGAAGAAAAAATGTAAGGAAGCTTAGTGGGAAGGTGATCCAGGTGGATGTTGGTGGCCACCTGCCTATTCCATGTGGACTCCCACCATCATCTCTTTCGGTTTTTCAGTTTCCTTAGTTGTAGCACAATTTACTATTTTTGGCAGTGTTCAGGTCCTGATCTTCTGGAGCCATTTTGAGGCCCTAAACGACGTTTTTTGGGAAACCTGGGGAAAATATGGGTCATAAATTGATGTTTCTACTAAAAAATTGTAGTCCTTGGATAGATTCTTCTAATGAGGTATCGTGCACATGAAACGAAGATATAATGCCAAATTTATGACCTTGGGAAGTTGATGTACGAATTTACCCAAACAGGGCCCATAGTTTTGGCGCTTCATCTCCTAGGGTTAGGTTTTTGGATGTTTATGGTTTTTCATTATTTCTCAATCATAAATAGGCCTCTGAGCCTCATTGTAACACACTTCAGAGGCATGTAGCCTCCACATATCTTCTCAGAGATAAACTACCATCGCCTAAGCTAGTCTTATTTCCATTATGTTTGTAAGCTTATTTTTGTATTTGATATTAATGAAATGAAGTGTTATTTACCATCATCTGAGATAGTCTTATTTCCATTATGTTTGTAAGCATATTTCACTATTTGATATTAATGAAATGAAGTGTTATTTCTTCTACATCTCTGTATTTATGGATATATCTGTAATTTGTTGCATTCTTGTTTAAGTTCAGCTCAATGGTATCAGAGTAGTCTTCTCTTTCTTTTTTTTTCTTTACATGTCCCCAATAAGGTCAAGATATAAGGATTTAGGGTTCGAACTAGTCGAACCTTTGAAAGACTAGCCTCGCCAATACTGATGGCCTCCCATGGAAGAAGAGAAGAAAGATGAGGGGGCAGGAGATCCTTTCAAAATATTGCCCAAGAAAGCCCTCGAGTGACAAAGGAATGTGATGATGAAAAAATTTGCCCAGATCCTTCAGCGACTACCTAAAGGCGACACATCTCCTTCCAAAAACTACTCTAGAAGTTCCAAACCCTTTAAGGTACAAGTTAACTTTGAAATCCTCATATTTGAAGGTTAGATAGATGTGGACACCGTAGATAAATGGTTAATTTTGTTAGAAGGATATTTTTCTGTTCGTGATTTTTCTAGCCAAGAAAATATTGCTTTTGGACTTCTCAAAGCTACCCCCCACGTTAAGGACTAGTGGAAAACCTATAGTGAGAATAAGGGAAAAAGTACACCCTCAATATTTTCAATCGCACCCACTTGGAATTCATTATGGGATTCCATCGAGGAGAAGTACTAGCCTGCCAGGAGCTATGGGGATAAATACAAAAAGTGGACCACACTGCTGTAGGGAAGGGACCAAGATGTGCCAAAATTTACCAATGCTTTTCATACCCTTCACACAAAGTTTGGTATCAAGGATTCTGAGCGGAATTTGGTAGTCAAGTATTGTGGCTGTCTACACAGGTACATCTAGGACAAGATGGAGTTCCTAGACATCTCCTTGCTCGACACAACATACCGATACACTATCAAGATTGAGTAGAAGTTTAAATAGAAAAAGTGAGACTTTATATATGTGAATCCAAAGAAAGGGAAAGGCACCCCCAAACCATAGAGAAAAGGATAGAGCCAAGGCGAGGCAACCAAAAATAACCTGCTAAAGCCACGAGCAAAGAACAACACCGTGAAGACAAAGAAGGACACGGGAAAGTGGTGTGAGTTCCATAAGAGCTCCACTCGATCACCCGTGACTACTTGACCCAACAAGGGGGATGAAAAAGGGAAGTAGATCACTGACACAGAGCCCAGTGCCACCATGGAAACCACCAACATCTAGAATATTGAGCTTGAAGATCTAGAGGAGGGGGAACACCTATTCCACTCACATATGTGGTTGAAGGGTTCTCCCTTGTAGTTCATTGTCGACAGTGGGAGCCAAAAGAACCTCATTTTAGTAGAGGTCATGAAGCAGCTAAGCCTACTGGCTAAAACACATCCGCAAACATACACCATTGAGTTGGTTCATCAAGGACAAGATCTTCTCGTCAGCCAACAGTGTCACCTTCCCTACAACATCAAGCCGTTGACAGATGAGGTCTTGTGTGTTGTTGCTCCTCTTAAATTTTGTCATGTATTATTAGGAAACCATAATTATGGAAGTGACATGATGTATATCAGTCTAGACCTTGGTATGTTATTATTTCTTTGAGTAATAAGTTATACAGGATACGAGAGGAAGCCCCACCTACCACCATCTCTTTGATCTCTGCAAAGCAATGCACTAAGATCATCTCCGAGACTGGGAATTTTTTTTTCTTTCTAATTCACTGTCAAAGTAAGGGGGAGATCATAGCCACATCCATGGCCCCAGGGAAGGGTTCCTCCATGGAGCAAAAGCAGATGGATACAGTGATGGAAGAATATAGAGACATCTTCTCCTCACCCACAGGGGTACCCTTGCACAGTTAGGTCAAACATTTGACCAATATTACTCCCGGATCACATCTACCTAATGGGTCGATGTATCTTTGCTCCATTTTGGAAAATGAAGAGATCAAGCGTAAAATACAGGGGTTGCTACAGAAAGGGCACATCTGACCAAGTTCCTCACCTTATCAGAGCCTGATTGTACTTATACAGAAGAAGGATGGGACCTAGAGGCTCTGCATTGATTATTAGGCACTAAACAAAATCACTGTCACAAACAGGTATCCAATCTAATGGATTGATGACCTTCTAGACCAACTCAAGGGGGCCAATTATTTTAGCAATATTGACCTAAAGTCTGGCTATCACCAGGTTCTAATAGAGCCCACATATGTATGGAAGATCATCTTCAAATCCAAGGAAGGCCATTTTGAATGGTTGGTTATGCCCTTCAGTTTGTAAAATGCCCCTGCTACTTTTATGAGGCTAATGGATGACATCTTGCGACCCTTCACCAACTCATTCATGGTTGTTTATTTGGATGACATCCTCATCTTCAACAAGAGAATACTTGTGATACATTCGACAAGTCCTTCAAACCCTTCAGCAGCATAATTGTGTACCAACTTGGAGAAATGAACCCTTGGCATGAGCCATGTCCAATATTTTGGTTACATCATAGATGAGCATGGCGTACATGTGGACCCAACTAAGATCCAAGTCATTCGGGATTGGCCAGCCTTGACCACTCTAATGGAGCTTCGCATATTTGTGGGCCTTGCAAAATTTTTTTAGAGGTTTGTGTTGCGATTATCCCATATCACTTGGCCTTTGAGTCAAATTACTAACAGTGGGGCGAAAGAAAAGTTTTCTTGGCCCAAGTCCCAACATAAGGCATTTAGTAGTTGGAGCACCGTCTCTACTATGCACGGTACTCACACTACCAGGCCTGCAACATCCATTTGAAATCGAGATAGACTCCTCAAAATATGTTATTGGTGTAGTCCTCACCTAAAACAAACATCCATTGGCCTATCATAGTGAGACACTTTTCGATACAATTCAGAAGTACCCCACCTATGATAAAAAGATGTATTCCATTGTGCAGGCTTTCCGACAATGGAAGCATTACATTCTAGGGAAGGAGATGGTCATCCACACCAATCACTGACCTCTTTAGTTTATAAAGACACAAGGGAATTTGCAAAACAATCACCATTAGAAGTGATTTACATATCTGCAAAAATTCCACTTGAACATTAAATACAAAAAGGGTAGCACCAATCATGTTGCATACTACCTTAGATAGCCCCCAATTGCATAACTGACTATTTTTCTCAACTCTTGTGGTCATGATACCTCTGGGTGGCTAAAAATATAAAAAAATGATCTTGATTTCGCCTCCACATACCATATGCTAGTAGATGGAAAGAAAGTTCATGATTTCCACCTCCAGGATGCATTATTCTGCTATCTAAGCCACCTTTGTGTTCCTTCAAGCAAGCATGCCAAGCTGATTTGGGAAGCGCACTATAGTCGGGTCACATGACACTTTGGTGTGGGGAAAACTGTGGTTGTACTACAAATGTACTTTTGTTGGCCCAAACTCTGACTGGATGTTGGGAAATATATCAGATCCTGCACTGCCTGCCCCATTGCCAAGCCAACCATCAAGAAGCAAGCCCTGTACAGTCCTTTGCTTACTCCTAGCTAGACATGGACAAATTTTACAAGATGACAATATTGGTGGTCTGCAAGAATAGTATCATAGCAGAGGACACTACCAAACTCTGCTTTGAATGCGTATGGGTACATTTTGGGATCCATCAAACCATTATATCATATTTGGATAGCAGGTTCCTAAGCACATTCTAGTCAAGCCTCTAGACACTATTGGACACCAAGCTCACCACCTTCCATCCCCAGACTGATGGCCAAATGGAGGCTTTCAATAGGATGATAGTGCACATACTCCACATGTACAACTCCAAGCATCCTCAAACCTAGAATGAGAGTCTTCCATATGTGCAGCACAATTATAACAGAGCTCTCCATAGCTCAACTGGTCATAGTCCCTTTCAAGTGGGCCTATGATTTCAACCATTATGTCTGATTGATGTTACCATGCCTCATGTGACTACACAGATATAAGCCACACATGTATTGTCTGAGGCTGATAAAGTGACCAGATTTATTGAACTCATCTAACACATATGATAGTAGGTTCATCTAATCTTCGAGAAGTCAAATGCCAAGTATAAGCAATGACATGATCAACATCAGGTGCCACACAAGTTTCAAGTGGGCAACAAAGTTTGGTTGCATTTGTAGAAAGAATGCCTTACCAGAGCCCATCAAAATCTCAAACCATTCTGATATGGTCCTTACACCATTGCCAAGGTGGTGGGAGACAATGCTTTTGAGTTTGGCATTCCCCCAATTCCTTGGCCTGCACCTAGTGTTCAATGTGGACCGCCTTCGACCATACTTCCCACCATTAGTGGAAACATCAGACATTGCAGAATAGCTCACACCAACATAGTTAAACCCAGACTGCATGGAAGAAGCCAAAACTGATCAGATTATGGACACATAGATCAATAACACTCACCAGCAGAAGATCCAACTTTATCAAGTTGACAAATATGGCCAACTCCTGCACCAAGACAAGTGGCTCACAAGGGATCAAGTTTAGTAGAACCTTCCCCATCTCTTCAGTGATTCACCTTTGTTCCATATTCCAAGCATGAATGTAGGACTCATAGAACACACAAAAAAAAACACCAAATAAGCACGAATGCCATCGAATTTCTCCACCTACACCATGGGAAAATTGAGTGCCTCTTAGTCTCTCAAGATTCACTGTAATCCATAGTTTGATCCAAGGATCATTAGGCCCCACACCAAGACACACTCTCCAGGCTTTACCGTACATCCCATCCTAGGACTACTAGGCCAAACAGAGATAAATCCAGCTCTTGGCTTTATTATATATCTTGCCATTCACTGGAAAGGATTCCTAGGCCCACTGAGGCACATAATATTGCCTTTAATGCAACACATAATCTTGGCTTTTCCATTGATCCTCAGAAGCCTTTTTATCAATGAGGCCTCTAGTTTCTTTAAATTCCATTATTTTCCTTCATTTTCCTCCTCACATGCAACCTGTGACCTTTCACCTTCCTTTTCTACTAATGTCCATTATTTTCATAAATAAAGGTGCCAAAAATGTCATTTTTTCTTACCAAAGCCTTTTTCCACTGCCTTTGCTAATTTCCTTAGCCATAAACAACCAAATTAACACCCACTAGTATGTCTTGCCTAACATTAAGCTTCGAATACGTGTCCCATCTGTGGTATTTATATAATTTATGATTTTTTAACTAAGGCTGTTATAGAACCCTCCCCCTTGGGGAAGCACCATCCTTAGTGTTAAACCACACCAAGATGTTAGCAAAACCATTGAAAAGAAAACATACTTCCCATGGAGCTTTATAACTTATCTCATTGCAGTATTTACAATGAAAGACATGCTCAAAATAAAAACATCATGACAACATGAAAACATACCACATATTGGAGATTTATAACATAGCTCATTACGGTATTTACAATAACCACATATACACATATGCACATTTTCTAAACCAACAAATAAAAGGATACGATGCCCATATCAATCAACAAGGGAATCCAAAGGATCACACCTCCACCCTCACAACTAGTACCATGATTCTACTTGTTCCCACGAAGTCCAGAATCCACTACCAAAGTCAAACCACATCCAATGTCCAATGCTACAATACCGTGCCACTTCTCCTCTCAATGAATAGTTAATGGATCATTGTTCTAGGACGCACTCCCAATTTGTATCTGATTCCATCTGGCAATGCTAATGACCAAAACAAACACATCTATGAACTTCCCTTCTCTTCTACACAATCCCTTAGGAAATTGGTCACCCCTTCCGTGCAATCACTCACATTCCAAGTTCCTCGACATCCCCTATCACGGGCGATCCATCCCTTGGCAAGGCTTCCTCGCATCAAAAGGTCAAACAAGCAAGGCATATACTTGCCTCAAAACTATCATGCCGGTCATAGCATGCTCATGGAAATCAATGGACACTATTGGGTAACAATGTCTCATAATGGCCCTGCTCCTGAAGTGCTATACCAACATACTATTGCATGTGTGAATTTATTTCATTGTTGCTACTAATTCTTGCAATCGATTTCAACCATCCAACTAGGCATGTTCATGCTTCCTGTACCAAACACATAATTTCCATTAGATTTTTAAAAATTGAAATAAATTCACATCATACCTCATTGGTAGCTTGTCAATAAGGTACACTTGCAATTATGTTCGCTTCTTGTCGCAACAAGACAAACTAACTGTTTGATCAAAACATCATGCATAAACATGTCATATCGGGTTAGCTCAAAACACAACCATCATACCAAAGTCATAAATAACATATAATCATCATATACCATAATCATAAATCACATGCATGATAAAACTAAAAAAAAGGGTTGATACTTATCCTTTCATCAATCCTTAGATTCTACCTTTATCTTTATTCTGTACTCACTCTGGATCGGTTACCACACTAGAAAAACACCCAATGACTTCTCCTAAACCATGTGCATGTACACATAGTGTGAATCACACACATACAATCACACACTGCATACTACACCATTCAATACATGCACCTACACCTGACATACAACACATACAACTACACCTGGTGTATAATACAACACAAATATGTATATGGAGTGCAACACAATGAATGCATATGTCACAATACCATGACTACACAATGCACATACATAGTATTGCATGCCCGCAACACAACATGTACGACATGTACTCAATCCAACTTGTTGGGTTGTGTTATATTATTTCCATGAATAGCCCACGTAGTTAACCGGGGGGTTAGAAGGGGGGTGCAGCCCCCCCTTCGTTGTGCCGATTGCATAGCGGGGGGTGTCACAGGGGGTTTGAGGGGTGCAGGTAACCCCACTCTATGGGGTCCGAGGCAGGGGCCCGGAAAATTTTGGTTTTGGACCCTATATTAGGTTGGGTGGACCTACCTATGGTTTTGTGCATGTTTTGTGCACATGGTTTTGGACGCGATGGTTTTCGGTCCATGGTTTTGGACACAATGGTTTTCGGTCCATGGTATTGGATGCTTCGGCATGTATAAATATGTATTGTAACATTGAAAGGAACATATGAAAAAATCAAGCTGGTAGTCCCGTTTTGGAATCCAGGGGAAAATCTCTGTGTATATGTGTTTTATGTGTTACGCTCTCGCATTGTTTATTTTTTGTGTTTTAGAATTCGTATGCAAGTAATTTATGTACGGGGTTAAAACCTATATTTGGTATCAGAGTTGTTTTGGCTTCAAGGGGACGCCTTTGTTGCTGAGGGGTTTCGCTTGGGCCTGTGGTAGACCCTGTTCAGTGGTAGATCTGTGAGATCAATTTTGGTGGTGAAAGAAGATGGTGAGCAGTGGAAAGATAAAGATTGAGAAATTTAATGGTCAGAGTTTTGAGTTGTGGAAACTCAAGATGGAGGGTCTGTTGGTGGATAAAGATTAGTGGATCATAGTAGATCCAAGTACTAAACCAACGAGAGTGTCCAATGAAGAATGGAAGAAGTTGGATCGGAAGGCAAAGAGCAAAATACAATTGTGTGTCTCAGATTCAGTATTGCTGAATGTATTAGGGGAAGCTACGATGAAGGCTTTGTGGGACAAGTTAGGGACTTTGTACCAATCTATGACTCTGGTGAATAAACTGTTCCTACGGAAAAAGCTATATAACCTGAGGATGAAAGATGGAGACTCGATGACAGAGCATCTGAATGCGTTTAATACTGTGGTAAGTCAGTTATCATTTGTTGATATAAAAATTTCAGATGAAGATAAGTGCATTAGCTTGTTGTGTTCTCTACTAGATTCATGGGATAATCTAGTTATTGCAATAGGTAACAATGAAACTGCCTTGCAATTTGATGAAATAGTTTCATCCTTGCTGACAGAGGAGATGAGACCAAAAAATATGGAGAGCTAGAATGGTGATGCCTTGTCTGTACGAGAATGGTCCCAGAACAGAAACAAAAATATGTCATTGAGTGGGAGATCTAAATCTAGAGGGAGATCTAAATCTCCAGGAAAACATGTAAAGGTGGTGTGCTGGAAATGTGGAAAGGAAGGGCACTACAATAGGGATAGTAAATCTAAAGCTCCTGATAAAGGAAAGGGATTCGGTTGTTCTACATATTCGTGCATTGGTCAGAAATCTGATTTCTGTAAGCAAGTTGGATGATGTAGGTGTAAAAACAGTGTTCGACAAGGATACATGCAAGATGGTTCGGGGAGCACTGGTATTGATCCGGGGAGTTCGGATTGGAACTTTGTACAAGTTGCAAGGTAGCACTATTGTTGATGGGTGCAACATTTCTGTGGTTCCTGAAAGTGGAGCAGAAAATCTAGTGGTCTCTAGAGAGAAGACCATGTTGTGGCATCAAAGGCTTGGACATGTTGGTGATAAGGACCTTTGAATACTTCATGGTAGAGGTATGGTAGAAGGTATGAGTAATAGCTCTCTGGATTTTGATTTATGTGAAAATTATGTATATGGGAAGCAGAATCGGGTGAGTTTCCCCTCTGGTGGTAAGAGGGTGAAACAGATATTAGAACTTGTGCATAGTGATGTGTTTGGACCTATGAAGGTTCCATCACTGGGTAAGTCTGTGTACTATGTATCATTTATAGATGACCTATCAAGGAATACATGGATATATTTCCTTAAGAATAAATCTGAAGTCTTTGGAAGGTTTAAAGAATTTAAGGCTCCGGTGGAAAACCAGACAAAGAAGAGGATAAAGGTGTTGAGGACAGATAACGGTGGAGAGTTTTGTAGTAAGGAATTTGAAGAATTCTGTAAGAAGTGTGGTATAGCATGGTATAACACTACTCCATATACACCTCAGCAAAATGAAGTTGCAGAAAGAATGAACAAGACATTGATGGAAAGGGCAAGAAGCATGCTCAGTGGTGCTGGGTTAGGAGAGGAATTCTAGGTAGAGGCGGTGGAGACAACATGTTAGCTGGTCAATAGATGACCTTCATCAGTGTTGGAGGATAAGACTCCATAAGAGGTATGGACTGGTAAGAAACCCTCTCATTCACATCTGAGGGTATTTGGATGTGATGCATATGTACATGTTCCAAAGGAGAAACGAACCAAGTTGGATTGTAAATCTGAAAAGTGCATCTTTATTGGGTATAAGGATGGTTTAAACGATTATAAGCTTTGGAACCCAGTAACAAGGAAGGTTGTGTACAACCAATATGTGGTGTTTAGAGAGGTAAAATATGTTGTTAAACATGAAGTCCAACCAAAGGAACCTGAGAAGATAGAGTTTGAGCTAAAGGAGGAAGAATTAGACTCTACAGTAGAGGAGGAATCAGAAGATGAAGAGCCACAAACTCCGGGTGTGTGAAGATCAGTTCGAGAAAGAATGTAGCTAGAAAGGTATAGTCCATCTGCTTCCTGTTCAAATTTTTCTTTATCTATTACTAATGATGATCCCAAAACTATGAAGGAAGCAGTAGATTCAGAGGATGGAAAACTCTGGAAAGAGGCCATGGTTGATGAAATGGCATCTTTGCACAAAAATGAGGCTTGGGATTTGGTGGAGTTGCCAGATGGAAGGAAACGCATTGGCAGCAAATGGGTGTTCAAGAAGAAGACAAAAGAAGAAGGAAAGGTGGAGAAATACAAAGCTCGGTTGGTAGCAAAAGGTTATTCCCATGTGTCGGGAATTGATTTTGGTGATATTTTTTCTCCTGTTGCCAAGGTATCTTCTATTAGATTACTTTTATTTGTTGCTACTGCTTTTGATTTTGAGGTAGAACAGATGGATGTAAAGACAACATTTCTTCACGAGGATTTGGAAGAGGAGATCTACATGAAGCAACTTGAAGGCTTTGCAGTGAAGGGTAAGAAAGAACTGGTATGCAAGTTAAAGAAGTCTCTGTATGGGTTAAAATAGTCACCAAGGATGTGGTATCAGAAATTTGATACATTTATACGGGAACTTGGCTTCACCAGAAGCAAATCAGATCACTGTGTGTATTTTAAATTAATTAGTGACCGTGTTATTTATCTGGTCTTATATGTGGATGATATGTTGCCTGTCGGAAATGACAAAGAAATTATCCAGGAATTGAAGACCCATTTGTCCTCCAAATTGGATATGAAAGATCTTGGTGCTGCAAACTATATTTTGGGCACGGAAATTAAAAGATATTGGACAAAGAGGAAGTATGTCGAGACAATATTGCAAAGGTTTAATATGTAGGATAGTAAACCGGTGAAGGTTCCTATTCATGTAGGTGTAAAGTTATCTGCTAAACAGTGTCCCAAGACACAAGAAGAGCAAACGGACATGTCCCGTGTTCCATATGCAAGTGCAGTCGGTAGCCTGATGTATGCAATGGTCTATACTAGACCATACATTGCACATGAAGTGGGAGTATTGAGAAGGTTTATGTCAAAACCAGGGAAGGAGCACTGGACAACAATGAAGTGGTTTTTCAGGTATTTGCATGGCACTAGTGATTATGGTTTTTTCTACCAAGGAAGACCAAGATTGGACAGAGTGTTGGATATTCATGGCTTTGTTGATGTAGACTGGGCTCGAGATCAGGATCAGAGAAGATCTACAAGTGGGTATGTGTTTAACCTATTTGGAGGTGTAGTTAGTTGGATGAGTAAGAAACAATCTGTAGTGGCACTATCAACTACAGAGACAGAATAATTAGCAGCCACTCATGCAAGCAAGGAAGAAGTTTGGTTGCAGAGATTGTGTTCAAGTATGGGGTTAGTACAGGGAGCTATAGGGATAAACTGTGACAGCCAAAGTGCAATATTCTTGGCAAAGAACCCTGCATAACATTCAAAGACAAAGCACATTGATGTTCAGTATCACTTTGTGAGGGATATGATAGAATACAAAAAGGTGTTGTTGGTAAAGGTGGACACTTTGAAGAATACTACAGATGCATTGACAAAATATGTGAGCTCTGAGAAGTTCTCTTGGTGTAGAGAAATAATGGGCATTGCAGGGCTTGATAAATGAATAAGCTCTCTTGTGGCCCCCTGTGGAAAGAAAACAACAAGTGGGAGAATGTTGGGTTGTGTTATATTCTTTCCTTGACTAGCCCACGTAGTTAGCCTGAGGGTTAGAAGGGGGGCGGAGCCCCCTCTTTGTTGCGCCGATTGCATAGCAGGGGAGTCATAGGGAGTTTTAGGGGTGCAGGTAACCCTACTCTATAGGGTCTGGGGTAGCGCCCTGGAAAATTTTGGTTTTGGACCCTATATTAGGTTGAGCGGACCTACATATGGTTTTGTGCATGTTTTTCGCACATGGTTTTGGACGCGATGGTTTTCGTTCCATGGTTTTGGACATGATGGTTTTCGGTCCATGGTATTGGATGCTTCAACATGTATAAATATGTATTGTAACATTGAAAGGAACATATGAAAAAATCAAGCTGGTAGTCTTGGTTTTGGGATCCAGGGGAAAATCTCTGTGTATATGTGTTATGCTCTCGCATTGTTTATTTTCTGTGTTTTAGAATTCGTATGCAGGTAATTTCTGTACGAGGTTAAAACCTACACCACATACACCAGTACCACATGTACAAGGCACCACCCGCACAACGTGTGCACAACATCACATGTACATGAAACCACCTACACAACGTGTACACAATGTCTCATGTACACTACACCACTGTACAATGTGTACACAATACCGCATGTACACAATACCACGTACACAACAAGTACACGATACCACGTGTACACTGCAACACACGCATGACATGTACACAACACCACTTATACAACATGTACACAACACCACGTGCACACAACACCACTTGTACAATAATGCACACACCACTATATGTACATAGTGCCACATGTACAACATGCACGCAACACCAGTTGTACGTAGCACTGCATATCTAAAATGTACATAATATCATCTATACATATTATTGCGTATCCAATCATGCACACAACACCATATGCAATATTCACACAACATTATCTGTAACATCCTATACATAACACTACATAAACAACATGTACACACACTATATATACATAACACTGCATGTTCACACATAATAGATGCAACATGTAAAACATATGCAACATATGCACAATAGTAGTACGACACATCCAAAACCACATTGTCCTTACCAAGAAACATTGCTTCCAGTGTATTATCCATGCTTATCCTAGCATGGCGCAGACCACACTGCTTTCATTTTTCTTATGTATCACTCGGTATAACCTTTCCATAATGTAAGCATAGGCATAATACAATCATACAATATAAATTCATATTCATATGATACTGAACTCATATATTTGTCATGACTACTCTTCCCACTTGATTTCTCATAGCCAGAACTCCTTCATGCCATTCGCCTGCATAAGCAATCATTCTGCCCCAAGAACGATTCTTGATGATCTGTCAGATAGTGACATAGATACATGGATACATACATACATATACGTAAAGATTAGCATAAACAATCATGATCATGTCAGAAAACGATATGCATACATACACATATATACACATAAATGTTAGCATTAATAATCATGATCCATGATGACCCTGTCAAACATGACATAGAAACACACCTACATGTATACATATATAAACATCAACGTAATCATGATCATAACATAATTACCATATATCAAGTTCAATGTTTAAGAGAAGTTTCTTTATTCATGAAACACATGCGCAACATTAAGAATAGTCTTTCCCAACATAGCCAAGGCATATGATGCCTCATATCCATTTACTTTACCTTTTTTGTTATCTTTCTCATGGCTTTATTGTCACTATTCATTTACCACAATGGATCCAAATAGTCCAACCGACTATCATAGTCTTACCTTCCGATGTGCTTACTCATGCACCGAGCTTCATCCAAGTCTAACATCATATGTTGGGTACCACACATCTGTCCCAGAGCTCGATTAATTTACCTCTTTCCCAACCAATTCCAAAGACTCAAAACATCAAAGGCAAGCCAAGAAACAAACAAGAATAAAATCACGAAAACCAATAACAACAATATGACACCATAACCAAAGTGGCAAGGCCTTGCACTAGACATAACAAAACAACAATCAAACACAACAAATCACCAAAAGACCAAAAGCACAAGATGAACAACAGACACCATGATTCAATCCCCACGGTTCCCAGTGCTTCGAAGGAAATCTCAACCTGAGCCTTCTTCAAGATCTCATGGCAGTCTCTTTGCCATGCAATTCCCTGCATCATATTGCCATGAACACATAACTGCCAGTGCATGAATAAACGTAATAATACACCAGTTACCTTATCTTGTTGTGCTAATCACACTGCCTTGTAACTGAACACATCCATGCCATCTATCAAGGGACTCCAATTCCTTTGATAGATCCAGCTATAACAAGATACTAGCTAATATACCTGTCAAGTACATGTTCATGAATCTAGCACATATCCATATAATGTCAAACAAAATGAAGGTTAAGAAGACTTCCTACATGCAATCTCACTTTTCTAGAATTAGGGTTTCCCAAATATAGCCAAGGAATTCTTGCTCAATTCCTTTATTTTACCTTTTTACCTTGTTACAATTGACATTTATTATGCGTTATCGCATCACCCGACTGTTAGTTATATAAACACATCAACTATTACCTTGTCATGCTAATACCGCACATGTTTCCTACAACTGTTCACACATGTAAACCACATGTTCCAATCATCAAGACAGTAATATCTATCAATTTGAAATCAAACTTTAGCAAGACTAACAATCATGTCATAATCCATAGTCAACTCATAGTCATTAGACATAATCCTACAACTATCACCTAATTACACGCAAGTATATATCAACTTTCTCGACACATATATGTTAGTACAGTCAGCTTAAAACAAAATCATTTGAACACCTACTCATATTATGCAATTTATCAAACATTCAACCAACTTGCACATACCATAAATAAATTAACTAGGCACCCAACACTCAAACACAAAATACATGTCATAATCAAACAATCAAGAACAATGTAGATGCAAAAAGCAAGTTCATAGCTTAATGTATCTCAGGGGGGGAAATATTTTTTGAAAAATTAATCCATATTAGTGCGATATATCTTCACAATATATTAACCCAAACATATACAAGATCATGATATCCAAATGATCACTAACTAGTTGTTTACATCATAACTCATACACAATTATCATTCACACATATGAAAAGTCAATCTAGACTAATACAACACCATATTGAAAATATGTCGGCTCATACCTGAATGTCATAATCCTAACCATCTGCATAGGCCAATCCAATTTAGCATGATACATATGAAGTCAATATTGTAATGAAATAACCCTAATCACCAAGTTACTAACATATAAAAACCATAAGTTATATATCATGCTCATCAACAACATATAACATAGTCATCAGATGATCTAATATAAAACAACAATAGCAATGCATACAACTACAGGTTACTATCATTCTTGACTATCTAACACATGTGAATATAACTACACTAGTCAACTAATATCCATCATGAATGTAACCATAACATCAAAAGACATGTACATAAACCTAATGCATATAACCATCCTTGACTTACATACCTGTTGTTAGGTTCCTATACCAATAGGAGTCATAAATTTGAATGACTAAGGTTAAACCTTGTAATATTGTACATAACTTTGGTTCATGTGAATGTTTTCCATATTAAAAAATTAAAAAAATGTAAAGAGGCTGTGTCCTAAAAGAAAAATCAAAGGACAAAAGAATAAGAGAAGGTAAAAAAATGAAAATATATGAACCCCAAAAAACAAAAAGAGACCATGAAAGTGTGCAAGTCTAAATGCCACTATTATTTACTTTTATCCATAATAATGACTATGTGCAGCTTGTCATTCATGCCACAATCCATGGTAACAAACTGTTCAATCTTGGTTATTTCATGCTTTGAATTTTATGTTTTTAGTTAGAGAAAAAAATCTGACCAAACAATTTAATCTTGGAAAATCATTAAATAGGTAGAGAAAAATAAAGGAGCTTAGTAGTTTAATATAAGCCCTTGGATGATATAAGGTTAGAATTAGATAGATTACTTTTCAAAAGAAAAATGGATGATAAGGGTTTGCTAGTCTAAATGCACCCAAATAAAATGAAGAAAAAATGGTAGGGTAAGTAATGACTAAGTAGAAGAAAAGTTGCTGAAGTCTAAAGTTGGTTGGATTAAAAAATATGCATCATTCTTAGACACATATTCCTATATGTATGATCAATTATGGAAGCAAAAATAAAGGTTGGAAAGTTAATGTGATTAACTCCCCCTCATTCATTTTTTCCCTTACTAATTTCCTATCCACAAATATGTTCTAATACTTTAAATCCTTCAAGTCAAAGAGGCTCAAAGAATTTCTGACTTTTGGTGGGACCAGACCCTTAGCTTAATGACTTATGTACATCAAGTGTTGGAATCCCCTTCATGAAATTCATTTCCCCCTCATTACCCTAATAAAACCCCTTTTGCTAAGGATAAACTCCATTTGCCTAGGAAAAGTGAAAACCCCCATGTAAATTCTATTTCATTCAAAAACCCACAAAAACATCGTATCCTAAGTATTGAGTCTATGTAAATAAAGTGCGCAAATATTACATTTTATATTATGTTAAGGATATACCAACTCTACCAATTTCATATTAATTTCTAATTTTTATTATATAAATCCCATAACACCTTGTCCCATCTGTTAATTAAATCCCTTATATAATATCCCAACCCTTAGTTTAAATATAACTATAAATTACCCCATATCCTGAAAAAACTGATTAATCTCATCATTAATCCCTGCCCGATCATTTTAACCTGTCATTAACCTATAATTAATCCCATACCGCCGAAGTTTAAAGCGTTGGGCCCCCCGAAACCAACGCTTTTATCACTCGTGCACCTCCCTTGCCCGACTACCGTCAGATCACCATCCCCCTCATCTGATGGTCCACATCCATATTGGCCGCACCCGATGGCTGATCGTTACTCGCCTGATAAAGTGGTTTTCCCCGGCCCCTCGATTGCTACATGTCAATCACTAGAGTAGATCATGTGACCCCCCCTCAATACCACCTCCTCCACAAAAGCGGTGCGATAGCCTGGGAAATCGCCTTCTCGCTCAACTCGATGAACCACCCATTGTTCATTCAAAAAATTTGCCGCCAAAAAGTGACCGTTGCTCCATAAAAAGGTTGGGAAGCCCTTTTTCGTCTTTTTTCGCTCGTTTTCTTTGTGAACCTCTGTGAACTAGTGTGACACCTGCAAACCTGAAAACTACCAGTTAACCCCATTCCAGTCCTCAAAGAAGCTGTGGAGACCACCTACAAAGCTCTCAGAGCCCATTCAACCTTCCGTTGTCATCCAGAACACCAATTTGGAGTCAATTCACCTAAACTCCAGGTATTTGTGAACGAATTACCAGACCCCCTTTCAAAATTTGAAAACGTTCACTCTTGAAGTATTTTAATTAAGTAAAATTAATTGAAAATTACTTTAAATTCAAAAGCCTGTGACCAAACCCTTTTGAAAGTTTCCAGTTTCCATTTAAAAACCCCTGAATAAACCTTTAAAGCCAAATTCAAATCCACAAGAACTGAATTATGGCTGCCCCTATTGCCATGGATGTCAAACCTATCACAACTCCCCATCTGGACCTAGACCACCTTCCCCTGGTAGACAGGGATTTCCAAATCAAAGATACCAGTGCATATGAGGTCCTGCTCAAACTTCATTGTTTGAGTAGGGACAGATATCTAAACCATTCTGATGACATTGGTCTTTGGGAATCCAATTTTCCCAAATACCAATTTCCCCAAGTGCATGTCTTCCCTGAAATTGTCCATATGTGCCATTCCTATTACATTCCCCTCCAGAGAGCAATAATGTCCCCTGACCAGAAAATCCTGTTTACCATCATAGCTGAATCAATCAATGAGACGTTAAAGCTCCAACTAGGTCCAAACCTGACCCCACTCTCCATTGGGGATTTGTTGGACCATTACTCCAAATTGAGTCTATCCAGGCTAGCCCAAATATTTCAGACATTCATTGTAGAAGAGCAGCATATTCCCAAAGATCCCCCTCCATATGTTTCTACCATTTTCTTTGAAAAGGGCAAGCACATTGTCACTATGATATCATGCATTTTGGGTTGCACCACTGATGAATTTGTTTATGAGATTATCCTGGCCTTCATGTCTATTTACACCCCAGGATAGCCTCCTGTTGTTTTGTATGATTATGCCCAGTTCGTAGCTGAAAGAATGCATGAATAGTTCACCATAATGCACAATGAAAGAGTATTTAAATACTCATTTTTTCTCTACCATATGTTCCTATACAAATTTCTTTCCACTCTTCAGAAGTTGGATACCAAAGGACAGCCCAGGTCTATCATATTTTGGACCCCACTCTTCCACAAGTATCAATCACCATATACCTATAAAGATTTCATTGATTCTTTTGTTCATCCAAACATGACCATGCTAACAAGAATCCCTCCACCTAGAATAAGTCAAGAGATCAAAAGGGTGCTTTAGTTGTCTAAACAAAGCAAAGTGGGAGATTGGTACCTTTACCAAAATAAACAGAGATAAGAATCTATGGTTGCCAACTTGCACCATATAAACTGCCCAAATAACTCCCCATGGGGTTATTTTCCCTAGAGTACTATAGACAAATAATAAACTCTGATGAGATCAATTTTGTCTCAGCTAAGAAAAGATCACAATTTAAAGTCAAAAACCAGTTGGGCCCCTTCATTTGCAACTTTAGAGAAGTAGGGTAGTAGGCAAACCAAATTTTGCAGCAAATGAAGTTCCAAAAGAGTTTCATGTGGAGGTATGACCCCTAGGAGTTTATGACCAGATTGAGAAGGAAGGCCAAGTTGGGACCTTATATTCATCACCCCATACCAGAGATAGAAAGATATGGCAATCAATCTAAGTGGGTGGAAAACACTCTTGTAGACAAAGATAGTACAAAGGTAGATGTAGAGAATACCTTGATTGACTTATAAAGACAACTTGATAAGAGCTCGTTTCTACAGGTACCTGAACAGTTACTAGAAAGAACCATGAGCACCCCTCCTATCATTCAGACTCCTCAAAATGAGGAAAATAACCCCAAAAGGACTAGAGAGGAACCCTCAAGTTCAGGAATGGGCACATCAAATATACAATATGAGACCAGTCAGAGCAAAATGCCTAAGCTAAATCCTGTTTCAGAGCAGGAAGACATGGAATTCTCAGTAGAAATAACTGATACTGAGCTAGACAGAAGTAAAGGCACAACTCTATCTGGGGAAACACAGGGACCATCCACATCACAGAGCCAGATTTTCGAAAGGCAGCTAAGTGTAGATGTATCCTGATTCAGTAGGCCTGCTGATAAGGATAAGGATATAAAAGATAGTTATAAAGAGATCAAGATGAGAAATGAGAAACTAAAGGCCCGAACTTATGCTCAGTATCTCAAACTCACACCTACCAATCAAACCAGGTTGATGTTAGCTTTCGACATCAAAGAAGGAAAAACACATATGTCCTTCATAATACCAACTGCAAAACAACCAAGGACATCAGCAGATTATAGAAAAATTGATTTTGAAGTGTTGGCAAGGGATATTCATCCCATAGAACAAATTTAGTTTCATAAATAGGCTGGAGAAATGATTTACTCCACCCTTACAGGTAATGCCATAGCTACCCAATAAGTTGTAGAATTCATTGACCAACATATCAACTCAATACCAGTTGGAGAAGGCCTCCTCACAGGCCAAGGATGCTAGAATTACGTCTTTGGAAGACTTAGTGATTGAATTAGGACATGATCCCAAAGACAATAAAAGCCATTGAGCAGCTGATAAAGAAAAAGAATGATGACATTGCAACACTTAAGAAACAACTGAAGATACCTCAGCTGCAACATCCCTAGACACTGGAGGTCTTGGAGAGCGAGACTAGACATGAAGAATTGATGGACCTAGTTTTTAAATTAAATGATCAATTAAGGGAGACAGAGAATGAATTGGACACTTTGATCCAATTAAAGCAAAGTGATATTGCCACTACATCTGCAAATTTCATCCCAACAGTCTCAATAGCAGTCCCTTCCACATTGGCAGCCTCATTGGCTCCCACAGCTCCTATGCCTACAACACAACCAGTTTCAATAGAGTCTACATCAGCAGTAGGTGCATTAGGTGAAGAAGCAGCAAAGTTGGTCAGAGCCATGGAGGAAATGTCCATACAGGCTACAGAGATGAACAAACTGAAAGAAAAGGTGACAAGCTTGGAAACAGATTACAAGCTTGCCAAAATCATGCACAAGGAAGAAGTGCAGAAAGCAGCCAGAATGAATGAAAGGTTAAAGGCCATGGAGAAAGATCTAACACTAAAGGAACCCCTTGGGCAAGCCAAGGAACTATTATGGGCCAATATCATTGACTCTGTCAATGATATTTGGCCATCCATTCAAGTAATTTTTGAACAGATAGATCTAATAAAGATAGCTACAGAAGCTATCCAAAGAGTCAAGGAAGAATTAGGAGACATGCCTGAAGATGCAACCAGACTTATCCACTTCCTCAACAGTAAAAACAAGTATGAACTTCAGGAATTGGAAATAGAAGACAGGACAGAAACCATTTTGGAGGTGAGAAAGGTCCTTTCCAAGAGAAACTTAATGTTAAACTTGGAGGACAAGTGTCAAAATATGTAGGTAGCAGTTGATAGATTTATGGCCAAGTTTCAAATTTTGAGAGAGAAAGGGTTACCCAATCCCTTGGTCATAAATGACAAGCTCATGACACAGCAGGATTATGACAACAAGATTAGAGAGCTAGCCAAAGAACAGACCAATACATCAACAATAAAGGCATTACCAATAGGCAAGGTTCTTTACCAAATGTTTGAAAACTCATTTTTCCTCCAGCATGAGGTAAAACACTTATTCATCACTAAGCCTACTTTTGCTAAGTACACCGAGGAAAATGAAGTATATATAAGGATGTTGAAAATCAAATTACCTGATGCTGAATGGTGGGAGAAATTGATTGATTTACTGTAAGAAAAATCAGTAAAAGGCTAAAAGCAAAACAACGAGGTGAAATGGTAAAGACAAGTCAACAGGGTCAAAGAGTATCAGTGTCAAAGTGTATCAGATGAAAGCCTGAAGTGACTAAAGCCTCCAGCGTGAAAGTTCAAACAGCAAAGAGCATAAAGGGCTAAAAATCAAACCATAAGGCCGGCAATACCAAAATAAATGGGACAACATGAAAGAAATTCAATAGTTGTCTCTATCTTCTTGCAAAAATATATTTTTATTTCCTAGATTAAATCTCAAGTTAGTTTGAGATATTTTGTAATAATTTTTGTATAAATACGTCACAATTCGAAGTATGTAGGGTGGGATTCTTAGACATTTCTATAGACTTCTTGATCAAAAGACTGTAAAGCTATTGTATCATTGACTGAGCTAGCAAGATGGATTGATGAATAAAGACAAGATATTTCAAAGGATACATGTGTTAAGTGAAGTGCAGACAAGTATTTTATTATGCTATTGTTATCTTTCTTAAAGTTTTTCCACAATCTTTAATGTATTTATGAATCTAAATGCTATAAATGGAACAATATCTCAGAATTTGTTTAATTACACCCTGTTTTAACAGTTAGGCAGATGAATGTTTTCAGCTATATCTAAGTTAAGGAATTCTTAATTGCTCCTTAGTTTAGGTTATTCCCTGATAATCTAGGTTAAAGGATTCTTAATTTCCCTTTTTTTTATTACCCTCTATTCCTCGTTTATATCCTGGTCTGAGAACCCTTAGTTGCTCTCTCACCCTGATTAAAACTATTTCACCCCCCTATTCCAGAGACCTACACTTTACTTTGCTAGCTTTCCCTTTGAACACTCCCTTTAGTGAGTTGATCTAGTTCTTCTACCCTTCTGCTAACTCCATAGCCCAATGGTCTAGAGACATCATTCTATCCATATGTTTCAAGGATCCCACTACCCAATCTTCAATACAAATCAAAAACCCCCATGAACATTAATAACTAGCCTGAAATCCCAACAAACAAAGCTAAATCATATAGAAAGAGCCCTCTCTGAGCCTAGGTTGGATAGAGCCTATGCCCAAAAGTTGGTTGGTGGTTACCTAGGTCATTTTCTTCCTTCCAATAACTTCTAGAGAAATTTTTGAGTGATAACACTTGCATACCCAACATTCAAACATGTATAACGATCTTCTCTTATCCCAAAGTCTAATGCTACAACCACATTATGACGAACTGCATCTCCTACTCTATCTCATCCAATACATTAGCATCATAACAATCAATAACACCATGATGACCTAAATTACATACCATGACTTCACAAGCCATGTTTGGCCTACTATTAATGCATAACTATGACCAGGACCATACGTGCAAAACAACTACATGTAGACATATAACACATGAGTAAAAAACCATATACACATCATTCTTGCTAGGGTCCAGCCATCAATGCATGAGCATATCAACTGCACAACCATGACCTCATGCATGACTATACCAGGCCTGGTGAAACTTCCATGTAAAAATATATACAAGGCCATAGTGATGGGATGTGTATTCCAAGTTGGGAGAAACATCTTAATGGGCATTGATTCAAATTATTATGGCTAAGGTTTTAGAAATGCACGAGGCATTAATTGACATTTATTTATGAAAATAATGGAAATTAGGAGAAAATGGAGGTGAAAGGTCATAGGTTGCATGTGAGGAGGAAAATGAAGGAAAATAATGGAAAATGAAGAAAATAGAGACCTCATTCATAAAAAGGCTTCTGAGGATAAGTTTGTAAGTTTTTGATAGGTTTTGGTGGACCTCTCTTATATTCTCTCTCTCTCTCTCATACTCTTGGAAACATAAAGTTTTATTGGAGTGCTCTTGGTGGGTGTGGCATACTTGGATTCTTTGAGCAAGAAGGAAAAGGAAGAGAAATAAAGTGCAAGAAGGCACTAGGATCAGTAGCTACATCATATTTTCTTGCAGGTACTGAGTTTCATGTATGTTTCCTTCACTAGTTTTGGTATGCATGTTATATGCATGTGGATTTTTAGTTGTGATATATCATTGGCATGGAGGATGGCTGGGATTGATGGTGGATTTCCTAACCTTTCCATTTCCTAGATAGCCATGGTGATAGTGGGTTTATTTTAATTTTTGTGTTTTTGGTTGGTTCTCATGTTTCCTTAGCTTGGGTTGAGTTACTAGTCCTAGAGCCTTGGTTGGATAAACACTCTGGAACCTTTGAACAACTTGGGTTGAGTTATTAGTGATGGAGCCTTTGTTCGACAAACACTCTAGAGCCCTTGGTGGGTTGAGTTACTAGTCCTGGATCCTTGGTTGGACAAATTCTCTAGAGCTCAGTAAAAGTTGTGGGTTGAGTTACTAGTCCTGGAGCCTTGGTTGGACAAACGCTCTGGAGCCGTACAAGACTTAGATAGAGACCGATTTGATGATGGTTCTGTGATGTTCCACCATGAGGTGGAATCACTATTTGATGGGTTGAGCTGGATGGCCTCTAGAAGCCCTGGATGGTTTTTTATTGATGTGCTCTATGAGATCCCACATTCATTGTTGGAATATGGCATGGGGGTGAATGGTTGAAGAGAGATCTGGATCAACCATTCTACAGTCGAGTGGAATTTGGAAGTCCCATGTCGGGTTTGGATCTTTCATCATCAATGAAACGTTATTTATCCTTGTATCTCTATGATAATTATGATGGATTATGTGTGGTTTATATGGCTATGATTTCATTGGTATTTTTGTCCCTATTACATGGGTTATTTACATGTTTTGTGAGAGCAATCATGAGTGGCTCTCATCATGTTCTTACTTTTTATTGAATGATCAATGTATCTATGACCTAATGGATGGAATGGAAGCTAATGTGATTAGGAGACAATGCCTCATAGCAAATCTCAGACAAGTATGAGACCCCTATGCTTAGATCTATTATTTACACCTGTAGTTTACATATTCTTGATATGTTTGACGAAATGTTTTTCATGGCTAGTAGGGGTCCATTCAAGGTATTGAACAAGAATTTACTTTAGTACTTTCATTTACGTGTTATTTTACTAATTTGAAGAGATGGTTCAATTCTGGGTTGTGACTTGGGCTCTGGTATTGAAAAAGTGGCTCAAATCCAGAGTCACTGGCATAGCAGTTACAATTTGGGTCACTGGTTGCTAGCAGGCAAGCTTGTGAGAGCGACTATAGGATTACAATCACATGCATGCCTTGTCATGGGAGTGACTTTGGGTTTATTTCATCTAAATGCTAGGTTAACTTAGGGGTTGGTAACTTGGTGTCGTGGATTACCTCTTGGGGGTC
Organism: Pinus tabuliformis; assembly: GCA_031772625.1. Taxonomy (NCBI): domain Eukaryota; kingdom Viridiplantae; phylum Streptophyta; class Pinopsida; order Pinales; family Pinaceae; genus Pinus; species Pinus tabuliformis. The sequence continues at coordinate 1,157,364,789 of CM062811.1, forward strand.
CTAAAGCACCTGAGGGAGGTCTGTGGGTTGTGTTTCTATCAATTCCATTTCCTTAAGGTTAACTAGGAGGTTGAATCACATCATAGTAGCCTCTCATCACATGTTTACCCTAGTTTTCTAGTTGTTTGAGTAGATGTGGGAGGAGGGTGTTACAAAGTGGTATCAGAGCGTGGTTACACTCTCATTGGGATGTGTGTTGATCATGCTTTTATGTTAGTTTCATATTTGTTCCTTATGCATGTACTCAATGCACTCGTTGCATTTGCGTGGTGTTGATCATGGTTTTAGTGATGCTGCCATGTGAAGGTTGAAGGTGTGGTCATGGAGTATGTCTTCATGTGTGTATGGTTGATTATGCATTGTTATGCACAACAGTGATCACATATTATCAAGTGCACATGAGGTGGTTGTTGTTGTCGTGAATGAGGTCATGGTTTGTGTAGTTGGTAGGGTCATACGTTGATGACTGGACTCTATCTATAATGATATGTATATGGTTTTGTACTCATGTGTTATATGTATATATGTAGTTGTTATACATGTATGGTATTGGTTATAGGTATGCATGAATAGTAGGTAAAATATGCCTTGTGAAGTCATTATATGCAATTTAGGTCATCATGATGTTATTGGTCTTTATGATGCTAATGTGTTGGCTGAGATAGAGAAGGAGATGTAGACTATCAAAGTGAGGTTACATCATTAGACTTTGGGGTAAGAGAATACCACCATACATGTATGGTATGTTTGGCATGCATGTATGTAAGTTAAGGATATTTATATACATTAGGTTTATGTACATTTCTTTTGATGTTATAGTTACATTCATGATATATGTTAGTTGATCAGTGTAGTTATATGCACATGTGTCAGATAGTCAAGGATGGTAGTAACCCATGGTTGTATACATTGTTATTTTTGTTTTATGTTATATAACTTGATGATCATGTTATATGTTAACTGATTGTTGTTATATGTTAGTTAACTTTATAATTAGGGTTATTTCATTGAGATCTTGATGTTGTAATTTGGATTGGTCATATGCGTGATGGTTATATTCATTTCATTGAATATCTTGATGTTATATGTATTGTGTTAACTTGGTTTGACATATGTAGATGGTTATGATTGTTATATTCAGGTGTGAGCCGACATATTTGTGATATGGTGTCATACTAATCTATACTGATCATACATATGTGATTGTTATGCATGAATGACAAATGCTTAATAATGATCTTATGATGTGAACATGTTAGTTAGTTACCATTATGGATATCATGATTTAGGTTTGAGTTGATATGTTGTGAAGTTATATATTACTAACTAGATTGATTGTGCATACAAGATAGCCTTCCCTGAGATACATTAAGGTACGAGCTTTCTTATGTCATCTATTTAGCGTTTGAATGTTTGATTATGTCGTCTATTTGGTGTTTGAGTGTTTTTTGTCTATTATGTCATCTAATTGATTTATTTAACATGTTATGTTTGCAAGTTGGTTAAAATTTTGATGAGTTATATGAGTATGTGTTCCAATGATCTTATTTTGAGATGATTGTACTAACACATATGTGTTTAGATAGTTGATATGTACTTGAATGTAGTTGACAGTTGTAGCAATATGTCTAATGACTATGAGTTGACTATGGATTATGACATGATTGTTTGTAAAGGTTGATTTAAAATTGATAGATATGACTGTCTTGATATTTGGATTGTGTGATTGACATGGGTAAACAGTTGCAAGAAACATGCTTGGTATTAGTATGACAAGGTAATAGTTTATATGTTTATATAACTAGTAGTGGGGCGACCTGACAATACATAGTAAGCCTCGATTGCAACAAGGTAAAAAGTGTAAAGTAAAGGAATTGGGTAAGAATTCCTTTGGCTATGTTTGTAGACCCTAATTCCAAACGAATGAGTGCCTCACATACAAGAATTCTTCTTAACCTTGATTTGTATTAACTTATGCGGATATGTGCTAGATTCATGAGTATGTACTTGATAGGTATATTAGCTAGTTTCTAGTTATTGGTGGAGAGAATTGGAGTCCCTTGAGAGATGGATTGGATGTTTTCAATTGCAAGCAACGTGCTTGGAACAACAAGATAAGGTAATTGATGTATTGTTATGTTTATTTATACACTAACAATTATGTGTTTATGGAAATATGATGCAAGGGAATGCATGGAAAAGAGAGGTTGCCATGAAATCTTGAAGAAGGCTTTGGTTGAGTTGCCTTGGGAACCATGGGGATTGAGTGATGGTGTTTTTTGTTAGTCTTGTGCTTTTGGTATTTTTTAATTTTCTTTCACTTGATTTGAAAATTTATTTGTCTCTAGAGTACGTCCATACCACTTCATTTGAGGAGTCGTGTTGTTATTGGTTTTCATGGTTTTCTTGTTGTTGTTGTTTCCATTCTTGCCTTTTATGTTTTGAGTATGGGGAATTGGTTGGGAAAGAGGAAGAGTTGATGGATCTCGGAGAGAGTTGTGTGGTACCCAACAGGTAATGTAAGACATTGGTGAAGCTTGGTGTATGAGTAAGCGCAGTGGAAAGTAAGACTACGATATTCGGTTGGACTGGTTCGGTCCACTATGGTAAATGGATGATGACAGAATGAACATGAGAAAGGTAACCAAAAAAGGTAAAGTAAATGGACCTGAGATGTCAAATTGCTTGACTAAGTTGGGAATGGTGGTTCTCAATGTTGTGCATGAATAAAGGAAGTTCTCTTAACCTTTATCTTGATATCTAGTATTTATGTTGTGATCATGATTGCTTTATGTTAATGATTATATGCATATATGTATGTATGTACATTGTTATCTAATAGGGTGATAATGAATCATGATTATTTTATGCTAATGTTTATATGTACATATGTATGTATGTATGAATGATGTCGAATGACGAGATCATTATTATTTTATGATGTATGTATGTGTACATGTATCTATGTCACTGTCTGACAAGGTCATCAGGAATCATTCTTGTGGAAGAATGATTGCTTATGTAGGAAAATGACATGAAGGGGTTCATAGTCTATGAGGAATCAAGTGGGAAGAGTAGTCATGGCAAAAATATGAGGTCAGTATCATGTGAATATGAATTTATATTTTATTCTTGTATTATGCCTATGATTATGGTATGGACAGGTTATACCGACAGACACATTAGCAAAGTGAAAGTAGTGTGATTTGCGACATGTTGGGACAAGCATGGATAAGACATTGGAAGCAAGGTTGCTTGGTAAAGAGTTAGTGTGGTTTTGGATGTGTGGTACGACTGTTGTGCATATGTCGTATATGTTTTACTTGTTGCACCTATGATGTTGTGTGCATGGGTTGTGGTGTATATTTAGTGTGTGTACATGTTGATTATGTAATGTTATGTACATGGTGTAGTACATATAGTGTTGCATGAATGTTGCATATTCAGTGCTGGGTACAGATGGTGCTATGTACATGTTGGATATGCAGTATTGTGTGCATAATCGATATGTGATGTTGTGTGCATATGGTGTTGTGTACAGATGATGTTATGTACATGTTCTAAAAGTAATGCTATGTACATGTGGTGTCGCATGCATGTTGTGCATGTGGTGTTATGTACATATGGTGTGGTGTGCATGATTGTACAAGTGGTGTTGTGTACATGTTTTACAAGTGGCACTATGTGCAATTGGTGTTGTGTACATGTCACGCATGTGGCACTATGTACATGTCGTGTCGCGTACATGTATTGTGTACACATTGTACAAGTGGTGTAGTGTACATGTGGCATTGTGTACACGTTGTGTAGGTGGTGCCGTGTACATGTGATGTTGTGCGCATAGGTGGTACAATGTATGTGTTGTACATATGGTACTGGTGCACGTGTGGTATTGTGTACATGTCATACATGTTGTGTTGAGGGCATGTGATACTATGTACTTTCATTATGTACGTGTATGTATTGTGTGGTGTTGTACTTAGGGAAAATATGTATTGTGTTGTGTCGTATGCCAAGTGTAGGTGTACGTATGGTGTTTTCCACTGGATGTAAGCATATGTATTGTAGTGTATACACTGGGTATAGGTGTATGTGTTGTATGTCAGGTGTAGGTGTATGTATTGCATGGAGTTGTATGTCTTGTGTGGTGGTATGTGTGCGATGCACACTATGTATATGTGAACCTGGTTGAGAAGAAGGCACTAGGTGTTTGTTGTGTGTGGAAACCGATCCGTGTGCTTATGAAATAAGAGCAAAGGCAGAAGTAAGGATCAATGAAGGATAAGTATAAGTATTTTATTTCATCTTTATTATACATGTGGTTTATGATTATGGTTTATGATGATTACGGGTGATCTATAATTCTATTATATGATGATTACATGTGAATTATGATTCAGGTTTATGATGGTTACATGTGATTTATGATTTTGATGGTTATGTTTTGAGCTAACCCGATGTGATATTTTTATACATGTTTTGGTCAAATATTCTAGTTTGAATTATTGTGACAAGAAGCGAACAAGATTGCAAATTAACCTTATTGAAGAGCTACCAATGAGGTATGATGTGCATTTATTTCAATTTATTTTAAATCTAATGGAAGTTATGTACTTGGTAAAGGAATGCATTAAATTCCTGGTTGGGTGATTGAAATCGACTGAAAGAATTTGCAATAATAAAAGTAATTGGAAAATACAATAGTATGCTAGCAAAGCATTCAGGAACATGGCCATTTGGGACATTGGTACCCAATAGTGTCCATTCATTACCATGAGAATGCTATGATTGGTATGATGGTTTTGAGGTAGGGATATTCCTTGGTTTTTGTATCTTCCGATGCAAGGAAGTCTTGGAAAGGGATGGACTGGACGAGATGGGGGTGCCAGTGGAACATGGAAGGTAAGTGACTGCACAAAAGTTGATGACCAGATTGCCCGAGGGACTATGTAGTAGAGAAGGAAAGACCGGGGATGGATTTGTTTTGGTCATTAGCATTTCCAGATGGAATCAGATGCACATTGGGAGTGCGCCCTGGAACAATGAGCCGGTAACTGTTCACTGAGAGGAAAAGTGGCCCTATATTATAGAATTAGACATTGGATGCATATTTGACTTTGGCAGTGGATTTTGGACTTCCTGGGAAGGAGGTGGATCCTGGTATTAATTTGAGGGTGGAGGTGTGAGCTTCTGGAGTACCTTGTTGCGAATGCAGTCATCGTATCTTTTATTTGATGGTTGAGAAAATGTGTATATGCATATATTATTGTAAATACTATATCGAGCTGGATTTATAAGGCTCCATAGGCAGTATGGTTATTTTCTAGTTGAAGAAAATGTGTATGTGTATATATGGTTATTGTAAATACCGTAATGAGTTATGTTATCAAGCTACAATAAATGGTATGTTTGTCATGTTTTAGTAGATGGTCATTGCAAATATTGCAACGAGATATGTTATAAAGCTCCATGGGAAGTATGTTTTTTTTTTAGCAATATTGTTGGTTATAGGTGTCAATGAACACCAAGGACAGTGTTCCCCCAAGGGGGAGGGTTCCGTAACAGCACTAGCGAAAATTACATGTAAAAATATATATAAGGCCATGGTGATGGGACACGTATTCCAATATAAATGGTGGGAGAAACATCCTAGTGGGTGTTGATTCGGTTTATTATGGCTAAGGAAATTGGCAAAGGCAATGACTAAGGTTTTAGAAAGGCATGAGGAAATAATTGTCATTTATTTACGAAAATAATGGAAATTAGGAGAAAAGGGACGTGAAAGGTCACAGGTTGCATGTGAGGAGGAAAATTAAGGAAAATAATGGAAAATTAATAAAATAGAGGCCTCATTCATAAAAAGGCTTCTGAGGATCAGTTGGTAAGTTTTTGACATGTTTTGGTGGACCTCTCTTCTATTCTCTCTCTCTCTCTCTCTCTCTCTCTCTCTCTCTCTCTCATACTCTTGGAGACTTAGAGTTTTCTTGGAGCACTCTTGGTGGGTGTGGGATACTTGGATTCTTGGAGAAAGAAGGAAAAGGAAGAACAAGAAAGAGCAAGAAGGCCTTGGGATCAGTAGCTACATTAGTTTTCTTGCAAGTACCAAGTTGCATGTATGTTTCCTTCACTAGTTTTGGCATGCATGGCATATGCATGTGGATTTTTTATTGTGATATGTCATTGGAATGGAGGATGACTGGGATTGATAGTGGATTTCCTATGCTTGCCATTTCCTGGATAGCCATGGTGATTGTGCTTTTACTTTCATTTTTGTGTTTTTTGTTGGTTCTCATGTTTCCTTAGCTTGGGTTGAGTTATTAATCATGTAGCCTTGGTTGGACAAACGCTCTAGAGCCCTTAAACAACTTGGGTTGAGTTACTATTACTAGAGCCTTAGTTGGAAAAATTCTCTAGAGCCCTTGGTGGGTTGAGTTACTAGTCCTGGAGCCTTGGTTGGACAAATGTTCTGGAGCCCTAGAAGGCTTGGATAGAGACCAATCCGATGATGGTTTTGTGATGTCTAACCATGAGGTGGAATAAATGTTTGATGGGTTGAGGTGGATGGCCTCTAGAAGCCCTAGATGGTTTTTTATTGATGTGTTCTATGAGATCCCACATTCATGCTTGGAATATGGCACGAGGGTGAATGGCTAAAGAGGTATTTGGCTCAGCCATTCTACGGTCGAGTAGAATGTGGAAGTCCCATCCTAGGTTTCGATTTTGCATAATTAATGAAAGGTTATTTCTCCTTTTATCTCTATGAGCATTATGATGGATTTTGTGTGGTTTATATGGCTATGATTTCATTGGTATTTCTGTCCCTATTATGCTGGTTATTTACATGTTTTATGACAGTAGCCATGAGTGGCTCTCATCATGTTCTTACCGGTTATTGAATGATCAATGTATCTATGACCTAATGGATGAAATGGAAGCTACTATGATAAGTAGACAATGCTTCATAGTGAATCTCATATAAGTATGAGACCCCTATGCTCAGATCTATTATTTACACCCGTACTTTACATATTTGTGATATGTTTGACGAAATGTCTATCATGGCTAGTAGGGGTCTAGTCAAGGTCTTGAAAAAGCATTTTCTTTAGTACTATCATTTTCATGTTATTTTACTGATTTGAAGAGATGGTTCAATTCTACGAAGCGACTTGGGCTCAAGGCCTTAAAAAGTGGGTCAAATCCCGGAGTCGCTAGCATAGCACTGATAATTTGGGTCTCTGGTCACTGGTAGGAAAGCCTATGAGAGCGACTATAGGATTATAGTCACATGCATGCCTTATCATGGGAGAGAATTTGGGTTTAATTCATCTAAATTCTAGGTTAACTTAGGGGTTGGGAACTTGGAGTGGTGGATTATCTCCTGGGGGCCTTGAAGTACTTGAGGGAGGTCAATGTGTTGTGTTTCCTTAAGGTTACCTAGGATTTTGAATCATATCATAGTAGCCTCCCATCACATTTTTACCCCGGTTGACGGATTGCTTGGGTAGATGTGGGAGGAGGGTGTTACAATCAGAACACCAACCACATCACATGCACTTGATAACATGTGAACACTGACGTGCATAACAATGCATAATCAACCATGCACACATGAAGACATACTTCACGACAACACCTTCATCCTTCACATGGAAATATCACTGCACCCATGATCAACACCATGAAAATGCAACAAGCACATGCACTACATGCATAAGCTACACATATGAAACCAACATGAAAGCACGATCAACACACAACCCAACGAGAGAATAACCATGCTCTGATACCACTCTATAACACCATCCTCGCACATATTCCCAAGTAACTAGCTAATCGGGGTAAACATGCGACGAGAGGCTATTATGATTGGATTTGACCTCCTATGTGACCTTAAGGAAGTGGAATCGACGAAAACATAACACACAAACATTCAACATCAGATTCAGGGACCTCAAGAACTAATCCAACACTTCAGATGACTTTACCTTGGGTTCCACTAATCTTCTGGCCAAGTTAGGTCACAATCGTTCTCATGTGATATGCATGACAGCATTGAGAAGCCTAGAGTTTCTCTCACAGGATTTCTTTCCAATGTCTAGAGACTCATTTTTCCAATTCTGTGCTAACATCCCTGGGATTTGAGACACTTTTTCAGGCCTAGAGCCCAGGTCACCACCCAAAATGGAATGGTAACTTAAGATCAGTAAGAGAATAGGGAAACAATGATGCAAAATCAATAATTTAAGCATGACCTTAGCCAGAGCCCTACTAGCCATTACAATAATTTTGTCAAACATGTTGCAAGCATGTAATCTACAGGTGTAACCAACATAATTAAACAGAGGGATCTTTTACTTATCTGAGAATCACTAAAAACCATTGTTCCCTCATGTCATTGCCATCTATTAGACCATATATACATTATCCATTCATTTAAAAGTAAACATGCTGAGAGCCATACATAGTTGATGTCATGGAACATACATATAACCAACATAATAAGGACAAAAATATCATAAACATATCAGCCATAAAATCCACATATACACCAGTACATTTACACATGAAAACCAATGGAATGAATGTATCATTAATGAATTGTTGTCTAGGAATATCCTCTCCGTGGACAAAGACGATCCCTCTAGCCTAATGAGTGGGACTAGCAACCTACGTGAAAATCTACAAGGACACTTTCCTAAATTACAATCGAAATGAGAGAAGAGGAAGATGGCCTACCTCGTTCTAATTCTATAACGTACTCCCTTGTTGAAGACCTTCAATCAATTGTGCCTCAATCTCAGCTCTAGTGCTCATAGCGTTTGGATACCTTCACAAGAGATAAAAGACACAACAAAGCATACAAGTACAACAAGCATAATCGAAAGCAATCCACTTAACAGATTAAGGAGCATCAAGATAAATGATGCGTTAACACAAACATTTATGGAAAGTGAACCAGCAGTTGTATATATTAATGAAATAAAGGAGGAAGCATACAACCAAGCCTTGATGTCAATAAGTTCTTCTTTAGTGAATGTCCAAGTCCAAGCTCAATCTCTCCAAGCACTCCTTCTCCAAGCCAAATGAGTAGCATATATGCACTCTCTCAGCATAAGGGTGAAAATAACCAAAGACTAACCATTTGGGAATGGGAGAGGATGAATATATAAGCAGGGAAAGGGAGTTAGGATCTCTCCAATGATAGGAGAAGGCCCTCATCTCAAGGAGGTAGCTCATAGAGATAATATCAAAGCGAAATATTGGGAGAATTTGACCACATCCACAACGACCAACCTCCAGCTCATTGTTCTGGAAGACTCTAGATCATGAAGCTTCTTGTCCTCTTTGGGAAAACTTTCCTTTTAGGGATCAACGCGGGTATCTAAGTAAAAAGTGTGTTGGCAGCACGAGGCTGGTATGGTGCAACGTGTCACCAGCACTAGTTTCCAGTGTTAGGGTCACGCTGATTCTAATTTTATGGTTTTAGACCTTCTTTAGGGAAGGCTGAAGGCATGTTTCCATCAATGTTTCAGGGAGGATCTGAACTGTATATCAGGATGGGTACACTGCATGATTTCTAAGTTTTAGGAACTTTAGGGTATGACACAGGGAAGTGCAGGAGGTGTGACAAAATATTGTGTAACAGATGCCCCATAAAGCATGAAGGAAAAATAGGGAGTGATGGCTGAGATAATTTATGACCTTTTGCAAGAATGAGAACAAGCATTGTCAGAAGACCTGCAAATCAAGGATGCATATACATATACATATCTCATGTCAAAACATGAATCCACGGTATGGATGCAGCCATCCGGATAGAAAGGACTATGAGAAAATATCCATGATATAGGTGCAACAATCCAAATGAAAGGATCATCTGTAAATCTAAGATCCAAGTTTGGATGCAACCATCTAATATAGAAGGATCATAATCATAAATATAAAGTCCCATGTATGGTCACAACCATTCATATAGAAGAAACATGTGTATAATCATGAACAATACATAAGTCCACGTAGCCTGAGTTATATAAGACAAAACACATGTTCTTGTGGTCCATCCTAACCCAATCAAAGTACGAATCTTGGCATGCGAATGAATGTGTCAAAGTCAAAAATGCTAGAAAATCACCTGATTACCGGCCAATGATGTGGACCGTTAATAGGCATAAGAGAAACCACCAATAATGAAAATGGTTTGCAAGGTATGACATTACAATCCGTGAATGTGAAAATGAAGTTGATGTTGAAGACTTGTCGAATCACTCGATCAAAGGTGAATAATGAAAACCTGTCATCAGATGTGAAGAACTTTCCATTAAGGCATGCAAGCTCTAAGGTACTGAAAGGGAGTTTCTAAGTCATCTTCCTGGATAATGAGCTGAAGTCGACATGAAGTGACCCATCAAAGAAGGGCCGTGATGATTCCCCCATAATCGACATGAAACAAGGAATACAATGAAATGAATGAGTATGATCAAGATTGTAGAAAAAGTTCAGACAATGTATAGGTAAAAAACTGCAGATATGACTTCTCTTGAACATATCGGTGAGACGACTCTAGAGTGTGGTAGCATTTGACTCAACATAGGACCATGGGTCATGTTGATGAAATAGAATAGTTATATGAGAGGAAAAATAGATCACCCAAACCCAGAAAGATAAGTGACAGAACGATGATATCCCAAACCTGACATGAGACGCAGATGTGTGTCATGTTCAAGAGCTACATGCTGCCTATACAGGAGATATTTCACTATCATTTTTCCCCATTATTTTTAGCGAGTACCCCAATTATTTTTATCACAAGCTTGAAGGGGATAACATATTCTTGTCATATAATTTCATTCTTTGAATGAATCCATCCTAGAAAGTTTTAGGAGTCCTAGGAAGGAGAAACTAGATCTCGTCATGATGATAAGTCTTTCGCTGTTTAATTTTTAACAAGTTCAACGGAAGAATAAATCAGTATCTTTTTCATATTTAGAGAATTTGAAAAAGAGATGAAAATGGAAACTCCATCATGTCCCTTTTCATAATTTGTCTCTCAAATCTGAAAAGGTAGAAAACAATATTCGAGAGAACCTCTTGACCATGTCGACCAAGATGTACCTTTTTTGTAAATAGTCAATCCCAGCCCGAAAATGGGGTAAACGTATAGTGAGACGACGTCATTTCATTTAATTTAATGAGTTTGAAAGGACAAGTACTCAAAAATATTTTCATATTTAGAGAGTTAGAAAAGAGCTTAACGATGACTCTAGAGGGGTTCCTTTTTTGTTTGTTTTTAACGAGTCTAGAAAAGTGATAAAATAAAAAATCATTGAATCAGTAAAAAATTATCATTGTAACCACTGAAAAGAACCTGGAACTGCACAAAGACAACCACACATCACTGATATCGAGGAAAATAATAACATATTGGTAAAAATGTATTTTAAAATTTATGAATAGACTAAAAGTAATATCTTTCTTTTACCATTTACACTTTGAGTAAATTGGAGAGCACAATTTACCCTATTTCCATTGATTCTTCAGGCAAGCGGTGTGGGAGATCCAAGGAATCATTTCATGAACCATCAGCTGCAGGTAAGAGCCCTTCCTTTTTCCCTGCTTTTCATTCTACTTTCATGCCATTTTTGATGATTTTTGTTGGTCAGAATGGAGGATTTCGAATTTTGAAATCGGGGGTGATCAGCGCAAGTCTGCTCATCAGATCTGCGTTGATCACCCCTGAGCCCAAAAGGCTCACACGCCACCAGTGCAAAATTAATTAAAACAGATGTGTTTGCCGCAGGGTAGAAAAATGAAGAGAAATCTTCTCTTTTGAGAGAAATGTTTGAGTTTTTGATCCATGAAAATGTATTTAATAAATGTAATGGTTGTTTTGCATGAGATTTCGACAACATGGTCATTGAATGGAAGGAAAGGGGTCATGAGGTAGAATATCATCGGGCTGCCCAAAATGTTGAATGTGTCAGTGCTTTGAGGAAATATGAGCTATCAAAATTATTTTGAACCCCAGGACTGAGAGCTCAAAATGATACTATACACTATTTGATCAGTTTATGGGACGTTGATCAGCAGATCTTCATCATTGGAGACCAAGATATAGAGTTTTGAAAGTAGCTAATATGTACTTTAGTGTTGGATTGTCTAGGAGAGGGGAAAGAGTCCAACTCTTTGGACCCTATGGTGGAGGTGAGAGCACCATTGCTTTAATCATAAGGCATTTCCCAGGTGCATTGACAACAGTGCGAGGGAAGGTGAAGATACTGACTATCGACAATCTTCCCCTGAGGACAATTCTACACACCATGGCTCATATAGCCGGGTCACAGGCTTTGCACGAGTTCTCAAAATCACAATTCCAGTATGCAATGGATTGCCTTCAATAGTTTTCAACTGGTGTGAGGGACTACTAGCCAACATGAAGAGGAAACTAACCAAAGGCAAGTTGGGAAACTTGAAGCAATTCAGCTTTGGTTCGATTTTGGTCACTTTCTTTTTGGAGCGCATGCCCCTATTTCAGTATCACTCGACAAAGGTACCAGATCCTGCTCCATAAGATACGAGGCTGCTCAGATTGAGTGAGATCATGAGGAGGAGGTTAGTGGATGCATTTCCCTATGCAGTTCTTTGGTTGGCTATGCTGACAACTGATCGTTGTGGATGATTGTGCCTATACAAGCACAGACTTCATATGGGATCTAGATCTACCTCTACCACCGAGTGAACAATGGATTGATGGAGGTAAAACTTGTTTTTAGAATTTTTTCAAGTTTTATGAGTTTTTTGTTAAAGTGTATCAAAGAGTTTACTTGTGATAAATGTGTAGATGTGGGACCAGAAACACCTCCTAGCATGTTTCCAATAGCACAATGGGTAGCACATCAGATAGAAGATGCTCCATACGAAGAAGGAGAAGATCATATGGTAGAGATGAAACGAAATATGGAAGTGATCACCCAAGGGATTCCAGAATACACGAATATAGATGACATGCCACTGCGATACTAGAGGCATACAGTAGGAGTATCTGTGAGACTGCATCGAATTTTAGGCTGAGTGATCAGAGTAGTCTCATGCTATCTAGAACATCACATTGGCAAATAGCCATTTCTAGTCGTGTTTTTTGCACTATTGTAGGAGTTGAAAGCCATGTGTCCCAAAACACTTATTTTTTGAGATTTTTATGGACAAACTTTGACAGACGTGATATATATATATATATATCTATATATATTGGGAAGTGATCACTCAAGGGATTCCAGAATACACGACTATAGATGACATGCCACTGCAATACCAGATGCATATAGTAGGAGTCTTTGTGGGACTACGTCGAATTTTAGGCCGAGTAATCAGAGTGGAGAGTGGTCTCATGCTATCGAGATCATCACGTGGACGAATAGCCTTTTCTAGTCGTGTTTTTTGCAGTATTGTAGGATTTGAAAGCCATGTGTCTGAGAACACTTATTTTTTTATATTTTTATGAACAAACTTTGACAGGCATGATATATATATATATATATATATATATATATATATATATATATATATATATATATATATATATATATATATATATATATATATATATATATATCTGTGTGTGTGTGCGCGCGTGCGTGTGTGTGTGTGTGTTTATCTTCTACTTATGTGTCCATGTATCATGATGATGTGATTATTTTTATAAGTTACGCGAATGTCTATCAAGAACATAATTTTCTAATGCATATGTTAGTGTATTCAAATTTTGTGGAATGTGTTGATATGTGATATGATCAAAATTTCTTTCCAGTAATCGAACACGTAGATACATAAGAAAAATTTGTGGATTTCTTACTGAATAATGACTATTTAATTGTCACGCAACAAGTTGTGAATCCAACTTAACAACTAAATTCCTAATGCCAAGAGAAACTACTTTTGATAACAGTTCAATAACTAGACCGTATTTGGCAATATTATTATTTGTTCATCCTAGAAAATACCTTGTAAATCAATCAACTCACCATCAGGGGAAAAGAGTGCCCAAGCTGCATAAGATAATTTCTGTGTGCTATGACAAGCACCATCAACAAAACCAACATAATGGTTTTATGACATCTGCAAACCGAGTGGAACACAAGGTAAGTAGGAGGAACATGTTTGCAAAGCAAACAATCACACCAAAAAATCAAAATTGTACACCAATGAGTTCACACACTAATGTACAAAAGTATATTTACATAGACGATCACATGTAAAAATTTTAGATGGAGCCCATTTTCAGACTCAGGTAATCGATCAACAAAGAATGAAACCAAATTTTAACCATTGACATGACATGTAAGCATTGACTCAGCCAAAAAGTGGAATAACACTCATAAATGGCTATGCCCCCATGCCCCCTAGGCAGGTGAGGGTTATGAGTCATAGGATGAATACCCCATTGCAATAATGGGCAAATGGTAAAAACTTGGTGAGAAAATTTCATGAAAGGAGACAAGAAAATATTAATCTCATGACGAGGAAAAGATGCCCTGAGTTGAAATTTTTTGACAATTTTAGGTTGGAACGAAATGTCAATGGGCAAGGTTGTAGTAAGATTTCCCATATTACCTTTGGATAAAACTTCATTCACCAAAATATGTGGTTGAAGTGGGTGCGTCAGGTTATGAGAAACAAAAGCCTCAAGATATGAAGGAATCTCACTTAGACTTGGAATAAACCAGGAACAATGATGAACATCATCCCAAGGAGTTTCATCAAGAGACATAACTTCAACAATACTTTCGTCAGTGGGGAATATCTCGTTCAAGGGATCCAAAGAATCCCAAGAACCAAGCCAAGGAGATTGTGAATAAGTATGCAGGTACATACTAAGAACAACATGGCTTTCTGAAGCTACCACTGAAGCCAAGACAATTTCATGATAAGCTTGTTCTAAGGGACTTAGCAGCATAGCGTCACCAAATGAATCAACCTAATTTGGAGAAGGAATGATCCACAAGTCAGTAGACATAGATATCATGTTGATCGAGGCGACATGCGGAGGTGGGAGAGAAAAAGTTCCCATTAAGGTAGAACCTTTGAAAAGATCTTCCCCCATGCTCTCATATGGAATATCGGTATTTCCCACATATGGGACATTGCCATTTGAGGCACCAGAAGAGAAAAATGACAATTGATCAATGGTGATAATTTTTCCTTCATGAGGAAAACGGAACACCCAGAGCAAAGAAGAAACCACACAAAACATGGCATGGGTCCAACTTCACCCAAGTAGAAGGTTGTAATTCAGATTTGCACCTACAACTTCCACTTCTAACTCAATAGTCTTCCCTTCCAAAGTGATAGAAAAACTTGTGAGAATACCATAAGCATTGGAGCCTCTGCCATCAAAGGCCTCCAAAGTGTTCGGGGACTGGTTCAGAGGTGGAGAGCCAATAACTTTCCAACATGAAACAAACATGATGCAGGTGGAAGCACCTTCATCATTAACAGTCCGATGGATTGCCTTTCCTTTTGTAATAACTTGGACAAAAATAGTTATCTAATAAGGAAGATGAGGAACATGGTTTTCAAGATCGAAAGTAATCAAGCTCGAATTAGCAGGATCAATGCCTCCAATAGCAGACAATAATTATTTCCACTGTGTTGTAGAAGTTTGGAGAATTTCGGAAGCATACATCATCGAAGGCACTTGAGCTAAAACTTTGACAATATTGTAATGTTGAGAAGCTCTAGCATTCGGATTATAGGACGACTTCAGAAGCACACCTTGGGGAGTTTGTCGAATATCGGATTCATTGTTAGGTATCTTGATATGGAGAGGCCTAGAACTAGGTGGAGCGGAAGTAGAAGGTATATCAATGGCTTCTTTTTCCACCATCTATTTTTGATGGGTTTGATAATAATTCGATTGAGTGGCGACAAATATAGGCAATGAACCCATCATTATGTAAAACTAAGAACCAAATGAGGCAAGAGATTGTGGTTGGTCTACCAACTGAGTCTACTGAGATGGGAATGACTCTTTCAAAATACCCAGGGTCCCTTTTAATAAATGACTAACTTTAGCACTTCAGGGACAGTCCTTGGTATACCGATCTTCCTCACAAATGAGGCAAGGATATTTCGGCTTTCATTTGGAGGCATCATCAGCAAATGACTTAGGAGGATCCTATTTTTGGGTATTGGATTTTTCATTACCTTTACCCTTCTTCTTACCTTTCGAGGCTTTATCTAGCGTGGTATACTGAATGGCATTGACCTCGGAGGTTTTACCAGGATTTGATGGGTTTTTCGAAGGATGACTAGAACCAGTATTCGAAACAGATATTTTCTTCAAAGAACATTTGGTGGAAGTTTGGGATACTGATCCAAGCATACCATCAACAGGTGGTACATCAGGAGACTTCGAAGATGTTGGATCTGAAGATGGTCTTCGAGCATCAACAAACATTTCATATAGCATGACAGATTGGGAATAAAACAAATCCAAATACTGGGCATAGACAATAGCCTGGTCATCAATAACACAACCACCCATTGTTATATCTTTAGTGATTTTGTTTATGAATGATTTGGTGAACCATTGAGTTAAAAATTCATCATGGATTTCAATTTTGATGAGGTGACGTCGACATCTCCATTCATGGATGTGATCAGAGATATGGTTCACATTATCCTACTTCATAGATGTGAGCAAATGAGTACCAGTTTTATAACGAACTGGCAACTGTAAGTGGGTGAGGAAGTCCATAGCCAAATAGTTGAAGTTTGCATAGGTACCTCGAGGCAACTCGACATACCACTTTATGGCAGCACCTGTCAAGTTTCTTTGAAAGAGGCGTAGACAAACATAATCGTTGACGTAGGAATTGGAAGAACACCATAAGTGATATGTCATCACATGGGCCTGAGGGTCATCTTTAGCTTTTCCTTCAAATTCGGGGAAATTGCTTGGAATTTTAGTGGGAATTGGAGACCAATAAGGTGAATGAAGAATTGGATCATTAGTAAGCCTCGAGACATCAGGCAGTTCCAATGTAGATAAAATTGGCAATTGCGGATTCAAAGGAATATAAGGCCTTTGATAAGGCCGAGTTTGCAGGTTCCAACCTTGTTGGTAAGGATTCTACCCCAAAGTGGAGGATTTTGACCATAAGGGACTTGATTTTCCCCCACTGAGGGGTACCTTGACCATAAGGTGGATTCTGTCTAAGGTAGGGTTGATGATGATGATGACGATGATGATAATGATAGTGGTTAACATCCACTGAGACCAAATTGGTCTATCGGACCTATAATCTTCTAAATTTTAATTGTCTAGCTCCTCGTCTTTCTTGGCGAGATTGATGTTGTAGCTTTCTTTTTTTTCTCTACGGTCTTCCAACTTCCTTTATCTTGCATCTCCTTCATTTCTTCTGGTTCTTGGGACATTGGTGTCTTAGCTTCGCGATCTATTGTGTTCGTCCTTTTGAAGATAGTCAGAGAAGAAATTTGGTCTAGGAGATCTGCTATGCTGTTAAATGAAGATTTATTTTGTGCGATATTCGAATCCTCATAAATTTTGATGCTTGAGGGGTTGTCGAGTTCACTTTTTTGTTGTTGGGCGGGGCTTTCTCCATTCTTGTCTTGAGGGTTATTTCTTTCTTGCCCAATTTCTTGTGATTCAGAGTTTTCTCTAGGGTATTCTTATTTGATGACAATGTAGTGTTCTTTTTGTGCTCCTTCCCACCATGTAGATCTATGGTGGTTTTTTATAGCAAAATTTTTCTGGGAGGCTTTTGGACAATTTTTGGCTAGATGGCCTGTCTCAAAGTAGGATCAACATCTGAAGAGGACACTTTCATAATCGATTTTCTGGTTCCACACATAGTCTTTACTTGTTAGGTTTATTTCAGCTGGGAATGCGGCGCTGAAGTCCATTTCTAATGGCTTTTAGTGAGGAGATATTCCAGAGATGCAAGGGTAGGCTTGGAAATCTCACCCAAACTGGTGCTGAGGTTATGACTATGGTTGAGGGATGGAATGATGGGTTCCATGGCTTCATGAATAGGCCTGATTTTTCCCAAAACCAAGGGCTGGAATCTAGAATACCTTGTCTGCTTTCAGGATTTTCAAAATCTACTATAAAGAAATCCCTAGCACACGGGTAGATATTAATTTCATCAGAAATGATAGGCTTCCATACCTCCGAGATCCAATTGTGGAGAACTGTCAGTCGCGGCCGAAAACCATTGAACCGGCAGATTAGGGCACTTTCAGAAAACTTCAAAGCCTCATCAAGTGAGGCCTGGACCACTTGGACAGTGGGAGCTGGGGCTTCATTGACGATATGGGCAGGCACTTGCCCTCCAGAAGTGGACAAAGCTGAGCCAACAGCTATTTTCGTGAAGCTGGGAGCCATATTTTCCCATAGAACCTAGCCGCAGAGAAATAAGGTAGAAGATTAGATCTAGATCTAGCCATAGAAAATTAGATCTAGAACCTAGTGGTAGAGAATAAGACAGAATATTAGATCTAGATCTAGATCTAGCTGCAGAAGATTAGATCTAGAACTCAGCCGCAAAGTCTCAGTAAGCCTTTTAATCTGCAAGAAACCCTAGTAGGAAAAATCCTGCTTTTAGTACCGAGAATCGAATCCTACTCCAGATAAAAATAAATCACCAACTTTCACTTCAAACAAAAAGAAAATATCACTCGATCTGGGCTGCCCGTGCAAGACAACAATGAACCACTCGATTTGGAGATGCCCACATAAAATATCAATGAATCAAAAACAAAATCTCTGTATTCGAAACAAGATCTCTGCATTCAAAAATCTCTGAAGATTTTCCCATTCGTCCTGCTTCTCGATTAGTGCTCTACTTCTCGTGCTACCATTACCAAGAAACCCTAACCATTCTGTTCGTAGACAAGAACAGAATGCGTAGACAGAAGATCAAAAAAATGCGAAGATAGAATGCGTACAACCGAAGATAAAATGTGTAAGAAGAGTTCTGACCTACCAGAAGCCATTAATAACCATAATGAGGATAAACATTATGCGCAACATATGGATTGTGAGGTTGCTGCACCTGCTGACCCTGGTAATAAAGCTGTTGGTCTTGCTGCTGTGGGGGTTAACCTTGTGCCTGCAAGGTTTTACTTTGTTGATATACAGGTTGAGCTTGTTGCTGCAAGGGTTGGCCTTGGCAATTCAAGGGTTGGTTGGGTTATTGAACAAACTGCGTTTGCCGTTGCTAAGGCTGTTGAAACCCCTGCTGTTGTAAAGGTTGTTGGATATTTCCTTGAGGGATTCCATATGGGTATTGGTAAGCTCCAAATGGGATTTGACCATATGCACCGGGAATATAATTTTGACCAGGTTGCACATGAGGACCTTCTTGTGGAATATAAGGTTGATTTTACAGTGCTTATGAACCATATGGAACATAAGATTGTTGGAGGGGTATCTAGGCCATGTAAGGCTGTTGATACTAGATATTACCTGCCCCTGATGGACCAAAGGGATTAGGAATACCACTGGGATTAGGTTGATTTACTCCAACCATGTGAGGTTGTGATCCACTCACATGGGTTCCACCTGACACAAAAGGAATATTTTCATTTCCCCTCCTAGGATGTGAATAAGGTGGTGGTATGTTTTGTCCATTTGACTAAGGGAATGAGGAACTCACAAACACATGAACTGAAGCAGTCGCTTACACCGGAATAGAAGTTTGAAATGACGGTAATGGTTGTGACAAAATCATTGGTTGAATCAGAACTGAAGTAATGACAGTTTTCACAGGTATCTGAGAGTTCACGTTAGGAATAAACAGACCAAAAGTAGGCATATCATTTGATGACCAAATTGGGTTTTGGCATAAAGAAGAAGCACTGTGAGTTCTTGAAACTATTGAGGCAAGGTTGTATAACCATGTGGAAGCATAGGCCCACTGTTTTCAGGAGATGGTTGAGATGGAACTCTTCTTACCTAAGGAAAGCCTTCCGAAGGAAAGTCATATTCAGACTCATTATGAACATTAGGAGTGTGATTAGCGTAGACTTTTGGAGGACCTCGAGGAGAGGTTGGAATATCACCTTTTTAAGCCATAGGTGGAAACAACTGGTGATGGGAAATTTGAGACAGGCGAGGAGTTAACTCCAAAGGAATACCTGGTTGATCATATGGACTATAAGAGTGTTGAGGAGATATCACAATTGGATCAAATAGTAGATTTAGATGGTATAAATCAAACCTTTATGGAATCTCAAGGGTTTCTAGATCAGACTCCTCAGATGACGATGAATCTCAAGGTGGAGAACGAGAAGCACGTGGTTGGATGCTTGGGACAATTCCAAGTTCAAATCCTTGAACTTCAAGTGACTACGGAAGTTCAGGGTGAACTCCTTGTGAAGACCCTTCAGTATCAGAAAACAAAGGGAAACTATGAGGTGAACTCAATGGTTCAGCAATAGCGAATTTTTCTCAAGAGCAAAAGGAGAAGAGATGATTCGTTGAGGGTTGATTAAAATTAAAATTTACAAGGAATTTACTCAATATGGCGCCAAGAAGCGACTGCATGGGTTCGACATGTTATCATTGGTAGTTAATTTTATGA
The DNA here is from genome assembly GCA_031772625.1 of Pinus tabuliformis. Lineage (NCBI taxonomy): Eukaryota > Viridiplantae > Streptophyta > Pinopsida > Pinales > Pinaceae > Pinus > Pinus tabuliformis. The sequence continues at coordinate 1,157,385,392 of CM062811.1, forward strand.
CACGAAACAACACATAAATCAAAATGGGTAATGGTTGGAAAGAGGGTTTACCAAGTATCCATGAACTATTATAGACACCTTAGCCGAAATCAAGAACTTGAATTATGATGGCCAATCTCCCTGAATGTTGTGTTCGGTGTATTACGTTTATAAGGCAACTGACTTAATTACCTGTGGCTAAAAGATAGTGCCCTAGTTGGCTCTCCCAATATATACTCGATGGTACGGGGAGCACAAGTCCATGTTAGCATTGTCTAATGCATAACCGTTTGATGAGAGCATCCCTATATAGTTGCCATACTGAAGTGCCTCCTATATACCCGAAAGTACTAGAGAACCTTCTATATACTTCCGTACTGGGACGAGATTTCACCCTTAGGATATAATGCAAGCAGTTAATAATAGTTTCTATGTTTAAAGACATCGAAACGTATCTCTAAACTAGACCTCTAGATATTTGTGTTAGGTTACAAATGCTCCTTAGGTTAATTGAGGTAAATCTTAAGCTTATTTTCAATTAAGTCTCAGTTTGATGGCTCAACGATCTCACATGTACCTATGATGCAACTAAATGGTAAAAATGAAATATTTTCATTTGCTGAAGGCTAACCTAATGAAGGAAGGGAGACAACCAAATAATGCATCAATCAAGAAAAATGCATAAAAACACAACTCTTTATCTTTCCAATGAAAAAATGAGGTGTAATCTTGCACTTTCATAAACAAATGTAATGCCAAGATGCAATCCTAAGAGAAATAAAAAATCGCTTTTCTTTCACTAATATGCACTAATTTTTATCTTTTTCTTTTCACTTTGATTCAACAATGCAAACTAATGCAATGAGAAAAGGAGAAAATACAATCCAAAACAACTAAAATGAAAATTTCATTCACTTATGGTTTCAAATGAAAATTGTTTCAAAAATACTTAAATGAGTAAATCGTTCACTTTTCTTTTCGAAACAAATAGATAAAAAAAGTATTCACTTCAGTCCTTCCAAAATATACAACTGTAATATATGCTTGACAATAGAGCAAAAGTAATCTTCAAAGCATCAAAATGACTCAATACTAATGAAAATAACTTCACAATCATGAATTGAAAGCAACTTGAGAACAATGTCTCGACAGTAGTTAGACTCTTAAATGGAAACAATCAATCTCAAAGAGGCAAACCAAGCAATGAGCGTAGGGTGACCTAGAAATGCTAGAAACCCTAGAAAACACTCAAACTTCAAAAGACACTTCAACAAATCCAAGAGACAAATTGCAATCACACAAGGATGTTAGTCAAGAAAAATACATTGTAGCCAGACTGGAAAATCACTAGCAGAGGTCAAAAACATTGAAAACAAGAAGAAACCCTAATTGTCTGATATCCTCTGGGATCAGCATGCCTATTAAAGGAAAAAAGGAAATGCAAAGCAGATCAATGCGACTATAAATTTAAAATTAGCGCTGACAACGCTTTTGTCAGAGTAGAAAATGCGTTGGGTGAGAAACCTAAGGAAAAAATAAAAAATCTTCAAGATCAAGGTAGGCTAAAAATCCTCAGACAATAACAAGTGACTGTGAATAACTACAGTGATAGACACAAGCCAAGAAATTGATGGTTGGTCAAACTCATCAGAGATCTAATTGAAGGAATGGATGGAAAGGGTTATAGATTCCCTAGGGGAGTCACCATTTTTTTTCTAGGAAAATCCTCTTTGTGGATAGAGATGATCCCTCTAGCTCAATGAGTGGGACTAGCAACCTATGTCATAATCTAAAAGGACGCTTTCCTAAATTACAATCGAAATGAGAGAAGAGGAAGATGGCCTACCTTGTTATGATGTTATAACATACTCCTTTGTGAAGACCTCGAATCGCTTTTGCCTCAAGCTCATCTCTACTATTCATAACGTTTAGATACCTGCATAAGAGATCGAAGACGTAAAAAATCATACAAGTACAACAAGCATAATCGAAAGTAATCCACTTAACGAATCAAGGAGCATTAAGATAAATGATGCATTAATACAAACATTTATGGAAAGTGAACCAAGAGTTGTATATATTAATGAAATAAAGGAGGAAGCATACAACCAAGCCTTGATGTCAATAAGCTCTCCTTGAGTGAATGTCCAAGTTCAAGCTTAAGCTCTCCAAGCACTCCTTCTCCAAGCCAAATGAGTAGCATATAGGCACTATCTTAGCATAAGGATGCAAATAACCAAAGACCAACAATTTAGGGATGGGAGAGGACGAAAATATAGGCAGGGAAAGGGAGTTAGGATCTCTCCAAAGATAGGAGAAGGCCCTCATATCAAGGAGGTAGATCATAGAGATAATATCAAAGGGAAATATTAGGAGAATTCGATCACATCCACACCGAACAACCTCCAATTCATTGTTCTGGAAGCCTCTACATCATGCAGCTTCTTGTCCTATTTGGGAAAACTTTCCTTTTAGGGATCAGCGCGAGTATCCAAGTAAAAAGCACACAAGTAGCACAAGGCCAGTATCATGAAACTTGTCACCAACACTAGTTTCAAGTGTTAGCATCGCGCTGATCCTAATTTTAGGGTTTTAGAACTTACTTCTTCAAGGAAGGCTCAAGGCATGTTTCCATCAATGTTTCAAGGAGGATTTGAACTATATATCAAGATGGGTACACTGCATGATTGCCAAGTTTTAGGAACTTTGGGGTATGACACAAGGAAGTGTAGGAGGCATGAAAGAATAGAGTGTAACATGAATGCAATAAACCAACCGGAGATGGGACTACCACGTTCCACCCAACTATAGATTGGATGGGCCAAGTATCTCTTCAGCCATTCACCCACATGCCATATTCCAAGCATGAATGTGCAACTCATAGAACACACCAAAAAAAACACCAAACAAGCATGGATTCCACCAAAGTTCTCCACCTACATCGTGAGGAATTTGAGTGCCTCCTAGTCTGTCAGGCTTTACCATAATCTAGGGTCCAATCCACAGATCAATAGGTCCTACACCGAGACACACTCACTAGGATTTATTGTACATCCCATCTCAGGACCACTAGGCCCAATGGGGGGAAATCCACCTTTTGGCTTTACCGTATATCCTACCATTCACCAGTAAGGATTCCTAGGTCCACCAAGGAACACAATCCTGGCTTTACCGCAACCCACAGCCTGGCTCAGGAGTTACTATGCCTATGGCTTTACCATGATCCATAGTCGGGTTCAAGGACCACTAGGCCATGTGTTTGTCATTTCATAGATCTACCCCACTCATTTTTGAATCCATCTGTCCATCCCTGTTCAACCGAATATGAGAACCCATCTCATCAAAGCTATCAGGAAATGGAAAGTCTAGGCTGAAGAACAATGTCACAACTGGAAAAACCCATGCCATGATAGAAAAGAACCACGTGCAATACAATGCATACAAAATATAGAAAGGAAGATACACATGCTAGTTGATACCTGCAATGAAGTGTGTTGTAGATGCTTGATCCTTCCTTTCCCTGCTTAATCTTTTCTTCCTCTTGGATTCTTTACTTTTCTTTCTCCAATTCCAAAGTGCTCTATAACATTTAAGTTTCCAAGTGTGTTAGAGAGAGAGAATAATGAGAGAGCTCCAAAACTTAACTGGCAAAAGCTTAACACTTACTAAGACTATCAATGAGGCCTCTATTTTCTTGAATTTCCATTAGTTTCCTTCATTTTCCTCCTCACATGCAACCTATGACCTTTCACCTTCCTTTTCTCCTAATTTCCATTATTTTCGTAAATAAATGTGCCAAAAATGCCATTTTGCCTTTCCAAAGCCTTTTTCCACTACTTTTGCCAATTTCTTAGCAATAAACAACCAAATGAACACCCACTAGGATGTCTTGCCCAACATTTAGCTTGGAATACGTTTCCCATCATCCGTGGTATTTATAGTTTACATGAGTTTTTAACTAGGGCTATTACAGAACCGTTCCCCTTGGGGGAACACCGTCCTCGGTGTTAAACCGCACCAAGACCTCAACAAAACCGTTGAAAAAAACATACTCCCCATGGAGCTTTATAACTTATCTCGTTGTGGTATTTACAATGAAATACCTACTCAAAATCAAAACTTCATGACAACATACTGCATACTAGAACTTTATAACATAGCTTATTACGATATTTACAATAACCACATATACACATATACACATTTGCTAAACCATCAAATAAAAGGATATGATGCTCGTATGAATCAACAACGAAATCCAGAGGATCACACCTCCACCCTCAAAAGTAGTACCAAGATTCACCTCCTTCCTAGGAAGTCAAGAATCCACTACCAAAGTCAAACTGCATCCAATGTCCAGTGCTACAATCCCACGCCTTTTGTCCTCTTAATGAACTGTTACCAGCTCATTGTTAAAAGGTGCACTCCCAATGTGTATCTGATTCCATATGGAAATGATAATGACCAAAACAAATATTTGTGACCTTCCCTTCTCAGCTACACAGTCCCCTCGAGAAATACAATCACCCCTTACGTGTAGTCACTCACGTTCGAATTTCCCTGACATCCCCTATCCCGGGCGATCCATCTCTTAGAAAGGCTTCCTCGCATTAGAAGGTCAAACAACCAAGGCATATACCTGCCTCAAGGCCATCATACTGGTCATAGCATGCTCATGGAAATCGATGGACACTATTGGGTATCAATGTACCATACTCCTGAAGTGCTTTACCATCATAATGCTGCAACATAATTCTTGCAGTCAATTTCAACCACCCAACTGAGCATGTTCATCCTTCCTGTATCAAGTACATAACTTCGATTAGATTTAAAATAAATTGAAATAAATTCACATCATACCTCATTGGTAGCTCGTCAATAAGGTACACTTGCAATTCTGTTCACTTCTTGCCACAACAAGTCAAACTAACTATTTGATCAAACTATCATGCATAAACATATCACATGTGGTTAGCTCAAAACAAGACCATCATAGATAAACATCATAAATCAAATGTAACCATCATAAACCAGAATTATAGATCACATATAATCATCATATACCATAATCATAAATCACATGCATGATAAAACTAAAATAAAATGTTGATACTTATCCTTTCATTAATCCTTAGCTTCTAACTTTGTCTTTATACTGTACACACTCAGGATCAGTTGCCACACTAGACAAACACCCAATGCCTTCTCCTAAACCATGTGCACGTACACATAGTGTGCATCGCACACATACAATCACACACTACATACAACACCATGCAATACATGCACCTACACCTGACATACAACACATACACCTACACCCAGTGTACAATACAACACAAATACATATATAGAGGGCAACACAATGAATGCATATGTCACGATACAACAATGTAAACTTTGAAATGGGAACTCTAGCCAAAAAACCCCAAAAAAACATAAAAACAGTGCTAAAAATAATGTATTGATGTTGGAATAACACTTTTATTTATAGGGTAAATTTTCAACATGTTTTAAAAATGGCAGTGAAAATCAATTTTTTGTGCAAAAAACACCCTGAAAACGAAAAGTGTTGATGTGTTGATGTTGAAATAACGTTTGTTTTTTTTTTACGGTAAGTTTTCAACATTTTGAAAAAATGGAGTAAAAGATTTTATCATGACTCCAAAAAACATTAAAATTAAATTTAAAAATAAAAACAAAAATAAAAAAAACCAATGAAAAAAACAAAATCAAAAAAAGTTTTAAAAAATAACAAAACAAAATAAAAATATATATTAAAAAAAAATGAAATAAGGAACAAAAAAAAAATCAAATATATAAAAAGACAAAAAAAATTAAAATAAAAAACAAAATTCACCTAAAAATGACCAAAAAAAAATAAAATTCATAAAAATGTTAAAAAAGAAAAGCAAAGTTAACCTATAAAAGATAAGAATTAAAAAATAAAAAAAGAATAAAATAAAATATAAAGAAATAAATAATAGCAAAAAAACATGTTTCAAAAAAATAACATAAAAAAAATGTAAAAAAAAAAAAAAAAATTATGTGGTAAACTATAAAAAAATTGAAAAAAAAAAACAAAACAAAAAATTATGAAAACTAGAAAAATAAACAAATAAAAACACTACCATTTTAAAAAACTATTAAAAAAAACTAAAAAAACAAACCATTTGAAAAAAAATGGAAAATTAACTATTTTTTTTTTTAAAGATCTAAATAATTAAAAATAATAAACTATTAAACTAAATTAAAACAGAAAAAAACAAAAATATAATAAACCTTAAAAAACAAAAAAAATAAATTAAATTAAATAAAGGCAATATAACTAAAAATTTTAAAACTACAATGTTAAAATCTTTATATATATATATATATATATATATATATATATATATATATATATAACTAAAAAAAATTATGAACAAAAATTAAATAAATAAATCGATGTAGCCCCTGCCAGGGCCGCGCTCCTCCGGGCCCCTAGGTGGGGCTGAGATCTGATATCAGATCTCAGCCACACCTAGGGTCCCAGGGGCGCGGCTTTGGCCGAGGCTTAGATCCGATTCTCATAATTAGATCTCAACCCTGCCTAGGGGCCCGAGGGGGTGTGGCCTTGGGCGCTACTACTTCGATTTTTTTTTGTTAATAATTTTTTTTTAATTTATTAAATAATTTTTTTTAGGATTTTAAGATTGTAGATTTTCAAATTATATACATATACATATATGTGTGTGTGTGTATATTTCAATTTTTTTGCTTTTTTAAGTTTAGTACACTTTTTTATTTATATGTTTTAAAATTTTTAAATTTAGTTTTAATAGTTTAAAAAAAAATTGTTTGGTTTTAATTGTGTTTTTTAAATTAGTTAAGATTTTTAAATTTTTTTTGGTTAATTTTCTATTTTTTTAAATGGTTTCTTTTTATTCTTTTATATATATATATATATATATATATATATATATATATATTTAATAGTTTTTTAAAATGGTTGTATTTTAATTTATTTATTTTCATATTTTTTACAAAAAAAAATGTTTTTTTTTCAAATTTTTATGGTTTACAAGATAAATTTTGTTTTTTTACATTTTTTTATGTTTTTATATTTGTTTTTTTAAGTAATCAACATTTAAAAAAAAAGAAAAATAAGACAACTAGAAAATTTGTTAAGTAATCAAGATTTAAAAAACAATTGGACATAAAAAAAATAAAATTAAAAAAATTAAAGTGTCAAAAAATGTAACATTTATAAAAAAATCCACAATTAATACATTAGAAAATATAAAGTGTCAAAAAGAAGCCCTCTAAAAAAGGGGTTGATTTTGCATCAACACGTTTCAAAATCAGCATGAAAATCACTAACATTTAGAAACAAATATTTATATTTGATACATAAGAAAATTTAAAGTGTCAACAATATGGTCCGAGAAAAAATATATGTATTTTGCATCACCACTTTTCAAAATCGGTTGACTTTTTTACTACCTCAATGATACGGGTAATCGTATCAGTTCTCATTTCAAAGTTTACATTGTTATACCATGACTACACAATGTACATACATAGTACCACATGCCCGCAATACAACATGTACGACATGCACTTAATCCAACATGTACACTAGTACCACATGTACAACGCACCGCTTGCACAAGGTTTGCACATCATCACATGTACACGGTACCACCTGCACAATGTGTACAATATGCCTCATCTACACTACACCACTATTCAACGTGTACAAAATACCACATGTACATAATACCATGCGCATGACAGGTACAGGACACTGCATGTACACAATGCCACATGCACGACATTTACACATCACCACCTGCACACAACATCATATGTACATAGCGCCACATGTACAACATGCACGCAACACCACCTTTACATAGCACTGTATATCCAGCATGTACATAGAATCATCTAAACACATCACTATGTATCCCATCATGCGCACAACCCCATATGAAATATTTGCACAACACTATCTGTACCATCCTATACATAACACTGCATAAACAACATGTACACATACTATATATATACAACACCACATGTGCACACATCATAGATGCAACATATGCACAACAATAGTACAACACATCCAAAACCACATTGTCCTTACCAATAAACCTTGCTTACAGTGTCTTATACATGTTTATCTTAGCATGTCGCAGACCACAATGCTTTCATTTTTCTGATGTAGCCCTCAGTATAACCTGTCCATAACAGAAGCATAGGCATAACAAAAGGATACAATATAAATTCATATTCACATGATACTGACCTCATATATTTGTCATAATTACTCTTCCCACTTGATTCCTCAGAGCGAGGAAATCCTTCATGTCATTCGCCTGCATAAGCAATCATTTCGCCACAACAACGATTCTTGATGATCTGTTGGATAGTAACATATAGAGACATGGATACATACATACATATACATAAACATTAGCATAAACAATCACGATCCTGTCAGACAACAATATATCTATATATAGTAACACGTAAATGTTAATGTTAATAATCATGATCCATGACGACCTTGTCAAACATGACATACATACACACCTACATGTATACATATATAGACATCAGCATAATCATGATCATAACATAATTACCAGATATCAAGGTCAAGGTTTAAGACAAATTCCTTTATTCATGCAACACATGTGCAACATTAAGAATAGTCCTTCCTAACATAACCAAGGCATCTGACTCCTCAGATCCATTTACTTTACCTTTTCATTTACCATTCTCATGACTTTACTGCCACTGTCAATTTATCACAATGGACCCAATGAGTCCAGCTGACTGTCATAGTCTTACCTTCCGCTGCGCTTACTCATGCACCGAGCTTCATCTGGGTCTAACATCATCTGTTGGGTACCACACATTTCTCCTAGAGCTCCATTGAATTTCCTCTTTCCCAACCAATACCCAAGACTCAAAACATGAAAGGCAAGCCAAGAAACAAACAGGAAGAAAATCATTAAAACTAATAACAACAATACGACACCACAACCAAAGTGGCAAGGCCTTTCTCCAGACATAAAAAAGAAAAACCATAGTCAATCACAACAAATAACATAAGGACCAAAATCACAAGGCGAAAAACAGACACCATGACTCAATCCCCATGGTTCCCAATGATTCCAAGGAAACCTCAACCTAAGCCTTCTTCAAGATCTCATGGCACTTTCTTTGCCATGCAATTCCCTGCATCATATTGCCATGAACACATAACTGTCAATGCATAAATAAACATAAAAATACACCAATTACCTTATCTTTTTGTGCCAAGCATGTTGCCTTATAACCAAACACATCCACACCATCTCTCAAGGGACTCTAATTCCTTTGACAGATCCACCTGTAACTAGAGACCAGCTAATATACCTGTCAAGTACATGTTCATGAATCTATCACATATCCACAAAATGTCAGACAAAATCAAGGTTAAGAAGAATTCTTGCATGCAAAGCACTCATTCTTCTGTAATTAGGTTTTCCCAAACATAGCCAAGGAATTCTTTCCCAATTCCTTTATTTTACATTTTTACCTTGTTACAACTACATCTTATCATGTGCTATCATATCACCCAACTATTAGTTATATAGACACATCAACTATTACCTTGTCATGCTAATACCATGCATGTTTCCTACAATTGCTAAAACATGTCAACCACATGTTCCAATCATCAAGACAATAATATCTATCAACTTGAAATCAACATTTAGCAGGACTAACAATCATGTCATAATCCATAGTCAACTCATAGTCATTAGACGAAATGCTACAACTATCACCTACTTACACACAAGTACATATCAACTGTCTTGACACATATATGTTAGTACAATCACCTTAAAACAAAATCAATTGAACACCTACTCATATTATGCAATTCATCAAACATTCATCCAACTTGCAACATACCATGTTAAATAAATTAACTAGACACCAAACACCCAAACATCAAATAGATGTCATAATCAAACATTCAAGCACAAGGTAGATGACATAAAAAAGTTCATACCTTAATGTATCTCAGGGGAAGCAATCTTGTTTGCACAAACAATCCATATTAGCACGATATATATTCACAATATATTAATCCAAACATAAATAAGATCATGATATCCAAATAGTCACTAGCTAGCATGTTTACATCATAACTCATACACAATTATCATTCAAACATATGCAAAGTCAATATAGATTAGAACAACACCATATCATAAATATGTCGGCTCATACCTGAATGTCATAACCCTAACCATTTTCAGAGAACAATCCAATTTAGCATGATACATATGACGTCAAGATCATAATGAAATAACCCTAATCACCAAGTTACTAGCATATAACAACCATAAGCTGTATATCATGCTCATCAACAACATATAACATAATCATCATGTTATCTAGTATAAAACAACAATATCAATGCATACAACTACAGGTTACTATCATTATTGACTATCCAGCACATCTACATATCACTACACTAATCAACTAACAACCATCATGAACGTAACCATAACATCAAAAGACATGTACATAAACCTAATGCATATAACAATCCTTAACTTACATACATGCATGCCAAACATGCAAACCTGTATGATGATCTGCTCTTATCCTAAAGTCTAATGTTGCAACCTCATTATGATGATCTGCATCTCTTGCTCCATGTCATCCAACACATTAGCATCATAACAACCAATAGCATCATGATTATCTAAATTTCATACCATGAATTCACAAGGCATGTTTGACCTACTATTCATGCATAAATATGACCAAGACCATACATGCATAACAACTGCATGTAGACATATAACACATGAGTACAAAACCATATACACATCATTCTAGCTAGGGTCCAACCATCAATGCATGACCATATCAACTACACAACCATGACCTTATGCATGAAAACAAGAACCACATCATGTGCACTTGATAACATGTGAACACTAATGTGCATAACAATGCATAATCAACCATGCACACATGAAGACATACTCCATGACAACACCTTCAACCTTCACATGGTGAAATCACTGCAACCATGATCAACACCATGAAAATTCAACAAGAACATGAACTACATGTATAAGCTACACACATGCAACCAACATGAAATCATGATCAACACACAGCCCAAGGAGAGTGCAACCATGCTCTAATACCACTCGGTAACACCCTCCTCCAACATCTACCCAAGTAACTAGCCAACTAGGGTACACATGTGATGAGAGATTACTATGATTGGATTTGACCTCCTATGTGACCTCAGGGAAGTGGAATCGATGGAAACATAACACAAAGACATTCAATATTAGCTTTAGGACCCTGAGGAACCAATCCAACACTTTAGACAACTTGTCCTTGGGTCTCACTGATCTTATGGACAACCTAGGCCTCAGCTGCTCTCATGCTAGAGGCATGACATTGTCCAAAAACCCAAAGTTGCTCTCATAGGTTTTCCTCCCAGCATCCAAAGACTTATTTTACCAATTCTATTCCACCATCCCTAATATTTGAGCCACCTTTTTAGGCCTAGAGCCTGGGTTACTGCCCAGAATGGAATGATAACTTAAGATCAATAAAAGAATAGGCAAACAATGATGAAAAATCAATAAGTTAAACAAGACCTTAATTAGACCCCTACTAGCCATGACAGACATTTCGTCAAATGTGTCGCAAGCATGTAACTCTACAAGTGTAACCAAAAAAATTAAACATAAGGATCTTTTCCTTATCTGAGAATCACTAAGAATCGATGTTCCCTCATGTCATTTGCTACATTACCATCTATTAGACCATAGATACATTATCCATTTATTTACAAGTAAAAACATGTTGAGATCCATACATAGTTGTTGTCATGGAACATACATATAACCAACATAATAGGGACATACATATCATAAACGTATCAACCATAAAATCCACATATACATCACGACATTTATACATGAAAACCAAGGGAATGAATGTCTCATTAATGAATGCAATAAACCAAGCAGAGATGGGACTACCACATTCCACCTGACCGTAAATTGGTTGAGCCAAGTTTCTCTTCAGCCATTCACCCCCATGCCATATTCCAAGAATGAATTTGGGACTCATAAAACACACAAAAAAAACACCAAACAAGCATGGATGCCACCAAAGTTCTCCACCTACACCATGAGGAATTTGAGTGCCTTTAGTCTCTCAGGATTTACCGTAATCCGCAGTTCGATCTAAGGATGACTAGGACCTACACTGAGACACACTTTACAGGCTTTACTGTACATCCCATCCCAAGAATAATAGGCCCAATGGAGAGAAATACACCTTTTGGCTTCACTGTATATCCTTCCATTCACCGACAAGGATTCCTAGGCCCATCGAGGCACAATTCTAGATTTACCACAACCCAATTTTGTCTCAGGGGTTGCTAGGCCAGTGGCTTTACCTTGATCCACATTCCGGTTCAGGGACCACCGGGACATGTGTTTGTCATTTTGGAGATCCACCCCACTCAACTTCGAATCCATCCATCCATCCTAGCTCAACCAAATATGAGAATCCATATGTTGGGACAAAGTCCCCTAAGGTTAATTTTGGGGCAAAAGCCCAAGTTCTGGGGTAGAAAGTCCAAGTTTTTGCAATGTAAAGTGTAAAGTCTCTGCAAGTTATGATCGCGAAGCACGTAGATGTAAAGTGTCATAAAAGGTTTTTACCCTTCGTTTATGTAAATTGTGTCGGCTTTAGAAGATCTACCCATGGTCCGTGGACCATGGGATTGTATAAAAAGGAGAGTCTTAGAGAGTCTAAGGCAGTTCAGTAAGTTTTGAAGATGAATGTAATGGGTCAATAGGAGCTAAGAGTGAAGAGTCTTAGAGTAGAAGAGAGGCTTTGCAGCTGTGTGCGCAGAGGCCTAGAGTAGAGTCTGCAGCTGAGTGCGCGAACCCTTGCAGCTGAGTGCGCATGGTAGTTTTGAGTCTATAAGAAAATCTGAAGTATCAATAAAGAGACTGTTCTGGAAATATATGTGTTCTATCCATTTAATTTTGTTATGAATGAACGCGTTTATGTTATGATGAATAATGGGTTTATGATTTAATGTTGTATTGATGCGTGAATCTGTATGTTTTACATTGTTATATGAACGCAAGTAATAATATTTGTTTACGTGAAGAATATATTAATGCATGCTAAAGATATCAAAAACTTAAGCTGATATGGGTAATAATAGATTTAGGAGTGATTATAGAGGTGCGTAAGTGGTTGATTCGCCTGTTTAGGGTCCGCGAAAGACAGTCGTAGACCTTTGCAAAGGTATAAAGTCTGGTAAGAGGAAGTTATATCAATAAGCCTCGAGGGACTATCGATCTACGCAAACACAAATAAAGGGTACAAAATGAAATCATAACCACCTCAGGGTGCGGAAACTTGGTTCCAGCATCCCCCCATACTGCTTCAAGTGAGACTTCAGTCCGTGCTCTGCAGATTGATGCCAAAAGGGCTAGTAGTGTAGGTATTTGTTTGGAAACTTAACATTGAACCTGGGTCAAGACCCACTAAGCCAACAAATGGTTCCATTGTCGGGACTAGGATCTACATAAAGATATGTGTGATGTCGCATCACTGGAATCCAACAAAGAAGGAAAATGAATATTGATTGGATAGGAATATCAACGAATTCGCGATGCAAGAGAACAGGAACCCGTGATTAACAAAAGAATAGTGGTTGGACATGTATTTGTACACAGAGATACATGAAATTTTATTATGTTCCTTCCTAGTCGAATTATATGAGTGGATCGCTAAATTGTCAAATGGCTAAGGAAGGTGGAGGCTTGACGATATGATAGTGTGGACCCCAGAGTTAGTGTGAATATTGGAAGCCTCTGAAGATAAGATCGCACGCGCTATCGATCATTGGCTTGATCGTATCATAGGAGGATTTGTGACAGAGTTTGTGGTCAATACCTCGGTTAGCTACAGTGAAGCAGAGCAGTTCTTATTCAAAGGACCACGAGGTAAGTATTAAAGGTCTTTGAATACTTGGATTAAAATTCTCTTATGTGAAAATCGGATTATGAAATTACCTTGATGTTTGGAGCTACGCGAAGTGGAAATTTATTCAGGGATAGAAAAGGATCAAGACATGAATATAGCTCGCTAATTAAGCCTCCTCTGAGTGACAACGAAGAAGCAATGTAGGCTTCTCTACAGAGCGTTGTCTAGTTAATAAGGCAAGGGTTCCCACGAATACCACATCGACCCACACCACCTCCATCTTCACCTCCACTGCATACACCTTTGCCCACACCACCACCACCTCCGCCACCGTTCAATATGGCAAATGCAGTGAAGTTTCCCATTTTCAAGGGCTTGGGGAATGAGGACCTCGACTAGTTTTTGGTCATTGCAAAGGCTGTGTGGGAAGCCCGGGGCATTACAGATGAAGAAAGCTACGTTGGTTACTACTTTACAGGAACACGCGGTAACATGTTACATTAAGTACTGCATAGATAACCCGATGGTTGCATTGGTGGATACTCAGGCTGCGCTAAATAAGGAATTCAGTAGGCGCAAATCTAAAGCGCAATCAATCATTGGATTTAAAAAAATCATGACGAATCCTAGTGAGACACCCTAGGAGTTGGATCAAAGATTGAAGTGCAATATCTGTGAAGCTAACATGAATCCTACGGATGGGCAGCACCACGAATGGTTTGTGGCTTTGATCTTGCCTCATCTAAGGGTTTCTTTATCACAGCAAAATATTGGGACCCAAGAGAAGGCCCTGGATATTGCAATGAGATTGCATGAGACACCAATTCAAGATGATGCTTTAGGAGTTCATCAGATTCACGCGGAGTTGCAAACCCTTTGCCTAGAATTACAAATTTTAAAGAAGGATAGAGCGGCTCTACCAGAGGTGCATGAAGAGGTTTCGTGTTTGAAATTTAAGAGTCAAGGGCATGATAAAGATCATTGCCCTGTCTTTGCAAATTATGTTTCAGGATGAGGACCGATGCCTTTGAGGCTAGAAGCTTAAGAAATGCCAAGTGCAGGTCCCACGCTGTGGTGTGCTATCTGTCAAGTAGCTGGAAAATATGCAACAGATAATTGCCACTTGCTGCATAAATTTGTATAGACACTGCAACAACTCTTCTGCAACTTCTGCCAAATTATCATTAGGTCACGATGAGTGAAATTTTCGTAGTTACGAGTTAATGATGGAGAGAACGCCCGTGTATTGGATGCAGACAAAAACTTGTCCTCCGGATCAAGGCACTGGGGGCACAGACGAGGCAGAGGTGGAGGAGGACCTGCGAGAGGTCTGGGGGCAAGTTATTCACTACAATTGTGGAGGTCCCGGGCAGTACGCATGAGAATGCATGAACCCGACATGCATGTCGTGCCGATTCTGTACCTAGTTTGACCACGCGATAGAAGACTACCATGTATTAATAGCTAATATGTGAGAAAATGGGATGCAAGCTTAGCAACCTATGCAGAACCTATAGATGCTGAGGGTTGAACCCCATGAAGAGAACCCTAATGTGAATATTGTGCTGCAAAGTGGAATGACAACTAGTGAAGATACGGTAAAGTGGACTCAAGAAGGTGAATGGTTTGGCAAAGCTCCAAAAAAGGAGGTTGGCTTTGATTTAGAGCGTGCGAAGGAAACCTTCAAGGAAGCAAACAAAAGCTTCGCTGAGGCTTCTACCTCAAGAAGTCAGGATAAGTAGTTTGAAGAAATGGACCCCTCCATGCTTACTACATTTTTGGAGACTTGTATGAAGCTGCTATGTGATAGGAAGGCCATAAAGGGATTATAGGAGTTGATCAATAAATATGATGGTAATGCTCCTGAGGGACCGCATGAGGTCAGGAAAATTGGTAAGCATAAGGCAAGAATAGGGCGTGAGATGAGGCTCACTGCACAAATAGGAAAGTATGAAATGGACCAAGTTATTCTGGATCTTGGGTTGGATGCAAATGTTTTGACAAAATAGAGATGGGAGAGAATGGGGACACCTGCACTACAGTGGTCTCCTATTCAATTGAGGATGGCGAATCAACAAAAGATTATCCCCATGGGGAAATTACATGGGGTGACTATCAATATTGAAGGTGAGAGTGCATTGGCAGATTTCGAAGTAATCGAGATTTTCAATGATAGCAATCCCTACCCCGTGCTCCTTAGGATTGACTGGGCTATTGACATGAACGGGGTGATCAATTTGAGGAAGTGAACGATGTCATTTGAAAGAAGATCACTCCGCGTAGTAGTACCGTTGGACCCTGCAGAAGGACTGCGCTATACTGAGCTAATCCATGATTAAGAAAGTGATGATGATTTGGACCAAATTTATAAGATAATGGCACGAGATCAAGATTGGGTGAATCCGACAGCAGATGGACGTATTACATGGGACCACAAAAGCTCCTGCACATCAGATTCAGATGAGGAATTGGAACACTAGTAGAATAGATTGCACGAAGTGTCTACGCTATGATGTAATATGATGACCAAATCATTACATTGTGTATCGTCGGAGGTAAGAAGTATACCTTATTATGATGGTTTAACTGATGTTGATAAATTTTAGGATGCATTTGAAAGGGAAGTTCTAGAGAAGCATCGCTTCCAAGCCTTGGACTTGGTGCTATGCCTGCAATATGGTGGGGTACGCATAAAGACAATTTTGATGGATGGCGCGAATATAGAAGAATGATGAGGGTGCGGTTTGGTCACCCAAAGGTGCGATTGATAGAGAAATATTATGGGAGGAGTGATCTGCGCAATCACATAGCCAAATCGACTGATACTTATGTAGCAGAACTGCAACCGGAATGGGTGCATCTGTTCTATCACACCTTGGATGTAATACCAATGAATTGGTACTTGAAGACAGAGCTCCACCATGGCATGGACAAATGGGATATTTTGAGACAGGGATTCTTGATGACATTCAATTTTGAAGATGGACTCGAGTGCATTGATGAAGCACTACAAGAGGTCAAAGCAACGATCTTCAGAATCCCGTTGGATCCCTTGGATTTGATTCAACCATATTGGACCACCCAGCTGCACCATGCGCTGGAGTGCTACAATGTGACTACTAAAGAAGAAGAGGAGGATCTAAGGAATGTTAATATCCCAGAGACAAAAGGTCACCATGAAGTCGAAGGGCTGTAGATAGAGAAACTTGATATCACGGTGCAGCTGAAAACAAGACAAGTGAACATTAGGAGAGAGGCGAAGCTGAAGTGTGTGAAGATAGGGGACAATTGGGATGATGCTACGGTGGATAAGGTCACTGAGTTGCTCTGCGAGTATCAGGATTTGTTCCCTACAAAAATTTTAGACCTAAAATGGATTATAGGCGATTTAGGGGTGATGAGGATAACATTGAAACCAGACGTGAAGCCTATGAAATGGAGGCCATATGGCCTTAATCCTAAATATAAGGAATAAGTCCGTTTGGATTTGGATAAAATGCTGGCAGTAGGAATCATTGAACCAGTGGAGGAGTCTAACTAGGTCAGTCCTATCGTATTTCAGGAAAAGAAGTAGAAGGATGAAATAAGGATATGGGTAGATCTCAGGAGGCTGAATGACGCTTGCATGCATGATCATTTTCCATCCCCATTCACCAATGAAGTATTGGATAATGTAGGAGGACAAGAAGCATATTCATTCACTGATGGATTCTTTGGGTACCATCAGATCAAGATCGCACCGAAAGATGGGAGTAAGACTACCTTCACGACTAAATGGGGATGCTTTCAGTATATTGTAATGCCTTTTGGACTAAAGAACGTGTCGGCAATCATTTTGTGTGTAGTCATCATGGCATTCAAGGGCTTCATTCACAAGTTTTTGGAGGTATACTTTGACGATTGGACAGTGTTTGGACTAGTCAAATGTCATTTGGCTAGTCTACGCTTGATTCTAGATGCATGACAGAGGTTGTTATGAAACTAGCTCAAGAAAAAGATAGAAAATATAGATCAACGCCTTAAAATTCAGCCTCTTCGAGGGGGCAACCTCCTTTACATTACATAAATGAACAATTCTTGGATGATTCAAATGACAAAACCTCCTTTCTATACATAGGATTCTAAGGAGTCACAATATAACCTAGCCGACCTAACAATAATAATATAAAGCCACAAAAATAACAATAGAGGGATTCTATGGGGCACAGTAATAACAATATGGGGACAATAGGGGCACAACAATATTAATAAGGGGTACAACTACAATAGTAATGGGGTAATCACTAGTATTATAGGGACCCAACATGCCCCTCTCCTTCAAAAAAGTGTTGTCCTCAACGCTTGAGTAGTTCTGGATGCTTCTGTATAAAATTCTCATCCTCCCATGTGGAATCTTCAGCAGATAAGTTCTTCCACTTGATAAGATACTCTGAAATTGATCGATTTCGTAGCTGTCGAGTTCTTGTTTCTGTGACTGCTTCTGGTTCCAATATAATTTTTCCTTCCTCGTCAAGTTCTGGCAATATTGTTTGAACTGGGAGCTTGTCGCCTATAACCTTCTTTAAACATGAAACATGGAAAACTGGGTGCAATCGAGAAGCTGCAGGAAGCTCCAATTTGTATGCCATAGTACCAATCTTTTGCAACACCTTGTACGGACCATAATACTTTGGTGATAATTTATTATCCTTCTTAGCTTGCTTGAGGGACATTTGCTTATATGGTTGTAGCCGTAGGAATACCCAATCACCTACATCAAAACTTCTTTCATGCGATGTTGATCTGCCTGTTGTTTCATTCTATTCTGTGCCAACACGAGGTTATCCTTTAAGAGTTGGAGGACTTGTTGTTGATGTTCGATGTGATGTTCCACTGCTTGAACCTTAGAATTTTCTCTTAAATATGATGTGATGGATGGTGGTTGATACCCATAAAGTGCCATAAATGGGGTCATTTTTGTTGCTGTATGGAAGGAAGTGTTATACCACCATTCAGCCAGAGGCAACCATTTGACCCATTGTGTCTGTTTATCAGATACAAAGCAACGAAGATATCCTTCCAAACATTTGTTTACTATCTCAGTTTTCCCATCAGATTGAGGATGATAAGATGAGCTATGAGCTAACTGAGTACCAAGACAAGAAAATAATTCTGTCCAAAAATTTCCAGTGAAAATGGGATCTCTGTCACTTACAATAATCTTTGGGTTTCCATGTAGCTTTTGAATTGTTTCCATAAATGCAGTAGAAACTGTACTGGCTTTAAATGGATGTGATAATGCACAAAAGTGTGCATACTTGGTAAGTCTGTCAACTACCACCATGATGACACTCTTTCCCTCAGACTTGGGTAAACCTGTGATAAAATCCATTGAAACCTCCTCCCAACGTTGGCTTGGAATGGATAAAGGTTGTAATAGACCCGGTGTCTTAATTGTTTCAACTTTATTTTGTTGGCAAACCAAACATTCCGCCACAAACTTTTGAATATCTGATTTAAGGCCATCCCAAAAAAATTCCTTCTTAACCCTGTGGTAAGTTTTTAAAAATCCTGAGTGCCCTCCTAAGGGAGAAGTGTGCAATTCCATAAGAATCTTTTGTTTTAGCTGGGAATTCTTACAGAGGTATAAGCGATCTTTGTACCATAACGAATCATTTTTCCAGCTAAATGTATCAGACGTACTGGAATCTTGTTGTAACTTTCGAATAAGTGCCCACACTTCTTCGTCATTCTTCCATTCCTCCCTTGCTTCGTTTATCCAATCTGGTTGGATAATAGAAATGGCGCACAACAATGCTTCCACATCCTCATCCTTTCTTGAGAGTGCATCTGCCACCACATTTTGCTTCCCTTTTTTGTAGATGATTTCAAAGTCATAACCCAACATCTTTGTGACCCACTTTTGTTGCTCTTCAGAGGATAATCTTTGTTCTAAAAAGTATTTAAGGCTATCATGATCCGTTTTTACCTTGAAGTGTCTTCCCATTAGGTAGGGTCGCCATTTCTTAAGTGCATGGAGTATTGCCAACATTTCCTTCTCATAAATAGCTTTGTGTAAAAACTTTCCCTTGATTGGACGACTTTCAAAAGCAATGGGTCTTTCATCTTGCATTAAAACAACACCAATTCCATTTCCTGAAGCATCACATTCCACAATAAAGGTTTTTGTGAAGTCCGGTGTAGCTAAGACCGGTGCTTGGCACATTGCCTCTTTAAGATGTTCAAAGGCCTTTGTTGCTTCTCGAGTCCATGAAAATGCATCTTTCTTCAATAATGTTGTTAGAGGTGCTGCTATTCTCCCATAATTCTTAACAAACTTGCGATAATACCCTGTCAACCCGAGAAATCCTCGCAGATGCTTTATGGATGTGGGGATTTTCCATTCCTTAATGGCTTTAATTTTGCTAGGGTCTACCTTAACTCCTTCATGAGATACAATATGACCCAGATATTCCACCTCTTGTACTCCAAAGAAACATTTGGATCTTTTTGCATATAATTGTTTCTCCTCCAATAGTTGTAGCACCCTGTCAACATGTTCAACATGATCCTTCCAAGACTTGTTGTAGATTAGTATATCATCAAAAAATACTAACACAAATTTTCTAAGGAATGGTTTGAAAATTGAATTCATCAAACCTTGAAATGTTGAAGGTGCATTGGTAAGGCCAAAAGGCATGACCAAAAATTCATAATGACCCTCATGAGTTCTAAATGTTGTTTTCAGAATGTCTTCAGTCTTCATTCTGATTTGATGATATCCTGAACGAAGATCCAACTTGGTGAAGTAAATTGATCCATGCAATTCATCCAGTAATTCATCAATGACAGGAATGGGAAACTTATCTTTAATAGTGAGCTTGTTGAGCTCCCTATAATCCGGACACATGCACCATGATCCATCCTTCTTGTGCACCAATACTACTGGAGCAGAGAAAGAACTTTGACTCGGTTGAATTATACCAGCCTCTAGCATTTCTGCAA
This sequence comes from Pinus tabuliformis, assembly GCA_031772625.1. Classification (NCBI taxonomy): domain Eukaryota; kingdom Viridiplantae; phylum Streptophyta; class Pinopsida; order Pinales; family Pinaceae; genus Pinus; species Pinus tabuliformis. The sequence goes on from CM062811.1 coordinate 1,157,406,395, forward strand.
CCATACGTTCAATTTCACTCTTTTGGGCATAGGGATATCTGTACGGCCTGATGTTTGGAGGAACACTTCCTGGAATCAGATGAATAGCATGATCATGATCACGAATAGGTGGGAGACCTTTGGGAGTCTCAAATACCTTGGAATGATTGTCCAAGACTTTTTGGAGATCTGGAGAAATAGATGATTCCAATGTGGAAACATCTAGCGAACATAATTGTGCAATTACACCTTTTCATTCCTTTTTTAGAAGCTTTTTCATACCGTTAGAGCTGATTATCTTTCCCGGTTTCCCTGCAATACCCCTTAATTCAACTTCCTTTCCTTCCACAGAAAATTTCATGAAAAGTTCTTGAAAATTAAAAGCTATTGTACCCAAGGATTGTAGCCATTGGACTCCTAATACAACATCAGCACCTCCCATTGGAATGGAAAGCATTGGGCTAGTCAATACATATTCTCCCATGGATAGCTTGATATTATGGCACTTTCCAGAGCAATTTATTGTTCCTCCATTTGCAACCATCACTTGACACTCTGGTGCTGGATATAAGAAGCAATTCAATTCTTTTGCTACCTTACAATGAATAAAATTGTGGGTACTTCCTGAATCAATCAACACTATTACCTTTTTCTTCATGATTTGTCCTTCTATCTTGATGGTTTGAGGAGTGGTAATTCCCGCCAATGCATTACAAGATATGGTCAGATTCATTTGTTCTTTATCTAGGCTTTGTTCCTGGATTATATCCTCTTCTTTTGACCTTTCTTGCTCCTTTTCTTCTTCCTCTTCACAATCTATGTAGAATAATTTTTTCTCAGCACACTTATGACCTTTAGTGTATTTGCTATCACAACTGTAACAAAGCCCTTTTGCTCTTTTTTCTTCCAATTGTTGTGGTGTCAACCTTATAGGTTGTGGAAGACTAGTGGCAACAACACTTCCGTCTTTATAGTTGTGAGTGGTATGCTTCCTGGTTGCCATAATTTTGCTTTCCATTTTTCTTGCTAACCTGAATGCCTTCTCTAATGAATCAGGTTCCCAAAGGCAAACATCATGTTGGATATTATCCTTTAAAGACCCTATGAACACATCAATCCTATGCTCCTCTGGAATATTTTTTACCTTTATGTTCAATTTTTGGAACTCCTCAATGTGCTCCATTATTGAACCTTTTTGTTTGAGACTTATCAATTGGCTAAAAAAAGTGTTTCTTTTTGTATCCTCATAATGTGCTATCAATTCTTCCGTAAAAATTGCCCAAGTGATAAATTGTTTACAAGAGCAAAGCCATTGATACCATACAAACTGATTTGGTTCCAAATATAAAGTTGCAATACGTACCTTTTGTGTGTTTTGCACATTATTGAGATCGAAAAATTGCTCTATCTATAATATCCATGTTGCGGGATCCTTGCCATCAAACTTCCTCATATTGATTTTTGGAATATGGTGCATCTTCGATCCAACATTAGAGTCTATGAAATCATGATTAACATTTCCTTTGTTTGCATCATGAGTTTCCTTTCCTCCCCTTTCACCATTAGTAAGTATTTCTTGTAGAAAATTTGTCAAATTTGCCTTCAAATCTATCTTCAAATCATCAATCTTGGCTTCCATGCCCTTTATCTTAGATTCCACTCCATTTATCTTAGCTTCTGTTAGCTTTTTTGAGAGTGAAATTTGTTGCACTTGGTCTTGTAATTTTGATATATCATGTAGCATTTCCTCCTCTTCTTCATGAGTCATGCTAGAGCTTTTAGATTGCTTACTAGGTGTTTTCATTTTCTTTCCTCGAGGCATTAGTTATCGATCCTAATGCTCTACTATGCCCTTTGAATTCCTTCAAAATAATTTTTCAAACCAAGCTTAAGCAAAAATTTAAAAAATCTACACACCTTTTTTCACTTTGTAGGAGCTCGATATTGCCTCTGATGTATCTCTGTAATTTCGGATCATCCAATTCTGAAATTGCGACCTGTGGTATCCCTCTGTGTTCTCTTTCCAATGCCATCAGTCTGGCCCCAATTGGATTCTCCAATGAAGAGTTATGCCAAATCTCCCACAATGACCTGATTATAGACTAATTCAGTAGAGCGAACTTGTACGATGTGCCACGTGTCCCTGTTTTGACCTTTGGCTCTGAAAAATATATACAAGAAACAACAGTCTGTCCTCTTTCTGTACCTTCTTACAAAATTTCAATCCAATGCTCAGAGAAAAAGTCGTGATGATTTTCCCCAGGCCACCTGTTTGGAATGTAATTCAGGAGTTTGCAAAAAGACCAACTTGCTCAGATCATATCTCCGCAAATATAGCACGAAAAACTATTAAATTCGGACCCGAGCTTTAGTGCGATGTCTTCGCAAATGGGTTTTTGTTTTAGCTTCTGAAACATCGTAGAAAAAACGTTATAGTGAAAATTCCACGATTTCCTGTTTGGAGCAGCGAAACCCTAGAATCCAAAGCTCTAATACCAAATGTTATGAAACTAGCTCAAGAAAAAGATACAAAAGATAGATCAACGCCTTAAAATTCAGCCTCTTCGAGGAGGCAACCTCCTTTACATTACATAAATGAAAAATTCTTGGATGATTCAAATGACAAAACCTCCTTTCTATATATAGGAGTCTAAGGAGTCACAATATCACCCAGCCGACCTAACAATAATAATATAAAGCCACCAAAATAACAATAGAGGGATTCTATGGGGAACAGTAATAACAATATGGGGACAATAGGGGCACAACAATATTAATAAGGGGTACAACTAAAATAGTAATGGGGTAATCACTAGTATTATAGGGACCCAACAGAGGTATTAGATCACGCTAAATTTGAATAAATGTTTGTTCTGTGTTCGCTTCAAAATCTTGTTGGATCATGTAGTATGCATACAAGGATTAGTGGTGGATCTAGCTAAGATTGTGGTTATAATCAATTTTGAGGAACCGAGAAGTGTCAAACAGTTGCACACAATGTTGGGGCATATTGGTTATTACCGAAAGTTCATCAAGAGTTATGCCCAGATTACCCTGCCAATGGAAAAACTGTTGAAGAAGGATGCTACATTCTATTGGAATAAATAATGTCAGCATAGCTTGGATGTGTTAAAAGAGAAGATGGTCATCACGTCAATCCTAGTCTTCCTAGATTGGAAGAAGGAATTTCATGTGCATGTGGATGCGTCATGTATTGCACTGGGAGTAGTATTGACACAGGCCAGTGAGGGAGAGTTGGATCACCCTATCGCGTTTGCAAGCAGGAAGTTATCTAAGGCTAAGAAGAATTATTTGATGATAGAGCACGAAGGTTTGGATATGGCGTACGCACTACAAAAGTTCAGACACTACTTGCTAGGTGGACACATTAAGATGTATACAGACCATTCTGCATTAAAGTACTCGGTCAACAAGCCTGTGTTTGGGGGGGGGGAGGTGAATATGCAGATGGATTTTGTTGTTTCAGGAATATGATTTCGATGTCATTGTGAAGCTAGGGCGATTGAATGTAGGACCGGATCATCGGTCGTGCATTGAAATAGGGGAGGAACCTACAAATTTGGAGGAAGGACTGCCTGACACGCAGCTCTTTGCAGTGTGCGTAGCAAACAATCATTTTGCAGATATCATACACTTTCTGACTATAGGAACGACTCCAAATGGATACACTAGTGAACAAAAGAAGGAATTGGTGGTGCGTGCAACAGATTTTTCTGTTATTGCAGGTCACTTGTATAAGATGGGAGTGGATAAGACATTGTGACATTATGTGCCTGAGTTCGAACGAAGCAGCATCCTAGCTAAAACTCATGGATGGGCTGCGGGAGGCCATTATGTAGGGAAAGCAAAGACGCAAATGATTTTACATGTTAGGTTGTGATGGCCAACAGTGCATAAGGATTCAAAAGCATATTGTAGGGCATGTGATGCATGTCAGATGACGGGCAGGCCATCGTAGAGGGATGAACTACCTCTGAATCCACAAGTATCGTTACAACCATTTGAAAATAGGCAATTGATTTTGTAGGACCAATTCAGCCTCCAGGAAAGAAGATGAGTGCCGGTGCGTGAGTCACCAAGGAAACATCAAAGGAAATAAAATTCAACCATGTAGGAATAGGGCAAAGTGGTCGACCTGGAGGGTGATGAGGGCACATAGGACATTGATATTGAGGGGGTAGACCTTATTTTGAAGCTGCCATAATACCTCCCTCCACGCCACGGCAAGGTGAAGGTCCCAAAGGACCTAGATGAGGGAAATTTTCTCCTTCATACACCCCTGTTGCCAGAGAATATCATGTTTGAAGGCCTGTGCTTGGCGCGAGTCCCACATCTGAAGCTTGAATATTGGGACTTGGGAGAAACTGAGCAGTTCCCCCACCTGGCTACCGATAATCTCATGCAGCGAGTATTCTACAAGGACTCTAGTGTCACTGTGATGGAGACGATGATGTGGTTTCATGGGGTAGAAAAGGTAGAATTGTTGAATCTGCTATGGGTACGCACTACCATCGCGCTCCCATAAATTTGATTGTTATCAAATAGTTGTTGTGCCTGGTGCACGATAAGTGTCTGTGGTTGGAGGAGTTGATCCCTATAACTAATGTAGGAGGATCTAGCTCAGAAATTTCATTGTATTTTAGTAGACATGGGGGGTCTTGTGTTTTTAAGAAAGTTGGATTCCTATGTATCAAATTAATGTAATTATTAAGGTTTTTGAGTGATTTTAATAAGAGATATTTAGAATAGGAATTAATTAGATATTATGAGGCATATTGTAAATGTTCTCGAATGTTGGAGAACATGAGAGAATTAGGATAGTTGAGAGATTGAGAGATTTGGGAATTAATTGTAAATCTTAGATTAGGAATTGGTTTCATGATTTTAGAGGATCCTTAGGGATTAGTTGAGTCAAAAGTGGACTTAGAGGATATTCAAGATTTAGTTGAAAAGATTAAGGATCTAAACCAGAATTGGTTAACAAAACCTTTTGTATATAATTGTAAGCCTAAAAGGCATGGGGGATAGAAAAAATGATCCTTAGATAGGAATAGAAAGGATTGGATTGTAGCCTATGGGGAGTAAGAAGAGAGAGGCCGCTGATTAGAAAATTAGGCCAAAGAAAGAAACCCCCTTATAAATATTCGTTTGTACATATATAGAGATTCAATTTCTGAGTATACAGACATGTACAGAATTTGTATAGATGAAATGGATGTTGGAGATTTACTGTTGATTGAAATTGGAGTTGCTCTTGGTCTTATATACCCACTTCACTCCAATGACTTCTTTTCCTTGCGAAAGGTTCACTAACTCCCATGTGTCATTCTTTTCTACTGCTTCTATTTCTTCCTCCATTGTCGCAACTCATTTTTCTTCTTTGATTGCATTTTCAAAATGGATTGGGTCATCTACATGACAAAATAATGCAAATAAGTAATTTAGACCAGTGCTACTATCAACTTCATCTTGCTCATAAATCTCATTTAAATTTCTGAATTTTGGTCTTCTTGTGCTTGCTGAAGATGGTCTTGACATGTCACTTGGTGTTTCACTTTGCGGTGTGCTTGGAGAAGCACTTGTTTGACTATGTGATGTTGTCCTATTATTTGTTAACGATGTTACTTGCTACCTGCTTTGTTGCGTTTGAATAGGAGTAGAGGGAGTCACTGTTGAGGAATTGCTTGTTGTTGTCAATTCCCATTTGTCCTCATGTGGTGCACATGCTTTCACATTGACTGCCTTCTCTAAGCTTCCATCCCATGCTTCCTCTTCTATGACATCTCTACTTATTATGACCTTTTTGGTTGATGTATTGTAGAGTTTGTATGCCTTGGATTCATCACTATATCCAACAAATATTCATTTCTCCCCCTTGCTGTCCAACTTCTTCCTCAACTCATCTGGGACATGTGCATATGCCACACATCCAAAGACTCTCATGTGAGTGACACTATGCTTTCTTCCACTCCATGCCTCTTCAGGAACCACATTCTTGACACTTTTGGTTGGACATCTATTCATGATATATGCTGCACAAGTGACAACTTCAGCCCAATAATCATTTGGCAAATGCTTTTCCTTCAACATACTCCTTGCCATTTCCATGATGGTCCTATTATTCCTTTCCACGACACCATTTTTCTAAGGCGTATACCTTGTTGTAAATTTCTTGTGAATTCCATGCTCTTTGCAAAATCGAAGGAAACCATTTCATATATATATTCACCAACTTTGTGATTCCTAAGGACTTTGATGTAGTGTCCACTTTGCTTCTCAACAAGATCCTTGTATTGGTGAAAGTTCTCAAACACTTCACTTTTCTATTTTAGGAGATAGACCCATGTATTCCTTGTGTAGTCATCTATGAAGGTCAATAAATAATGGCTGCCACCAATTGATGGTGTTTGCATTGGTCCACATAAATTTGAATGGAAAATCTCCAAAGGTGCATTTGCCCTTATTGACTTTCCTACTGGAAATGTCTCTCTATGTTGTTTGCCCAAGATACATCCTTCACATAGGCTGTCTAGTTTCTCTGTGTGTGGTGATCCCTTCACCATGCCTTTTCTATGTAGCAAATTCAAACTTCCAAAGTTGAGATGACCAAATCTAAAATGTCATAATCAATTTTCATCTTTGACCTCTTTTTGATAGTTGACTTGTGTAACAACTATAACTTCTCTTTCATTCTCTTATGAGTTCATTGATAGTTGTGCTTGTGCACCTTCTTCCTTCAAATATGATCTTATTTTTAAGGGAAACATTCTATTGTTTGTCATTTGAACCTTTGCAATCAGTTGTCTGCTTGGAGGCTTATCCAAAATTGTGCACTTGTCATTCTTGAAAAAGACATTGTAACCCTTTTGCATGAGTTGTCCAATGCTTATGAGGTTATGCTTCAAACCAGGGACAAAGTAAACATCTAAGATGTATTTCTTCTCCCTCTTCTTTGTTAGGATGTTATATCTTCCTATGCCCATGACAGAGACTTTGCTATCAATCCATAATGTCACTTCATATTTGACACTTTCATCTAGATTGGAAAACATTTCTATGTTCCCTGACATGTGGCTGTTGCACCCTGAATCTAGATACCATATATCACTTTGTTTTTCTTGTGCTACATTACAAGCTAAAAGCATGTTATCATGGTTCTAATTTTCTTTTGTGAAATTTACACTTGGTTTGTTACTAATGTCATATTGCTTCTCTCTACATTCATTTTCATAATGACCATACTTCCTACAAGAATGACATTGACTTGAGATTTATCATACCTCTGACCTTGTGCTTGATTATGGCTTGGGCCTTGACTTGTATTTTGATTGCTACCCCTTCTACTTGAGCTTGAAGGGCTGTTTCTTCCACCTTTGTGTGGGCTTCTTCCTGTTCCTCTAGCATATGATCTTCCTCTGTCTCTACCTTGACCAAATGAAACTTGTGTCTTGAAGGCATGCTCTAATGAGGAGCTTGTTTCTCTATTTAGTCTATGTTCATGAGAAATCAGTGATGCATGAAGCTCATCCACTGAGAACTATGAGAGATCCTTTGTCTCTTCTATGGCCACAATAATGGCATCAAACCTTGCTGGCAAACTTCTCAAAATTTTCTCAACTATTCTCCTTTCCTGAAGTGTCTCACCATGAGACCTGATTTGAGTAACCAATCCAATTACATGTGTAAAAAATGAGTCTACATTCTCAGACTCTTTCATACAAAGTGTTTCAAAATATCTCCTTAGCATTTGTAGCTTTGTTGTCTTCACTTTTTCCATGCCTTGGTAGGCTGTCTGGAGGGTGTCGCATGCTTGCTTGGACTTTGTTCCTGCTACAATCCTTGGGAAAATACATTCATGAACTCCTTGAAAAATGTAGAAGAGGGCTTTTGCATTCTTCTTCTTGTTGTCCCTTAACACATATGTTTCTGCTTGTGACATGAAAAGGCATTGTATGCTGCTCCATCTACTGGTTCTTGAAAACCATTCTCCACCGAATCCCAAATGTCTTGAGAAGAAAACTGGGTTTTCATTGTAATAGCCGAGTAATCATAATTTTTGTCATTAAACTAAGGTATCTAACTTTCTACCTGCTAGTAAATACACTTCAAAAATCTATCCTCAAAACAATTAGTAAAAACACTCGTTTTTACATTAACAAAGTTTAACCTGCTCCGATACCATGTTAGAAAAAAACAAATTTACAACCGCAGAGGAGAGGAGTTTGCCTCAATTTTTAATTGCTAGTAAAAACACTTGTTTTTACACTAACAAAACTAATCGCAAATGGCACCTCAATTTTTAATTGCTAGTAAAAACACTTGTTGTTACACTAACAAAGTTTAATTGCAAATCACAACTGTACATAGGCTTAAGTAAAACACAGAAAATAAATCACGACAAAAAAAAAAGAGTAAAACAATGTGGTTGCCGTAAATCTAATGATGAAGTAAAACAATGTGGTTGCCGTAAATCTAATGATGAAATTTTAAACTCATATCACAACAAACCAAACTTTAGATTATATTTTAAAATATATGTAAATATATGCGCATGATAAATTGGAGGTTACCCAAATTTACACTTCTTACGGAGTAACTTTATGTAAAACTCTTTAAAACTTGTTTTCACTCACCCACCACAAATTTCTCCACTATTTAAGACATAATACGAGCGAATTTACATCAAAACTTCAATCATTCGGCTTCCAAACAAAATCAACGTTGTAATTCTGCCACCGTATCTCTTTAAAAGCCATGGACAATAATCTCCAATCCCGAGATCATCTTTCATGATTTAAAATCTTAAGAACTGACCTGGGCTCATCATTCCGGGACCCAATAAAAGCATACGGAGCATGCCCAATTCGATACTTCTAGAATCATAAACCCAAGCTTGATTTTATTATGATTCCAGAACTGTTTATGTAGCGAAATATAACTCGCGCTGTCGAGGATGGAGTTGGTTCGAAGATATAGCTGCCCGCTGTTTTCGCATAAATTCCATGTACTTACGCATAAAATTTTACATTCTTTCATGTTAGGCGAGAAAAGTATATTTTTCTCGCACAAACTCTTTCGGTTGCTGCACCGGGCGAAGATTTTCACAATCACCGTACCAAAAAAAATTTGAGTAATTTCTCAAACAGGTTAATATTCACTTATATGTTTATAAGAAACACATATAAAATCACATTTACAAATATATTTATAAGTAAATATCCACCACCTTCCATATTAATAATTTTAAATTTAATTGGTTGAAGGTTAACTAATTTTTATTATTAATAACTACATTAATATAATATTAGTTATTACATAAAATTTTGTTAACATGTTAATAGTTGTATTTAAAAATATAATATAATTCATATAACATAATAATAACATTTAGTTATTATTAATAATATGTATTTATCTTTACTACTATGTTGTTTTCAATAATTATTATATATTTATTAATATAATTGTCAATATATTATATATATTTATTTAGAATATATCAATAATATTAACTATATTATTATTACTATTATTATCTAATTTTAAGGTCATAGGGAAGCCAAGCACCAAATTGGTGTATGAGACCCCTTGTTTGTGGGACAAGGGATCCACCTCCATGCAACGAAGCCAAACACCAAATTGATGTAAGAGACCCCCTTTTTTGTGGTACAAGGGACCCATGTCCATGCAAAGATTTGACTGTTAAGCCTATGAAGACATACATACTCTACTCCCCTCCGATTTTGAACCTGCGACCTCTTGTGGGGAAACACATGCTCTTAACCATTAGGCCCACTCAAGCTAAAATATATTATAAACTATATATTAAACTAAAATATACTATACTACTACTTGTAAATAAAATGATCATGATGATGACTAACATCCACTAAGACCAATGTGGTCTATCAGACCTCAACGAAAGAGAGTGATCCGGATTTAAACAGGAACGCAACAAATTACAGAGATAACCATATACACAAAGATGCAGCATACTTCATTTCATTAATGGAAAATATTGAAATATGCTTACAACCAGAAATGGAAATCAACCAGCTAGGGCGATGGTAGCTTATCTCTGAGAAGAGATGTGATGGCTACATGCCTCTGAACTGTGTTACAATGAGGCTCGAAGGCCTATTTATTGTTGAGAAACAATGGAAAACCCTTAACATTCCAAAACCTAACCCTAGGAGATAAAACGCCAAACTGTGGGCCCCGTTTGGGGGTAAGTTGGTACATCAACTTCCCGGGGTCGTAACTTTTGCATATGATCTCTGTTTGACGCGTACAATAGCTCATTAGAAAGATCTATCCGAGCACTATCATTGTTGGAACGGCCAACATCGGTCCATTCCATGGAACCATGTTGCCCCCGGATTCCCAAAAAAACGTCGTTTAGGGCCTCAAAACAGCTCCGGAAGTTCAGGACCCAAAAAACTGCTAAAAATAGTAAGTTGTGCTACAATTAAGGAAACTGAAAATGCTGAGAAAGACAATGGTGGGGGTCCAGGTGGACTTGGCAGGTGGCCACCAATATCCACTTGGATCATTCCTCCCCCCTTAGGAAGCAATGGTCCCCATTGCGTTGAGCTCCTCCATGAGATGAGGAAACCTCTGCTGAACTTGTTCCCTGGTGAGCCACTTGCCCTGCTGAAGGAGTTGGCCTGCTTTGACAACTCGATACAGTTGGATATTCTGTTGGCGAGTGTTCTTGATCTGTGTGTCCATGATCCGATCAGTTGCAGCTTGTTCCATGCAATCTGGATTTAATTCTGTGGGTTTGAGCTGTTCTGCAATGTCGAATGTGTCTAGCAATGGTGGAAAGTATGGCCGAAGGCGGTCCACATTGAACACTGGGTGCAGGCCAAGGAATGGGGGAATGCTGAGCTCAAATGCATTGTCTCCCATAGCCTTAGTAATGGTGTAAGGACCATATCGGAGTGGTCTCAATTTTCGATAGGCTCCAGTAAGGCGTTCCTTTTGCAAATGCAACCAGACTTTGTCGCCCACCTGAAACTTGTGTGGCACCCGATGTTGATCATGTCGCTGCTTGTACTTGGCATTTGATTTCTCAAGAATGTCATGGACCTGTTGGCGAATATGTTGGATGCGCTCAATGAAGCTGGTGGCCTTATCTGTTTCGGACTGGACATGAGCTGAATTCATGTGAGTAGCTGCAAGTGGCATGGCCACATCAATGGGGCATAGTGGCTGGAATCCCAAACCCACCTGAAAAGGGCTATGGCCAGTGGAGCTGTGAAGAGCTCGGTTGTAGCTGTGTTGAACATAGGGGAGGCTCTCGTCCCATGTGCGTGGATGCTTTGAGTTATACATGCGCAGAATGTGCACAATCATCCTATTGACAACCTCTGTCTGGCCATCAGTTTGAGGATGGAAGGCTGTGGACTTCGTGAGTTTGGTGTCCAGCATTGACCAGAGACTGGACCAAAAGGTGCTGAGAAACCGACTGTCCCGATCTGAGATGATAGACTGTGGGATCCCAAAGTGCACCCACACTCGTTCAAAGAAGAGTTTAGCAGTGGCTTCTGCTGTGATATTCTTCTTGCAGGCCACCATAATGGCCATCTTCGAGAACTTGTCGACGACCACAAAAACACAGTCATTTCCATGCTTAGTGGAAGGAAGGCCTGACATGTAATCCATGGAGATGGATTCCCAAGGTCGACTAGGGGTAGGCAACGGGGTATAGAGGTCGTGCTTCTTAATGGTCGGTTTGGCAATGGCACAGGCAGTACATGATCGGATGTACTTCCCAACATCCTGTCGAAGATTCGGCCAATAGAAATAATTTTGCAGTACTGCCACTGTTTTCTCGACCCCGAAATGCCCAGCAGCCCGACTGTAGTGTGCTTCCCAAATCATCTTGGCACGCTCGCTTGAAGGAACACAAAGGTGACCGAGGTGGCATAATAGGGCATCCTGGAGGTGAAAATCTGCAACCTGCCGACCCTCCAAGAGTGTCTGGTATGTGTGGCCGAATTCTGGGTCGCTTTTGTAGAGAAGTGGCCAATCAGAAGTCTCGTGCCCACAAGAGTTGAGCACGGTGGTTAGCGCCATGATCGGTGGTCGACTGAGGCAATCTGCAACATTATTGGTGCTGCCCTTTTTATACTTGATATTCAAGTGAAACTGTTGCAGGTATGTAGACCACTTCTGATGGCGATCATTCTGCAATTTCCCTTGGGTCTGTATGAACTGCAGAGGTCGGTGGTCTGTGTGGATGACCGTTTCCTTCCCCAAAATGTAATGCTTCCATTGTCGGCAGGCCTGTACAATGGAATACATCTCTTTATCATAAGTGGGGTACTTCCGGACTGTGTCTGAAAGTGTTTCACTGTGATATGCCACTGGATGTCCATGTTGAGTAAGGACTGCCCCAATAGCATAGTCAGAGGCATCTGTCTCGACCTCAAATGGTTGTTGTAAATCTGGTAACGCGAGCACTGGTGCCGTGCAGAGGCGATCCTTCAACTCCCTGAATGCCTTCTGTTGAGATTCAGACCAAAAGAATTTTGCTTTCGCCCCGCCCTTGGTGACTTGACTCAAGGGCCAAGAAATATGAGAAAACCCCAACACAAACCTGCGGTAGAAGTTGGCAAGACCTAGAAAGCTGCGGAGCTCTGTTAGAGTGGTTGGAGAGGGCCAATCCCGAATGACTTGGATCTTGGCTGGATCGACATGCACCCCCTGTTCATCAATGATGTATCCCAGATACTGAACCTGGGTCATGCCAAAAGTGCATTTCTCCAAATTGGCACATAGCTTGTGTTGCCGCAGTGTTTGGAGAACCTGTCGGATGTGGTGGAGGTGCTCTTCCCAACTCTGGCTGAAGATCAGAATGTCATCCAAGTATACTACTACAAAGGAGTTGGTGAATGGCCGCAAGATGTCATCCATTAGCCTCATAAAGGTTGCAGGAGCATTCGTCAATCCGAAAGGCATGACCAACCATTCGAAGAGGCCCTCCTTGGATTTGAAGGCAGTCTTCCACACATCGGAGGGTTCGATTGGTACCTGGTGATATCCTGACTTCAGATCGATCTTGCTGAAATATTTCGCCCCCTTTAGTTGGTCTAGGAGGTCATCAATCCGCGGGATCGGGTACCTATTACGGACAGTGATCTTGTTCAGCGCCCGATAGTCAATACAGAGTCTCCACGTCCCATCCTTCTTCTGTACCAACACGATCGGGCTCCCACAGGGCGAGGAACTCGGACGGATGTGACCTTTCTGCAGGAGCTCCTGAATCTGCCTCTTGATTTCATCGTTCTCCAGAACGGAGCGCCGATAAATTGGTCCATTGGGTAGCGGCGCACCTGGGGTCAGATCGATGGAGTGCTTGACTTGACAGTGCAGAGGAACCCCTGCCGGGGAGGTGAAGATGTCCTCGTACTCCTCCACAATCTTGTCCATCTGTAGTTGTCGTGCAGAGGGGCCCCGTTTGGAGGCCGCGGCCACTGTCTTCTTCTTTCCTTGAGGGCGTATCATCAGGAAAACAAATTTCCTGGTTTTGGAAATGATCTTACTGCATTGTTTTGCAGTAATCAAAGAGAGGGCGGCAGGTGGTGCTACCTCTGGTATCCTGAACAACTTATTTCCCAATGTAATAATAACAGCACGGGGCCTTGATTCATACACAGCATGTCGCTTCCACAAGTATGGTTGTCCTAGTAATACATCACAAACTTCAAGGGGAGCAATGTCACACAATACCTCATCCGTGAAGGGCTTGATGTTGTATGGAAGGCGACACTGCTGGCTCACGCGAAGATCTCGTCCTTGGTGAAGCCACCCAATGGTGTATGGTTGTGGATGTGCTGTGGTCGGTAAGCCCAACCGCTTCACGACCTCTGCCGAAATGAGGTTCTTTTGACTCCCGCTATCAACAATGAACTGTATCGGGGAGCCCTTTACCCACATCTGGGAGTGGAAGAGACGCTCCTCCTCCTCTGGATCTTCGGGTTCATTTTTCTGGATCTTTGCGGTAGCAACAGTGGCGCTGGGGTCCGCATCAATGATCTGCTTCCCTTTTTCATACCCCTTATCGGGTTCTGACTCAGAGTCGAAAAATGCATCTGATTCTGAAACCTTTAGCTCAGCCACCAGTGACTGCTTGGCCCGACACTCACTTGTGTTGTGAGTGGAGCTCTTATGGAACTCGCACCATTTTCCAGTGTCCTTTCTCGGCTTCGCGGCGCTGTTCTTTGCTTGCAGCTTCGGCTGGTTGTCTTGGGCTGTCCCGCCTTGGCTTTGTCCTTTGTTCTGTGGTTTAGGGGCACCTTTCCCCTGCTTTGGATTCGCAGATCCAAAGTCTCGCTTCTTTTGTTTAAACTTCTGCTCGACCTTGACGGCATACCGGTATGCTGCGCCGAGCGAGGGGATGTTTAGGAATTGTATTTCTTCCTGGATGTACTTGTGCAGGCAGCCACGGTATTTGAGTATCAAATGTTGCTCTGAATCCTTGATACCCAACTTTGTGCGAAGGGTATGGAAAAGATTGGTGAACTCCGGCACGTCTTGGTCCCTTCCCTGCCGCAGCGTGGTCCACTTTATGTATTCATCCTCATAGCTCCCGACAGGGTAGTACTGCTCCTTGATGGCATCCCGGAACGAATCCCAGGTGGGTGCGGCTGAAAATAGTGAGCCAGTACTTTCATCCTTCTGCTCGCAGTAGGTTTCCCACCAGTCCTTGACGTGGGGGGCTGCTTTGAGGAGAGCAAAACCAATCTTTTCCCGACTCGAAAATTCATGAACAGAAAAATAACCCTCTAGCAGATTTAACCATTTATCTACGGCATCTGCGTCTATCTGACCCTCGAATATGGGGATTTCAAAATTAACTTGTACCTTAAAGGGTGTGGCGTTTCCAGAGTAGCTGCTGGAAGCCGATGCGTTGCTTCTGGGTAGCCGCTGAAGGATCTGGGCAAAGCTGTCCATCATCGCGTTCCGTTGTCGCTCGAGGGCTTCTTCGAGCAAGATTTTGATGGGATCTCCTGCCCCCTCGTCTTTCTTCTCGTCCGCCATGGGAGGCCGTCGGGATTTGCGAAGCTGGTCTTGCAAAGGTTCAACCAGTTCAAGCCCTAACTCCTTATATCCCGACCTTGTTGGGGACATGCAAAGAAAAACAGAGAAAAAGCAGACCGCTCTGATACCACTGATCCGGATTTAAACAGGAACACAACAAATTACAGAGATAACCATATACACAAAGATGCAGCGGAAATAATACTTCATTTCATTAATGGAAAAAACTGAAATATGCTTACAACCAGAAATGGAAATCAACCAGCTAGGGCGATGGTAGCTTATCTCTGAGAAGAGATGTGATGGCTACATGCCTCTGAACTGTGTTACAATGAGGCTCGAAGGCCTATTTATTGTTGAGAAATAATGGAAAACCCTTAACATTCCAAAACCTAACCCTAGGAGATGAAACGCCAAACTGTGGGCCCCGTTTGGGGGTAAGTTGGTACATCAACTTCCCGGGGTCGTAACTTTGGCATATGATCTCCGTTTGATGCGTACAATAGCTCATTAGAAAGATCTATCCGAGCACTATCATTGTTGGAACGGGCAACATCGGTCCATTCCAGTCCATTCCATGGACCCATGTTGCCCCCGGATTCCCCAAAAAACGTCGTTTAGGGCCTCAAAACGGCTTCGGAAGTTCAGGACCCAAAAAACTGCTAAAAATAGTAAGTTGTGCTACAATTAAGGAAACTGAAAATGCTGAGAAAGACAATGGTGGGGGTCAAGGTGGACTTGGCAGGTGGCCACCAATATCCACCTGGATCAGAGAGTCTAATTGTCATTCTTCAAAATATTGTTTCTGTGATCAAAGAGCAGGGAAAGAAGCGTTTCAAGATCGCTATAGTTGGGTTGGCTTAATAAGTCAAGAAGATTGGAGGTGTGGCTGATGATAGGGAATTGAGAGCAGATGTGGGAAAGAGCTAGGCAGTCTAGAAGGAAGTGCTTCTCATCTTCCACCTTCTTAGTATCACAAATCTGATAAATTCTATCATCCCTGGGAGTCTTGGGAGTAGACCATCGCTCAGTCTCACTCTGAAGCTCATGAGAGTTAGTTCTAATCCTAGCGATGTTCATTTTCTTTTTACTGTTAGTCAACATAGAGAGATAATTCTGGTGATTGAGAGTGGAGTTGATCACCTCCTTATAGTATCTTAGCTTCCTTTTACCCTCCAGCTCTTTAACATCCCACATATTGTCCTTAAAACTAAAGGTAATAGTATCTTTGATACTATTGTTGCTTCCCCTAATGATCTCCTCCTTCATCCCCCAAAGGTTGAGCCAAGACTGAGCATTGTGATGCCACCCGTGCTTGAGACACAGGTGGGGGTTTTGACTAAAGTTAGAAGAAATTTTTGGGAGCCTCCCACATTCCATATTGTTAAGCTTCTTCTCATACATCAGATATCTAAACATAGACGTACTTTCAATGGGGGATATGCCAACTTCAATTAAGAGGATAGGATATGGAGCATTTCCCTTGATCTTGAGGTTATAGGTTATGAATTTCTTTTGGATCATCTAAATCTTCCTCCACGACTCCCTAGATATACTGCACTACCAAACTTCACATCCATATAAGATAACAAGGGTGCCACGAGTCTCAAAGAGGAACCTTTTTTTACTCCAAATGTGAAGATCGACTGACTTACAATTGTTTTCAAGCTCATAATAAGCTTTCCAACCTCCAATAATTTTTTTCTCAATGCTATAATTCCAGTTGAGCTAATGAGGAAAGTCAATACCCAAATATTTTTAAGAAGAAACCTACTCAAAACAATGGTTATCATAGACGAAACTACAATGGGTGACCTTTTTGGATTTAATGATCATGACTTTAGGCTTGTTGGTATTAACTGTAATACCCATCTTGGAGTAGTAGAGATGAAGAGTCTTAAGCTGCTTGTTTAAGTCATCATGGATCCTTGCGAGAAGAACGATATCATTAGCATAAAGGAGAAGAGTAATGATAATACTCGTGAGCTTGGTGCCTTTGCAACCCGCAGTTTCCAAACACTTCTCTAGCTTATCAATGTAAATACCACAAAGGGTAGGGGAAAGGGGAAAACCTCGCTTAACTCTGATATTACATTCAATGTCCTTAGACCAACCCTCGTTGGTCTTAATCTTGGAAATAACAGTCTCGTAGAGGCGGATCACATCAATCCTCAGTTCAGGAGGAACCATGATGTCTTCCAGCCTCTTCCAGAGCTTATCTTGGGGGACAATGTCGAAAGATTTTCTAAAGTCCACAAAACAACATAAGAGATCAATTTTACTATTAAGACATTCCTCCACGATGATCCTAAGAGTGACAAGGTGGTTGATGGTTGAGTGATGTGTCCTAAAACCAGCTTTCCCTTTAGCTCTTTTGCCCTAGTTCTCAAGCCAAAGTCTAAGCTTTTTGCCAAAATGAGCCCATAAAGATTGGCGAGGATGTAGCTAATCATAATGGTCCTATAGTTAGAGGGAACCCTTTTGTTCCCATTTTTGAAGATAGGCATAATCAAGCTTTGTGTCCAAATCTTAGGGAAATCATGCTTTACAACCAAATTGAGAAGCATGTGGAGAGGGGGAGTGAGGATAAATTTTCCCATTTTAAAGACCTCAGCTTGGTAACCTTCAATATCTTTGGTTTTTCCATGAGTGAGCTTATTAACCCCAAACTCAACATCTTCCAAAGAAAAAGGATCATCCTTAATAGGAGTGTTTAAGATGGTGCCCATGGTATCTGGAGAGTCATACAACTTCTTAAGAAACTTATCCCAATTTTCTAGGGGTATAGGATGGTTACCGTTAATTAGTTCTAGGCGCAAATTGGTCCTAGGCGCAACTTGAGAAAGGTGGAGAAGATGCACTTGTATCTTATTAATATATAACCTCTTCTTCCTCTTAATGAGAGCTTTGTATATACTTATATTATGGAGTTTAAAGCTTTCATGAGGGGCGTATCTGATGGCTTTCCTAGCAATTTTACATTCTTTGTCATACTAAGGATTGAAAGTTCTACAATTTTTCTTATACGAAGTCTTATTAGATAATTTGATAATGGTGGTGGAAAGTATAGTAGTAAAATGGTAATATATTTGATCAATGTTGTTATTATAAGTCAGGTAGCCTAAATTCCTATCCAAACCCCTTAAGAAAAGGTCGATATTACTTCTATCAAAGTCAATGTGACTTTTGCTGTCACTGTTCTCTTGCATCTGGGTGGTATGCATATCAATATTTAGAGATAAAGACAAAGGTCTGTGGTTAGAGCCAGGCTCGTACTAGTTAAGAAGCTCAAAGTTTGTAATATGGTTAAGGACATGGATGTAAGAGATCGCATAATCCATAACACTGCTACCCAGCCCATGGAAATAGGTCATCTAACCGGAGAGACACCACTTATTAATACCATCACAAGTGATTAGGTCCTTGGAACTACAAAGTTTGAGGCGCTGAGTGTCGAATAAGTTATCAATAGTGTCTTCATATTTTCTCTTGAATCTATTAACTAAGTGACCATCCTCATCAAGCCACATGGGGTCACAGTTAGATTTGTTACTTTACATAATAACTTGGTTAGTAGCAATCTGAGCATAAAAGTTCCGAGGAAAAAGGATATTTCCTTCATTCCTTAGGTTCTAGATGTCGTTTTCTAAGGTATTCAAAGGACAATTCTTATCCAGGTTGTTTTTCTTATAGGATGTAGAGTTGACAAGGGGCGAAATAACAAATTGCAAGGAAGATCCTATGGGTTGTAGAATTAGATATCTTGATCCAAATGTATTGATTGAAAGGGGTCAGTTTTATGAAGTTGGATGTGAGAGGAAACAATGTTCCTAATATAATAGGCTATACCACCAAAACCTCTCCTCGAGGATTTCTTATTCCAGGAAGACCAAAGAGTGAACCCGTCAAGGTGGGGGACCCTAGATTCATCATGATCTCAAGTTTCAACTAAAAGAATAAGATCAATATCACTCAAGATCCAACTTAACATAGGACCTTTACACCATGGAAAACCACGACAGTTCCAGAAGAGGATCAAGAGTGATGTTATTCCCTATTTATCATTCGTGTTTGGGACTCTGTATCTAATAATATATTTTCTATTCCTAATGATTGCGCATTTCCCCTCTTTTCTTGCCTCCTTGACCTTTTGTACTTCTTTCCTATGTTTAGCTTGGTCCTCTATAATAAGGTCTTCATTTATAAATATTCCCGTTCCTTTTAGATTTGGGTATTTCTTAAGTATATCTAATTTCTGTTCATTACAATTGACCTTAACATGGATTAGTCTATGTTTATGCTCAAGTATCTTTCCTACCCTTATTGCTTCAGTGAGATAAGTTGTTTGAATTTGTTCTTTAACGAATTCTAATGTGTATTCTTTATTTTGTTATTCTATACTAACAATTATAAGGTGTAAGGCTCTTTTGTGACGGTCATGGTCGAGTACAATTAGTTTATTAATTTCTCCTTATGGGTTTAATATCTAATTTATTATCTGTGTTATTTAGGGTTGAGTTATTATCCAGTTGTTCTTTTAGATTTTTAATCTCATTTTTCAAAGTGTCATTTTCTTCAACCATTGCTTGTTTGCTATGTTCAATCTCTTGAATTCTACCTTTCATTCCTTGGAGTTCAGTCTTGAGTTAGAGAATTTTGTTTTCTAACAATTTATGGTTATTGTCAAGCATTGTGGTTAATTCTAGTTTAAAATGGTTTTCTCTTTCTTCTCTTCATATTTCTATAGATTCATTGTACTCATAAAGATTCTCTAGGGTAATTTTACTTGCCCTCCCTTTGCTAGAGGGGGGTTTAGAAAGATGAGGAGAAGTAATCAGTGGAAATAAGAAAAACGTAACAAGGGGAGAATAGGTGGGAATGTATGCACCTTTCAAAGTTCTAGATGTGTGCTCTAATAGCTACTGTAAGTAGCAAATTGCTCAGCTTTGAATTTGAAAGTGAACTTTGTGGAACAAATTCCTTCGTGAAAAAAGAATTATTTAATGCACTTCGCGGAACCGATTGATCGTCAACAAAGCCCTGGTGGGCTTATATGCCTATCCTTTGAATACATTTCAAATACTATTCTTCAATTTATGTTTGTGATTTTGATCTTGTTTAACGCACTTTGTGAAACCAATTGATCGTCAGCAAAACCCTTGGAGGTAGTTGGTTGAGCTATTTCCCTAGCAAATCCAAAAAGAATTTCGTTGGTCTGCCCTAACCTCACACAGAAAACGAACTTTTTATGCCTCAGAAATCACCCATGGACCAAAAATTTCAGAGAGAGAGATAAGGTATGTGTAGTCAGAAATTGTTTTCTCCTAGATAGACGGAAATCTTCTAAGTCGTCAAGTACCCCCTGCTCTGACTTCTTTCGGCTGAAATTGGTCAGAAAGGCACAATGTAATACGTCTAGTTATGAATTTCAGATGCCCTAGATCAACAGCAGAAAGGTGTCTATTTTGAATATTTCCTCCACGTTGATATTCAAGGCTGGTAAAGCAAAGCTTAAACGGATAATACCTTTAGCATGCCGTAGAATGAGCCCAAGAATCCAGATAGCTCCTCTACATGTCTAAACTTCTCGCCACTGACATCCAACAAAAGCAGGGATTTACAAAAATCACTTGTTTTAAAAAATGCATATATATTCTCAATAACTCCAGGTAATCTTTGCTGAAGACATCGTCAGGAATTAAACACGCAAGGCAAGAAGTAAACAAAATTCCAGAAACGACGTCAAAATTTTGGAGAAGTTGC
Organism: Pinus tabuliformis; assembly: GCA_031772625.1. NCBI lineage: Eukaryota > Viridiplantae > Streptophyta > Pinopsida > Pinales > Pinaceae > Pinus > Pinus tabuliformis. Next base: position 1,157,427,206 of record CM062811.1, read on the forward strand.
AGCAATAAATATGCACTATAACCTCAGGATTATGGTTGGCCAAATAAAACATCAAACAAACTCTCTTATTTTCTTACCGCAAGCACCCATTTGAATAATTATGCGATCCATGCAGCATCTTGTCAAGAAAAGTTACACAAAAGTTCACTTAAAGTATTTCGCAAATGCATGATGTGTGATGCGAAATTATAAAATTTAAACCTTAGGGTTTAGTATTAAAAACCCTAGGGTTTATTCATTCCTGGGGTTTATTAATCCCTTAGTTTATTAATTCATGGGTTTTATTAATCCCTTGTGTTTTAAATATTGATTCCAAGATATTAATAACCCCTAGGAATCAATATTTTAAACTGAATGGATTAATAAACTGAAGGGATTGGATTATAAAACCAAAGGAATTATTAATATTATAAACCAAAGCTACTAATAAACCCAAGGGTTTAATATTATAAACCCAATGAATTAGTAAACCCAAGGGATAAATATTATAAACCTAAAGGATTAACAAACCCAAGGAATCAATATTAAAATACATGAGATTAATAAACCCTAACAATTAACAATTTAAACCCAAGGGGTTAATAAACCCTGGGAATTAATAGTTTAAACTCAAGGGATTAATAAACCCAAGGGATTATTAATATTATAAACCCATGGGATTAAATTATAAACCCAAGGAATTTTTGATATTATAAACCCGAGAGATTAATAAACCCAAAAGTTTAATATTATAAACCGAAGGGATAAATTTTATAAACCTAAGCAAACAACAAACCTAAGTGAGCAATAATAAAAACACAAGGGATTCATAAGCCTAGGAATTAATATTTTAAATTGAAGAGATTGATATTTTAAACTCAAGGGATTGATAAACCCACATGATTATTAATATTAAAAACCCAAGGGATTAATAAACCCTAAGAATTGTTAATATTATAAACCCAACCACATTAATCAATGTGGTTGAAAAATGTCGATAATTGTTAATGATATAAATCTAATATTAATCATAAAATTAATATTCCTATTGATAAATATATAACAATAAAAATAATAATATTAGAAAATAAATATTATAATAATAATATTATTATTATTATTATTATTATTATTAATTCTAATGTTAATAAATTATTATTACAATCATTTTATAATAATTATAGTTATTAATAATTAATAATAATAATAATAATAATAATATTACTATTATTTATTATTAATTAATTAACATTACTAATATCATTATTTTTATTCTTAATTAAATTTAATATTATTATTAATCAATAAATATCAATAATAATTAATATATAATATTAATTGATTAATTAACAATAATTTCATAATAATAATTATTATTTATTAAAAACATATAAATAATGTTTTATTTTTTTATAATTTATATTATTTATTGTCAATAATAGTAATAATAGTAATAATAGTAACAATCTAAGCGATTAATACTAAAAACCCAAGAGAATAAAATTACACCCAAGGGATTAATATTATAAACCAAATGTATATAAAACCTAGGATAAATATTGTGAACCCTAGAATTATCTTGGTTGACCATGATTGATTTTCATATTGAGATAATGTCTGTGACAATGCGATGTTGCACCATGGTTGACCATGATTGATTTTCACATGTAGAAAATCTTTGTCACAATGCAATGTTAGACCATGGTTGATTTTCATATTGAGAAAATCTTTATCACAATGTGACGTTGGACCATGGTTGACCATGACTATAAACCAAGGGGATTTATATTAGACCCATGGACTAATATTATAAAGCTAAGGATTAATATTATAAACCCTAGGAATAATTTTAAACCCTAGGAATAAGAACCCTTTGATTAATAACCTAAGGGATTGATATTATAAACCCAAGAGAATAATAAACCAAAGAGATTAATACTAAACAATGTGATGTTGGACCATTTTTTATAATGTTTGATTTTCATATTGGGACAATCTTTGTCACAATGTGACATTGGAACATGGTTAACTATGGTTGACCATGATTATAAACCCAAGGTATTTATATTAAATCATAGGGTTAATATTATAAATCCTCTGAATAATATTTTGTATTGAGACAATCTTTCCTAGAATGCGACGTTGGACCATGGTTGACCATGGTTGATTTTCATATTGAGACAATCTTTGTCACAGTGCGACATTGCACCATGGTTGACCATGATTGATTTTCATATGGAGACAGTCTTTGTCACAATGCGACATTGGACCATAGTTGATTTTTCATATTGAGAAAATATTTATCACAATGTCACGTTGGACCATGACTATATACCAAGGGGATTTATATTAGACCCAAGGATTAATATTATAAACCCTATGAATAATATTATACCCTAGGAATAAGAATGCTTAGATTAATAAACCCAAGGGATTCACATTATAAACCTAAGGGAATAATAAATCAAAATGATTCATTCTAAAAACCAAAGGGATTATAAGCCAAAAGTAATAAAACCAAGGGATAAATATTTAAACCCAAGGTATATAAAGTCTACGATAAATATTATAAACCTTAAAATAAACATGGTTGACAATGGTTTTCCATGGTTGATTTCATATTGAGACGATCCTTGTCACAATGTGATGTAGGACGATGGTCGACCATGTTTGACCATTATTGATTGCCATATTGACACAATATTTGTCACAATGTTACAGTGGACTGTGGAAACCATCTGAATAATATTATACCCTAGGAATAAGAACCCTTATATTAATAAACCCAAGGGGTTGACATTATAAAACTAAGGGAATAATAAACCAAAATGATTAATACTAGAATCTAAAGGGAATAATATTAAACCCAAGGGATAAATATTATAAACCCTAAGATAAATATTATAAACCCTAAAATAAACATGGTTGTCAATGGTTTACCATGGTTTATTTTCATATTGAGACAATCCTTGTCACAATGCGACATAGAACGATGGTTGACCATGTTTGACCATTATTGATTTCCATATCGACACAATCTTTATTAGAATGTGACGTTGGACTATGGAAACCCTATGAATAATATTATACCCTAGGAATATGAACCATTAGATTAATAAACCCAATGGACTGACATTATAAACCCAAGGGAATAATAAACCAGAAGGATTAATACTAAAAACCCAAGGGAATAATATTAAATCCAAGGGATAAATACTATAAACCCAAAATATATAAATCACAAGATAAATATTATAAAACCTAAAATAAACATGGTTGACCATGGTTGATTTTCATATTGAGACAATCCTTGTGAGATGTTGGTCAACCATGTTCAACCATTATTGATTGCCATATTGACACAATCTTTGTCACAATGTGACGATGGACTGTGGAAACCCTATGAATAATATTATACCCTAGGAATAAGAACCCTTATATTAATAAACCCAATATGACGTTGCTCATATTTCTGCACCATTTCAACATCATGATATTAAACCCTAATATTAAATTGAATATTATAAACCCTAACATCATAAATACAATATTATAAACAATAAGATTATAAACCCTAAGATAAATATATTAAACCTAAGATTATAAATCCTAACATTAGTATTATAAACCCAATGGATTAATATTAATAAACCCAAGGGATGAATGTTATAAACCCAAGGGATTAAACCCTTGGCTTATAATATTAATCCCAAGGGTTTATAATATTAATCAAATAGGGAGAGACCTTTTGTTAATATTTAATATTTATAATATTAAATATTTTTTTTTTAACTATCAATATCATTAATATTAATGTTACAATTTAATGTTATTATGTTAATAACATTAAATGTTAATCGCCCACGGGGCTTTGGATTGATGGTGAATGGGTGTGCTGTTAAGGCACTCCTTGTGATAGGTCACCGGTTCAGATCCCCCGTGGGTACTTAGGTTAGTTTAATAGATAAAAAAAAAAAAAAAAAAAAAAAAAACAACAACAACAACATTAAATGTTAATAAATTTAAAACGATTATGAATAATAATGTTATTAACATTATTTTTTTAAACAAGATTAATATTGTAACGCCGATGTTATTATTTTTATTAATAATATTACTAATAATATTGTTTTTAATTTTAATTTTAATATTATTATTATTATGATTATTATTAATCATCATTTTTATTTATATTTTCTTTAAGAGATATTATTTATTTATGATAAAAAATATTATAAACTTATGAAAAAATTACTATAACTATTTATAAACTAATTTAAAAGTCTAATAATAATATTATAAATCCAAAACATTAATATTAAAAACTTTTGGGATTCTTGATGATGATGATGATGATGGTGGTTAACATCCACTAAGACCAAAATTTGGTCTATCGGACCTAAAGAAACGAATTATTTAGTTTGATTTAAGATTTTTTTCCTGTGCTCAAAAAGTTTGGAGAGAAGCCTTCCGAGCTCACTGTAATTTGACAACGTAAAAGGCTAGGAAGGTCAATATTGCAACAAAGGTTTTGAAACTGAAATCTAATGTGGTTGTACATGGGGCACTCTAAGAGGAAGTGATTTTCATCATCAATATTCGTATTCTCACAGAGATGGCAGAACCTTTCCATCCATGGTGTTTTAGGAACTGCCCAATGACTTGTTTCACTATGGAGCTCATGAGAGTTCATTATAATCTTGGCTATATTAATTTTCTTCTTTGAGCTAGTTAAAATAGAGAGATACTTTTGATCTTCTAGGGTGGGGTCGATGACCTCCTTATAATATCTTAATTTTCTTTTAGCTGCTAAATCTTTCTCACACCACTTTTTTTCTTTGAACTTAGAAGTAACAATACTTTTAATGTTATTAATGTTTTGCAATGCAACATTCTTGTCGATCTCCCAATGGTTTAACCAAGCCCTGGTGTCTTTATACCAACCTCGTTTGAGCCTTAGGTGGTTTTGGCTGGAATTTAAAGCTAGCTTAGGAAGTCTACGGTCTCCTATGTTATTGAGTTTGTGATTGTACAACAGAAGCCTAGTCATAGCTAGGCTCTCGATAGGGGAAAGACCCACTTTTATAAGGAGATTAGGATAGGGTGTGTTGCTTTTAATTTTAAGGTTATACATTATAAAACGCTTCTAGATTTGCTCAATCTTTCTCTAGGATTCTCTAGAGATGCTACAACCCCAAACCTCACATCCATATAAGATAACTGGAGTGGCTAAAGTTTCAAAGAGGAACTTCTTTCTATCCCACATTACGAGGTTTGTCGTTTTACAATTATTTTCAAGACCAAAATAAGCTTTCCGTCCCCCATTAATCCTTTTCTCAATGTTATAGTTCCAGTTGAGCTTGTGATAAATATCAATTCCTAGGTACTTGTAGGAAGACACTTCCTCCAAGTTACTATTGTCAAACATAAAATTAGCGTAAGTTTCCTTCTTAGATTTGATAATCATAACTTTTGTTTTGTTAGTGTTAACAATCATACCCATGGTAGAGCAAGAATCCTTAAGAAGTATAAGCTTCTTATCAAGATCAGATGGGCACCTTGTGAGAAGAACAATATCATCAGCGTAGAGAATAAGGATGATGACTATCCTAGCTAAGATTGTGCCTGCACATCTTGCTTCCTATAAACAACCTTCTAGCTTGTCGATGTAAATGCTAAATAGGGGAGGGGAGAGGGGGCAACCTTGTTTAACTCTGACATTACACTTAATATCTTTCGACCACCCCTCATTGCTCTTTAACATGGCAATTACATTCTCGTATAACCTTATAGCGGCAGCTCTCAACTCAAAAGGAACCTTTAGCTCTTCTAATTTTCTCCAAAGGTTGTTTCTTGGAACCGTATCAAAAGCTTTTCTAAAGTCCATAAAGCAACAAAAGAGATTGTATATATCATTGCGACATTCCTCTCAATTCTGCTTGATCTTCTGGAATGAGATCTTCATTTATAAATATTCTCGTTCCTTTTAGACTTAAGGTTTTACTAAGTATGTCATACTTATGGTTAGTATAGCTCACCTTTATTCATATCACCCTTCCTTTATTCTCAGTTAGTTTCCCCAACCTTGTTTCTTCTGTGAGACACATTGTTTCAATTTGTAATCTGTTATGTAATTCTGTCTGGGCTATGGCTAAAGTATCCTCATCTACCTCCTCTTTCAAACCAAAGATTATAAGGTTTAAGGCCCTTTTGTTACGCTCATGGTCTAATTCTATCAATTTTTTAATTTCATCTTTAATTGGTTTGATATCTAATTTACCTGCCACACTATTTAGGGCGAGGTGGCTATTAAATTTTTCTTCTAACTCTTTAATCATGTCCTTCATTTTAAGACTCTCTAAAGTATCAACATCTACTTGCTGGGATGTTTGGTTCATATCTTGGTTTTTTTTTTCCTATAACCTGCAACCTAGTCTCCATTGCCTCCATCTTGTTCTCCAATAGTTCTATTTTATTTTCTATTTGTTTTTGGATCTTTTCTTCAAGAGATGTAAATTTATTTTCAAGCATGGCTGCTAACTCTATTTGTAGCTTAACTTCTCTTTCTTCTCTACGTTTCTCTAAAGATTCTATATACTCATAGAGGCTCTGTAGAGTAACTGTGCTAGGTCTACCTTTGGTAATCTTTGGTGATTGCAGTGAATTATTCATACTTGAAAATATATGAACAGATATTTATAAAGAAATATAATGAATTTGTGAACCTAATATAGCAAGCCGGACCACAGATGCACGTGCCCCAGATTGTTTTTCTATTACCACAGAAAGATCATGAATTATTACCACAGAGAGATCATAAATACATCACCCTAAATTAGACCGGAAAAAACCACTTGAGAAACCTTAATAATGATATATTGTTATACGTATGATATATTTACATTATAAATCCAAGGGATTAAATCTTTGGCTTTTCATATTAATCTCTCAAGTTTATAATATTATTTTGATAATTTTATAATAATAATCAAATAAGGGATGTCTTTTGCTAATATTTAATATCCATAATATTAAATATTGGTTTAATATTAAATATTAGTATGATTATGAATAGTAACAATTAAAATAATAATTATTAATTAATAACCGCAGTAGTATTATTATGAATTATGAATATTAATTATTTAGAATATTTTTAATTATTAATATTAATTACAATTACAATTAGAATTACAATTATAATATCAATATGGTTAATATAAATATGTTTTTAATATTATTTATGATATGTATATTAATATTAATATTAATATTCTTGTTAATAATTTTAATATAAATGTTATAGTAATATTATTATAGAATATCATTTTAATAGCACAAATATGTTAAAGATTTACAATATTAATATTAATAAAAATTATTAATATAACATTATTATTAATAATAATAATAATAATAATAATAATAATATTATTAAAGTTATTAGTATTAATATAAATATAAATATCATTATTAAGGTTATTAGTATTAATATAAATATTATCATTCTTTTTTAGGAAGGAAGGTATTACTAAAAATTAATATTATTATTATATAATTGTTATTGATATTATATATAAGCTATATTTAATATTAAACTATTATTAATATTAATAGGGTTAATATCAATGTGTTTTTAATATTATTTAAAATATATTATATTACAGCTTGAGTAGGCTTAATGGTTAAGAGCACTTGTTTCCTCCTAAGAGGTCACAGGTTATTCACCCCGCTACTAGGGGAGGGTAGCACAAGATTCAAACCCAAGATCTCTCATTCAATGAGACTTCATTCCATAACCATCGCCACTTGAGCTACCCTAGGTGGATAATATTATTATAATTATTAATAATATTGTTGAATTTAGGCTCTATGATCCATATCAATATTTTTGAGAGAGAAAACCCTCTCAAAAATATTAATAATAATGTTATTAATGTTATAAATATAAATATAAAATTATCAATATTTCTAATAAAAAATATTAATTATAATTGATATTGGTATTATATAATTGTTATTAATCTTACCTAACTATTAATATTAGTATGGGTGATATTAAATGTTAATATATTATTAATAAGAATCCATAATAATGTTTTTAAATAGTTTATTATAGCATAAAATTACTAACCAACTTACCATTATTATTAATATAAAAAATATTTAATATTTAAAATTATTATATTATTGCTAAAATAAATAATATTATTACTAAACATTATTTTAATATAAAACTAAAACAATTATAAAAGCAACTTTTCGTCAAAGAAAAATAAAAATAAAAGCAAATAAAATTTAATATTAATATTATTAAATATAATAATAAAACGTGATATTTAGTTTACAAAAAATATTTTTCGGCGAAGATCACATGAGACATCATTTGTCGACGCGTTTCGAACCAACCAGTGTGATTCATCGTCTCATTTGTCGACGCGTTTCGAACCAACCAGTGTGATTCATCGTCAGGACAAGTTGAAGAAACAGATCTAGCTTAGCATGTTAAATAGACCGAGCAGAGCCTCCAACGGCTAATTTGACCAACCGCTAATAAACCCTTATTATAAGCCCAATAAAACTTAATATTTCTATTATAGAACTTAATATTATTATTATATTACCGCCTTAATTAAAACTTAATAATTATTATTAAATTTATAATAACAATACTAAACTTAAATCTAATAACCAATCTAAATCTAAATATAATAATAAATCTAATAATAATAAAACTTATTTTATTATATTAAAATTAAATAATAGAAAATCTAAAAGCCTTATAACACCTGCATATTAAAACATTAAAAACCTTGAAAAAATATCATTAAATTAAAACATATCATACAGTACAAATTTTAATGAATAATAAACCATTATGATTTAGTGATATTTATATTATTATACATGGACATATTATTCTATTAAATTAAAACATTAAAACCCTCTTATTATATTTGGGGAGCATTATATAATTGTTATTAATGGAAGCTTTATATAATTGTTATATTAGTATATAATTGACGGAACCTTGTATAATTAAGTGAGCGTTATACTGAAATTTAAACCCTAAAAAATATTAATGGAGCGTTACAGGTGTCATAGTTTAGTTATGGCTCGTCACAACTATGACTGCAAACCCCAATCGCCACACCTCATGGGCACGGCTTGAACTGTAACGCGCACTGGAGAACCATAACACACATTTTAATGGGTGTTTCATAATTTTTAATGGGAATATCAGGATTTGAATTGTAACAGACAATTTAGGTTTACAGGGACACGTTCTGGTTAAACAGGCATCCACATTTTAAAATATTTTTTATTTTTAATGGTATTTTTTCCTAATCCTCATACGTGTTTTTATTTTTGCTTATACGTGGACATAAACCAAACACACGGTAAATTCATAATCATGATTTGTTTAAAAAATATTTTAAACAGGCTTTAAATACTTGATTTAGATATGTAAAGAAATTACCTTTATCCATTTTATCTATTGATTTAGTGGTGAGAATATGGACATCTTTTAATTTACACCATACGATCACTTTTTTTAATTAGCATAATCATTAAAGTAGTCAATTCCAATAGGGGGACCCCTATGAGCATAAAAATACAATACAATATATAACCTAAAAAATAAGTAATTAATCAAATATATAATATGATACAAATAAATTAGTCTAGATACATCTTAATTCCTGATTTACCAAGAGTTGAGAGGGATCAAATCCACTAAGGTGAAAATTCTTTTAGAGTGAAAAGTGATTCGATCCCTCTAGGCCCTTGGATCTAGGATGAAGTGATCCTAGATCCAGAATTACAATGGATCTAGGATGGTAGAATATATACATAGAATTCTTAGATAAAAATATCATGGGAAAAATCATGGGCTATCAAAACCTAGAGTCAAGAAACCACCAACACTAAATTGACTATTTTACCTCAATTTTATTTACTATAGAAAGACTATGTTATTCGACACCCTAAATCACAATTCCATCTTTCTTTACCTTATTAATATCATAATGAACCTCTAAATTTACTTGGATATGTGATGCAATGATATCACATTAATGGATCATGAAATCCCTATGGCTACATTTACCAATTTATGTACAATAACAAATAATAATTTGTGTAGGAACTAAAATTTGAGAATGCTTGAAACATTAAGATATCAAACCTATGCATAAAGAAATGTGTAATAATTTCAAATTAAATAAATCATATGTATAATTTATTGAAAAGTAAATTTCATTGGCAACACTTTCCTCATATTTTATAATTAAAATGGATATGAATTTTTTACATATTTCTGTAATATGCCTTAGTAACATTTTTTTGGAATATCCAAGTCACACAAGCATATATGTTCTTCATAGATATATAATATTACATGTTGTGTATGTATATAATTTCATCAATAGGTAATCCCAGATGTAAATACATGGATCATGTATATACTTCTTTTACAAAAATTGTGATCTTGAAAAAAAAATTGAGAATGTTATATCTTTATTATATTAGTCGTCATAAGTTGAAGCCATCGACAAAGTTTTTGTTTGTAAGTCAGTGAAAATTTTCTATTAATAAAGGAGATTTTACATTGAGACCATGTTTTAAAAAAAAGACTAATCTAGGAGTGAAAATCCGAGTAAATATCTCTAAGTAGCATCAAAGATTCCATAAATAAAGTGAACTATCTTGACCATCCATCGTCATTATTTTCCAAAACGTTACCCAAATACCACCCAAAAATTGATAAGATTATGAGTACCAAAAAAAAAGACAAAAGAAATTTTATCTAGTGTATTAGGACTAGAGCTCAATGAAGTCATCCATGAGTATGTCGGGTTGACACCATGTTAATTGCTAAAGCGAGTGGTGCAGTTAAAACTATAGAGAAAAGCCAAAACCACACTGTGCAGCCTAGACAATATCCCTAGTCCAAGATGACAACCAGTGAAAGAGGAGCTAGTATGTCAGGTTGATGCCATGTTATCCACCAAAGGTAGTAGTTCCATCGACGTTGTAGAGAAAAACCAAAATCAAACTTTGAAACCAAGACAATTCCCCTAGTCTAAGATGACCACCAGAAAAACAGGAGCCCCATTAGATGGTGGATAAATGTTGGGAGGTGAAGCTATGTTGACCTATTGAACATCAATAACCGATGGAGTATTAATGATGTTTTCAGAATCAGAATTAGAGTCTGAGACTACATACTTTTTCACCCTTTATAGGCGTATCAATATGCCATCCAAGTAATATTGAATACTCCTTAGGAAGTGTTTTATGTCCTCCTAACCTGCAAAAAAATTATAATTATCAACTTGTTTGTCTTGGAGAACCAAGTGAAATAAGGTATCCAACCGTTAACGACCTACAACAGAATGCAAAAAATGCAACCTTCTTCTTCTAAACTTCCCAAGGTCAGGAATCCATTTGAAATCATGATTACCCACCTCTGAATCAGAGAAGTAGGCCTTAACGCCAAATTCCTGAGATTCGAGAAGGTGAATCTCCTTCATAATATCTAGAGGAACTGAATCAAACAAGGTTGCTACCAAGTTCCATCCAAATAGATGCCTGGGCTAAGAAATAGATCTAGTATTGACGCCTCCCGTATGACTTGCCATTATCTGACAAGGTGGAATAGTCACATGGAGATGCACAAGACTTATAGTAGGTTAAATGACCCCAAGACAAACCCCAAGACTTAATACCAGAGTGAGAGAGCGAAAAGTTAGAAACCTCCCAAACAAGACTATGTCATTCCCAAGACCCATTGAACAAAGTACTAGACTATATGTAGATAAAATGAAACCCTTATAGTTCACAAACTCATACGAGGTTAAAATGTCATCCAATATGAAGATAAACAACTCTGAACTATAGTAACCCTTCAATGGTGACTATTATAGGTCATTTTGTCACATCTAATCAATTGGCCTCCTAATGGGATAAATCAACATCTTATTCCCCTTTTTCATCATCTAACTCAAATCCCTAAGCATGCCTCTTTCATTCCCCAGAGTTTCTACCTGAAACTGCATCATCTGAGCCAGTTTTAGGACTAACACTCTCTAGCCTTTTGTTGGACAACATTCACCTAGATGTTGCTCCTCTATGGTCTTCTTTGATCACCTACAGGTTGCTCCCCTTTACACGTGTTAGTTCTAGAAATTCGGGAAAAAGAGAGAAAATTCAGAAGCTTCCAGAATTTGTTACAACTATTTACCTTGGATAAAACATTCAAATCCTATCCTAACCTAATTTTTAGTTTCCATCCCTTATCCTTTGATCCCATCCTCCCATCAAAGGTGGATCTAAAACCTTACATTGGTAATTGGATAAGAACTCCCAACTTACCCCACTCTATATATTTACAACCTTCCATATGCAAGAGGTTGCCTTTTGGGGAGTGATTATACCCTTAGGCTATTTTTGTGAGGGATTTCATTTCATGCATTTAGGGTGATTAGAGGTGCACATTATGACAAAGAAAGGACAAGTCAACCTAGAGAAGCTCTTCTACAACATCAACATATATTTATGGTTGTAACTCCTTCCATTTATATTAATGCAAAGAATTTTGTATTTTCCTATATGTGATGTTGTTATTTCATGCATTTCAAGACCATGTTGATCTATTGAATAGAATATTTAGATGATACTTCATACATTTCATAGTTTCTTGGCTTGTGTTATCTGACTTTGCACGTTCTAATTTTAGCAATCAGAGTTGGAATTAGAGCATTCAAGCTAAAGAAGGAGCGAAGCTTGGGACAAATTCTCGGTAGGCTTCATTCCATCATTTATTTATTTCAAGTTAAGCATTGGGTTCTTTATCTCTCTGTTGTTTTAGGTTTTCCACCAAACCTAGGGGAGATACTTTTGTCTGGAACTATTACAGAAAGTTCAGCCTAAAAGTGACCTCCTAAGGAAAAATCAAGAAATTAATAAAAATTGGCATATAGATAATTTTTTAATATTAATTCACTTTTTTCTATGTTCCACAATCTTCATTAGCATGATATTTAATAAAACAATTTAATATATTATTTCTAACTTTTTATTTTATCAAAATACCTCAATATATGGCACTATTATTAAAATAATTGTTTACAAATATTTATATTTTAATTTAACTCTCTATATTTATATTTATATTTTATATTTAATTATCTTATACATATTTTATATTTAACTATTTTTTGAGTATTTTTTTAACAACATTGTCTACTTGAGCCATAATACTATCAGGTATATATTTTTTTTGCCGGAAGTAGGTAATTTGTCCTTTTTGGAATATGTTTTCTAACTATTTAACTCCTTTATATTTAATTATATTTACTTTAACTATTTTAGATTTTACTACATATTTTATATTTTTGGGCTAAATTTGGTAATTTTCCCATTTTAAAATACATTTTCTAATTATTTTATATTTAACTATTTTTAACTATTTAACCAAATTTTTATATTTAACTATTTTGAACTATTTCATATCTAACTATAATTATCTTTTATTTTTAACTATTTAGCTATTTTATATTTAGCTATAGTTGTTTATATTTATATTTTATATTTAACTATCTCTATTTATTTTATATTTAACTAATTTGTTTTTTTGGGCATGCTTATTAATGTGAAATATACACACATTTTTAATTTATATTTTTTCACTAATATCAAGATTTATATTTCATTAATATATTTTTCGATATTCTAATTCATATGGGTAAGTTAGGTAAATAACATTAATAAAGTATTTCAAAAATCCCGAAATTAATAATGAAATATTTCACTAATGCCTAAATTAATAATAAAATATATCACACATACCCAAATTAAACAATTTAAAATTATTTAGGACATGTATCTCTTTTTAAATTTAAATGATTTTGATTGGTTTAGATATTATGACATGGAAATTACGTGAAAATTTCATGGGCACTTTTAGGCTAAAATTTTCTCTAATGCATAAAACCCGAATAAAAAATTGGCGAATCCGCTAGGGATCTGTGTATTTCCTTGGTGGTTTATTTGTCCATTGTGTTTGATTACCTCTTAGATAGACCTTTACTTATTTACCCAGGCAAAAACAAACCTAGGAAGTGATTTCTTTGAGTCTCTTTTGCAATTTTTGTGTGAGAATTCTCTATCCCTGGTCCAATGCTCCCCTAGTGCCTCTGATAGAGCACCGCACCTCACCTGGGCCCACTTTGTACCAATGTTACAAAGCACTGGTGCCTCTTCTGCACCAGTGTTGGCCCTTGGTTTTTCACAAAATGTGCCCTTATTTTGAGTGTCTCCTTTATCAGCCTACTTCCAACTGACCTTCCCTGAGTATTGAGTGCCTTGTGGTGTCTCTAAAGCCTCCATTTGCCTTGTGTGTGTGTTTGATTTCATTTGGTAAGAATTGGTTTTGATTTTTCTTTGTTCTTATCATTTGGTCACTTATAAACTAATTTCATTTGGTCATTGATCACTTGGGTGAATTGTTGTTTTAGTCCTCATTTTGAAAAGTGCATCTACGATTTTTGTTAGGATATTCTGACACATAGGAAATAGTTAAGTATAACTTTGTCTAGTATATAGTTAGGTAAAGTGTGTTTCTTTAGTATATACATTTTGTAACTTACAATCCGACAGTCACGATATGTTCTAGATATGAAGTGATCTGACGGTTCATTCTCTCCTCAATATTATCAACACTTGATCCATGGCTTAACACCCGATTGGTCCATGATCTATATTTAAAGAGCATGGAGGGTCATTTGTAAGGTGACCATTCATGAGAGAAGCTTATGTAAATTTTCTTTCTTTTACATTAATAAATTTTCTGAAGTGGCCACATTGGCTCAAGCCGTGGAATATTTCCCTCTTTGAGGGTTTTAACCACGTCAAGAATATTGGTGTATTCATATGTGATCTTTTTGTGAGCAGTGTCATTTGGTGTTATATCTAAGGAACTTACCCTATAAATTCTTACATGGTATCAAATCTATTTAAGCACCGCATCCGTTGCTAATCCAAATCCGGAGCTGGTACAACTTGATCTAACTGTCGTTTCCTATATCTATTGTTTCTGACCACTTTCAGGCCGAGATAACTGCTCTATCATGTTAGGAGCATATGTTCCAGTGAGGAACCCCTTTCGTTTCACATGAAAAGGTTTCTGGTAGCTCTAGCTACGTTATTTTTAAGATCTTGAGGTATACGGTCTTTATTTGCAGTTTTAGTTATATATTTATCAGTTTATTTTGATTTATTTATCTCTTTGTTTTATATTACTAGATCTATACCTTTCATTTCTACGTATTCTCTTTTCTCTGCGACTCTATACGATCTGGGAAAATTAGAAACAGAAAGAAATGATTTTTCTCATGTGTATGCTCTTTTCCACCATGCCTTAGTGTGATCTCGGAAAACCAGAAACATTGAGGAAAATATATAGTTTCCGGCCAAATCTAACTTTAAGTCATAAGGCTTGGATTACTTTTGCGTGTTTGTTTTGGTTTGTGTGGTTTTTTTTTGTTTTGTAGGCAAAAATGGGGTTTTTAAGGAAGCACGCACTTCAAAGCTTCAGTGAGTTAAAAACAAAAAAACAAAATATCCTTCCTCTTTTCCAAAAATTACTAGCCCTTTAAACTAGCTCACTTGGTCCAAAGTTACTTTATGAGAATATAGGTCTTGGGTTCCAGTCTTTCTTTTTGCTGAGTTACTTTTTCAAAAAACACATGTAAGTTATGCTTTAAAGTCACTTTATGTAAAAGTGTTCTCACCCATTATAAAAAAAGAGTCACTTATAACTCTAAAGCCACTTTATCTTTTATTTAAGTTACAATTTGGTGGATAATTCATAAAGTACCATTGTAAAAGTGAATTTCACTTATTTATAAAAGTGGGTCATTTAAATTAATCTTTTTTTAAAAGTGTTGGCTTGATGGGCCCTGACCTATATTCAGTGTTAAGTAGCCAAGAAAATCCCTACACTACTGGCCCTTTCAGCATCAATCCGCGAAGCACGGACTGAAGTCTCACTCGAAGTAGTATAGGGGGATGCATGAACCAAGTTTCCGCACTCTGAGATAGTTGTGATGTCTTTTTTTATACCCTAACCCTTCGTTCGCATAGATCTATAAGCCCTTTAGGGCTTATCAATGTAATTCTCTTATTCGTCCTTGAAGCCTCTGCAAAAGTCTATGATCATCCTTCATGGACCGTAAATAGCCAATCAGATGCTTGCGCGCTTCTGTAATTATCCTTACTTCTGTGTTTACCCCGATTAGCTTAAGTATTGGTTAACTTCAACATGCATTATGATTATCTATGTAAACAGATATTCTTACTTACGTTTATATGACAAAGTAAAATACATAGATTCACACATCAATATATCATTAAATCATAAACCCAGTATTCAACATAACATAATCGCAACATTCATAAAAGAAGTAAAATAACTCATACACAGATATCTCTAGAATAATACTCTTTATTGACGGTTTAGATCTCCAGTACAGACTCTAACTTCCCTACGCACACAACTGTAGCGGTCCACACACTTAGCTGCAAACTTCTACCCTAGGCCTCTGTGCACTCAGCTGCAAAGCCTCTTCCTATGCTAAGAATCTCTACTCTTAGCTCTCACAGACACAAAATATTACTTAGAAATCTACCAAAAACTTCTCTTAGACTCTTCTAAGACTCCCTTTTTATACATTCCCATGGCTCGCGGACCAAGGGCAGGTCTCATCAAGCCGACACAAACTATCTAAACTAAGGGCGGAAACCCCTTTTGACTGTTTACATCTTCACACTCTGCGACCACAAAATGTAGAGACTTTACATTCTTTATACAAAACTTGGGCCTTTAGCCCCAAAAATTTGGCTTTTAACCCCAAAATTGACCCTAGGGGACCCATTCCCAACAGGCCCCCAATACAAATCTGGTGACTCACCCCGAGTCACTCAGGCAGTGCGAAGATCTTGTCGCGAATACCTCCCAGCTCCACTTGTACAACTGCAACCTTGGCTGTACATTGCGTCGCCACCTACTTAACCTGCTCGAACATCTACTCCGTCGTTGGTTCTGTGCTATCTGTTTGCATTTTTTGTTGTGTCATCTGTAGACTAGCCAATTTCCCTTCAGTGGAGGCAATGAGTACATAGGATTCCTCCAGCCAAGGCCCCAATCTGGCCTTCAGTACTACGTCTTTACACTGAGCTACATCCACCTATTCCTTTAATGCCTTCGCTTCCTACAGCTTTTCCAACCTCTGCATGATGGCAACAGTGCACGTCGTTGCTTTGACCTCATTGTACTTTTGTTGCAGCTCCCGTGCTTCAGTCTCCAATCTTTTCAGGTTGGGATCTTCCTGCAAATTGGTTACTACTTCGAGCACTTGCTTGAAGAGCGCAATGAAATCATTCATAGTGGTCTCAATAGCTGCAATGACATCTTTTACAGTGGTCACACACTGCTCTTTAACTTCTGGTGGAGTCGAAGGCTAGGACCTCAACTTAAGTTCCGTGATCTTAAGGTTCAATTCAAACTAAACCTCAGTGAGCTCTGTTCATGCCTCATGCACACCTGCAGCAAGCTTCCCGATGTTCAGCTCTGGAATAGTAGGGGATGTTCAACTCTGGAATAGTCTGGCATGCCTTAGCCAACACAGTTGTTATGCGCTCATTCTTTTCTATGATCTTCTTAAGAAGATCAATCACAGACGATTTTTCGGTGAACATCTGTGCATTGTTCACCTTCTGCTCATTAATAACGTTCAAATCACACTGTTCTTGAGCCTATATTTCCACGATCACACCATCCAGTAGGGTGTGTAGGGCTTCAATTGGAAGCACGACGAAGTTTAACCTAAATTGTTTGATGGCACTAACAATGGCCCTGTCAGCCTCTGCTTCTGTGGCCAATGCTCCATCCGAAAATGCGACAGCCTGGGGATCCATTGTATGTACCATCTCTGTTGTGTCTAAGGTTCCCGACGCCAAACTGCTTCACGCCGCACTTCCCTGCCCTACAATGGTCTGCGCCTAAGTCGCCTAGATCTGCAGCTTGCGCAAACCCATTTGAATGATGACCAAGGCCTGTTTCTACTATTGCTCGAACTGCTACAGTAGTTCTGCAATCGCATCCCCCACTATATCACTGATATCATTCAAATCACCCTATGTCAAGGTGATTGGGTCCAGGGACGATTTTTTGGCCTTGTACTTCTTCCGCGGCCCTACTTTCTGCTAATCCCTTATGCGCTTAACTCAGAATGGAGTAGTCTCCAGGTCTGCTCCTCCCTGCTCTGAGCGCTGCTCATCCTCGTCTGTCTGTGGAGAAGGCAACTTATGACTTCTATAAGAGTCATGGTCATCCTCTTTTGCCTATGTTTTTGCTGCATGCTCTGTTGTGGCTTTATGCTTAGCTTCCTTCCTTCGTTTTTTGGCCAACTGCTCCATCTTTAACCTGGCCTCTTCCTTCTTCTACTTCACGATAGACTTACTAGTCCCAGGTGATAAGTCTGAGGCCTTATGCCACTCTACGGGCCAACTCTCTAGAACCATGGTGATTGCATCATCCGTCGCTAGGTATGGAAGATCATAGCATTTCTATGCGGGGTCCTTCCGCGCTTCAATGGACACAGTGGGAGTTCACCTTGAACTCCACATATTCAGAAAACTGCTCAAAGATAGTCGGTAAGAGCCGTGACTTGCAATTGATGGCAGTGTGGATGCTTGATTCCATAAGAATCCAAAATATATTTTTGTCCTTGATCCTTTGGGGGTCCTTCGTGGCCCAGAGTGAAGAAAACTTCATTGCTTCTAGTATCTCCAGTGCAATTAGAGCAAACTAACTGTCCTTTGGTAAGTCCCATGCAACCAGTACAATCGACAGCAGTAACCATGCATAGTGGAAATTCATGCTTTGATCTTGCAATTCTCTACAGTTTGCGAGGAACTTGTTGTAGAGGTAGAGCACCCAGTTGAATTATATGCCCTCCGCGCACTGGGTTGCTAAAGAAACCACCGGTACCGACACTTCATCTCAGCGACACTTCCTCATAATCTTCCCTACCAAAATTTGACTGTCTACTTTAACTGCAGGATTGGTTGTGCTGGAGATGGAGTAGTCGCGCAACTTCTTGGCATGCTTGAACTTGTCCTTCATATGTTCGGTGAGGTCGCGCTCACCCAACTTTCGGCCAAATTCCATGGCCGAATTAAAACCTGAGTGTAAGAAAAAGGTGATTATGTGGATTAGCATGTTAGTTATTGGTATTGGATCTCCTATCGATAGGCACCCATCATGCACTGAGCATAACAACTGCTCAATCACTATCAAAGTTATGGGCGTTCGGTTGTAATCTGGTACCCATAGCAGGTTGAACAATCCTACCTTCTCCACCCCTTTTATCCACTTTCTTGGCTCCAGCGTGGTCACACCAAAGTCTTTATAGAAGATGCGGTGCATGAATGTATCAGTCGCCAAGTGGGTAAAGCACTATGTATCTGCTAAATCCAAATCCTCTAGCTTTAGAAGGGGGATACGCGCCAAGTGTGGTCCTTCGAATGTGATTTTGTCTGGTAGCAACAGGGTGAACAATGTGATTTTGTTCTCATCGATGTCTTTTGGTACCTTTGCCTTGCCTCAATGCAGAGGGATATATGGTGGCAGCTTGGAGATACGGTCTGCCCCCTCAACGTCAATGTCTTCTATCCCCATGTCAACATCTTCTATACCTACACTGATGTCCTCTATGTCCTCATCAAGTTCCAAGTCTTCTACCTTGGCCTTCTACTGTGCAGTAGCCTTTTATTTCTTCGGGTGTTTCCTTAGCGACTCTCACACCGGCTGTGTTTCTTTTTACTTATCCTTCTTCATCTTGGGACCTTCTTCGGGTGGTGTAGGCCTCGGCCTAGGCGACATTGGTGATTTGGGTACTTCTGTAGGTACCTTTGCACTTACCACCTCCGGGGTAGCTCCTTCAGCTTCCATGTCTTCTCCAACACTTGCAGTCTCCACAGGTGCTGACATAATGAAGAAGAATCACAAAACCATATAACCATATGCACAACAAATTAACACAAAAAAATTAAACTAGCGGAAAAGGAAGAGAGCCATCATGTGGTCTCTCATACTCATGTAATTCTTATTATTCAAAAAATTTAATAATACATTTAAATACATGAGTAAGTGGTCTTAAGATAGTCTGTCTATCTTAGACTCACTTGTTTGAGACAATTTCTCAACTTATACACTAATTTAGGATAGCTAGTTGGAGAGAATCTCTTATCCAAACTAGACACCTTAGTTTGAGGAATTCTCATGATTTTATTTTTTTAATTTAATAATTGGATTTATTATTGATTTTTAAGAGAGTGAGGCTAACATTCCACCCCCCACCCCCTCAATGATAAATCCAAAATGAACAAGGAACCATCTTCCAAGTTCTCAAGTTGATCCTCGAAAAACATTTGCCTGAAAAGCCGCCAAAGTTGGATGCTGAAAAAAAAAAACTCAAATCTGAAGAGAACATGAATCAGTTGCATGTCTGATTCATCTCTGAATGTCGCTTGACAACTGCATCACATGCCAAGCTGCAAAAGGATCCAACTATCCTTTTCTTGAAAACAACATCCGGTGTCCACTGACACAATTTGATGAACGCCCACTGGCTGATGAAGATGCCCATTGGCTGCTTCACTGATGTTGTCAAGACTTTTAGTCTGACAACCACTAGTATATTTCATTGACATTTCCCCCCTTTGTTAGGTGAAAGGAGAGGCAATCTTCTCCAAATTATATCTGAATTCCCCCGTGTAGGTGGAGGGGTATTTCACTGATGTACACCCCCGTTCAACTGTACAAGAGTACCATCTTCATTTGATTGTTGACTGCAATATGTGTGAGTGAATCCGTTTGTAAAACTTGTATAATATTCTGGTTGTGGATGACCATTCCCAGGGATCAATCCATGAATAATCAATCTTTAATCTGGTAGGTTGGTCTTGTTTGTAGCATTTCTCTAATGAATGATTCTACTTGCCACAATGGTGACAAGGATGGAGATCAAAACATTGATTTTCTAGATGACCTACTCTTTAACAATGAGAACATTTCAGCTTGTCTGCAACTTGAGTTTGTGTGCATTTCTATTTGTCTACAACTTTAGTTTGTGTGCATTGATGTCGGTCTACAAGTTTCCCATGGCTTGTTGATGTTATTTGATCAAGAAACCCTGCACTGATGAACTGGATCAGCTTAGAATAATGAGGGATATGCAAGTTGTTTTCATCTTTGTCATATCGTAATCCTCGTCGATTTTTTTTACTTTGAATTTCTTCCCATGGCTTGATGATTGGTTTGGAATAAAGTTGAATTTGATCATGAACAACTTCGGCACTTGAAGTTGTTTGGATGAGTGATTTGGAATCAACATCTTTATCTTCATCTGTATGGTTGAATGACTTGGAAGAAGCACTCTTCTATTGCACCTCATCTCTTTGTAGTTGTGACTCTAGTTTAAGGAACTCAATTGTTTCATGTGCTTGTTGGAGATTCATTGAAATGTCAACAAGAGTTACTTTGCTGATTTGCACCATGTCTTCAGCAATTGAGAGGATCAAATTGTTAAGAATATTTAACAACTGAATGATTTTCACCATTTGAACTTGTTGGAACTCACGCTCGCTTGCTTTTAATATTTTTTGGATTTTTAGAACTTGCTCGCTTGATGTTTGGTTGATTTTTGCATGCTCACTTGATTAATTGATTGTTTGAACTCACACTTGCTTGCTTTCACACTTGCTTGATGCTTGCTTCAATCAGTTTTAGGCTCGCATGAGGTTGAGAGATTTGCACTTGCTTGAACTTACACTCTTCATTGATCAAAATAAGGGTGTCGAATACTATCAAAAATGCACCCAAGATACAAATGATTTGAACAATGGATTCACAGGTTTAATTGATTCCCTATCAATTCAAAGCGTGGGTGTCGGTTTCAACCGAGAATTCACCCTTACTTAATTTGACTTTGATTACAATCCAACTTACAAATTATGATTTTTCAAGTTACAGGTTTGTATTGAGCTTATTAAAAAATGGTGCAAGTGCAATTTCCAAAAAATTCTTGTTGAAGTGATGCAAATGTTGTTGATGTCGATGACAACTTCATTAACTTGATTGGATGTTGATGTGGAATTGTCTTTGACAACTTGATAATGTATTTCTACTGCTTGATTGTTTGTAGTTCGCTTGACTACATAAGCTTGAACGAAAATGATTATGTGCATGCAATTCGTTCATGTGTTGTATGCTACATGTGTACCATATTAGAAAGATACCACATGAAGGTTAGTGTCAAAACTAGACACAAAACAAAAACAATATCAAGAATCATGCATGATCACAAACACACATGGTGTACCTAAGATCCCCTTATTCAATTTAGGGCAGATCTAGGACACATTAACACTGCAAAAAAATATGTCTTTATTAAATATTGAAGTATGTCAATCTTCACCTTCACAACATCGTGAATGAAATTTCCCCAACAATGAGAATACCAAGCTCACGGCCCCTTGAAGCAACTTGTCTTCAAAATTAAATGGAAGTTGTCAAAGTGCAAGTTACAACCTTATCACTCCAAAGATTTATACATCTTTTCTCTCCATTAATTTTTTTTTAAGGCACCTTTATCTCATCCAAAAATTCTATGATCACTTATATCTCCAAAAAAAAAAAAAAAAATTGCAAACTTCTTAACTCCTTATCACTCCAATATTAAAGAAAACCAACTTTATGACCCATCCTAAAAATATTTATGAATACACCATATCATGAATTCTCTTTCGTATTCCACTCATTCTCTCTCCTCACCACTCATTCTCTCCATTCAAAATGTTACTCAATAAAAAAAATTGAGTACCTAAAAAGCTTTTCACCAACTTAAAAAAAATCCCTCTAAAACATTACTTAACAAAAAATACACTTATCTCTAGGTCCAGAGATCGAACTGCATCAAAATGGTGTTCATCGTGATTTCACACAGCAAGTCCTGGGATCGAGTCCAGGGCACACAAAATATGATGGGCTGTTCTTAGTCAGGTGTGAAGGTAGAATCTAAGATTGATGGGCTTCTAGCAAATGTTGGGTATACTGTATAGGCCTATGATTTAGCCCATGTTGCACAGAGGCTGGAGCAACTGGAGAGAATTATGGGGATGGATCAAGACCCGGGAATATCTCATTTGGCTTCCGAGGTTGTGCAATATAACCCCTCAGATTTAGCTAGTTGGATCGAATCAATGTTCGGGGAGCTTAATCCAGGCGTAGACATGCCTGTTTCATTTGGGGACAGGGGATCTCTGATCAATTCTTCACAGGTTCATAAGCTAATTCAGGATGATCCCAGTCTTTCTGCTATGGACTTGGTGCTCATTCAAGAATATGGCTTACAGTTTAATGGAAGCCAAGCATCTAACCCTCTCTGTTAGATGCAATATTTTCTCTGGACTGCCTCTATGTTTTGAGGATTCTATCACACACACGAACTTTTAGGTGCGGAGCTTTTCACACACATGTGTACTGCCTCAGACATGCAGATCACCACGAACTTCACCGCCAAGGTTTAGTGGGAAGTGCCCAAGTCGATATATATAAATATATTTTCGTTGTCATATCATATCAGAACAACAATGGTCATTTTCTCCCTCTGTAGCCATTTTTCACAATTAGAATATAGGCTCTACATTCTCTCTGCCCCCGACTCTGAGATGCATAAGTGAGGTGATGTGCTTGAAGGTTTGAGTGTGAGACTAGATAATTTGTTCACGCATAAATCAAATTGGGTTATGCTCTTATTGGTAGACCAATGGGAGTTTCACATAACTAGTCCAGGTTTGATTCTGGACACTTCTTTATGGGATCCAACTGAGAATTCACATAGATCAATCTTTAGTACAAACTCTCAAGGCACTAACGGAGTCTTTCTCTCATCAGCTAACTTAAATAAGCAGGTGCTTTGTGTATGAAAAATTGATCTAAGCCTCTCGCAGTACACAATCTTGTCTGTCAAATAGGCTTACCCCATGAATCGAACTAACAAAAAAGATTACAAGAAAGAGAAATACAGAAATTGAGATTTTAAGAGTGGTAATCTATATACAAAACTGATGGAAGTGCTTCAGAAATATGAAAACTGCCTGATAAACTCCATTTGCAGAGTCCTCCCCAATTTTGGAATTTTTTTTTACCAAAATCACCAATACTCAGTTCTAAGATTATGTGCAGATCCACTACACAGTTTACATGGGCTTCGAAAACTCCATTCTTAGCATTCACTCATCCAATGGGCCACGCTAAATCTAGACTCGCCCCAGGTACACACCAGACAACTCCATCAATCAAACCGGTTGCACTAGCAACACAACTACATTTAGCAATAGTGCCCAAACCATCACAGCAAACACATATTTCACAACCTTGCTTTGATACCACATGAAGAAGAATCACAAAACCATATAACCATATGCACAACAAATTAACACACAAAAATTAAACTGGCGGAAAAGGCAGAGAGCCATCATGTGGTCTCTCATACTCATGTAATTCTCATTATTCAAAAAATTTAATAATACATTTAAATACATGAGTAAGTGGTCTTAAGATAGTGCATCTATCTTAGACTCACTTGGTTGAGACAATTTCTCAACTTACACACTAATTTAGGAGAGTTGGAGAGAATCTCTCATCCAAACTAGACACCTTGGTTTGAGGAATTCTCATGATTTTATTTTTTTAATTTAATAATTGGATTTATTATTGATTTTTAAGAGAGTGAGGCTAACACATAATTCAAGTTAAAAGCTCCTAAGTCTCCTTCGACAATTTCTGAAACACTGAACTCGCTACGAAAGCCTCGAAATAATCAAGGTTGATGTGTGCCTAATAGCTCAACACCTTAATTCTCAAAATGCCAAGTGTTTTTCGTTGGTTTGCCATCTATAATTTATAGGAAATTTCGATTTTGAATCTGACCGTTCCCCCCAAAATCAGTTCATAAATGCCAGAGTTGCGGTAGATTTTCAAATATCTTGCTCTTAAATTCTGACTTAATTTCGGCCCCCTCGCTCCATTTAGTCGTTTTCCCACTATCAAGTCATGAATAGTGACCATAATGGTCACTTTCTGGCTGCCCTCCGTGGTCTGTCCTTCAATAGTGCAGATCCCTTCACACTTCTGCTGACACTGTGACAATCCTCCCTTCCGCGCAGTACCCCAACCGCGCAACTCTACAACCTGGGCAGTGTATTTTATAGTCCCACGCCTCCTTTCAGCTGCCTGGAGTGCTAAGACTGTGCTTCCACCATATAGTCATCTGGCCGAATCCCCGGTGCATGGCTTCAATCAGCTACCATTCACCCTCCCTAGGAATGGCTCTCCATTCAAATTTACCAACTCAACTATTCCACCATCGATAATCTCCTTGATGACATAGGGTCCCAGCTAATGCATCTGAAATTTTCCTAGAAATTTATCAAACTTGTTGTCATATAATAACACTAAATCATTTACCTTAAAGGTGCGTAGTTTGATGTGCCGATCGTGCCATGCCTTTTCGCGTTCCTTTTGAACTTGCTAATGGAATCCAGCCAGAAACCTATCTTCTCCCATTTTTTCCAGCTGCGCGAGCCTTTCTTCCATGTCTCTATGATCCACCACTCCTGTGAACACCACTATGCGCAAACTAGGTACAATGTATTCCATTGGCATCATAGCTTCAACACCATAAACTAGCCTGAAAGGCATTTGTCTAGTTAACTTCTTATAAGTTGTTATGTAAGCCTATAACACTGCAGGTACGTGCACATCCCAGTCATTTCTTTGTGTATTGCAAACCTTGGTCAACATGTTTTCCAGTATCTTATTAAATGCTTCTACCGTTCCATTAGCTTGCGGGTGATATGGCATGCTTTTCTGATGGTAAACATTAAATTCCTCTATCATCACGTTGATCATCTCATTAAGAAAATGTGTCCTGTGATCTCTCATTAAAATGTTTAGACAACCAAACCTTGTCAATACGTACTCAAAGATGAATTTTGTTGTTGTCGCACTTGTACAGTCCTTCATAGGTTGCGCCTCTGCCCATCTGGTTAAGTACTCAGTCACGGTGATAATGTACGGCACACCCGTCTTCTTTCTTGGAGGCTAAATTAGTCCCACAAAGTCAATCACCCACTTCTTGAAGGGTTGTAATGATATCTACGGATTCAGTAGCAGCTCATCCCTCAGCAAGGGTCTGCAAATCCTTTGACATGCATCGCATGCCCTACAATACGCTTTTGAATCCTTATGCAGTGTTGGCCACCACAACCTAGTGCGTAGAATATTTTGCATTTTTGCCTTGCCCGCATAATGTACTCCCGCAGCTCCTCCATGAGCCTCAGTGAGGATGTTGTTTCATTCAAATTTTGGCACATAACATCGCAATATTTCATCTGGTCCCATTTTGTACAAGTGTCCTACAATGATCGAAAAGTTTGTCGCGCACTACCAACTCCTTTTTTTGTTGGATAGTATATCGTTTTGGAGCCGTTACCATCATCAAGAAGTGTATAATTTCTTCAAAGTGGTTGTCCGTGACACACACCGCAAAGAGTTGCGCATTAGGTAGTCCTTCCTCCAAATTAGTAAGCTCCTCTCCCGTTTCAATGCGCAACAGATGATCCGGTCCAGCATTCAATCGTCATGGTTTTACAATAACTTCAAAATCATATTCTTGAAGCAATAACAACCATCTGCATATTCCCCCTCATCTGCCTGTGTTAATACTGCTCCCAACACCATACATGATGCATCCACATGCACATGGAATTCCTTTTTCCAATTCAGGAAGACTAGGATTGGCGCGGTGACCATTTTCTCTTTAAGCACATCCAAACTCTTCTGATATTCCTCATTCTAGCAGAATGTAACATCCTTTTTTAACAATTTCTCCATCGGCGCGATGAGCTGGGCATAGCTTTTGATGAACTTTCTATAGTACCCTATATGCCCCAACCTTGCGCGTAGCTATTTCACACTTCTTGGTGCCTCCAAATCGATTATAACCGCGATCTTCGCAGGGTCTACCATCAAGCCTTGTCTTCATACCATTTGACCCAGGAATATCACAAAAGGGATGTAGAACAAACATTTCTTTAGATTGAGTGTGATAGGGTACCTCCGGCATCTATCTAGCATCAATCGCAGACTTGCTACGTGGTGCTTTACCAGTCCAAACACTGTCCAATCGTCAAAGTATACCTCCAGAAATTTGTGAATGAAATATTTGAATGTTGCGATGACAATGCACAAGAATATTGCTAGCATGTTATTCAACCCAAAAGGCATCATAGTATACTAGAAGCATCCCCATTTAGTCGCGAAGGTCGTCTTACTCCTATCCTCCGGCACGATCTTGATCTGATGGTACCCTAAGAACCCATCAATAAATGAATATGATTCTTGGCCGCCAACATTATCCAGCACCTCATCAGTGAACGAAGTTGGGAAGGGATCATGCACACAGGCATCATTCAACTTCCTGAGATCTATGCATATCCGTATCTCATCCTTCTATTTCTTGTCCTAAACTACCATTGGGCTTACCCAATTAGACTCCTCAATTGGTTCAATGATACCCGCTGCAAGCATTTTATCCAACTCCAAACAGACCCTTTCTTTATACTTTGGATTGAGGCAGTAAGGTCATTACTTAACTGGCTTTGCATCTGGTTTTAGAGTGATCTTCATGACACCCAAGTCCCCTATTATCCCTTTCATATCTTAAAACTTCATGGGGAACAAATCCTGATATTCATGGAGTAATTCGGTGACCTTATCTACTGTCGCATCATCCCAGTAGTCCCCAATCTTTGTAAAATTTGGCTCTACCTTCGTGCCAATGTTCACCTGTCTGGTTTTGAGTGGCCCGGTTATGTCTGGGTTCTCTAGTTGCAGACCCTCAGCTTTAAGGTGACCTTGAGTCTCTGTAATATTAATCTTCCTCAGGTCTTCGTCTTCTTCTTCCGTTGTTACATTGTAGCACTCCAGCATGTGGCTCAGCTAGGTAGTCCAATCAGGTTGAATCAAATCTAGAGGATCCTATGGTATCCTGAAGATCATTGCCTTAACCTCCTACAACGCTTCGTTGATACATTCAAACCCATCCTCAAAGTTGCACGTCATCAAAAATCCTGGGCGCAAAACATCCCACTCTTCAGTGCCATGGTAGAGTTCCGTCTCCAAGTACCAATTCATTGGTATAACATCCAAAGTATGAAAGAACATATGCACCCACTCCAGCTAAGGCTTCACTCCATATGCTTCAGTCCATTTGGTCAAATGGTCGCGCGGATCATCCCTCCCATCATATTTTTTTGTTAGTCAAAATTATGGGTGGCCAAACTGCACTCTCATCATTTTTTTGTATACGCGTCAATCACCAAAACCGTCCTTGTGTGTGCCCCACCATCTTGCAGGTGTAGCATGCAGTGCCTAGTCCAAGGCTCAAAAGTGATGCTTCTCTGGCCCTTCTCTCTAAAATTCATCCCAAAAGTGATCAACATCAGTTAAACCATCATAGTAAGGAAAATTTCTTATCTCTAACAATACACAGCGCAACGACTTGGTCATCATATTACAGCGCATCGTAGATACTTCATGCAGTCAATTATGCCAGTGCTCCAGTTCTTCATTTGAATCTGATGTGCAGGAACTTTCGCAGTCCCATGCAATATGTCCATCTACCGTCAAATTCACCCAATCCTATTCTCACGCCGTTATCTTGTAAATCTGGTCCAAATTGTCATCACTTTCATAATCATGAACCAGTTCAGTATAGCGTAGTCCTTCTACAAGGTCTAGTGGCACCACTATGCATAGCGATTTCTTCTTAAATATCATCTTCCGCTTCTTCATATTAATTACCCCATTCATGTTAGTGGCCCAATCGATCCCAAGGAGCGCGGGGTAGGGATTGTTGTCATCCACAATTTCTATCACTTCAAAATTAGCTAGTGCTCTCATGCCTTCAATATCAACTGTTACCCCCTAAAACATCCCCATTGGGATGATTTTCTGCTGATTCACCATCCTTAACTAAATCAGAGACCACTATAATGCAATCTCCCTATTCTATCCCATGTCTGTTTCGGAAAAACATTTGCGTCCGATCCCAAATCTAAAATAACTTGATCCATCTCATATTCGCCTATCTCTACAGTAAGCCTCATCTCACACCTTGTTATCGTCTTATGCCTGCCAATCTTTCTGACTACGCGTGGTCTGTCAGTAGTGTTTTCCTTCCAAGCGCAACTATTGATTAGCTCCTGCAGTCCCTTCACAGTATTGTTATCACGTAGCAGTTTCATGTAGGCCTCTAAGAACATGGTAATCATGGATGGGTCCATTTCTTCAGCCAACCTCTCCTCACTCCTTGAGGTAGAGGCCTCGGCGAAACGTTTCTTTGCTTCCATAAATGTTTCTTTTGCGCATTCTAGATCAAACCCAGTCTCCTTTTCTGGTGCTTTGCGGACCCACTCACCTTCTTCAAGCTGCTTCACCAGTCGTTGCTCCACTCCACAACACAATATTTACCTTAGGATCTTCCTCACGATGCTCAGCCCTCATCATCTGCAGGTTCTAAGTCAATTGTTGAGGCTGTGCCCCCTTCTCACGTATCTTAGCCAATAATATAGGGCAATCCTACATCGCATGGTCAAACTGAGTATAATAGCGGCATGACAGCAGTGTCGAATTCGTGCAATCTCACACATAGTGTCCTGGTCCCCACAGTTGTAACAAATGACCTACCCTCGACCTCTACCAGGTCCTCCTCCACCTTGTCCTCATCCACACCCCTAATACTCGCCTCACGCTCCTCTAGAACCTTAGTCTGGAGGCCAGGTTTCTGCCTACACCCTGTATGCAAGTGTTCTATCCATCATTAGTTTGTAACTACGAAAATTGCACTGATCATGACCCAATGATTGACAGAAGTTGCAGAGGAGTTGTTGCGTTGTCTATATGAATTTTTGCAGCAAATGGAAATTGTCTGTCGCATGTTTTAAAGCTACCTAATAGATAACACACCATAGCACAGGCCCTATACTTGGCCCTGCTGGAGCTTCTGGCCTCAGAGGCATTGGTCCCCCTACTACAACATAATTTTTGAAAACTGGACAATGATGTTTTTCATGCCCTTGGCTTTTGCACTTCAGGCACCAAACTTCTTTGTGTACCTCAGGCTGAGCTGTTCTATCTTTCTTCAGACTCTGCATTTCTAGGCAAAGGTTCTGCAACTACGCATGAATCCGCTGAACCCTCAGATTAGCATCTTGCATTAGTGTCTCATGTAATCTCATCGTGATTTCTAGAGCTTCTGCATGGGTCCCAATCTTCTGTTGTGATAGTGCAACCCTTAGATGAGGCAGGAGAGAAGCCACAAACCATTTGTGGTGCTACCCATCATTCAGATTCATGTTAGCCTCGCGAATCGTACACATCAATCTCTGATCCAAATCCCAGGGTGCCTCACCAGGCTTCATCATGATCTCTTTGAATCCCACAATTGATTGCGCCTCAGACTTAGGTCTACTGAATTCCTTATTTAGCGCAGTCTAGATATCTGCCAATGCAGACATTGGATTATCAGTGCAGTACTTAATGTACCACGTTAGTGCGTGGTCCTACAAAGCACTAACCAACATTGCTTTCTTCATTTGATCATCTGTGATACCCTGAGCTTCCCATACAACCTTCGCGACGACTTAAAATTGGTCTAGATCTTCATTTCCCATGCCCTTGAAAATAGGTAGCTTTATAGAGTTCGCCATATTGAATGGTGGCAGATGTGGCGGAGGTGAATATGGAGGCAGTGTGGGTGGGTGAGGTATTCGCGAGAACCCTTGCTTTATCAACTGAACAACACTCTGTAGAGATGCCTGTGCTGCTTCCTCGTCATCAGTCAGAGGTTGTTCAATTAGTGGGCTATATTTAGGGCATGTTCTTCACTTGTTCCTAAATGTCCTTCCACTTTGCATAGACCAGAACATCAAGGTAGCTGTATAACCCACTTTTCACACAAGAGCATCTTAATCCAAGTATTTAACGATTTTAAATACTTACCTCACAGCCACTTGAAGAAACGACGCTTTGCTTTGCTTTAGATGATCGATTTATCGACTGCGAACTCTGTCACGAACCCTCGCATGATACGATCGAGCCAATGATCGACAACGTGCGCGATCTTATCTTCAGAGACTTCTAATATCCGCACTAACTCCGGGGTCTATACTATTGGCCCGTCAAGCATCCACCTTCCTTAGCCATCTGCCAATTTCGTGATCCACTCATAACAGTCAATCGGGAAGGAACAAAAGAATCTCTCATGTATTTCTGTGTACAGGTATCTATCCAACCACTGTTCTTTCGTCAATCGCAAATTCCTGTTTTCTCGCACTGCAAAATCGTGGGTCTTTCTATCCAACCAGTCTTCGAGCTCTTTCTTAGTTGGATTCCAATGATGTGACATCATACATCTCGTTATGCAAATCCTAGTCCCAGAAATGGAACCATTTGTTGGCTTGATGAGCCCTGACTTAGGTTCAGCGTTAAGTAGCTAAGAAAATCCCTACACTACTAGCCCTTTCTGCATCAATCTGCAAATCATGAACTGAAGTCTCACCCGAAGCAGTATGGAGGGATGCAGGAACCAAGTTTCCACACCATGAGATGATTGTGATGTCATTTTTATACCCTAACCCTTCCTTCGCGCAGACCTATAAGCCCTTTAGGGATTATCAATGTACTTCTCTTATTCATCCTTGAAGCCTCTGCGAAAGTCTCTGATCATCCTTCCGAACCCTAGATAGCCAATTCAGATGCTTATGCACCTTTGTAATTATCCTTACTTCTGCATCTACCCCGATTAGCTTAAGTATTGGTTAACTTCAACATTCATTATGATTATCTTCGGATAAATAGATATTCTTACTTGTGTTCATACAACAAAGTAAAATACATAGATTCACACATCAATATAGCATTAAATCATAAACCCAGTATTCAACGTAACATAATCGCAACATTGATAACAGAAGTAAAATAACTCATACACATATATCTCCAGAATAATAATTTTTATTGATGGTTCAAATCTTCAGTACAAACTCTAACTTCCCTACACACACCGCTGCAGGGGTCCGTGCACTCAACTACGGACTTCTACCCTAGACATCTACGCACTCAGTTGCAGACCCTCTTCCTACGCTAAGACTCTTCGCTCTTAGCTCTCACAGACCCAAAAACTTACTTAAAACTCTACTCAAAACTTCTCTTAGACTCTTCTAAGACTCCCTTTTTATACATTTCCATGGCCTGTGGACCAAGGGTAGGTCTCATCAAGATGACACAAACTATCTAAACTAAGGGCAGAAACCCTTTTTGACTATTTACATCTTTGCAGTCCGCAACCACAAAATGCGGAGACTTTACATTCTTTATACAAAACTTGGGCCTTTAGCCTCAAAACTTGGGCTTTTAACCCCAAAATTTATCCCAGGGGACCCTTACCAACAAAAAGTGAGCTAATTAGATTAAGTTTTGAAAGGGGGGGTTTAAATATAACATTATCTTCCCAACATTCACATGGCTCGCCCACATCTTCAACAACGTTTCTTCAAAAAGCCATAACTTCTTCATCCAGAAGCCGTTTTCAGAGCCGTTTTTTTTAATCAACCTAATGTTTTGAGATATTTCCATTGGAACACTTAGTTTTAGCATATTCAGTTTCAGTTTCTTTTAAAATGGAAAGTCCATGCCTAGTTATTCTTGACAGCACCAACTACTTCCAATGGCTATCCTACACTGTGGATTTACTTAGAAGTAAAGGTCTTTACAGAATAGCCTTAGGCAAATAATCTAAACCTAAAGATGAAGATAAGCTAGCCAAATGGGAAAATAAGAAAGATCAAGCACGTGGGTTGATAGGGATGTCTATTTCTCCAAACCTTAGATTCCATATCGTAGAACTTGATACCCCTGAAGAAGCAATGAAACAACTCAATAATTTTTTTGGAATTAAAAATGAAATTTGAGCCCATTAACTCGAAAATGAGTTGTTTACGTTGGACCCAAATAATTTTTCTTCCATTGAATAATTTTTGTCCAAGTTCAAGACCCTTAGGCTTCTCTTGGAAGGTGTTAAGGTTAAGAAAGAAGATGGTAGCCTTATCTATTCCATTCTTACTAAGTTAGGACCAACCTACTATGTGTTTGTTTCCACCTTCCATTCTACTAGAGAAGCCTTTATTTCTTAAGGACAAGCCTACAAGTCCCCTTCTTTTGACGGATTTTGTGATTCTTTAATAAGAGAACAAGAAAACCTCTTACATCTTTGTCTTCTTAATATTGGAAACTCTTCTAAGAAAGCCTTAGAATCCTAGCAGCAACCAAATTCAAGGAATCCTAAGAATCAAAATCTTAAAAAGAATGGTCCTAAACCAAACAAGGGTCGTAAGCAATTTTAGTCTCAAAATGAAAAATCAATTGAACAAATGATAAGGAAAATAAAAACAAAGGGAAGAAGACTGATAGACATTGCAACTTTTGTAATTGTGATGGCCACTTAGAATCCAAATGCTTTAAGAAGATGGAAGCCTTGGAATTAGCAATGAAGAAGCATAACATCCATTTGGAGCACTCTTCAACTTCAATTTAATCTTCAGGAATATCACTTTCTGCATGTGGTTGTCAAGCATCTTGGCTTGGTTATGCACTAAATATATCTTCTTCTTCTCATTCTCATGAGTGGCTCATTGATTCTGGATCTTCTTATCACATGGCCAAAAACAAAGCCATGCTTTCTTCTTTAAATGATTGTAACACCAAAGAAAAATATGTTGGTGATGATAGATCTCTTAGTGTTGTAGGGACTGGAACTATTCATTTAGACAGTAGACAATTTAATGATGTATTATGTTTTCCTCCCTTATCCTGCAACTTTCTATCTATATATCAGATAACTCATCCAGGTGAAGATAAAGTCATTGAATTTTCATCTCATGATGTTGTAATTAAGGACCTAAGAGATCCTAAATAGATTTTAGCTACTAGTATTGCTGATGATTCTATAAGGTTGTATAATTTCAACAACTTTGGGTCATCAACTCTTCCCTCGGTATTTGTTGCTCATAATTATGAAGTGAGCAAACTTTGGAATGAGCGATTTGATCACTTAAACTATTGCTCCCTTCAAAATCTATGTAAAAACAATATGGTGACAAGTCTTCCTATGGTATCTTGCAAAGATGGTGTTTTTTCTAGATGTGTACTCAGAAAACATAATCAAGATAGTTTGAGAAATGTGCCTCTTGGCACGCCTCAACCCCTTTATAGCTTGTGCATAGTGATTTATGTGGTCCACTTCCTATTGTTTCATTCTCTGGCTACAAGTATTTCTTAACTTTCATTGATGATTTCTCCAGACGCACTTGGGTATACTTCTTAAAGCTCAAGAGTGAAGTCTTTAACATGTTATTGGCCTTTAAGGCCTTTATTGAGAAATAATTTGGACATCAAATTCTTAAGCTAATATATGATAATGGCGGACAATATGTTAACAAAAAATTCATAAAATGTTTCACTGAGCATGGAATTCAATTACAACATATTGTTCCATATACTCCACAACAAAATGATGTAGTTGAAAGGAAGAATCACACCTTAAAGGAAATGGCTAATTGTATGCTTCAATCTAAAGGACTTAGTCTTAATTTTTGGGCATAAGCAATTAACTGTGAAAATTACATAGTAAATCACACTCCTACTAAGATTTTAAATAATATCACTCTAGAAGAAGTATGGAGCTCAATTAAACCAGATGTAAGTCATTTTTGTGTTTTTGGAAGTGAAGCATGGGCCCATATTCCAGATGAGAAACATAATTCCTTAAAACCTAAGAGTGAAAAATGTATTTTTGTTGGATATTTTGAATATTTCAAAGGATATAGACTTCTTCAACCTAAATCCAAAAATGTTATCATTAGAAGAGATGTAAAGTTTGCTGAAAATATATCAGTCTATGAGCCTAGTTCGGCGGATGTGCCACCTCTTTCTATCCCTTCTACTTCTAAAAATATTTCTTCTTCAGATGATGATAACAAGGATGAAAATCCTCCCCCACCTTCTTGGGATCCTCCTTCAGCTCCTCAGCTTCCAAAATGCTTCCGCGCTACTTGGGATGCAATAGGTACTCTTGTAGGTGATCTTATAGATCGAAGTCATACAAGTTCTTGGTTGGATAGAGACACTTCTTTACTGGATCAAGCTTTAGTGAATTATGATCCTAACACCTTTGTAGAAACTTCAGGCCATCCAGATTGGGACGCAACTATGAATGAAGAATATCATTCATTATTAGCAAATGATACATGGGACCTTGTTCCTCTTCCAAGGGGATGAAAACTTGTTAGATGCAAATGGGTTTATAGAACCGAGTTTGGAATAGATGGAAGATTTGATAAACATAAAGCTCGTCTTATTACTAAGTGTTTTTCACATGCTGAAGGAATTGACTATACTGAAACCTTCTCGCCTATTGCCAAAATGAACTCTATCCACCTTATTCTTTCCCGTGTTTCCTCTTTCAAATGGGAAGTCCATCATATGGATGTTAAATCTCCTTCTTACATAGGGACTTGCATGAAGAAATATATATGGAACAAATTCCTCACTTTATACAAATAGACTCCAGCCTTGTATGTCAGCTTAAGAAATCCCTTTATGGTCTCAAGAAATCCCCTCGGGCTTGGTATGAAAAAATGAATAACTTTCTTTTGGATACTGGATTTTCTAGGTATCATTCTGACAATACTATCTACACCAAGAAAGTGGGTAACTCTCTTATGATTCTTGTTATTTATGTTGATGATATTATCCTTACTGGTAGTGATCCCAACCTTATGAACCGCGTGAAGTCTAGCCTTAAAAAGCTATTTTAAATGACAGACTTAGGACACTTGTATTATTTTCTTGGTCTTCAAGTCTTGCAATCCAAAGAAGGTATTTCCCTTTCCCAGTCCAAGTATGCATGTGATCTTCTACACCACTTTCACATGGAAGAATGTAAGCCAGCCCCATCTCCCTTTCAGTCTAGAACCAAACTTTCAGTCACTTGTACTTCCCCTAAAGTTGATGCTACCTTATACCGTCAGCTTTTTGGAAACTTTTGTATCTGACCCATACCTGTCCTAACCTTTCCTTTTTATTGGCCTTATTGTTCGGTTTATGAAAAAACCACATGAAATTCATTGGAAAGCAGCTAAAAGAATACTTCGTTATGTTTGAGCTACAGTTCAGTTTGGGATTCATTACAGTGCAGAAGCATCTCCTTTATTGGTTGGTTTCACTGATTCTGATAGGGCTAGTGACCCTGATGATCAGAAGTCTACTGAATGTTATGTCTTCACTCTTGGTTCTAGATCTATTAAAT
The DNA here is from genome assembly GCA_031772625.1 of Pinus tabuliformis. NCBI lineage: Eukaryota > Viridiplantae > Streptophyta > Pinopsida > Pinales > Pinaceae > Pinus > Pinus tabuliformis. The sequence continues at coordinate 1,157,463,748 of CM062811.1, forward strand.
GGGCTGGCAAGAAAAAAAGTGCCATTTCTCTTTCTTCAGCAGAAGCAAAGTATTGTGGCACCATAGAAGCTAATAAGGAAACCCTGTGGCTTCGTCAGATTCTGTTAAATTTTGGTTTTCAGCAACAGCATCGAACTACACTTTGGTGTGATAATCAAAGTGCCATTCAACTATGCAAAGATCTAGTCCAACTTCAGTGCAGCAAACACATTGAAATACACATGCACTTCATCAGAAATCTCATTCATGACCATGTTCTTGAAGTGCAGTATTGTTCAATCGATGATCAAGTTGCAAACATCTTTACAAAGGCTTTCACAAAGGCAAATTTTACTAAACATTGATTTATGGCTGGAGTTCAGGAAGTTGTCACTAAGGGGGCATAGGCTATAATGCCTCCTTCCTTCTCCTATTGTGTCATCTTTGTACATCCTTCAATCCTATCCCAAGTTGTTCTTAAGAGGGGATATTAGGATATTCCAACACATAGAAAATAGTTAAGTATAACTTGGTCTAGTGTACAGGTAAGTAAAGTGTGTTTCTTTAGTATGTATTTTTTTGTAACTTGCAATTCAACAATCACAATATGTTCTAGACATGAAGTGATCCAATGGTTCATTCTATCCTCGGTATTACTGACGCTTGATCTGTGGCTTAACACCCGACTAGTCCACAATCTCTATTTAAAGAGAATGGAGGGTCATTTGTAAGGTGATCATTCATGAGAGAAGCTTATGTAAATTTTATTTCTTTTACATTAATAAATTGCCTGAAGTGGTCGCATTGGCTCAGGCCATGGACTATTTCCCTCTTTAAGGGTTTTAACCATGTCAAGATTACTGGTGTACTGATCTGTGATCTGTTTGTGAACGATGTCCTTTGGTGTTCTATCTAAGGAATTTACCTTGAAAATTCCTACAGTTTTATATGTGCATTAACATAGGAACAGTTATATTGAAAGGGAAATTTCATCTTGCATCATGTTTTTTCATGTTGTATGTTGCATACTGATTGTTTCTTCCCTTCCTTTTAGCTATATTTTCATCGAAAGAGAAAGATTTCCATTTTCTCATGTTAGATTTGCATTTTAGGGTGTTCATGTGACATTCGTGGTGAGCCAAAAACTGAAACTTCATCAAAGATAAACAGTAAAAATTTTTGAATCCACCTAAGGGGCATTTATAACATTAACGCAAACACTTAGAGGTCTAGGCTAGAGACGTGTTCCAATGTCATTAAATGTAGGAGTTGTCATTATTTTCGAGCGTTGCATGCCAAGGGTGGAATCTCATTCCACATATGTGAGTGTATAGGATCATTCTCCATGTACCTTTGGGTATATTGGACGACAGTCCACGAACGTAAAGTATATGGGAACGCTCTCATATAATGATTATGCATTATACAACACTACTACAGACTTCACTCCCATGTACTGTTGAGTATATTTGGGGAGTCCCCTATAGGTTTCTATCCATCCATAGGTAACTAAATATACCCCCTGGTATACCATGATACACCAAACACAACATTCACAAAGATTGGCTACCATACATTACGTCCTTGGTTCACCAAGGTGTATATTGCAGTTCACATTTTCTTGGTAATCCCTTATTCCTAGATTACCCTCTTTTTTATTTATTTATTTTTTGTGTTAATAAAATTTATTATCCAATGTGGAATAACAATATCCCCCACCCCGTTGTTCACGTGGAATGCAAAATAAGCCTCCTCTTCTACTAGAGGCTACTCCTGGTTGTCATCAAAAGCATAAGAACACACAAAATACCGAATCAGGAATTTCAGGAACTACTTTTGTCCCTCCTCTTAATATTGATTCACTAGAATCATCTATCCCTTTGAGTTCCAGACCCGAGATTACATCTACCCTTAACAGTGACACTAACACAATCAGAACATAAGTCCCTAAAACTTTGTTGCCTGACGTTATTGAACCTCACCTTCTTGAGTCAGACACTTTGATTACTGAGGTTACTGAACTTAAGGAGCCTCATCCATCCTCACGTCTTACTTTAGGACCTTCCTCTTCTCTCCCTTTGTCTCAGACATAACCTATATATCTTGGACCTTACAGTGAACCTTTTCCACACAGACTTGGAAGTATTGAAGAGATCACACAAGAAGAGTCTCATCCTTCTACTATTTATTTTCATATTGACACAATATTTTTCACAATGCATCATTGGACTATAGTTGAACATGCTTTACCATGATTGATTTTCATATTGAGACAGCCTTTGTCATAATGCAACATTGTACAATGGATGACAATGGATGACCATGGTAGATTTTCATATTGAGACAATCTTTGTCAGAATGCGATGTTGGACCATGGTTGTCACAATGTGACGGTGGGACAAGAGACAATCTTTGTCACAATGTGACCATGGTTATTGACCACAGATGACCATGATTGATGATGTTTTACCGTGGTAGATTTTCATATTGAGACAATATTTGTCACAATGCAACGTTAGAACATGGTTGATCAGGGTTGAGTTTCATATTAAGTAAATCCTTCTCACAATGCTACGTTGGACTATGGTTCACCATGTTTGACCATGATCAATTTTAATGTCGAGACAATATTCGTTAGTACACCACGTTGGACCATGGTTGAACATGGTTGATTTTCATATTGAGACAATATTTTTCATAATGCGACATTTGACCATGGTTGACCATGATTGAACATGGTTGACCATGGTTGATTTTCAAATTGAGACAATATTTATCACAATGTGAAATTGGAGCATGGTTGACGATGGTTGATTTTCATATCGAGACAATCTTTATCACAATATTACATTGGAGCGTGGTTGACCATGGTTAACCATTATTATAAACTCAAGGGATTTATATTAAACCCTAGGACTAATATTAATAACCATATGAATAATATTATACCCTAGGAATATGAACCCTTAGATTTATAAACACAAGGGATTGATATAATAAAGCCAAAGAAATAATATTAAACCCAAAGGATTAATATTATAAACCCAAGGAATTATTACTAAAAACCCAAGGGATAAATATTATAAACCCAAGGTATATAAACCCTTCGATAAATAGTATAAACCATAAAATAAACATGCTTGACCATTGTTGACCATGGTTGATTTTAATCTTGACACAGCCTTTCTCACAATGCAACGTTGGACTATGGTCCACCATGATTGATTTTCATATTGAGACAATATTTGCCACTATGCGACATTGGATCATGGTTGTCACAATCTGACGTTAAACCAAGAGACAATCTTCGTCACAATGTGACCTTAGGGAATAATAAACCCTAGGGAATAATAAACCGAAAGGATTAACACTAAAAACCTAAGGGATTATAAACCCACGAGAGTAATATTAAACCCAAGGGAATAATATTATAAACCTTAGGTATATAAACCTTGAGATAAATACTATAAACCCTAAAATAAACATGGTTGACAATGTTTTACCATGGTTGATTTTCATATTACAAACCCAAATTATTGTCAACCCAAGGGATTAGTACTAAAAACCCAAGTGATTATAAACCCAAGGGAATAATATTAAACCCAAGTGATAAATATTATAAACCCAAGGTATATAAGCCCTTAGATAAATATTATAAACCCTAAAATAAACATGCTTAACCATGGTTGACCATGGTTTATTTTCATATTGACACAATCTTTGTCACAATGCATCATTGGACTATAGTTTACCATGCTTGACTATGATTGATTTTCATATTGAGACAATGTTTGTGATAATGAAAAATTGGACAATGGCTGACCATGGTTGACCATGGTAGATTTTCATATTGAGACAATCTTTGTTAGAATGCAACGTTGGACCATGGTTGACCATGGTTGTCACAATGTGACGGTGGACCAAGAGACAATCTTTGTCACAATGTGACTATGGTTATTGACCATAGTTAACCATGATTGATGATGGTTCACCATGGTCTATTTTCATATTGAGACAATATTTGTCAAAATGCGACATTGGAACATGGTTGAGTTTCATGTTAAGACAATCCTTGTCAGAATGTGGCATTGGACTATGTTTCACCATGGTTGACCACAATCAATTTTAATGTCGAGACAATATTAATCAGAATACGACATTGGACCATGGTTGACCATGGTTGATTTTCATATTGAGACAATCTTTGTCACAATGTGACATTTGGCCATGGTTTATTTTAATATTGAGACAATCTTTGTCACAATGTGATGTTGGAGCATGGTTGACCATGAATGACCATGGTTGATGATAGTTTATTTTATATTGAGACAATATTTGTAACATTGTGACATTGGACCATGCTTGACCATCATTATACACCCAAGGGATTTATATTAAACCCTAGGATTCATATTTAAAAACCTATGAATAATATTATACCCTAGGAATATGAACCCTTAGATTGATAAAACCAAGGGATTGATATAATAAACCCAAGGTATTATAAATCGAGGGAAATAATATTAAACCCAAAGAATTAATATTATAAACCCAAGGGATTATTACTAAGAACCCAAGTGATTATAAACCCAAGGGAACAATATTAAACCCAAGGGATAAATATTATAAACCCAAGGTATATAAACCCTTCCATAAATATTATAAACCATAAAATAAACGTGCTTGACCATGGTTGACCATGGTTGATTTTAATCTTGACACAATCTTTGTCATGATGCAACGTTGGACTATGGTTCACCATGATTGATTTTCATATTGAGATAATCCTTTTCACAAAGCGATGTTGGACCATGGTTGACCATGGTTGTCACAATGTGACATTGGACCAAGAGACAATCTTCATCACAATGTGACCCTACTGAATAGTAAACCCTAAGGAATATTATAAACCCTAGCGAATAATAAACTGAAAGGATTAACACTAAAAACCCAAGGGATTATAAACCCACATGAGTAATATTAAACCCAAAGGATTTATATTATAAACCCTAGGTATATAAACCCTAAGATAAATACTATAAACCCTATAATAAACATGCTTGACCATGTTTTACCATGGTTGATTTTTATATTATAAACCTAAACTATTAGAAACCTAGGGGATTATAATTCCAAGGGAATAATATTAAACCCAAGGGATAAATATTATAAACCAAAGGTATATAAACCCTTAGATAAATATTATAAACCCTAAAATAAATATACTTGACCATGGTTGACCATTGTTGATTTTCATATTGACATAGTTTTTTTCACAATGCATCGTTGGACTATACTTGACCAGGATTTACAATGATTCATTTTCATATTGAGACAACCTTTATCACAATGAGACATTGGACAATGGCTGACCATGGTAGATTTTCATATTGAGACAATCTATGTTAGAATGTGGCATTGTACCATGTTTGAGCATGGATGACCATGGGTATTGTTGAGGAAAATTAATTACCTATCATTTAATTGTCAACTCGGGGGTTTCGTAAAACTTGCGAAGCGTGCATGCACTATATATGCTAGAAATTAACTTTCAATTTAGATTAACCTAACTACAAAACCAAATAACGAGAAACCAAATTCTTGTATTCTAATTCAACAATCAACTCAAAAGAAATTATAGTACAATTATAGTACAATGCACAGAATTGAAATCTTAATCTTTAAATCTTGCAGGAATTGAAAAGCACACTACTCTTTCAGAAATGAAAGAAAAAACAATTATTCTTAACCTCTCACATAGGAAAACATATGAAAGAAAATAAAAACAAATGCTCTTAAATTCTAGGTAGAAAGCAAATAAAAACAATCACTCTTAACCTCTCACACAGGAAAAGATATGAAAGCAAATAAAAACAATTGCTTTTAAATTCTAGGTAGAAAGAAAATAAAGACAGTCACTCTTAACCTCTCACACAGGAAAAGATATGAAATAAAATAAAACAATCACTCTTAACCTCTCACATAGGAAAAGATATGAAATAAAATAAAACAATCACCCTTAACCTCTAACACAGGAAAAGATAGGAAAGCAATAAATCTTAATCTATGAAAAACAATAAATCTCACACATTGTAGGTGGCTAATCCAAAAGCATGAGAGATGGCAAGTTGAGAGGCTCCAAATGCAAGCAGAACCAAATCAAGGCGAACATCACTCATGAGCATGGTGCCAAATCCAAAATCTATATTAAAAACATGAGCATTTCCCCAACTTTACACATGCCTTTCAAAGGAGAAGGCTCTCCTATTTATACAAAAACATAAGAAGCTACCTCATTAATGGAGGTCCAATATTCTCTCCCTAGATCCCTAGAAAATCTCATAGAGTTACAACTCAAATAGGTAATTATGAGACACATATCCTCTTTGACCTTTATCCAAATCTTGAAGATAATTCGAATTTCAGTATTGGAGGCCACATAAGGGTGCCTTGGAAGCTTACAAATGACCTACACATGTCATGAAACTCAAGCCACTTTTAAGTATTAGCAAGTGTATTTCATTTTTCTAAATTTTAACCATTTAATTCACTTATAATACTAGAAATCATTAACTTTTGGAAAACACAAAGGTAACCCATATAATTATGAAAATGGAGGCTAATGAAAGGTTATATGGTCATGGAGTTGTGACATGTGAGTGAAATGGTGGTGATAAAGGTGAAAGTAGATGATATTTTGAATACATTTTGGAGACTCTACATTTCCCCCAACTGACGTTATTGCATGTCCTCATGCAATCTACAACATTGCTTAATCATGATTTTCTTTTGAATGGGCTTGGCTTATATCATATGTCTTTAAACTTTGCATTTGATAGTATTTGACAATTTTATTTTGTTTTGCAAAGTATTACTTGTCATACATTGAATTGCAACATGTTTGGTTGGTTCTTTTGTGACAACAAAATCTTAATTGGTATTGGTTTTTGTTTTCCAATACCTTGTTTCTTTTTGTTGCAGCAAGATTCATTGAACATGTTTAAGAATGCATAAATCAGCCATATAATATTCTCATCATTTAGACATTTATTTTCAAATCACATAACTTTTGAAACATAATGTAATCATAATTGATTAGGACAAGTATGTTAGGATGCAATGAAGTGATATGGATGTGATAATAAATGGATATCCATTCCCCCCAACTAAAGGTGTTTACGTTTTTTTTTTCAAATGAGAAAGAAAATATGGTGAAGTATTTTCAAAAAATTATAATTTTAGTATTCAAGGAATTCTATGATTAAAAGCTAGAAAATAACATACCTTTACCTACCTAAAAATTGTGATGCAGGAGCATCGGGATTAGCCAGCAATGTGAAAACTTGTTCACATGTTGTGGCTAAACAGGTTGAAATTCATTCACTGTTGGGCCAAAACCATTTTTTACTGAGAGGGTTGGATCTCTCAAATAATTTTTTATAATTCAATATTGTAATAAGTTAGAGACTATCTTATTTTAGATTCAGAGATAGGGTTGTCAGCATAGGTGTGAGGAAGAGCTAGTAATTAGAATATCGGTATTAGATCTATTAAAAAATAGATATTTGCTATTAGATACAATTAGAGTGTTTATCGAATGATGAAAGGAAGGAAAATGTAATGTGCAAGGGAGAGTGGAGCGAGAGCATAGAGAGAGTGAGTGGATTGCATTCTTTTGGAGACAGAGGTATTTATTGTAATATCAGGTGAAGGCCGAGACGCTATTCTTTATCTTATTGTGAATAAAACATGTGTTGTATGCATAATCATATGATGAGCCTGTGGAGGCTTGAGTGTTTTCCTTTCCATGTATTTGAGTGAAGTGGTTGCGGCCCTGTGTTTTTATTCTTAACAGTAGGAATTCCCATGATTAAGGAAAATCTGGCGTAGTTTGGTTTCACAGGCAAGAAACCCAAAATACATTAAGTATTGGCGTAAAATGCATTTGGAGCAAGGATTCAAACCTCAAATCCTTTAGACTGAAGTTTTGAAAGCTATCGAGTCTGTAGAACCCAATCGCATCGGGCCTGTGTGCATTCCCTTATCGCATTGCCGAAGGCCTATTACAAAGGAAATCATGCTAAATACATAGCAAATTTGAATAAGGCAGACGTGAAAGTTTATGCAATTGTGTGTTGAGTGTTATCGGGTCTGGCATATTATCGCATCATTAAGGCCTAGATCGAACCTTAGCGATTTGCGATTGTGATAGACATATATCGCATCAGCCTACCGGGTACCGGGTGAGGTTTATATAGATATATATATATATATATATATATATATATATATATATATATATATATATATATATATATATATATATATATATATATATATATATATATATATATATATATATATATATATATATATATATTATTAAGCACCATTATAAAGCGCCGATAGCAATAGCAATATCGCATCAGGCCAAGGGAGAGCGCAGATAAAAGATCCTTGTGCCTGCCGACCGCCGATACTGTGATTGGATCCTGACTATCCAATCGGTCAGATCCGGATCTGTGGTGATAATTCATATATTTGCTTATAAAGGTAGAAAAGCATTCTTTAAGCCTTTTTCAAAGGTTTGGGTCCCGAAAAGGATTAAAGTGCCAATTTAACATTTGAAGGGTTCTTTCAGTCCCGAAAAGGGGAAAGCATTGTTTTAAAAGGATTTGGTCCCGATAGTGAGGAGGGGTGATTGTGGGTTTAAAGATCCATTTGGGTTTTATTAAATCCATTGTTTCCGCTGCATCAATTTTTGGTATCAGAGCAGAAGAAAGAGGTGTTTGCAGCAAAGATGCCACCGAGGAGAGGAATTGGTCGAGGAAGACCAGAACCAAATGCAATTCTATTGGAAGAGGTGTGGAGTTTGCGTGCACGAATGGAGACAATGGAGATAGCCCAAAGAAGAGCGCCTGATGATGGAGCTGAGAGCTCTTCAGAAGAATCTACTGCAGATGTGGGAGAAGTAGAAGAAGACAATGAAATTGCCAAAGTCCTCAAGATGCTAGCAAAAGTAGGAAGCAAACCCAATATGGAGATCCATATGTATGAAGGGAGTTCGAATGCAAAGGAGCTTATAGATTGGATCAAATCCATAGATCAGTACTTTGACTATGAAGAGGTTGAGGAGAATAATATGGTGAAGTTTGCAATCACCAAATTGAAGGGTCATGCAGCCATCTGGTGGGATGAGGTACAGACATCAAGAATGAGGAAAGGAAAATCTAAGATCAAGTAGTGGGATAAAATGGTAAGTAAACTGAAAGCCAAGTTTTTGCCTAAAGACTATCATTTGAATCTTTTTAAACAAGTGCAAAATTTGAAACAGAAAGGAATGTCTGTTAAGGAGTATACAGAAGAATTCTATAGATTAAGTATTAGAGCAGGGCATGTAGAAGATGATGTGGAAAAGATAGCTAGATATATAAATGGGTTAAGGTATGAGATACAAGATGAGATTAGCTTGTTAAGTCTGAAAACTATTGAGGATGCCTATCAAGCAAGTTTGAAGGCAGAGGAGAAAATATTGAGGAAACAAAGTCAAAGGAATAGAGGAAAGAGCTTAGTGAGAGGTAGAGGAGCTACCAGACCTAGGGGAACATAGCATCAGCATGAAGTAGGAAGCTCAAGTAACAGATCACCATAGAGGGCTGAATCTAGTAGAGGAATATTTGAGCCCAGAGGAAGAGGGAAAGGAAGAGATGTTAGGTGTTATATTTGTGGAGAATGGGAACACATGTCATGGGACTATCCTCATAATAGATCATCAAGCTAGAGGGGTGCAAATGTAGTTGAGGCCAAGCCAGAACCGCCTCGACTTGTGGAGAAAGAAGAACCCCATGAAGAAGGTGAATCACTGCTATTTAGAAGAACTTTTCTTATAACAGAGAAGGAAACTGGAGAACCTGCGCAAAAGAAGAACTTGTTCAGAACCACATGTAAATCAAAGGGTAAATTCTGTAAGGTAATCATAGATAGTGGAAGCACTAATAACCTTGTGTCCACAGAGATGGTGGATAAGCTTGGGTTAGCGAAGATAGTACATCTTACACCCTACAGAGTGTCTTGGTTACAGAAGGGCCATCAAGTCATTGTGACAGAATAGTGCAGTGTTGAGATGCAAATAGGTACATACAAAGATGTAATCCTATGTGACATAATGCCCATGGATGTATGTCATATACTAGACCAGAAAGCGATTCATGGTAGGAGAAGGAACACCTATACCATAGAGAAGGATGGAAACAAGCACACGTTATTGCCATTGAAGAATGAAGTTGATAAAGGATTGCCTAAAAATAGTATTATGTTGATAAGTGGTAAAGAATTTCTATAGGAGGTCAACAAAAGCGAGGAGTTGCAGTTCGCTATTGTATGGAGGCCTAAGGTAATCTTAACATCCAAGAATTTAAATGATTTTCCTGAAGAAATTAAAGTTGTGTTAGATAATTTTATGGATATCATTGTGGATGAATAACCAAATGTATTACCACCGGTCAGAAGTGTTAGCCACCATATTTACTTAATACCAGGGGCAAGTCTACCCAATAAAGCTGCATATAGACTAACTCCACAGGAAAACACAGAGGTTGCAAGGAAAGTACAATAACTAGAGAGAGACTAAGCCCATGTGTTGTGCCAATAGTACTTAATCTGAAGAAGGGAGGAGAATGACACATGTGCACAGATTCCAGAGCTATCAACAATATAACAATCAGGTACATATTTCCTTTGCCTAGAATGGATGGTTTAATGGACTGTTTAAGTGGATCCAGAAAATTTACTAAGATAGATTTGAAGAGCGAGTATCATCAGATAAGGATTCGGGAAGGTGATGAATGGAAAACTACCTTCAAAACAAATAGTGGACTGTATGAGTGGTTAGTGATGCCTTTTGGGCTCACTAATGCACCCAACACAATCATGAGACTAATGAACAAGGTCTTGAAGGAGTATGAAGGTAAATTTGTCATTGTTTACCTTGATGATATTCTGATTTGTGGCAAAAGTAAAGAAGAGCATTTAGAACATCTTAAGTTGGTCTTGAGAACTCTATAGAAGGAGAAACTACTAATCAATTTGAAGAAGTGTAGTTTCATGAAAGAGCAGCTGGTGTACTTGGGATTTGTAGTTTCCAAGGAGAGATTGAATATGGATCCAGAGAAGGTACAAGAAATCCGGAACTGGCCTACTCCCAAAAGCATATTTGAGGTAAGAAGCTTCCATGGACTTGCTAGTTTTTACATAAATTTTATAAGAGGATTTAGTCAAGTTTGTGCACCAATCCTTGAGACAATCAAGGAGGTCAATCAGCCATTTCGATGGATAGAAGCCACGGACAGGAACTTTAATTTGCTGAAGAAGAAGATAACAGAAGATCCAGTTCTAGTATTGCCTAATTTTGAGAAAGTATTTCAAGTAGAAACAGATGCAAGTGGGGTGGCGGTTGGTGTAGTTCTAAGCCAAGAGCAAAGGCCAATAGCATATTTCAGTGAGAAACTGAATGATGCAAAGAAGAAATATTCTTCTTATGACAAGGAGTTTAATGCTATTGTGTAGGCATTGAAAAAGTGGAGGCATTACTTGCTGCCTAAAGAATTCATCTTATATTCAGACAATCACACTTTATAGTTTATTAATAACCAGCCAAAGTTAAATTAGAAGCATGCCAAATGGGTGGAATTTCTGCAAAGTTTCACTTTTGTAATAAAGCATAAGAGTGGTAAGTCTAATAAAGTAGCAGATGCATTGAGCAGGGTAAGTTTTATTTTGCGAGAGTTTAAAGTGGGTTTTGTTCATTAGTCTCATAACAGAAGTCAGTGGATGGACTACCTCATTGAAGGAGGCCTGTTATTTAAAAGCAACAAGTTATGTATTCCCAAATGTTCCATGAGGGAGAACATAATCAAGGAGAAACATAGTGGAGGGTCATCTGGTCATTTTGGACAAGATAAAACCTTCGCTCAGGTGAATGCTTTTTATTATTGGCCAAAAATGCAAACTGATGTTAAAAATTTTGTTGAGAAATGCAGGGTATGCCAGTATGCTAAAGGAATGAGTCAGAATACATGACTGTATTAGCCATTACCCATACCAAATCGACCGTGGGATGCAGTTAGCACGGAATTTGTTCTGGATTTACCAAAAACTCAAAGAGGAAACGATTCTATTTATGTTGTAGTAGATAGGTTCTCTAAAATGGCACATTTTATTGCTTGTAGGAAAACTAGTGATGCAACACACATAGCTAATTTATTCTTTTCAGAGATTGTAAGATTGCATGGTTTACCTGTAAGTATTGTATCAGATCGAGATACCAAATTTGTGGGGCATTTCTGGAGGACACTTTGGAAGAAACTGGGAACTAACCTCAGTTTTAGTTCAGCATACCATCCTCAGATAGATGGACAAACTGAAGTAGTGAACAAGAGCTTGGGGAATATACTAAGGAGTTTAGTATATCAAAATCCAAAACAGTGGGATTTGGCATTAGCTCAAGCTGAATTTTCTTACAATGATACACCAAACCGAAGCACTGGAATGAGTCCATTTCAGATTGTCTTTGGAATGCATCCAAGAGGAGTGTATGAGGTTAGAGATTTGGGAAAACAGGAAGCCAAGAGTGCAAGTGCTGAAGATTTTTCTGAACAGATGCAGAGATTACAGGAAGAAGTCAAAGGTAAATTGCAGGAGAACAACAACAAATACAAGTAGAGAGAAAATCTAAAAAGAAGAGAAAAGGAGTTCCAAGTAGGAGATTTAGTCATGGCATATTTGAGGAAAGAGAGATTTCCTACTAAAACTTATAGCAAGCTAAAAATGAAGAATATAGGACCTTGTAAAATTAAAAGGAAATTTTCAACCAATGCATATGAGACTGACTTACCTGAAGGGATTAGCATATCCCCCATTTTAATATTGTAGACTTATATCCATGCAGAGAGGCAGAAACATAGTTGCAGAAAGAAGAGACAAGTGATGAAGTTCAAACCATGAACTGGGAGGAACATGTACCAAAAGCAGTCAAGAAAGAAGTTGAAGCTATCTTGGATCAAAGAATATCCAAGAAAACCAGAGGGCAAACATATTTCCAGTATCTAGTCAAGTGGAAGGAGTAGCCAGTGGAAGATTCCAGTTGGTTGACAGTAGCTGAACTACAGAAATATGGAGTAAGTCCTGACAGCTTGAAGAACAAGTCTTTTCTTCCCCGGGAGTCTGATGCAGGAGCATCGGGATTAGCCAACAATGTGAAAACTTGTTCACATGTTGTGGCTAAACAGGTTGAAATTCATTGACTATTGGGTCAAAACCAGTTTTTACTGAGAGGGTTGGATCTCTCAAATAATTTGTTATAATTTGATATTGTAATAAGTTAGAGACTATCATATGAGAATGGAAGGTTGGGAGGCGATGACCTACGGATGCTGCAACAAACCCTAGGGTTTCTGCGAAACTTGCAAACAGTAGGCCTGTCAATCTTGGCACAACCGGCAGAGACTGGTGAACCAGTGATCAGAGGAAAGCGCCCATAAGGTACCAGGCAAAATGCAACCCCCTCTGGGGGAAGGCCAGGGGCCTCCCCCCAATTCGGACAACCAAACCCAGCATACGGACGACAAGGAGACTGAAAATGGACTGAACGGCGGTACCATGGATCACAGAATGCAGAAAGGAAAGGACATTGATGCAGAAGAAAGGAACAGGGCAAGCTCTTCAACTTGCAAGCCTGTAGCGGCACACAGACCAAGGGTGGAGTTCCCGAGTGATCGTATCAATGCTAGGATACAGTATATGAGGGATCACGCGCTGATCGGTAAGTTCATAGGAATATGGCCGACGGAGAGAGCGCTGAGAAGCTGGATCAACATCAAATGGCATCCAAAGGGAGACATCTCTCTGCACTTAGGAGCCAAGGGCTTCTTTACTGCAGTCTTTAACTGCCTGGAAGATCGCAATAGGATATTGGATGGGGGTCCTTATTTTTTCAACTCCGCAGGATTATATCTCAAAGGTTGGGTCGAAAGATTCAACCCAGATAAGGAGGATCTGAGCTCTGCACTAGTGTGGATAAGGCTTTATTCACTTCCGTGGGAATACTGGGAAGAGAAATCTCTACAAGAGATTGGGAATGCAATTGGCGAGTTTGTAAAGATTGCAGAAGAAACAAAAATACGCAGATATACATCTTATGCTCGGATCTGTGTATTCATGGATCTCAAGCAACCATTGCCAGACACGGTAAGTCTATTTCATGAAGACTCTGAAAGGATTCAAGTTATAGACTATGAACATGTGCCTTTTAGATGCAGAAAATGCCATGCTATAGGGCATCTCTATAGAGACTGTCCTCAAAATAAGAAACCCTCTTCACAAGAAAATGCTGACATTCAAACAACAGATGGCTTCACTAAGGTAGCAAATCGAAGGAGAGGAAACAAGAAAGCAACAGGCAGACCCAAGGTAAATCCAGTCAATAAAGCAATGCCCACAACGAGCAATAGTTTCGAAACACTGGCCACGGACGATGAGCAAGAGCTGGGGAAGGAAAGGGCGGAGGACAAAGAAGCCCCTCAAGAACACCCAGGAGAAACATCAGGGCAAACAGGAAAGAAAATTCAAAAGCAAGTAAACTTGGCATCTCAAACTAAATCCATGCCTTGGCAATCACAAGGAATGGATGTTGAATACACGCAGCCAAATGAAAAATCCTCAAATGAACGAGTGGATACCTCTCAGGAACCTCAAAACATGGAAGAAGATCCGGAACCCCTAGACATAGGGGAGCTGGACATTCTAGGTTTGGAACAAGCATGCAAGACAGGGAATTTTGAAAAAATACCAGAAAGGCAAGTGGATAACCTAGTAGAAGTCTTGAACAGAGCACAGAAGAAATACTCTCTAGGAGTCCAAATAGGTAGTCCCTGGGATGGTAAATTTATCACCAAGGATAATAAGAAGAGAGGCAGAAAAACAACACTTGAGAGAACTATCAAGATTGGAGAGATATTAGTGGAGTCAGGGAGGTACGCCAAACTGACCAAATATTTCAATGCAAACCCCCACCCTTCTCAATGAAGTTGATTTCTTGGAATATCAGAGGGCTCAATAGCCCGAGGAAAGGTACACTATTAAAAAACATGCTGATGCAAGAAAAACCAAGTATACTCTTTTTGCAGGAGACGAAATGCAGCTCAACAATTTTGGAAAAAATAGCAGCGAAAGTTTGGCCAGGAGGCCTAGTTATAGTTGTTGATGCTCAAGGAGCTTCGGGGGGACTGGCGATCCTTTGGGATGCCCGAGCAATCCAACTAAACAATATACAAGCTAACAAAAGTTTCATCCAGGCAATTTTCCACCTCTCAGGTACTAATACCCATGGACTGATAACTAATGTTTACTTTCCTCAGGACACTGCTCAAAAAGCTCAAATCCTAAATACTTTGTCAGAACTCAACAAAGATAGGCCATACCCTCTGTGGATCTCTGGAGGCGATTACAACATGACAGCCAACATGGAAGAGAAACAAGGAGGTAGAAGCAGAGCAAACAGTGATGGCAATTTACTAAAAAATTTCATTATTAACAACTGGTTGATAGATATTCCCACAAGCAACAGCCTCTTCACTTGGTCCAACAAAAGGGAAGGTTTGCAACAGATCGCATCGCGTCTTGACAGATTCCTCATCTCAGACAATGCAACCCACTTAGGAGGGGAATTCACAGCATCTATTCTTCCTGTCTCTGGATCTGATCACTGGCCTATCGAATTACAATGGAATAGGCCAGGCACTAATCTCAAACGTCCTTTTCGATTTGAGGAATTTTGGTTATCTCACCCGGACTTTGAAGAGTTAGTCAGATCAACCTGGCTCAACTTCAATCCGGCTGAAGGCACTAGAATGTCCAGGTTCCAGCAAAAACTCAAGCATCTAAAAGGGGCAATCAAACAATGGAATCACAACACTTTTGGTAACATCTTTAAAGCTCAAGCCATCCTCAATTCAGAGATGAAAAAAATCCAGCAAAACATTATCACCGCGGGGCGCACGGAGGAACTTACCAAATAGGAGCAAGCTATAGAATCTAAAATTCTAGAAAGGGACAAACAGGAGGAGACATTATGGAGACAAAAATCAAGAATCAGATGGCTAAAAAGTGGAGAAAAGAACACAAAATTTTTCCATAAAACTACTGTGCAACGCAGAATGACAAATTACATCACTCACATTAAAAATGAACAGGGGGAGAAAATTGAAACTCATGATGGCATTGAAGGGGAATTCCTCAATTATTTTAAGAAAGCTCATCAGGAACCCAACATAAACAGAATGCCGGCTATCAATAAGCTTCTAAAGAACATACCCAGGATCATAACAGAGGAACATAACAGTCTTCTCATCAAGCCTATTAGCTTACAGGAAGTTGAAGAGGCAGTTCAACAAATGAAGGAAGGGAAAGCGCCAGGGCCGGATGGTTTCACGACGAACTTCTTTCATAAATTCTGGGACTTGATTAAGAATGAAGTCTGGCAAGTTGTGGAGGAATCCAGAGCTCTCAGATGGATGTATCCAGGCCTAAATGCTACCTTTATAGCCTTAATTCCAAAGGGGGAAGATTCCAACACCCTTGACAAGTACAGACCCTCGCTCTGTGTAATATCATCTACAAAATTACTTCAAAAGTAATAGCAACTAGATTAAAGCCGCTGCTCCCGCTTATTATCTCGCCTGAGCAATCAGGTTATGTTGAAGGACGACAAATAACGGACGGGATCATCTTAACTCATGAGATAATCCACTCCCTAAAGCAAACCAAGAAGCCAGGTATGCTGCTTAAGCTAGACCTATCTAAAGCATTTGATAGTCTCAGTTGGGTTTATATTCACAAAATTCTTATTGCCTTTGGCTTTGCACACTCTTGGGTCAGATGGATTTTTAACCTATTATCTTCAGCTTTCTTCTCTGTGTTAATTAATGGTATTCCTTCGGCTACTTACCGACCCTCCAGAGGAATAAGACAAGGAGACCCCTTGTCTCCCTTTCTCTTTGTAATAATGGCTGAGGGATTGGGCAGGAGTATCACAGCGGCCAGGATTGATCAGCATTTGAGAGGCCTTTCTTTTAACAATTCCCCTGCCTACTCCCACCAGCAATTTGTAGATGATAATATGCTTTTTGGTCATCCTTCGGTGCAGGAAGCCCGCCTCCTCAATTCAATCCTGACAACTTTCTCTGAAGCTTCTGGGGCCCTTATCAATAAAGTCAAATCCCAAATCTTTTTCTTTAATACCCCTGTTCCTACCCAAAAAGCTATTGGTCGAATTCTGGGTTTCACCAGTGCCTCCCTTCCCTCCAAGTATCTCGGTGCCCCTCTCATGGCTTCAGCTCTCAAACATTCTTCCTGGAAGCAATTGCTGGAAAAACTAGAGACTCGACTATCCTTGTGGACCAATCGAGCTCTGAATATGGCAAGTAGAATAGTCCTTATTAAAGCAGTCCTTCATTCCATGCCCCTCTATCTTTTCTCCATCCTGGCTGCTCCCAAATGGGTTCTCAAGGAAATCAAGAACCTCCAGCGCAACTTCGTGTGGGGAAGCTCAGGCCAAAATCGTAAATGGGCTTTAATCAAATGGGATAAAGTTTGTCTTCCTAAGAAAGTAGGAGGTATAGGTCTACGAGATCCTGAGAACAACAATAAAGCAATGGGTGCAAAAATTTGGTGGAGATGGCTTGCCCAGCCTAACACTCCATGGGCTTCCCTTTGGACAGCTAAATATGCAAGCAACTGCCCCATGGAAGAAAGAATACGGATGACAGAGATAAGCACAGGTTCGACAATCTGGAATTCGGCTATACAACACAGAAGTCTCATACAAGAACACAGCTTTTGGGAAATTAAAAGTGGAACAACTGCTCGATTTTGGGAGGACTCATGGCAGCAATTACCAAAAATAAGAGACATTCTCCAAAACCACCCAATTGCAGAGCAGGAGATAAATCATTTTGCCAAAGTTAATCAATTTTGGAACTCAGCCACAGCTCAAGAACACAGACAATGGAAAAATGCAAATCAACTTATACCGAATAGCTCTGAACAAACTCAGCAACTTCTCAACACAGAATTACAAAAAAGGCAAATCATTGTCTCAGAAGAAATGGACATTTTACGATGGGGATATGAAGAGAAAGGAATTTTCACTACAAAGGAAGCGTACAACATAATAATCCAAGAGCAGCTAAACAAAGATATTTTATGGGAAAGAATTTGGCACACTTCCAATTGGCCGAAGGTCTCTACATTTCTATGGCTCCTTGGTCACAATAGAATCTTAACATGGGATAATCTAAGGAAGAGAAGCTTCTCAGGCCCATCTATATGTCACATTTGCAGGCAAGAGGAGGAAACAGCCCTTCATCTTATGCAAACATGTCAAACTGGGAGGAAACTTTGGGAGAAAGTTGCTTTCCGCTGTCAAAAAGAGGGCAGAGTGCAAGGAGATCTCAGAGCCACCATACGCAATTGGAGTCAAAATCCATTCCAAAGTAATCTCCTGAACACCTTGTGGCATCTTATACCTGGATTACTGATGTGGAACATATGGAAAGAGCGTAACAGAAGGATATTTAAAGATCAAACTATGTCTCTAGAACAAATTTGGAATAAATTACATCAGAACATCTGGGAGACGTTATCAATTAGAGAATGGTACTCTAAGGATCTTCCCACACTACCTCAGGAGAAAACAGTATGGGATAATTGGGGGCTTCAGTTAAACCAAAATTCAATCAATAAAAGGAACCCCAAAATGCAGAGTCAGGAATCAAGCAACTGGACTCCGCCGCCCAAAGACATGCTCCAGCTCAACTTTGATGGAGCTTCTAAAGGAAATCCAGGGAAAGCAGGATACGGGGGAGCATTCAGAGATCATAATGGTAATCCTCAATGCATCTTCATGGGCTCGATAGGATGGGACACCAACAACTCAGCCGAATTGGAGGGATTATGGAGAGGTCTCAAATTAGCTCATGAAAGGGATTTGTTTCCTCTCATTATAGAAGGTGATTCACAAATCATAATCAGAATGATCATAAAGCTTCAGCACGGCTCACCCATTCACAAAGTAAGCAATAGCTGGAGAATGGCCCAGAGGCTTGAGCTAATCAATCACTGGCTTTCTCAGCACCAAGCAATCACTTTTAAACACACCAGAAGGGAAGGAAATAAGCTCGCTGATCTTCTGGCCAATATTGGAGTGGATGCTAAGGATGGCTACTTTGAAGGAACTATCACCAGCTTAGTTCCCGGGGACCAAATGGCCAAAGTCCAGGAAATTGTCACCCAGGACAAATCTCAGATGAAGGATATGCACCCGGATGCGGGTGATCACAACCGCATATAATGACAAACCGCACCAAGCAGACACCTAGCCTGACGGATGGCA
The DNA here is from genome assembly GCA_031772625.1 of Pinus tabuliformis. Classification (NCBI taxonomy): domain Eukaryota; kingdom Viridiplantae; phylum Streptophyta; class Pinopsida; order Pinales; family Pinaceae; genus Pinus; species Pinus tabuliformis. The sequence goes on from CM062811.1 coordinate 1,157,483,174, forward strand.
GGTGGAAGATCTACCAGGTATGCGGTGCAGGAGGATATTTTAGGTTCACGGCAAGCGAATTAAGGTCTGTTCAGTCTCGAAGTGCGATTGAGTTCAATGCGAGCATGGCTACTCTGCCCACAGTCCGGCTCATTAACGTGGATCGGCTCAACACCGATGCTGCAGTTAATGCCTCTGCTCTTTATGAAGCGATGCCGCTTCAATGCTCTTGTCTGATCTTTCCTGTCTGCTCAATTGCCCGGCTCTGGAATAGGCAGAATTTTTTCAGTTTTCCCACCAGCTCTGGTTCACTCTGTCTCACTCATTCTCTCAGGTTCCCTGCTGCTGTTACAATGCCTCGCAGCCGAGGCATCCCGCGTCGTGGAGGTCGGTCAGGGATAAGGGGTCGCTCTCCACCAGTTCCTCAGCAGGTCGCCCCCATTGCCTTAGCCCCTCCCTCATCTCCGCCTTTAGAGCAAGATAGGATTATCCCTAATAACTCTTACCAGACCTCCAGGTTCATATTCCAGAGTCGGCTCAATAGGCCTGTGGTGACGGTGAATTTTACAGTTTTTGTCTCAGAGGAGGAAAGCAACCAGCTCAGTTCAACCCCACCCGCTTCCTCACCTTCTCAGGATGACAGTATTCTTCTTGGGGATATGACTGGGTTGGTGTTTCATGCTGACCGCATGCAGGAGGACGCCCCTGTCTCGGCTGCGCCTCAGCAGCCTGTCCCAGCTCAGGAAAATGACATTGTTGGCGAGCCATCTCAAAGAGTTGCTGGTTTGTTACATTTGGTTACTGATTCTGACGGAGTGTCGGTTCTGGACGATGAAGGGCTCGTGACCTGGGTTGCTTCACCAAGCCAGGCAAAGAAGGATCCGCCAACTTCTTCAAGTCATGCGGATTAATCTCTACTCCTGTCTATCGGTTCGCCTTCTGGTTCACATGCTTTGCAATTTTGGTCCTGTGTCTCTGTTTTTGAAGTTAAATGTTATTGTCTGTTTCAATCTCATGCTTCAGTTAGCAACATCAGACAATACAGATTTCAATTTTTGTTTTAAAGACAGCCATGCTAGTTGCTACAGTATTTTTGAGGTCACTGAAGGTTATGTTAATTGTAGTCCTGGTAAAATTTGTCAATCTGTCGGGGATCGAAATCAAATCTCTGAGGTCTGTAATGTAAATCTGATGGACAGTTTAAACTGTAAAGTCCATGAATTTTTGGTTGAGGAATGGCCTCGGCCTCCTCTGAGGTCTTGACCTCATTGTACATATTTTTCCCCTTTTTTAATAGAATTAGTATTTACCGAGAAAAAAAAAAAAAAGTTAGAGACTATCTTATTTTAGATTCAGAGATAGGGTTGTTAGCATAGCTGTGATGAAGAGCTAGTAATTAGAAGATTGTTGTTAGATCTATTAAAAAATAGAGATTTGTTGTTAGATATGGTTAGAGTGTTTATCGATTGATGAAAGGAAGGAAATTGTAATGAGCAAGGGAGAGTGGAGTGAAAGCATAGAGAGAGTGAGTGGATTGCATTCTTTTCGAGACAGAGGTATTTATTGTAATATCAGGTGAAGGTCGAGACTCTGTTCTTTATCTTATTGTGAACAAAACCTATGTTGTGTGCATAATCATATGACAAGCCCATGGAGGCCTTGAGTGTTTGCTTTTCCATGTATTCGAGTGAAGTGGTTGTGGCCCTGTGTTTTTATTCTTAACAGTATGAATTCTTGTGATTAGGGCAAATCCGGCGTAGTTTAGTTTCATAAGCAAGAAACCCAAAATACATTAAGTATTGGCGTAAAATGCATTTGGAGCGAGGATTCAGACCTCAAATCCTTTATATCAAAGTTTTGAAAGCTATCGGGTCCATAGAACCCAACCGCATCGGGCCTATGTTTGCATTCCCTTATCACATCGCTGAAGGCCTATTACAAAGGAAATCATGCTAAATACTTAGCAAATTTGAAGAAGGCAGACGTGAAAGTTTATGCAATTGCGTGTTAACGGGTCCGACATATTATCACATCGTTGAGGCCTAAACCGAACCTTAGCGATTTGCGATTGCGATAGGCATATATCGCATCAGCCTATCAGGCGGGGTTTTTATATATTATTAAGCACCATTGTAAAGTGCTGTTAGTGATAGCGATATCGCATCGGGCCAAGGGAGAGCGCCAATAAAAGAGCCTTGTACCTGCTAACCACCGATATTGCAATTAGATCCTGACTGTCTGATCGATCAGATCCGGATTTGCAATGATAATTCATATATTTGCTTATAAAGGCGGAAAAGCATTCTTTAAGCCTTTTTCAAAGGTTTGGGTCCCGAAAAGATTAAAGCATTGATTTAACATTTGAAGGGTTCTTTCATTCCCGAAAAAGGGAAAGCATTGTTTTAAAAGGATTTGGTCCCGATAGTGAGGAGGGGTGATTGTGGGTTTAAAGATCCATATGGGTTTTATTAAATCCATTGTTTCCACTGCATCAAACTGTGCATATGTAGAGAAGTTGTAGCTATTGCTAGATCATGGAATAGAATGTAGAATTTCATCTGCTTCTTGGTTGCATAAATGGTGGATGAGGTGGTGAAAGTGGATTCTTTATTTTTGTTGCTAAATCTATTGTATCTGCTACAGAAGGTTGAAATGATATAGTCTTCACTTGCCACAAAACCTGATGGTACAATTCTAGTCATGCGAATAAATGTGTTGTTGTCCAGCATGAAGAGAAGTCATTGGATTACCGGTCATTGATGAATGTCATTAACCAATGCGAGGCAAACTCACCATTAATGTCAACGAGTTCCAAGGTACCTAAATACATCTTGCAAAGTGTGAATAGATGAGCTGATGTCGAGCCACTTGCAAGATCTAATGATCAAGGGACATTGATGTATTCCCATGATTGTCAATGAGAGAACTTGTCATTGATCCATACAAGCCTCATGGTACTAATAAGGACTCTAGCCCTGAACCTAGATAATGTGCTAATGTCGATAGGCCAAGACTTGTTAGAAGGGAGGCCTTAATGAATCCTCCATCATCTAACGCGAGTATGAAATGATGATTTTGGAAGGGCTATGAATGAAAAGATTTGCAGTGGATCAAGGTTTATCTAATGGAAAGGAAAATGACAAGAGGGCAAACAAGCTAACGGAAAGAAAAATGACAAATCAGCATGTAAGTGAGCTAAATGTCTCTATTAATGGGTTAATGAATGGAAATTATGGAAAATGTAAATGGAAAATGTGAAGGAAACATGCGACTCTTGCAAGGAAAATGGTGATGACGATGCTTAGCGAAAATGCTTGAATAGCTTGTGAGTTTGGAGAGGAAAAATGCTGGCATTTATGGATGATAGAAATGGATTCAATTGGTTAATGTTTCTTGAAATTAGTCATAGAAAACAAATCATGCATAATTGGCTTCCTTCAATTCTATGATTTCCCTGGAACCTGAAAATAAACATGGCACTAACATTGCAACAAATGTAATTGTATTCAAAGAGAAGTGATCAATTTGTCTAGGTACATACGAAAATTTTTCATAATTAATAGGTTCATGACATGTCTTCATTTCAAATGGTTAGTCCAATTTCATAATTGCGATAATGAATCCAATTTCTAAAATGATGATATGCACAGGTAAACAATTTCCTCCATTCATGTTTGAATCATAGCATTTCATAAAGATAAAGAAATATTATTTGCAAATGCTTAATGATTCCTGCAAAACAATTTTCGATCAAAAAATCATCAATCGATCTTGCAGATAAAGCGCCTTCTAGTTCTTCTTCTTTCCTGCATCATGCTTGAAAACATAATCATTACACAAATCCAATAAATTTTGATCATGATTTTCTGATTAGAATGCATTGTTGAAAAATAGAGCATTGAGTTAAATACAAAGCTACAAAATTCTTTTTCAGATGCAGAATTGTTAGTTAGCTGTAGAATTACGCAGTTTCTATAGCTAAAATCCTGTAAACCTTCTTTGGTTGAATAGTGGCAGAGAGATTTCAAGTTTTTTGAGTAGCCATGTTTGTTATTCTTGTCTCGTGTTTTATGATTCTTTCTTTTGTTTCTTGCTTCGATGAGTGTGTAAGTGAACCATCACATCAATTTTTTTTTTTTTATTTGCTCAAGTTACACAATGAATTTCACATCAAAAAAATCGACAATTTCCATGGCAATTTTCTTAAAAAAATTAATAAAACATAAAATCTAAAAATTAATGAAATATTTACAAAACTAAAAAAGTAAAATAAATATACATAAAAGAAAAACATAAGTAGAAAAACATATGGCCAAACTAAAATATATATACAAATAAATTTAACAAAAATCATAAAAGAAAAAAACCGATAACATAAATGTACAAATGTTAGAAAAACACTTTATTAAAAAAAAAAATTAACAAAACATTAAAGCATAACATATGTAGAAACTAAAATATGTACAAATTAAAACATAAGATATCATAAACATATACTAAAAAAAACATAACATTATACATAAAACATTAAAACACATAAAACAAAACAAAACGTATAAACGACAAAAAGAAAATTTATAAACAAACAAAAAATAAAACAAAAAAAACAAAAAACAAATAATATTAAAAATCAAACACTCCATTATAAAACATAACGTAACCAAAAAAAAAACATATAACACAATGTAACAAAAAAATAAAATATAACAAAAACAATGTAATAAAAAAAATGAAATTGCCATGTATAAAAGGTATATGGGAAAAATGCAGTAACCACAAGTAGCCTGCTCACACTGACGAAATGCCATCAACGGATGATCCACTTAACATATCTACCAAAAATAGGATAGAAATGCAACAAAAAGCACTGTTTACGACAACCTTTCCCATTGTGTTTCCTGTTAGAATCTGGTAGGAGATTACAAAACTGTCAAACAACACCCCATCTTTTTACACTTCTACCTTCCATGTGGGGTTTTGGCGTCTGCGATCAATTTATGGCCTCGCCAAGCTGTGTTTCAGGTGGATTCCAGATGATTTGTAGTAGATTTTCACTGGATCCCGGTGAAGGGATGACAAAAGAGTGCATTTTGTCGCATATTTAGTCTTGTTTCTATGGCTTGCAACTGAAGCTTGTGCTCTTATGTCAAAAACACCCGACACTTGTGTCATAGCCACAAGCACTTGTTTATAACTCTAGAAAAAAATAAACCTTAGTGAATGGCCCAAGACAGAAGGATGAAATGCAATGGATTAAGTGACAACGCCCAAAGGATGTAGACTAAAGAATTGTTTTGCTCAAAATCGAATCCGGGAGAAAAGGTTGATCATAACTAAGTGAAATGCTATCTCACGAACTGCTATGATTGCAGAATATGTCCAGGATGACAATGGTGAAATGGAAAAACGTTTTTATGCCCATGAGAATGTGGAACAGATATGCGTTGGTCTTCATTTAGGGTTAACTAGTTGACTAGGCAATGTTGAATCAGGGATTTTTCCATGTGGCTTGACCATTACGTATGGATAGGCTGCATCATTACCACACTGATAGCAGCGGTTTGGTGTGCAACAATCTGCTTCCAGAAAACCAGTGGCAAACAAATCCCTGTCACCAGTTGTATTAATAACCTCTGCTCCTTCAATCGCTGGAACTCGAGAAATATATGTGGCGGATCTTCCTTCTGTAAATCAGGAAAATCAAATTCATTGCATGGCCGCAACTGAAGCCTGTAAATTTAATTGGAAACCGTTTTTTTCACACAATCTGGCAAATAAGGCTCCATAGAACCCTGAATTTCTCCCAATCGATTAGAAATTTGCTAAAACAATTCCTGAGTTTTATAACTAGCCCTGTTCTGAGAAACACCCATGTTTTATTTTTCTGAGATTAGCTTTCATTTGACCAAAAAACGTGTTTCAAAAATGATGTTTTTAAGTTTGTTACGCATTTCCTCTGCAAGTATTGCACTCGAGATTTCTAGGTTCGATTTGCTGTGTGGCAAGTATGTGAGATTGTGTGAAAATATAGCTCATGATTTACAGTGCCATGAAGGAATCTGACTACAAGTGAAGAAAATTCTCTTCCAAAGCTATCTTAGAGTGCTTCATTTCTTCCTGTTCATAAACAACTACCTTCACCGTCTCCACTGTCGTTGGCTCACATATACAGATCAAACAACCTGCATTTCTCAACAAAATGTAGTCTCTCACCTTCAATGTATTTCTCAGTTCACACCCTAGTTTGTCGTCGAAAGGATCTGTAAGGATTGAGTCGTTCACAAATTTCTATAGGTTCCTCCGGACTGCCTTGCCGAGGCCATCTTGCCTCTAATGGATGATAGGGGAAAATGTTTTCTCAGGCAGAAACTGACCAGAATGATTATTTTTTTGGTGCAAGGGGTACCAAAGAATGAGGAGGAGGTATCCAGTGTTGAAGAAACCTTTGCTAGAAAAGGAAAAAGAAATGGAGATGGACTTGCAGACTGGTATCAAGGAGGAGTTGTCGGAGGATGATGAGAACATTTTGAATATAGCAGAAAATCATCATGTGGATTATCCCATGGTAACAAAGTTGGCATTGGATTGTGATGGATGTGCTAGAATTAAATCAGCTTCAGCTGCAGAAACTAGTTGTTTTTGTAGCTCCTCAAAAAGGGAATAGATATGCACCAATTTAAAGCAAGGTCTAATTTTATTTATTTTTATTCTTTTTTTTTTTAATGATGAATTTTGGATTTTGATTTTTAAGCTAATGTAATTTTTTCCTTATAGGTCACATGAGAGCCTAAATTGTCAATTCTTTTGGGAATGAAAAATAGAGAAGAGAATTAATTTCAGAATTTTCATTTTCTTTATTCAAAAACATAATTTATTTATTTATTTATTTTATAAATCTAACATGAATTTTTTTTTTAATTATTTAAAATCAAAACATGATTTTTATTGAAAATATTTTTGTGAATTTAATGAAAATGTAAGAAAAATAAATAAAATTTAAAATGTTTAAAGCCTAGAAACTTTAAAAAATGCAATCAAGAACTTAACAAAAATGTAATCAAGCTTGATTTTATTTCCTAGTTTATCCTACTTGAAAGAATATTTTTATTTTTATTTTTATTTTTAAGTATATGAATGTTTCCACTGGAGCCATTTACGGATTAAACTTTCTAAAAATTTCATATCCAAATTAGCGAAATGTACTTGATTGTGCATGAGGACATGAAAAATCATTTTAACCTTTAGATTTTCCACAAAGATATCTTGAAGAACAGATGAATGTCGTGGCACAATCGTGTTTCGATACCATTCCTCAATGTAGTCCTTGTGCTCCAAAGAATGTTTGATCTGCATTCTAGATCCTTCATCCATAAATGGTTAATATCAGTTTTTTTATATCTATATAAATGATATGCAACTAAATGATTCATGCATCTACATGCTTTAATCATGCATCTAGGAAAAACTAAAAAAATATGAACTCTAGAATGAAAGCTAGTTCCTATGCACATTTCCTTGGCAATGGTGCCAAAATGTTGAGGCAAATTAATTACCTATCATTTAATTGTCAACCCGGGGGTTTCGTAAAACTTGCGAAGCATGCATACACTATATATGCTATAAATTAACTTTCAATTTAGATTAACCTAACTACAAAACTAAATAACGACAAAACAAATTCTCGTATTCTAATTCAACAATCAATTCAAAAGAAATTATAGTACAATTATAGTACAACGCGCAGAATTGAAATCTTAATCTTTAAATCTTGCAGGAATTGAAAAGAACACCACTCTTTTAGAAATGAAAGAAAAAACAATTATTCTTAACCTTTCACACAAGAAAAGACATGAAAGAAAATAAAAACAAATGCTCTTAACTTCTAGGTAGAAAGAAAATAAAAACAATCACTCTTAACCTCTCACACAGGAAAAGATATGAAAGCAAATAAAAACAAATTCTCTTAACTTCTAGGTAGAAAGAAAATAAAGAAAATCACTCTTAACCTCCCACACAGGAAAAGATATGAAAGAAAATAAAACAATCACTCTTAACCTCTCACACAGGAAAAGATATGAAAGCAATAAATCTTAATCTATGAAAAACAATAAATCTCACACATTGTAGGTGGCCAATCCAAAAGCATGAGAGATGGCAAGTTGAGAGGCTCCAAATGCAAGCATAACCAAATCAAGGTGAACATCACTCATGAGCATGGTTCCAAATCCAAATTCTATATTCAAAACATGAGCATTTCCCCAACTTTACACATGCCTTTCAAAGGAGAAGGCTCTCCTATTTATACAAAAACATAAGAAGCTACCTCATTAATGGAGGTCCATTATTCTCTCCCTAGATCCCTAGAAAATCTCATAGAGTTACAATTCAAATAGGTAATGATGAGACACATATCCTCTTTGACCTTTATCCAAATCTTCTTCCATATCTTGAAGATAATTCGAATTTGAGCATTGGAGGCCATATAAGGGTGCCTTGGAAGCTTCCAAATGACCTACACATGTCGTGAAACTCAAGCCACTTTTAAGTATTAGCAAGTATATGTCATTTTTCTAAATTTTAACCATTTAATTCACTTATAATACTAGAAATCATTAACTTTTGGAAAACACAAAGGTAACCCATATAACTATGAAAAAGGAGGCTAATGAAAGGTTATATGGTCATGGAGTTGTAACATGTGAGTGAAATGGTGGTGATAAAGGTGAAAGTGGATGATATTTTGAATACATTTTGGAGACTCTACAATTATCACAATGTGACGGTGGACCAAGAAACAATCTTTGTCACAATGTGACCATGGTTATTGACCATAGTTGACCATGATTGATGATCGTTGACCATGGTTGATTTTCATATTGAGACAATCTTTGTCACAATGCAATGTTGGAACATGGTTTACCATGGTTAGTTTCATATTAAGACAATCCTTGTCACAAGGTGACATTGGACTATTTTTCACCATGGTTAACGATGATCAATTTAAATGTCGAGACAATCTTCGTCAAAATATGACGTTGGACCATGGTTGACCATAGTTGATTTTCATATTAAGACAATCATTGTCACAATGCGACATTTGACCATGGTTGACCATGGTTGATTTTCATATTGAGACAATATTAGTCACAATGTGACGTTGGACCATGGTTTACCATCATTATAAAATCAAGGGATTTATATTAAACCCCATGATTAACATTAAAAAACCATATGAATAATATTATACCCCAGGAATATGAACCCTTAGATTGATAAACCCAAGGGATTGATATTATAAACAGAAGGAAATAATGTTAAACCCAAGGGATTAATATTATAAACCCCAAGGTATTATAAACCCGGGGGATTATTACTAAAAACACAAGGGATTATAAACCAAAGGTATGTAAATCCTTTGATAACTATTATAAACCCTATGTTGTTGGGAAAAGTATCCAATTCGGAATGCCCCTATCCCACTCTAAGGTGTGATAGTGCCTTAGCAACAAACAAGGAAAACTATCTGAGTATTCTTCTTTATGGAATGTAAATAGAGAAAGAAGGATGTAACTAACCGGTGTCTTCCGCTAGTTTGTCGATCCAATCACTCTCTCTTCTGCTCGCTTCCCGCTGCCTGCTCTTTCACTGGTCCAGCTTCACCAAATCTCTGCAAGATCACAAGAGAGGAAAACTACACAAACATAGATTCACATTCATAACTAGTTTAGGATCAGATATAAACTAAATATGCAAATATAACAAAACATCATTTGATATACAAGCATATAGGAGAAACTCAAATAGCTTTATTGATATGGTAATAAAGTTCAAGAGGAGATACAACCAAGTGAGTCCCGATCCAGCATCTACCTCCCAGCAAAGGAATCCCTTCCTCTCCTCCAACAAAGCATAAATCACCCAATGTACTAATCTCAATCTCAAACCAACAGCAATTCTCTGCAAAGTACCAAATTCCAGCCTCCTGAACCTCTGGGTGAGAGATCCATATATAGATGTAAGCAGAGAGGATGAGTCAGCTTATGTTTTGACTTGTGGCTTCTCTCTGTCAGTTCTTGCTTCCACTTGGAGGTTAAGAACCTCTTACTCATCACTAATCGAATTCATTGAGGCAAGTGTCATTGGAGAAGATTCTAGAAGCTTCCAGGGTCTTTCCACCTTGTTGAATGAGCTTGCCATTTGTCATTTCCCACTCAGCGCACCCTGGTAGTGCTTCCACCTGCGTTGCAGTGCACCTAGCCAGTGTAGCTTCTGCATTTCAACGCAGGCAGCTAGTGGAGCTCCTGAATTGATCCTGAATTCACTGTTTTTGAATGGTTTTTGGTGGAGAACTTCTGGGAGAAGTTGTCTTTTGTTGACCTTGTTCCTTTAGGGGTAGGAACAACTCTTTTAGGGACTTTGGATCCCTTGGATTATGGACATTTCATGCTCAATGTTGTAAGGCACAAAAATGTCTATAACAGTTGCCCCCTAAAGTATGAGGCCGTTTATCGGGTGAAATGCTTTATTAGGAGGATCCGAAGTTCTTCCAATGCTGGGAGGAGACCTGTAATAAGATACAATACAATACATTATTTTTCATACTGCTTTCATGATCTAGCTGAGACGGGCATTCCCATGCTCAGCTTTATAAATTCATTTTTCTGTACATAGAACAGACAATCGTCTGATGGTAGACTGATGATTTTGATGAAATCATCATCCTTTTGGTAGGATGATTATCTGCTGTAATGCTGTACATGTCAATGTCTTTATTTTTCCTGAATATATATCGCAGCCCGGATGGATGAAACTAGATCCGGGGTCTTCAATCTCGTTCGATCTTCACTCTAAGTACAAGTCGATCCATGTGAGAAATGTTCTGAAGTCGAACATGGAAAGACATCGCTTGATTACCAGTCAATGATGTAAACTGTTAACAAGCGCGAGAGGAATCATCGATAATGATAATGACCCTCAAGGTACTGCAGTACAATTCACGTGGCATGAATAAAGGACTTGGCGTCGAACACCACGCAAAATCTTTCGGTCGAAGGTCATTGATGTATACCTGTCGCCGGAAGTGAGAAACTTGCCATTGAGGCATGCAAGCTTCAAAGTACTGAAGGGGATGTTCCTAGATCAACTTCTTGAGCTGATGTCGACAAGAAGCGATCCGTCAAAGGAGGGCCTTAATGTATCCCACATCAGTGACACGGAACGGAGCAAATGATTTTGATGGAGGTGAAAACGATTTGATGATATATGGTTCAGGGTGGCGGTCATGAAAGGATGAAGGATAATGTATGGTAGTGGATGGGACACGGTTGACTTCTCTGGATGACTTCTCTTGAACATATCGGCGACACTTGTGTGATGGATCGGTAGCATTTACCCCAAAGATGGATGGTATTGGCGAGACCATGGTGATGTGACCGGTGAATGAAACAACCCAACCCGACTCAGGCACGGAGTGGAAGTGTCATGTTCAAGAGCGACTTGCTACCAATAAACATTTTCTGAGTTTCTTCCCAATTTTCCCCAGTCATTTCTGACCAGTACCTCTTTATTTTTGTCAAGCTTGAGGAGGATAACATATGCTTGTTCTATGATTTGCCCTTCAGGCAAACCCATCGCTATGTTTTAACGAGCTTAGCGATAGTGAAACTCGTTCTCGTCTAAAGACAAGTTTGTCGCTATTAATGTTTTTTAACGAGTCTAACGACAAAGATAACTCGGTCCTTTTCAATTTTAGAGAGTCTGAAAAGGTACGTAAAGATAACTCCAAAGTTCCTTTTTCGTCATCTAATCCCTTAAGTCCGAAAAAGTATAAAACAATACAGAAGGGATGGATTTTCGATAGTTTTAACGAGCCGAACAAAACAAACGCTCGATCTTTTTGTGCAATAATCCCTCAGGTCCAAAAAGATTAAAATTTAGAGGAGGGATAGCACTTCCGGTCGCTTTAACGAGCTAGAAGGCCAAAACTCGGCAATCTTTTCATATTTTACGAGTCAGATGAAAAGAGCTTAAAGAAGACTCGTCTTTTGAGGAACGAGTGATGAAACGGGTTAGCAGCAGATTCCAGGTAAGGGTTGGAATTTTCCAATCACGGCAGTGTCACAAGGATGGCTAGTGAAATCACTCTTCGCAGCTGTTCCTCAAAATGGGTAAACAATCAAATGGAGGTGAATAATCGGCCAATGAAAAGTGGAGGTGACGGTGCAAACACGACCAAGGCTTTAATGGCTGATAAATTTACATTCGCAGTGGTTATTTACCGGAGGATAGTTCATTTTTTAACGAGCTTAAATGCAAATTGAAACACTTGCTCGATCTTATGTTTATTTTTTAATGAGCATGAACTATGTGTTAAAACTGCTCGATCTTATGTTTATTTTTTAACGAGCATGAACTATGTGCTAAAACTGCTCGATTCCAGTCATATGATAAGAATGTCTCATTTAAGATGCCATTTTTTATGGGGCTTGCACCTCATAAAGCTTTGCCCCGGAATCCTTTCTTTATGCAAGTTCGGAAACGACTAATCCTACGAGTTTAAAGGGTTAGACCTACAGGTTTAAAGGGAGGACCTAAAAATTTAAAAAATAAATAGTCGCCCCTTGCTTGCACTCCAAAAGGTTTGCATGCCCCTAGGTATAAAGTACGATTTCAAGGTTACCCCTCAATTTGCAGATAAAACATTTGTTCTACCAGGAAAGGCCTACCTCTTTCAAGTTACCCAAAGATTGTCTCATTTGCGCAGCAAACAAAACACTTCTTTGGCGACGTCTACTGAGATAAACAAAGGTGAATGACAACGCCCGCCGATTCACATAACTTTGACAAAAGAATCTTATTCTAGAACAACCCCTCTTCCAATCACGGACGGGGTACGGACTAGTCATATTCTCCCGCGGAAACCTACCCTATACCCAAAGTTTTCCTGCCGAAGCAGACCAGGATGCATGCCCCTTGGGTTCCGGTCATATCCCTCCGAATTACTCGCGCTCATCGGGAGGACGGACCGTGGGTTGAGACATTTCTTGCGTGAAGATACCATTTAGGGATGGTATATGACTATTTGCGATGCGTGATCCGAGAAATGAAAGCTGGTCCATGAGCTTGACCACTCTTCTTTCGTGCGGAAAACACATTACTCTAAAGAGTGAGGAGACGATGGCTCCCATGCAATATATATAGTCTCGTCCAAGGAGTAGGTTATAATCCAAGGGTCCTTGAATGACCATCACATTCATTTGAACGGTCTTCCCTTTCAATGTGATAGGCACATTGGGGAGGATCCCTAAAGGTCGACTGGTTCCTTTATCGAAGCCTGTCAGATTTCTCATTTCAGGCAAAAGCACTGGCAAACCAAGCGCTTTCCAAGCAATAGAGGAAAGGATACTCACAGATGCCCCCTCATCAATGATTGTACCAGCCATTACCATTCTGTATATTTGAACGATAATTCTGAATGGTATGCTTGCTGGTAACCGAGGTCTGCCTAGTTGGTTCCAGTCGAAGGATACAACTAGGTTGCTTGGTGGTGGGACCGAATAGATGGCCGGATATCGCTCTGACGAACTTCCTTCCTGCGATAAAGGAATAGGTGCATTGCCCCCGTGTTCGTCGGAGTCTGTGTTGATGAAAAGAATCTGGATGGTGTCATCCTTATCCTCTTCAGTGATTGTATCATCCGAAGATAAATCCTCTGAAGGCAAGACCGAGTCAACTGCCGCCTCGACCTTTTGACTTTCGTCTGGTATGGATTCAGTCGGTTTATCCTCAATGATAGACGCTTTAGCTGACCACTTGAGCGGGCCAGCTGGATTCTCAACTAACGAAGGACTTGGCAAGAGTTTTTTATATCCAGGAGGAAGTCGTAACGGTGAAACCGGGCAATCTTCCAAGACTCTTTTAGCCTCGTCTAAGAAGGGACAATGGTGGAGGGCATGGTTGCCTTCGCACAGTCTACAGGGAGGTCTAGCCCTCCCTTTCTGTCCTGGAACTTCACTTTCGCTAGTTGACGGTGTACTTTCAACATGACTATCAGAGGTTGACGACACCGGATTGTGCAAACGGGGAGACCAGTCCTTTAGTATCCGAGGGATGCAGGGACAATCTCTGTGAAAGTGGTCTCCCTTGCAAATGACACATGGCGATTTAGGCCTGGTCAGTGCTGTGTGTGGATTTTCATCAGACGACACTTGTTTTCCTTTATTTGCCTTTGGCTCCTTCTTCTTTTTCTCTTTCTTCTTCTTTTCCTTCTTCTCCTTAGGAACTTGGTTTTTAGTTTTACCAGTCCCGTCACACGAAGAGGAAGGAAGAGAGGAAGAATTATAGGAAGTAGAAGGTTGGTGGGAAATTCTGGACTCGTCAAATTGTTGATTCGACTGTTCAGGAATAGTGGTGTTCTGAACGACATTGGTCGAGAAGAGCCAGACCGGTAGGCCAATTGTCAGTCCTGGAAGCAACAATGTGGTCAGATGGGGCGCACCAACATCTCCCCAAGAGGAGAAGGGACTAGGATTTCCACCAAGGGGAATTCCTTGGTTGGTGGGCTCCATTTTCTCAACCTAAAGATCAACGCAGGAAAAAGGGGTGATTGTTCCGTTTAAAATAAATTTTAATGACGCCTAGACACAACTTGCTTTTTCAATTTTAAAGAGTTGAGAAAAAGCTAAGGATGACTCTAGTCTCCTTCAATGTTTTAACGAGCCCGAAGTGACAAATGCTCGGATGGACTTTTTCTGTTATAGAGTTTGAAAAAGGCCAAAAGGAACTGCTCTGGAGTTCTAGGTAGAGGGTGTGCCAAACTTTTCGCAAAACCGCAGAATACTTTTTAGGGTACGGGTGGTCAATCTTCCCGAATGCTGTGTTCAGTGCATTGCGATCAGTAGGGCGGCCGACACGGCTTCCTATGGATAAAGGTTTTATTCCTATAGGGGTCTCCCAATATATACTCGACAGTAAGTGGGAGCACAATCCGTACTGGCACTTATTGTCTCTTAGGAGGAATCACCCAACCATCAGCGAGGCGACCAGTGACCAGGTTTTACGACGCCGGAACACGTCTCTAGCCTAGACCTCTATGTTGTGCGTTATGTTACAAAGCGTTGTTAAGTTCATTCAATTTATTTTAGGTTGATCTTTCTTAGAAGTTTGCCTTTTTGGATCACCACGAGATGTATGATACAATTCCTAAATGCAGTCTAAAGATGATAAGCAAGCTTTTATATCTTTTCAACAATGAAAATCCTAGCTACAAGGGGAAAAGAAAGACACCATATTTTCTCAAAGAGCATAGAGCACACTGTAAATGCACTTTTCCTAAATCAACACATACAAACTGTCAAAATGCAAATGCACATATGCATGTATTGGTTTTCACTTTCTTAATATTGATGCCTAAAAAGAAAGTTGTTGTACAAATTTGAATTCGATTTCAAGTGAAAAACACAAACAAGTTCCTTTTTCGAAATCAAAAAGACGATTATGACACTTTATGATTTACTTGTTTCGACACCAGAAATGCATAAATTCAAACCAAAAGACAAAAGTAAAAGCGTAATCAACTGTGAACAGCAAACAAACTCACTCCTAAGATCAAAACGACACTTACGACAGGTCTAGATCTAAGGGCGACAGTATGACTATTTTACTTTTGTAATGGGAAACTGCAAATGATGTAACAAATACACAAAGAACAAATACAGTTTCTTTATACAACTGAGGCGGAATTGAGGCAAAGAAAATGGGTTTCAGATAGGTACACTCACTGATAACAGGCTGCAAAAAACAGAGATAAAACTGAGCAAAAGGAAGCAGGGAACCACAGCTGCACAAGGCAAAGACTGATCAGTGCACCCTCAACACAGAGAAACTGAACTTCAGCGCAAGTAGCCTTCACGGGACCTGCGTTGAAATGCAGAACCTCTTCACAGAGTCTGCGCTGAAGCAGAAACGAGAATGGTTTCTGGGTTCTGGGTCACGGCTTGCAGTTTAATCTACGATTTTTGGCCGGATAAAAGCTATCAATTAGGTACAATTAGAAGGATGATTTAAAGGAGGACTAAGATCTATCACAAAGGGCTGTTAGAGCACTTGTGGATCAACTGTTCAGATCATAAACAGGCCTAGCGGATGGACTAGAGTAGCAGATCTCTACTTTGCATTTGAGAATGGCAAATGCATTTCGATTCGGCACTCTTGAGTTTATGAAATGAATAGCAATAGAAACACAAATAAACTAACAAGATACTCTCCCCAGCAGAGTCGCCATTTTGTTGTTGGGAAAAGTATCCAATTCGAAATGCCCCTATCCCACTCTAAGGTGTGATAGTGCCTTAGCAACAAAAAAGGAAAACTATCTGAGTATTCTTCTTTATGGAATGTAAATAGAGAAAGAAGGATGTAACTAACCGGTGTCTTCCGCTAGTTTGTCGATCCAATCACTCTCTCTTCTGCTCACTTCCCGCTGCCTGCTCTTTCACTGGTCCAGCTTCACTAAATCTCTGCAAGATCACAAGAGAGGAAAACTACACAAACATAGATTCACATTCATAACTAGTTTAGGATCAGATATAAACTAAATATGCAAATATAACAAAACATCATTTGATATACAAGCATATAGGAGAAACTCAAATAGCTTTATTGATATGGTAATAAAGTTCAAGAGGAGATACAACCAAGTGAGTCCCGATCCAGCATCTACCTCCCAGCAAAGGAATCCCTTCCTCTCCTCCAACAAAGCATAAATCACCCAATGTACTAATCTCAATCTCAAACCAACAACAATTCTCTACAAAGTACCAAATTCCAGCCTCCTGAACCTCTGGGTGAGAGATCCATATATAGATGTAAGCAGAGAGGATGAGTCAGCTTATGTTTTGACTTGTGGTTTCTCTCTGTCAGTTCTTGCTTCCACTTGGAGGTTAAGAACCTCTTACTCATCACTAGTCGAATTCATTGAGGCAAGTGTCATTGGAGAAGATTTTGGAAGCTTCCAGGGTCTTTCCACCTTGTTGAATGAGCTTGCCATTTGTCATTTCCCGCTCAGCGCACCCTGGTAGTGCTTCCACCTGCGTTGCAGTGCACCTAGCCAGTGTAGCTTCTGCATTTCAACGCAGGCAGCTAGTGGAGCTCCTGAATTGATCCTGAATTGACTGTTTTTGAGTGGTTTTTGGTGGAGAACTTCTGGGAGAAGCTGTCTTTTGTTGACCTTGTTCCTTTAGGGGTAGGAACAACTCTTTTAGGGACTTTGGATCCCTTGGATTATGGACATTTCATGCTCAATGCTGTAAGGAAAAAAAATGTCTATAACACCCTAAAATGAAGATGCTTGACCATGGTTGATTTTCATATTGACACAATCTTGGTCACAATGAAACATTGGACTATGGTTCACCATGATTTATTTTCATAATTAGACAACCTTTATCACAATGTGACATTGGACAATGGTTGGCCATGGTTGATCATGATAGATTTTCATATTGAGACAAAATTTGTCACAATGTGAGGTATGAACATGGTTGACCATCACTTTCACAATGTGATGTTGGACCAAGAGACAATCTTTTTCACAATGTGACCGTGGATATTGATCATGGTTGACCATGATTCACCATGGTTCACCATGGTTGATTTTCATATTGAGACAATTTTTGTCATAATGCGATGTTGGAACATGGTTGACCATGGTTGAGTTTCATATTGAGACAATCCTTGTCACAATGCGACATTAGACCATGGTTTACCATGATTGATTTTAATGTTGAGACAATCTTTGTCAAAATGGGACATTGGACCGTGGTTGACCATGGTTGATTTTTAGATTGAGACAATCTTTGTCACAATGTGACATTTAACCATGGTTGACCATGATTGAACATGGTTTACCATGGTTGATTTTCATATTGAGACAATCCTTTTCAAAATGTGATGTTGGAGTATGGTTGACCATGAATGACCATGGTTTATGATGATTGATTTTCATATTGAGACAATCTTTGTCACAATGTGACATTGGACCATGGTTGACCATTATTATAAACCAAAGGTATTTTATTAAACCCTACAATTAATATTAATGACCCTATGAATAATATTATACCCTAGGAATATGAACCATTATATTAATAAACCCAAGGGACTGATATTATAAACCCAAGGGACTAATAAACATGAGATTAATAATAAAAATGCAAGGGATTATAAACCCGAGGAATAATATTTAACCGAAGTGTTTAATACTATAAACTCAAGGTATATAAACCCTAAAATAAACGTGGTTGACCATCGATTTTCATATTGAAACAATCTTTATCACAATGCGACATTCGGTCATGGTTGACTATGATTGATTTTCATATTGGGACAATCTTTGTCAGAAACAGACATTCGAACATGGTTGACCATGGTTGATTTTCATAGTGAGACAATGTTTGTCATAATGCAACTTTTGACCATGGCTCACCATAGTTGACCATGGTTATTATAATATGACGTTGGCCCAAGAGAGAATCTTTGTCATAATGTAACCATGATTATTAACCATGGTTGACCATGGTTGCTTTTCATATTGAGGCAATCTTTGTTACAATACTAAAACCCCAAGGGATTATAAACCCAAGGGAATAATATTAATCCAAGGTATATAAACCTAAGATAAATATTATAAACCCCAAAGTGAACATGGTTGACCGTCGTTGACCATGGTTGATTTCCATATTGACAAAATCTTTGTCACAACACGATGTTGGACCATGGTTGACGATGATTGATTATAACCCCAAGACATTTATATTAAACCCTAGGATTAATATTATAAACCCTATTGATAATACTATACTGTAGGAATATGAACTCTTAGATTAATAAACCCAAGAGATTGATATTATAAATGCATGGCACCAATAAACGTAAGGGATAATAAATTCATAAACCCAAAGCACTAATAATAATTTATTATTATTATTATATGGACAATTATTTATAATAATTAAGATCAATAATAATAGCAATATTAATATATTATGTTATATTAATGTAAAAATCTAGTTAAAATAATATTTAATGTTATCAAATATTTTGAATTATGAATTATTTATAATTAAAATATAATTTTTTTATATTATTAATGTTTTTTTAAATTATTAATATTATAATTAATAAAAAGGCTTTCTGAAATTTAATATTGATGGGGCCTCTAAAGGCAATCCAGGAACAGTGGGTTATGGAGGAGCTTTAAGGGATGACAAGGGCAACATTATATTTATCTTCCACTACCATTTAGGCAGAGCAACTAATAATATGGTAGAAGTGATGGCTCTGGAGCAGGGTCTAGAGTTTCTATCACAAAATCAGCACTCAAATATCATTGTGGAAGCAGACTCTGAGATAATCATCAATGCAGTAAAAAGAATCAGCGGTGGTTCCAGGCCGGAAAGTGTCTCGAATCATTGGAAACTTATTCAGGTTTATCAAAGAATCCAAATGCACCTACAGGGCCTTCGAACCATAAGTTTCAACCACGTTCGACGTAATGCCAATAAACTGGCCGACTTTCTGGCCAATCAAGGTGTGAGCAGCACAGAAGGTGGAATGGCTAAAAAGTGGCAAGAAATTCCTCCATGCCGTCTAAAGGCTATCTGTGAGGATCAAGCTGCGGAGGACAGGGAGGTTTTCCGAAATCGAGCTGGGGGGAATTCCATGATTTGATGACGCTGAGAGGTTCTAACGTAATCCAGCAGGACGAAACAGAGCGGCTGAGAGTCAGGTTCGGGTGCATCTTCCCCCAGATCATCTCGACCGGGTTTCCCAAGTTTTTGGTTGGCCCCTTGCGGATTTATCTCTGATTCAGACCCAGGATCAACTTCTGGTTTCATGGTACGAGATGGCAGAAAGGGCATAGCATGGAGTGCAGTAATAGGCGATCTTTTCCCGCTTCCGGGTTCGTTAACCTGGCGAAAGGCGAGTTTCCGATGATCGCATGTCTACAAAATGGTAAGTGGTTTTGTATTTGGGAGCATGATTAAGTATGGGTGGGAGCGTTGTAGAGAGACTCATAGCAATCCAGAGTTTTATCATAGATACAGACAAATGAATGAGTGGAACGGAAAACATAGCTTCTCTGGCAACCGCAATTTCCTTTTTTATCTTCGGCGGAAAGGAAATCAGCTGTACGGGTGGTTTTCTGGCGATTGCACGGCACTCAGACGGAAAGTGGTTTTAATGTCATGGGAGCGATTCCATTGGGGATCCTACACGTGGAAGGAGAGAGAAAAAATAAACCGCCCTCCCCGGGCGCTATTGTTCGGGAACCTTGTGATGCATGATATGGCTCTCGACCGTTGGATTGTAGTGAAGCAGATCCACGGTCGGGAATGATCGAGCAGTTTGGTAGGCAGGAACGTTAAACTTCATTTGACTCTTTAGGGCGTATCTCTCTCATCCGTAGTTTGGCTCAGGGTTAGTAGGTTTCAGTTCTATTGGCAAGTTTGGTGTGCTTGTGTCCGGAGGGCTCTGCTGTTTTCCTTTGTCGTTCTGCCCTCTAGGCGCTTTCTTTGTAAGTTTTTTCCAGAGTTAGGTGGCATTCTCTGCCAGGTTGAAGGTCCTTTTTTCAGGCAGTTAGCTTTTTTTGCCAAGGTCCACGGGTTAGTTGGACTTTTGTATTCTATGTAAATTCTTGATTGGCTTAATGATATAGAAGGCACTACTCTTGCTTCAGCAAAAAAATATTATAATTAATAAAATATTGTTATCTTTTATAATATTATTAATTTTGATTAATTTTTATAATGTTATTAATATTTAAAAATATTATTGTTTATTAATATTTAATAATGTTATTGTTTAATAATACTTAATTGTTTAATATTTAATATTATTATTTATTAATGAGTAATAATATTTATTATTATTATTATAAATCCAAATTACTTATATATTAAAAATATAAAAAATTGACATTCTACAATATCTTTTTCTCTTTGCTTATTATTATTATTATTATTATTATCATCATCATCATCATCAAATTTTAAGGTCACAACCAAGCCAGATACCAAATTGCTGTATGAGACCACCTTGTTTGTGGCACAAGAGACCTACCTCACCTCCGCACAATGATTTGACTACTAAGTCTACTAAGGTATACATACTATTGGTTTTGAACCTTTGACCTCTTAAGAGGAAACACATACTCTTAACTATTAGGCACACTCAAAGAATTGAATTTATCATATCATTATATAATTTTTCATTTTCAAAATCTTTAAAAATGATAAAAATACCTTCTTTCTTTATACTTAAAACAGAAAAAACCTATTGATAAATTACAAAATTAGAGTTTATAATAATCAATTTTAATTTTAATCCTTATGAATTTGCATTTGGGTTTTAATTGAAAATATTTTAAGTGATATGTTTTATGCATTTCATTTCATTTGGTTTTATTTTGGAATCTTTTAAGTAGCAACTTTCTAAAGATTAATTATGATTTTGATCCATATTTTATTTTAGTTTAGAAATAATAAATTTTATATATATTACAAATTAATATTAATAATTTTAATTTAGATAATAATAATACTAAAAACTTTTGGTAAGCAAATAGCTTATTCTTTCCTCAATCTTGACTTGTGTTTGATACACAAATAACCTCTTTCTTTTTCCATTTATTTATAGGAAAGGGCAAAAGAGAGAGTGAAGTTTTAGAAACATTCAACCAAAAAAATCACCCATAAGTTGTTTAAATTTTTTCCTAGGTTACAAATGATAAACTTCCATAAATAATTACAGCTAGATAAGAACAATAAATATAAAATAATAATTACGGCTAGAAATAAGAACAATAAATATAAAATAATAATCACAATGAGAAATTATAAAATTGATATATAAAATAATATGTAATAAATATTTTATTATATTTTTGGTTAATTTATGATCATAAATTAAATAATTTTTTTAATTAAATACACTAATTAAACCCTAAATAATAATTGACCATTCATCATTTATAATCCCTATCTTTCTTATTTAGGAGAGACAACTAAAATATTGCAAACATCTTTTATCAAAAGCTGCCCTTAATTGACATAAAGACTCTAATTATTTGAAGAATTTAGTGGGTTAATAAATTAAATCCAACTGAAACATTGCAAACATCTTTTATCAAAAGCTGCCCTTAATTGACATAAAGACCCTAATTAATTGAAGAATTTAGTGGGTTAATAAATTAAATCCAACATATTTTATTTAGCTTCATTTTAAAAATAATTAAAATGACTAAATTATAATGAATAAAGAAAAATAAACTCAATCTAAATAGATCTGAGCTAAAGTAATCTGTTTTAATGAATCAAAAACACCTTCATGACTTTGATTATAATTACGAAACGTACTCTTACATGTGGAAGAGACGATGCTTACCCACACAACCAATAACCATAAAAACTTAACGATCTAAAAATAATTTTATAATATGGAAGAAGATAATATGAATGTTTGCCTAGTTATACCTGAATAGCCCTTGTCTCAAAATCTAAAAACGCACAGACAGTTGAAGCCTGACATGGTTCCAAATACTAAAAACAACAACAATTTAACACATAATAGTTGTTTGCAATATATCATTGCACGTTTCAAAGGTTAGAGCAGCAATATACCATTCCATGTTTCAAATATTAGAGCAACATCTCTGCGCTTTTATGGTTTAAATTTAAGAAAAAGTAGACAAAAAGGGCAGCGGGAGGGTACTCATTTGCAGCAGTCCATGGATCGATTCTCCTAGAGTCCTAGGGTATGGCACATCTCTCGCAGCACAACCCTCATTTGGAGAAACAATTAGGTAAGGTATAATTGATTGGGTCTATTCCTGCTTGTTTTCTTTTTATGACCTTTTTTTTCAGCTAGATAGAACTGAGAACATCGTTCTGTTTTCATTACCCATAATCTCGGTGAGATTTTTGGTGATTTGGCTTCGAGTTATTGCAGTTAAAAGGGTTATTTTTCAAAAGGGGTGCAAATGCATATATATTTTATTATTATTATGACATGGTTACATCATCATTATATCATGGTGATGTCATAATGTAGTTTATTTTTCAAAAAAATACTGATTTCTTTGAAAAAACATATATATTTCATTATCATTATGAAATGGTTACATCATCATTACATCATGGTTGCGTCAACAAATTACAACATATTATATATCAATCCACGTACAATTAATCAACTTGTACATTATGCCACCTGTGGCGCTCAATCGCTACATTTCTGGTGAGCTGCACCGTTCCTTCCATGGACATCAAATTGCAGTGATAATGAGTTGCATTATGTAAAATACTAATAATAAACAAATAATTCTAACCATATCTCCGTCTGTTAGCACGGGCTCGATCGCTGCACTTTTGGTGGGCGGCAGCGTTCCTTTCACGGACATCAAATTGGAGTGATAACGAGTTGCTTCTCTGTCCGACAAAACCATCGCCGGTTTTCGGTAAGTTTTGGTTACCCTCATAGAGAGTGCATGCCGCCATCTGGGGTCGAGGTAAAAACACCTATCGGTAAAAAAAATAATTAAACAATTTAAATTAAAAGTCAACAGTGATACATCTATCCTAGGTCGAGATAAAAACACCTATCGGTAAAAAATAATTAAACAATTAACCTATTTCTATAAAATAGACCGATAGTTTTAATTAATCAGAATTACATTATTTTTTTTTTTTTTTTTTTTTTAACAGAAACCGTTATGGATTGGTTATATTCCTCTTGGCGTGAATGCCTTAATATCTGTTACAATTGATAGCTCCATGTTTTGTTGCTGCTTTCCGCAGAGATAGAGAGTACAGATAGAGCTTGCCGATTTCCTAATTGCTAAAGATACCAAGAATTCCAAGTCTGAGATTTTCCCCCACTTGAAGGTGCAGACAAATTGGTTTAATAGCCAGCAATAAAACATGGCGAAAATCTGATTATGGGATTGGTTCCCAAGTTTCTTCTCCGTCCTTCATCTTAGTTCCTACAGGGAGGAGGACTGCTTTATTAGCTTCGCTGTCCGCCGCTTTGTTGTGCATTCGCAGCACATGATAATATCTTAGCTTCTGAAAGTGCCTTTCCAATCCTTTAATTCGGGTTATCATTCTTGCTAACTTGAGATCCTTGACAGGGGAGTTGGAAATCATGGAGTTGATGATGATCTGGGAATCTCCAATTATATTGGCTTCTTTTATATTTAATTCTTTTAGACATTGGAGACCTTGGAAGAGGGCTAAAGCCTCCGCTTGGATGCTGGAGGCATAGCCAAGGCCCCAGGCAAAGGACTGGACTTTTTCTCCTTTTGGAGTTAGCACGATTCCTCCTGCTCCTGCTTTGCCCGGGTTGCTCTTTGCTGCCCCATCAAAAAAGAGGGAGTGATTTCCTTGCATTTTAATCCAGCTTTGCATATCACTTTCAGATTTCCTTAGCTGCCAGTATTTATTAATAGGGCTCTTTTTTTCTGCTGGCCTGATTTGAAGGCCGAGAGACATTGCCCAGGCAATGTCTTGCTGACTCAAATTGGTATCGTCTCTGGTATCCTCCAGGCATTCCTTGATTTGGCTTTGTAGTTGTTCTTTGTGTCCCTGAAAATCCTTCTATTACGCTCCAACCATATCTGCCAGCTTGTGATCTTGGGTAGAATTGCCCACGCCTTTCTTATGAACAGATTTTTTGGGGCTGAATTACATTTTGAATAAACCATAATAACTATTTTCACCCAACTGAATTAAATAAAAATAAAAATAAAATATGAAATTTAACAATTAATAATAGAGGTGAGGGAAACTTAATTTTCCATTTAAATTTTGTAAAAATATAATATTGTTAAATATTTCACATCAAAGACCTGATGTACAAACCCTCTACGCAGAGCGTCTTTCTTCCTCTACTAGACCCAGAATCTCTCTCCACCAGGGACATTTAAATCGCTTACTAAATCATTATTGTATTGGAATTTCAATTTCCTACACAGTTTTCACAATATTATCTAGATTATTTTGTAAATTTTTAAACTATATTTAATAGACAAATTTAATAAACAAATCAACTGGTAATAAACAATTTACCTATCAAATTTCATCCTAATTACAGCAATTTATAAATTTTGATGTGAAAGATAAAAATTCAAAACTGAAAACCAATGGTAGTGTGGTTCAAAAGAGGCTTAAATATTTTTGCACAGGAACGACAAATGGAGCTAGTAAGTGAACTATCTGTAGAGAGAGATATGTTGCGGGTGTGTTTATGTATGCATGGTCTTGTAATAAACAACGTGAATCCTAAGAATTAATTTTCGTTTTTGTTGGAAACTTACTTTATATCAGGGATGAAATTCCTTTAATGTCATAGAATTATATCATATATAAGTACAGATGACGAGTTTTTTCGCTGGAATTTGATTGTTTTTATAATAAAAAACACTGAGTATGGGAATGTTTGAATTTGTTTCAGGCTGGAAATGATTTATTTTTTGTTTGGAGGAAAAAAAAAAATTGTATTAGAAAAAAGTAGTTATATAGTTGGATTTGCACTTCAGACATCTCTGCACAAATTTTCTAGACAAGTATTTCAGGTGGGAGGACCATCCTTAATATTAAATATGATTTCTAATCTAATCAGATATACACCAAATATTTCACTAAAGTGACCAACACAAGTTATGAATACACCTTATTTATCATTTACTAAATTTGAATCAATTCTAATCATAAAAATATTAAAGAAAACCGGAGCAGCAGCCATGCTGAAAGTAAAGCCCCACTATGTTGAAAATGAATTCACTGTTGGAAAGGCGGAGGAGACAAAACAAATAATTCACACACAAATCCACGAGCTGCGGCTCTACTGATCACACAAAACATGATGCTTAATGAACCCGGTGAAGGGTATTTATCCTTTTCGACTAGCGACTCGCTTAAAATATCTTGACATGCATCCACATGCAATAGTACACTAAATTCATCTATCACTTGACTTGACTCAACACTCTATCACTTGACTACTTAACACTTAAACACTCAATCACTCAGTTAACTTACTCTCTATGTTTAGCCAACTCCTCATGCAGGAGTAATTATCTTATTTTAATACTCCCTCTTAATTACAACCGCTAAACTAAAACATAACTCATGACAACTAAAACATGACTACTAGTCTATCTCTCAACTAGGCTTACAACACCCAAGTTTCTTCTATGAAACTCAAACACATCTTTTTCTAATGACTTAGTAAATATATCAGTCAATTGATCACTAGATTTACAAAACTTCAAGTGAACTTCTCCATTTCTCACAAGTTCTCTAATAAAAGTGATATCTAGTATCAATATGCTTGCTCTTTTGATGAAACACACTATTTTTGGATAATGCAATCATTGAAGTGTTGTCACAATATATTGTTGTTGATCCTTGTTGTTTCTACTTGAGTCCATCAAATACTCTTCTTAACGAGACTACTTGACACGTTGTTGATGTTGTTGTTACATATTATGCTTCTGCTGATGAAAGTGTCCCAAGGGGCTTCTACTTAGATGCCCATGAAATCACCCCTGAACCAAGATGGAACACATAAACAGAAGCGTTTTTTCTATCATCCAAACTTCCTAGAAAATCACTATCTATGTATCCAATCAAATTCTTCTTTTTTGTGTTTGCATACATTATGTCGAAATCTCTAGTTCATGCTCTGTATTTAAGAATTATTTTTATTGCACTCCAATGTGTGTCTTTTGGAGTCTCCATAAATCTGGAAATCAAACTCACTCCTTGCATGATATCCGATATTGTATATATGATACATGAATATGCCAACCAATATTTTGAATAGAGTTGGATTGACATTTGTTCCTTCATCATCCTTGCTTAACTTTATATCTGTTGCAACTGGTGTAGGGACATGTTTGAAACTTTCCATCCTAAATCTTTTCAACAAATCTTTGGCATATTTATTTTGACAAACGAAAATTCCTTTTTCAGGTTGCTCAACTTCTATGCGAAGAAAATATTTCATAAGACCAAGATCTTTCATCTCAAATTATTTCATCATGGCTGCTTTAAATTCATCTAATCCAAAATCACTTGTAAAAATCATGTCATCAACATAAAAGCAAACAATCAAAATTTGTTTATGCTCATTTACCTTTGTATACAAGGTAGGCTCAATGTTACTTCTGCAAAATCCATTATTAATCATGTAGCTGTTGATTCCGCTATACCAAGCTCCAGGCACTTGCTTCAGTCCATAGAGTGCTCTCTTTAATGTGTAAACTTTATCTTCATTACGTTCAACTTCATAACTTAGAGATTGTTGCACATAAATTTATTCTTCTAGATTTCCATTCAAGAACGCTGATTTCACATCCATTTGACATACTTTCCACTTTTCTGAACTGTTGTGGCTAGAACTTCTCTTACAGTATCCAATCTAGCTACCAGAGCAAAGGTTTCTCCAAAGTCTATTCCTGGTTGCTGCGAGAATCCTTTTGCTACAAATCGTGCTTTAAATCTGTCAATTTCACCTTTCTCATTCAACTTTGTCTTGCACACCTATTTTACACCAATGAAATTTTTGTCCTTTGGTAAATCAACCAAATCCCATGTATTATTCTTTTCAATAGCTTCAATTTCTTCATCTATGGCTTTCACCCAATTTTCATCTTTTATTGCTTCTTCAAACGAAGAATGTTGGAATGACAACAATGCAAACTTTGAACTAACATCCAAATCATCATAAATGTCTTTCAGACTTCTCATCTTTATCTTACCATTGTTTGATCATCACTTGATTGATTACTGGGAGAATCTCGATCTGTTGATCTACTTGAAGATCCATGATACTCTGAAAATCTCGGAGTCCTTCTTGCTGTGTCTCTATTTGGTGCCTTCACCTATGATTCTTGCTGCTCCTTTTCTACTATATCATCTTCTTCCACCAATGGCACTTGTGCATTAAACGTTTTGTCTACAGTTCCATTCCATGACTCGTGTTCTTTGAACACAACATCTCTTCATATTATGGTCTTCTTTGTGACAGGGTTATACAATTTGTAAGCTTTTAATTGCTCACTATAGCCAGTAAATATGCAATTTTCTTTTTTTTTTATCGTTAAAACTATGCTACTTCTATTATTTACAAGAGAAAACAGTTACATCCAGGAATACATGTCGCCAGGGGCCAAGGCTGGTCCTCTGGATTGATAGTGCTCACAGAAAACTTCACTTTCAGGGGTCTTCTTATAGCTACTGAACGCCCACGCAGGGGCAACACCCTTTTGACCAGATACCCACGCAAGGGCGTCATGACTGAGACTAGTAACCCACGCAGGGGCTGTAATCTTTGGAGACACAGAAAAAGCAAAATTATGAATCCCGCGCAGGGGCCAAGGAGAGAAAGAGAGGTTCTTCAACAGTATTCTTCGCGCGGGCTTAGTCGAGCATAGAGTAACAAAATTATGAGGCCAAACAGTGACATTTACAACATAATTGAGCACTTGTATCAAGAGTAACAGTTCACAAAAAACACCTGAGAGTTGTCTGAGGGCAGAAGCATGGTAGAGCCGGCTCCTATTCAACCGAATCCTCTTCCTCCGAGTCCTCTTCATAAATCCAGTACTTGCCTTCCGGTGGAGGTCCCCAATCAACCTTGGCTTTGCCTGAAGCTGGTGCTGGCTGAGACGAAGGTTGCACAGCATTCGGTTCAGGTGGTGCCTCTGCCCTTTCCCCAGCAACTCTGGAACATTCAGCATGATGAATTTGGGCGCTGGGTAATCCTCCCACCTCCTTTTTCGGTTCCTCCAGGAATAGGACCGAAACATGAGCATTAATGTTGGAATGACATTGGGCACAACTGACAGTGAAGACCGCTGTTCCGAACGCAGGTAGCGGAGCAGAGCTTGAGTCCGGAGACCTGGTGTCCATGAATTGAGACGGCCGAATGGGGTGTGCATCTGCCGACTGGTGGCATAAACAACGACAGCAACATGGAGGCGGATTAGCAGCCCGGGGACGTGAAGAACCTTCCCTTCCAGTGCCTCGACGGCTAATGAGCCTCTGTCTTGGCGCCATTCCTTCCTTGAAGACCGATGAGCGTGACAGAGCCGTGGAGAGGGATATGAGGGGTGTGAATCCGCCCTTATCCTCCCTTGCTGCCCTGTATCCACCTCCAATTTCCAAGGAGAGCTCGTGAGCCAGCGCTTGAAGGCCTGACGGACTGAAGCCTGAATCCACAAATCGAGCCTGAACCATTGCAAAACATTCCCAATTCTTGGCATACTTAAGCTGCTCTGGTTTGCCTCGTTTTTGGAGTGCCATAACTCCCATCTGAAACCGTTAATGTCGCACAGAATCGGCAATGAATTGCCGTCCTTCCTCCCTTCAGCTCTCACGCTTGCCATCCAGGGCGGCGGAGAGCAGTTAATGCCTCTTCTGAACTTGAGACCACCCATGCTAAACAGCTGGCGAGCCATCCATATGCGGCGTGGCACCCGCATCCGGGTGGGCATTGTCATTTTGGATCAGCTTGTCCAGCTCCTGAGCCTGAACATTGTCTGTGATCATGCTTGGGGCTCCTGTTAGGAGAGTATGATCATAATCTGCTCCTAAGTTGGCGAGAAGGTCGGCCACCTTGTTACCATCTCTTTTTATATGAGTGAAAGAAATTGCCCTGTTGCTGCGAAGGGCATGTTCAATGGCTTCTAGACGGGCCGCTAGTCTCCAACTATTCGAGATCTTTTTCGCTTGGGAGCCATTCTGCAATCTCTTTGCCATGTTTATAAGAATCTGGGAATCCCCTTCCACAATTAAGGGTTGCAAGTTGAGGTTTCCGGCTAAGAGGATTCCTTGCCACAAACCTTCAATTTCCGCTGAATTATTGGTGTCCCACCCCAAGGACCCCAAGAAGATTTGCATGGGCTTACCTTCATGATTCCTTAGGATGCCTCCAAAGCCTGCTTTTCCGGGGTTACCTTTGGAGGCTCCGTCAAAGTTGAGCTTGTAAGAGTACCTAGGAGGGGGGCTCCAGGTATTTTTGATAGAATCGCTGCTTGTGGAGGAGCTATTCCTGTGCTGGGATTGAGGGATGCTCAATTGCCAGTTGCTCATAATACTTATTTCACTGTCAAGAGAGGGAAAATCCTCCTCTGTCCATGAGTGGAGAAGCAACGTCTCATTCAGGTTTCCACATAAATTGTTCCATATCTCCTCGATCCTTGAGCTCTGATTTTTGAATATCCGCCTATTCCTCTCTTTCCAAATACTCCAGGTGATGAAGCCAGGGAGAAGGTTCCATAAACAGTTGAGTAGTGGACTTTTATACGGGTTCGGTGACAAGTGCCTTAGGGAATCCGTAATGTCGACTTTTTTTCTACATCTTTTTTGACATCTGAATCCCGCTTTTTCCCATAGCTGATTTGCTAGAGGACATGAGTCCAGAAGGTGTTGCAGCGTTTCTTCATTTTGGCGACAATTGAGGCATAGTGATGGTCCATGGAAATTCCTTCTCCTTAACTTATCCCAGGTGAGGATTTTTTTGTGACCAACAAGCCACAGGAAATAGGAGATCTTGGGCCAAGAGCTAAGCCCCCATATTTTACTCCATATAGGATCAGAGTGGATGTTATTGTGACAAAGAATTTTGTAGGCTTCTGAAGTGGAGAATTCACCTTTTGGTCGGTATCCCCATCTCAAGATGTCGGTTCCTTCATCATAGCGGATTCTTCTTTTATCCAACTCCTTCTCCAAAATCCCTGTGTCCTGCAAGTTTGCGGTGATGGCCCATTGATTTCCTTGTTTCCAATTCCTGAATCCATGTTCCCCCCCTTGCTCCCAATAGTAATGGATCTTTTCTTGCTGCTGTTCTTGCCTGATATGATCCAGTGGTAATTGGAGGGCATGGGTGAGCTTTGGCATTTGATTCCATGCATCTGTCCAAAGTCTTGCTGTTTGACCATTCCGGACCTCCCAAAAGCTGTGTTGCTGTATTAAGTGGTAGTGCTGTTTGGCTGCGTTCCAGATGAGCGAGCCTTTTTCCATGGGGATGAATCGAATGAGCTCCTCCTGGGGTCTATTGTTGGCATATTTCGCTGTCCAGATTTTTGCCCAAGGCTTCTCCGGATTAGAGATCCATTGCCACCAAATCTTGGCACTCATGATGGCATTGCTATGCTCGGGGTCCCTCAGCCCAATTCCTCCATGCTCCTTTGGTTGGCAAACAGTTGGCCATTTGACCAACGACCATTTCCGATTAGTTGCCGACCCTCCCCAAAGAAAGCTGCGTTGAAGCTGCCTGATTCTCTTTAGGACCCACTTTGGTGCTGCAAGGATTGAGAATAGGTAAAGCGGCATAGCCTGAAGGACTGATTTAATGAGCACAACTCTGCTGGCTAGGTTGAGAGATCTGAGAGTCCAAAGATTGAGACGGGATTCCATCTTCTCTATGAGAGTGCGCCAGGCGGAATGCTTAATAGCTGAGGCTGTGAGAGGGGCGCCAAGGTATTTAGAGGGAAGGGAGGCAGCAGGGATTCCGAGGATGCGGGTGACTGCAGATTTGACGGGTGGAGGAGTATGAAAAAAGAATAACTGCGATTTGGCATAATTTATATCCGTGCCTGAGGCATTAGCAAAGTCATTGAGCAAGGATTTGAGGCAAGTGGCTTCCTGGGCTGAAGGGTAACCAAAAAGCATGGTATCATCAACAAATTGCTGATGGGAAGAGGCAGGGGAGTTGTGAACTGAAAGACCCTTGAGCCGTTGAGATTGAAGAGCTTGCTTGATGTGACGCCCTAGCCCTTCTGCCATAAGAACGAATAGGAATGGAGACAGGGGATCCCCCTGCCTGATTCCTCTTGAAGGTTTGAAGGGCTTTGAAGGGATGCCATTCACCAAGACTGAGAACTGGGTGGAGTTTATTAGGCTCATGACCCATCGGATCCACATGTTACTGAAACCAAAAGCTTTTAACATTTGCTGTATGAAGATCCAGCTAAGTTTATCAAAAGCTTTTGAAAGATCGAGTTTAAGAAGCATACCTGCCTGCTTTGAATGTTTGAGAGAGTGAATGATTTCATGCGTGAGGAGAATGCCGTCCATGATCTGTCTGCCCTCCACATAGCCTGATTGTTCCTGTGATATGAGCAGCGGTAGCAAGGGCTTCAACCGGTTAGCCACTACTTTAGAGACAACCTTGTATATCACATTGCAGAGTGCAATCGGCCTGTATTTGTCAGGCGTTATAGCATCCTCCTCCTTAGGGATTAGGGCTATAAAAGTTGTGTTGAGGGAAGGCAGCATCCAGTGGAGGGCTCTCGATTCTTCCACCAATTCCCACACTTCTTGTTTAATCAGCTCCCAAAAGGTATGAAAGAATGTGGAGGTAAATCCGTCTGGCCCAGGAGCTTTTCCTTCTTTGAGCTGGAACATCGCTTCATCCACCTCCTGAGGTAGAATTGGGCGGAGAAGAAGCTCGTTGTGCTCTTCCTTGATGATTCTGGGCACGTTGTTAGTAATTTTTTCAATTGCCAGCCTTCTGTCTCCCATCGGCTCTTGAAGGATCTGGTTGAAGTGATTGCGTAATGCCTCCTCTATTTCCTCATGCTTTTCTATCTTCTCTCCCCCTTGCTTCTGGATAAATGGGATGTTATTGTGCATTCTCCTCTGAATGGTTGTTCTGTGGAAGAATTTGGTGTTGCGCTCTCCTTCCTTCAGCCATCTAATTCTGGACTTTTGTTTCCAATACACTTCCTCCTGTTTCTGCCTTTCCTGAAGCTGACTGTGTATGCGCCTTTCCTGTTCCAGGGTCCCTTCCGTGTGCCCCTCTGTGATGACTTTCTGATGGAGATCCGATAATTCTTGATTAAGATTTTGCTGAGCTTTGAAGATGTCCCCAAAGGTTTCTCTATTCCAACGCTTTAGGTGGTCTTTGAGGTACCTGAGCTTCTGTTGGAATTGGTACATCTTGGACCCTTCTGGAGGACTGAAGGAGGTCCATGTGGCTTTTATGAAGTCTTTGAACTCAGGGTGCGTAAGCCAGAATCCTTCAAAGCGGAAGGGTCTTCGCGTTTGATCACCAGGTCGCTGCCATTGAAGTGCAATCGGCCAATGGTCCGAGCCGGTATGCTGAAGTATAGCAGCTGTAAAGTCTCCTCCCAGGTGGATCGCATTATCTGAGATAAGGATGCGATCTAGTTTAGATGCGATTTGGTGTTTTCCTGCCCTGCGGTTGTTCCATGTAAACGTCCCATTGCAGAAGGGTATGTCTATGAGGGATGCGCTTTGAATGAAGTTCTTGAAGTGGGTTGTCTCTTGCTCCAGCCTGTTTCTTCCCCCTTTCTTCTCTTCAAGCTTGGTGATCATGTTAAAGTCCCCCCCGATTATCCAGAGTGGGTGTCTTCTGTCCTTGTTCAGTGCCTCGATGGTGTTGAGAAGTGCTATTTTACTTCCTGCGTCCTGTGGGAAGTATACATTTGACAGATTGCCATGTACATTCGTGCCTAGAATATGGAAGGCTGCCTGTATCAGGTGGTGGGAGGCATGGAAGTCTGAGAGGTCTATTGCTTGAGTATTCCATGCAATAGCTAATCCTCCAGACGCTCCAGATGCATCGACTGCAACTGAGCGGCAGCCTGGCCAGGCCTTCGTGAGTATGCTACCTAAGGTGGTGCTGTTGCATTTGGTTTCCTGTAGGAAACATATTTGAGGCTTCTCCTTTTTAATCATGTTCTTCAACATTCTAAGTTTCCCTGGGCTATTTAGCCCTCTTAAATTCCATGAGACCAGCTTCATGGTTCACTATTTGCAGTGGGTTTATAGTACTTTGTCAATTTCGCGTACCTGCCTGAGTCCAACAGGAGCTTTCCAATCTCGATGGTTCTCTGAAGATCCGTTTTCCTTCCTCGCTTTTTGGTTTCCTTTGGGGGTTGACTTCCATCCCACTGGCTTCCAGGCTGAATCCCTAGTTGTTGTTGTTGATAAGCTCTTGAAATAACTTCCTCCAGCCTGTCAAGTTGGGATTCAGATATGCGGTCGTATGCCTTGGTTTTGCATGCTAGTTCCAGTTCTAGAATGTCCAAGCCATGCAGATTTACGCTCTCAGGTTCTTCTTCCATAGGTTTCACTTGATTGCCCTCTACCTCATTTAGCGCTGAGCTCGAGGGAGGATCTTGCTTTCCATCCATATCCATTTCCTTGTCTGTCTCTGCCTGTTCCTTAGTATCTCCGGGAGGGAAGTCATGGGTAATCGCCGGGGAATGGTGCTTGGGGGAGGAGATTGGGGGAGGAGGGGGAGCAGAGGAAGATGGCTGGGAGGGGTGGGAATTAGAGATCAGGGGGGGATCATCGGAGGATTGAGCTAGGACTTCGAAGCTGTTCTTAGAGGCTTGGCCGCCAGTGCCATTTCGCTGAGGCTTGTGCCCATTAGATGGTTTCTTATGCGCGCGCTTTCGGCTAGGAGCTTTTGTGAAGCCGTCTTGAGCGGATGAGTCCATGGGGTCTTGAGGCGCGGCTTTGACATTCAGGGGACAATCACGAAATAGGTGTCCAAGAGCGTGGCATCTTCTGCAACGGAAGGGCACATGCTCATAGTCCAAGGGTTGGATCCATTCTTCATCCCAGTAGGAGAGATTCACCGATTCTGGTAATGCTTCATTCAACCTTATGAAAACGCATATGCGGGCATATGAAATGAATCTGCGCATCTTGGTCTCTTCTGCTGTCCTGATGTATTCCCCTATTCCATTCCCAATCTTCCTGAGAGTGTCCTCGTCCCAGTATTCGTCTGGAAGTCCATACATTCGGATCCAAACGGGGGCCCAGGTGAGGTCTTCCTTGTCCGGGTTGAATCTTGGTATCCAGTCTCTCATGTACAGTCCCGCTGCGTTGAAGAAGTGAGGCCCTGTTCCCAGCACCCTGAGTTTGTCCTCAATGCAGTAAAAAATCACTGTGAAGAAGCCTTTCGGCCCTAGTTGCAGGGTGACGTCTCCTTTCGGCTTCCATTTGGCCGCGATCCACCCATAAAGGGCTCGTTCCGTTGGCCAAAACCCTATGAACTTCCCTATTATGGCGTGATCTCTCATGAACTCGATTCGAGCAGCAATCTGGTGCCCTGGAAGTTCTATTCTTGGCCTTTCTGAGGCTACAGGTTTACAGGTATTCGAGGTTACCTTTGGCGTTTCCTCCGGGTTTTTCCCTTTGTCCTGATCATCGCTGGCAGAGCTTTGTCGTTCTCCTGGTTTCTTGTTTTCTTGCCGTGGCTTATTTCCGCCGTTCAGAATCTCCTTGTCTATTGACCCAAACCGAAAAGCTTGTTCCGATTCGTGCTGCATTGGGGAGGGCCCTGACGCCCCCCCCTGCGATTTCTCCATTGTGGCGGCCTAGTGTCGTGCTATTGCACTGTCCGCCCAGAGAAACTATCTGGTATGAGTGCAGAGCCTGCGCTGCACAGTCTGCGCCGTCACAGCGTACAGCGAAACCCTAATCGCTTCAGTCGATCCTCTCGTCCGTAAATATGCAATTTTCACTTTTATCATCCAATTTGTTTCTTCGCTCCTTAGGCACATGTGCATAAGCTAGACATCCAAATACTTTGAGATGAGATACACTACAAGACATATTTGAGCATGCTTGTTCTAGTACTTTTTTCATCACAATCTTTGTAGGAGATCTATTAATCACATCAATAGCACATGAAATTTCTTTTGCCCAATACTCATTAGACAAGTTTCTGCTTTTCAACATGCTTCTTACCATGTTCATAATTGTCATGTTCTTTCTCTCTACTACACCATTCTGCTGCGGTGTGTACCTAGTTGTAAACTATCTTCTGATTCCATGTTTTTTGCAGTAATCATGGAATTCCTTTGAATCATATTCTCCAGCATGATCTGTCCTCAATACATTGATTTGTCGATCACTTTGGCTCTCTCCTAAGGCTTTGAATTCTTCGAACTTTGCAAAAGTTTCAGAATTTTGCTTCATGAAGTAAACCCAAGTCCTTTTTCTATAATAATCAATGAAAGTGAGGAAGTAACAACTTCCACCAATCGATTGTGTCGTCATAGGTCCACACAAGTCTGTATGCACTAGCTGAAGAGGTTGCTTTGCTCGGTATGCAACTCCCTTTGGAAAATTTTCATGGTGTTGCTTTCCAAAGATGCAAAACTCACAAGTACTAATAGGTTCTTTGATGGGAGGTAATCCTCTGGCCATCTATTTCTGCTACAACAATCTTAAACAAGAAAAGTGAAAGTGTCCAAATCGAAAGTGCCATAACCAATAATCACTAGAACATGCAAATGTAAAAGAACTAACCTGGTCACTGTAATTCATAATTAGAGGAAAGAGTATGTTCCTCATCATTTGCACCTTCGCTATCAGCTGCTTTCTTAGAGACTTGTCATATATAACACATTCTTGACCTTGAAAGATAAATCTGTATCCTTTTTGTGCCAATTGACCAACACTTATCAAATAATGTTTGAGACTAGGAACACAATATACCTCTGATATTGTCTTCGTCTCCCCCTGCTTGGTTAGAATGTTGACCACTCCTTTGCCATCTAGATACACAGCCTTGTCAGTCCCTAAATTTACCTATATTTTCACAGATTGATCCAAATTTGCAACAAAATTCTTGTTGCTTGTCATGTGGTTACTACAACCACTGTCTAATAGAAACACACTATCAGAAGGTTCATGCATGGTGATCTCGATCTAGGTGTGACAAAGGACCCTTCCAAGACCTTTTAATTTCATGATGTGTTAGATTTCAATTTTAAAATAACATAAGTGAATACATCTGTATGTTGTAAAGAAGAGGAACATGTCAATCATCAACACATGAAAACATAAGCCATTGATAACGGAGTTCGTCCAGGAGGGACTACGTCTCCGAGCCCTGGTGTCAAGATGGTGTAGGTCGCTGCATTAAGTGTTGTCAATAGTGATGATGTACATAAGAGGTGATGTCGCTATCATATAAGGAAAATGCCCTCACACAGGAGTGGCTCCAAGATATGTTCCACTACAGGAATTGTCAGTCAAAAGACTCCTATTAGTATAACACAAACTCATGCATGATGATCATCCCGCCAACATGGCATAAAAGGGATCTCAGTGCAAACATGCATGACGACAACATGAGTATCCCATCAACATACAACAAAGGGATCTCAAAACACAACATGACAAATCATGACAACAAGTACACCACACAGATGATTCCGCATCACATCAAGTAGGAATCATCAAAACGAGTAAGAAATAGG
The DNA here is from genome assembly GCA_031772625.1 of Pinus tabuliformis. Taxonomy (NCBI): domain Eukaryota; kingdom Viridiplantae; phylum Streptophyta; class Pinopsida; order Pinales; family Pinaceae; genus Pinus; species Pinus tabuliformis. The sequence goes on from CM062811.1 coordinate 1,157,520,462, forward strand.
ATCCCACATCAACCATCAAAATAGGGATCTGTGTAGCATAATGCATAGCAAAAGAAGTACATCAACACACTGCATATACCTCACATCCTGGGGCCATTAGAAGAAGCAATTGTCAAACCGCTAAAGTTGTTCAAACCATCGATCTCATAGCATCGAATCGCATGGAAATGACTGCTCACACATGAATGCTAACACTTGCACTCCACTTAGAAAAGTGGCTGAAGAATAGGATTAGAAAATGAAAAATATGGATGCACCATCAGATTTTTGGCGTCAAATAGTGCAAAATCGACTGCCAAATTTTTGAATTCTGAGAAAGTGAAAATCTGTGGCTCAAGGAATCTTTTAGATTCCCCCTAGATTCCTCAAAGATTCTTCTCTATGGGTGGACTGGAAATTTTCAACTCAAAAGGCGAATCCAACCTCGCCATTGCAATCCCTGCGGAAAACCATGAAAAACGACTGTAAACTTGACTATATTCCGACATGGAGAAAAATTACCTCCTCAGGAAAATTTCAAGGATCATGGTTCCGCTCCCTATTTCTGCAGCAGTCATGGTTCCACCTGCATCGATTTGCATGTGCGCTCTTGGCCTCCTCTACCTTGGTCGCACTTTTGAATGATGGGTTATCTAAATTTTTGGGTGGATTCATCAATAAAACAGTTGTAGCACAGTTGGTTTGAGATCCAGTTAATATGGAGGAGGTCAGGTGGTCAAACCCCGCCTCCTCCTTTTTCATATAACAAATCTTATAATTTTAAATAATGGTCAGGCTGGGCCCGCCTTGGGCAACCCGCCCATCTTATCTCTCGCCGACTCTGTTGCAATTAAGGCTGGCGGTGGTTGGCTCGTTTTAGGATTGGGTTTGTGCCCCAAGGGTCGACCCACCCAAAACTCTACTCTGTTCTATGTTTTAATAGTTCCCGTGGGAGGGGTCGGGGGTGGTGGCCCGTCCCTCCACCAATACACATATTGTTATGATGGTTGAGGGAGGCATGGGGGTGGTGGGGGTGGTGGCCCACCACCTCCCTTTTTTTATATATTTTTTTAATTTTTACACATATAATCCATTTTTCAATTTTTGAAAATTTGACCATAGGAGTCATTCTAATGAAGCCACAATTTCGACTAGAATCCGGCCAGAGTTGACCGGATTTCGTCCGCTGGAAAAATTCCAATTTGTGTCTTCATTAATCTTGTCGAGTCAGCAAAAGTCAACCCAACTTTGACTGCCTCTATCTCCCTCATCCGGACATGGATCGACGAACCATTCACACCACCGTGATCACGACGACGAGATCTTTAACATGAACCTAGCTCGATCATAATCCAAACACTTTGATTTTTAAGCATTCATAAGCCCTCTTTGTCCTGTGTGTGTCTCTAGAGCCACCTAGATCAATCCTCCCCACTTAGGAGCTTTTGGTCCTCCAAAAGGATGAAAAATACCTTGCAACTTCTCTGTATCTTGTCTGCATCACAAGCGTATTGAAAGGTCTCGCTTCCATCTCCTTCACCTTTGTTCTTCAGAACCTTAAGCGATGAGCCGACACCTGCCACCTCTATAACCTGTAGTACATTGTTTTGAAAATTACATGCTTGACTTTCATGACCAACTAATGATCCAAGCATCCCACACTTGCCACGAGTTTATAACACATACTCGATGGTCAAGTTTACAACAAGATGGACTCAATACCCCAGCTACGAAAACAAGGCCAGCGTATCATTGTTGCTTCAACAAGTGATGGAAAACGCATCATCACTATAACACATGCTTTACAATCATAAGGCCAAACACTATTGTCTTGACAAGTGATGGAAACATGACATCACTTTCATAGTTTATCATGCTACTCAAAATAAGACCAAACATCATTGTTGTTGAACAAGTGATGGAAAGAACATCATCACTTTTACATTTTAAAATGCAACAAATGATTTACAAAAGTACGACCATGAAATGCTAACATGTCTAGGAACCATTTTTCACTTATCAAGGTGAATGGGTCGCCTCCTTGTGATGGCTTTACTTGTTGAACCATCGTTCCACTTGGCTCATGCACCGACACTTTGCCTTTAAGGCATTGCTCTGGATGGAGCCTCCAGCAAGTGGCTCTTTGATGGCCACTTCTATCGTAATGACTGCAATAGGTTTTCTTCCTCCAGATCTGCTTACGATGTTTCTTTACCTGCTGCTGAGAGGGTCATTCATGCCTTCGCTTTTCGTGTGTTGCCATCCTTTTACAACACTTAGAAAATGTATTGTTATGTAATCCACAAAAGGTACATGTTTTTCGATTCCATGTTTTTTATTCATCATTAAAAACATTATTATAATCGAAATGAACATTTGAATGTCGAAAGTGGTTATACCTTTCCTTGCCATCTCTGGTGTAGGTATGGTGATGAGAGCTTGCCTCAGCTCTTTCCCTGCAATGGAAACTACCATGGGAGGATGAGGATGTGTTCCCATCATTCTCTTTCGTCAATGATTTTGACAATGTCTCGGAAGAATCTGACACCTTCGAGCATTCTCCCTTAGTGTATCTCAAGCCTGCAAATTGAGGTCTCTACATAACCTCCAATGGTTGAGTTATGGCTTGGTTATTAACACCAAGTTTTTCTTCCTCCTCGTGCCTTGTCCTTGTAAGAAGCCTCATGTTTGTCCCTGTAATTGGGATCTCCAAATCTCCAACAAAAAGCATACTATGTGACGACGAAACCGAAAAAAAAAAAAATTAACATCTTTTACCTACTCTTTCAATTTGGAAAGAACTGATGAGGGCTGCTCATCATCTGTTGTTGGTGGTTCACTAACTGTCATGTCGCATTCCCCAACTTCCTTTCTAACAAACCTAAGTCCTGTTTGACACAATAATTCCTCTACTTTGATGGGGATGACAATGCCTTGGCCATTAATGCCCAAGCCTTTTCCTTCATACCTCATTCTCTTCAAAAGTTTGGAGCCAATTCCTGTCGTATGATTTTCAAAAATAGTGAAATCATCATGAGGAAACATACATGAAGATGGAGAACTACTTTTTACCTCACATGGGTCACGCTGCAGTTTTTCTAAGGCCTCGTCCTTAGCTTGTAGCTATTGTAGCAAACTTTTTTTTTCCTCTTTCTCTTCATGTAGGCACATCTTCAATTCGACGTTCTCTGTTTAAAGACTTTGGTTGTTGTGCTTCAATTCTTCCAGGGCCTCTTCTATGGCTTGCAACTAAAGCTGCAATCGCTCTTTTTCCTCTATCTATTTTTGTAGAGTTTCATACATTATTTCCACTCTTTTGAAAATTTTGAGCATGGTCTCGTACATCGCTTTTTCATCCTCTGTCGTTGCACGTTTCATTGTTCACGTTCCAATTCACATCCATGCAAAGACCGCTCTGATACCACTTGATCCCAGTTCGGGTGTGACAAAAGACCCTTCCAAGACCTTTTACTTTCGTGATGTGTTAGATTGCATTTTTAAAAGAACATAAGTGAATACATCTATATGATGTAAAGAAGAGGAACATGTCAATCATCAACACATGAAAACATAAGCCATTGATAACGAAGTTCGTCCATGAGGGACTAAATCTCCGGGCCCCAGTGTCAAGATGGTGTAGGCCACTGCATTAATTGTTGTCAATAGTGATGATGTACATAAGAGGTGATGTTGTTATCATACAAGGAAAATTCCCTCACGCAGGAGTGGCTCCAAGAGATGTTCCACTACAAGAACTCTTAGTCAAAAGACTCCTATCAGTATGACACAAACTCATGCATGATGATCATCCCACCAACATGGCATAAAAGGGATCTTAGTGCAAACATGTATGACGACAACATGAGTATCCCATAAACATACAACAAAGGGATCTCAAAACACAACATGACGAATCATGACAACAAGTACATCACATAGATGATTCTGCATCACATCAAGTAGGAATCATGAAAACGAGTTAGAAATAGGATCCCACATCAAACATCAAAACAAGGATCTATGTATCACAAGGCATAGCAAAAGAAGTACATGAACACACCGCATATACCTCACATCCTGGGGCCATCTGAAGAAGCGGATGTCAAACTGTTGAAGTTGTTAGGACCATCGATCTCACAACATTGAATCGCATGGAAATGACTGCTCGCACATGAATGCTAACACCTACACTCCACTTAGAAAAGTGGCTGAAGAATAGAATGAGAAAATGAAAAAACTGGACGCACCATCAGATTTGTGGTGTTGAATAGTGCAAAATCGACTATCAAATTTCTGAATTCTAAGAAAGTGAAAATCTGGGGCTCAAAGAATCTTTTAGATTCCTCAAAGATTCTGCTCCATGGATGTACTGGAAATCTGCAACTCAAAAGGCGAATTCGACCTCACCATTGCGATCCCTACGGAAAACTATGAAAAATGACTATAAACTTGACTATATTCCGACATGGAGAAAAATTCCCTCCTCGGGAAAATTTCAAGGATCATGGTTCTGCGCCTTGTTTCTGCAGTAGTCATGGTTCCACCTGCATCGATTTGAGTGTGCGCTCCTGGCCTCCTTTGCCTTGGTCGCACTTCTGAATGATGAGTTATATAAATTTTTGAGTGGATTAATCAATAAAACAGTTGTAGTGTAGTTGGTTTGAGATCCAGTTAATATGGAGGTCGGGCGGTCAAACCCCGCCTCCTCCTTTTTTCACATAACAAATCTTTTAATTTTAAATAAGGGTCAGGCTAGGCCCGCCTTGGGCGGCTCGCCAATCCCATCTCCCATCGGCTCCATTGCAATTAAGATTGGCAGTGGTTGGATCGTTTTGGGATTGAGTCTGTGCCCCAAGGACCAGCCCACCCAAAACTCTGCTCCATTCTATGTTTTAACAGTTCTCGTGGGAGGGGCTGGGGGTCGTGGCCCACCCCTCCACCACCTCCCTTTTTTTATATTTTATATTTTTATTTTTACACATATAATCCGTCTTTGAATTTCCAAAATTTTGACCCTAGGAGTCATTCTAATGAGGCCACAATTTTGCCCGAAATACGGCCGGAGTTTTCCGGATTCCATTCACCAGAAAAATTCCAATTTGTGTCTTCATTAATCCTGCCGAGTGAGCAAACGTCAACCCAACTTTGACTGCCTCTATCTTCCTCATCCAAACTCAGATTGACGAACCGTTCACACCACCGCGATCATGACGATGAGATATTTAACATGAACCTGGTTAGATCATAATCCAAGCACTTTGAGTTTTGAGCATTCATAAGCCCTCTTTGTCCTGTGTGTGTCTCTGGAGCCACCTGGATCACATGGTATGGTAAGCTAGGAAAATTCAATTGGTACTCTATGTAGTGACATTAGCTCTCTGGTTCCCTTGATCAACTATCTTCTTCCTATAATCACGAGCATAGTGACTAAATTTATTGCAATAATAACATCTCACCTTTGATTTGTCAAATCTTTGATTATTGCTTAAGTTTTTGCAGTTGCTTCGACTTTCATGTTCATGCTCTTCTCGGCCATCTCTCTGACCACCTTATCTTCTGCCTCGTCCTCTGCATCTCGATCTACTTATGCCTCGATCTTTGTCTCTTGAAATAGAAACCTGACTTTTAAAAGTGGTCTCTGAAGTGGAATCCTTATTTCTGTCTATCCTTGCCTCATGTGATAGAATTGATCCCATCAACTCATCAACTGTCAATGATGCCAAATCCTTGTCTTCTTCTATGGCTGCTACAATAACATCAAATTTGGTAGACAAACATCTGAGGACCTTCTCAATCACTGTTTGATCTTTAATTTCCTCACCATAAATTTTTAACTGATTTACAACACTCATCACCCGATTCATGAAAGATTCGATGTCCTTTATCTCCTTCATATGTGGAATTTCAAAATCTCTCCTAGTATTCTGCAACTTAACAATATTGACTTTGGTCATACCTTTATAGCTTGTCGCAAAAGTATCTCATTCTTCCTTTGTTGAAGACGTGATCATAATATTTTGGAACACTACTCGGTCCACTCCCTACTAGATAAGCTCCAACGCTTGTGCATTCTTCTTCTTGTTTCTTCCATTGTTCCCTCTCTGCATTAGTGAGAGCTCATTCTTCTACTTCATTCTTAGGTTCTGAAACACAAATTGAATATAATCCCAAACATCATTTGCATGCAACGTGGTCACCATCTTAATGGCCCACACATCATAATCCTTCCCTGTGAACACTGGAAACTGGGGCTGAATACTAGCAGGTTCTTTGATGGGAGGTAATCCTCAGACCATCTATTTCTGCTGCAACAATCTTACACTAGAAAAGTGTAAGTGTCCAAATCGAAGGTGTAATAACCAATAATCACTAGAACATCCAAATGTAAAAGAACTGACCTGATCACCGTAATTCATAATTAGAGGAAATAGTTTGTTCCTTGCCATCTGCACCTTTGCTATCAGCTGCTTTCTTGGGGAATTGTCATATATAACACATTCTTGACCTTGAAAGGTAACTCTGTATCCTTTCTATGTCAATTGACCAACACTTATCAAATTATGTTTGAGACTAGGAACATAATATACTTCTGATATTGTCTTTGTCTACCCCTGCTTGGTCAAAATGTTGACCACTCATTTTCCATCTACATGCATAGTCTTTTCAGTCACCAACTTTACCTCTATTTTCACAGATTGATCCAAATTTGCAACTAAATTGTTGTTGCCTTTCATGTGGTTACTACAACCACTGCCTAATAGCGACACACTATCAGAAGTTTCATGCATGGTATGGCAAGCTAGGAACATGGAATTAGTACTCTTTGTAGTGACATTAGTGGAATTAGGACCTTCTCAACCACTGTTTAATCTTTAATTTCCTCACCATAAATTTTTAACTGATTTACAACACTCATGACTCGATTCATGAAATAATCGATGTCCTCTGTCTCGTTCATCTGCGGAATTTCAAAATCTCTCCTAGTATTCTGCAACTTAATAATATTGACTTTGGTCATATCTTTATAGCTTGTCGCAAATGTATCTCATTCCTCGTTTGTTGAAGACGTGATCATAATATTCTGAAACACTGCTCAGTCCACTCCCTACTGGATAAGCTGCAATGCTTGTGCATTCTTCTTCTGGTCCTTCTTCCATTGTTCCCTCTCTGCATCAGTGAGAGCTCATTATTTTGCTTCATTAGCTCATTGTTTTGTTTCATTCTTAGGTTTTGAAAACGCAAACTAGACGTAACCCCAAACATCATGTGCCTACAACGTGGTCGCCATCTTAATGGCCCACACATCATAATCCTTCCCCATGAACGGTGGAAACTGGGGCTGGATACTAGCAGGTTCTTTGATGGGAGGTAATCCTCTCACCATCTATTTCTGTTGCAACAATCTTAAACCAAAAAAGTGCAAGTGTTTAGATCGAAATTTTCATAACCAATAATCACTAGAACATGCAAATGTAAAAGAACTGACCTCATCACTGTAATTCAAAATTAGAGGAAAGAGTATATTCCTCGTCATCTGCATCTTCGCTATCAGCTATTTGCTTGGGGACTTGTCATATATAACACATTCTTAACCTTGAAAGATAACTCTATATCCTTTCTATGTCAATTGACCAACACTTATCAAATTACGTTTGAGACTAGGAACATAATATTCCTCTGAGATTGTCTTTGCCTCCCCCTGCTTGGTCAGAATGTTGACCACTCATTTTCCATCTACATCCACAGTCTTGTCAGTCCCCAACTTTACCTCTATTTTCATAGATTGATCCAAATTTGCAATCAAATTCTTGTTGCCTATCATGTGGTTACTACAACCACTGTATAATAGCCACACACTATCAGAAGGTTTATGTATGATATGGCAAGCTAAGAACATGGAGTTAGTACTCTCTGTAGTGACATTAGCTCTCTGGTTCCCTTGATCAACTATCTTCTTCTTGCAATCACAAGCATAATGACCAAATTTATTGCAATAATAACATCTCACCTTTGATTATTGCTTAAGTTTCTACAGTTGCTTCCACTTTCATGTTCATGCTCTTCTGAGCCATCTCTTTGACCACCATATCTTCCGCCTCATGCTCTGCCTCTCGAACTACTTCTGCCTCGACCTCTGTCTATTAAAATAGAAACCTGAATTTTGAAAGCGGTCTCTGAAGTGGAATCATTATTTTTGTCTATCCTTGCCTCATGTGATATAAGTGATCCCATCAACTCATCAATTGTTAATGATGCCAAATCCTTGGCTTCTTCTATGGCTGCTACCACAACATCAAATTTGGTAGACAAAGATCTGAGGACCTTCTCAACCACTATTTGATCTTTAATTTCCTCACCATAAATTTTTAACTAATTTACAACAGTCATGACCTGATTCATGAAAGAATCGATGTCCTTTGTCTCCTTCATCTACGGAATTTCAAACTCTCTCCTAGTATTCTACAACTTAACAATATTGACTTTGGCCATACCTTTATAGCTTGTCGCCAAAGTATCTCATGCTTCCTTTGTTGAAGACATGATCATAATCTTCTGGAACACTGCTCGGTCCACTCTTTGTTGGATAAGTTGCAACGCTTGTGCATTCTTCTTCTTGTCCTTCTTCCATTGTTCCCTCTCTGCATTAGTGAGAGCTCGTTCTTATGCTTCATTCTTAGGTTCTGAAAACCAAAACTAGACATAATCCCAAACATCATGTGCCTGCAACGTGGTCGCCATCTTAATGGCCCACACATCATAATCATTCCCTGTAAACGATGAAAACTAAAACTAGAAATTTGAGAAAACCTCTTTTTTCAAAAATACTCTTTAAAACACTTTAAATAAAATGTCTAAAATTTCTTCATTTAAAAACCCTAAAATATACTCCAAATTTTATTTTATTTTAATTAAAAAAAACTTTTGCAAAATCCTTTTCAAAAACTTTATAAACCATTAAAAAAAAAGCCTTTAAAGATTTTAATGCACCTTTTATAAAACTCTAAAAAATCACTCACGCTCATATAAAAATTAAAAAAACCTTTTCAAAGTCTCTCTTACGTTATATGACCCTCTATATAAACGTAGGGATGTTGTCTTCACACTTATATATATATATATATGAAAGGTACTCCAGGCTCCACGTGCTGCCGAAAAAGGATAAGTACACTATGACTTTCACTCCTCGAAATTGGTGTAATTTAAAAAGAAAAAAATGGAAACTTTTTTTCTTGGCACTTTTTAAAGGGTTTTCTTAAAGCATTAGTGAACTTGTGATCTTTCTTTAACTCCAATACAATTTGTTGGAAAAGCAGAAAAGCTTAAACATAAAATTCACTCCAAAGATATGAGTTGGGGTTGTTCTATTAATCTCACAAAACTTTATTTTTATAATAAATCCTGTAAAAGGTATTTAACTTTTTCTAACTAACCACTTACATAAAATATCTCAACATATAACAACACTATAAATTCAACTATAAATTATTTAACTTTGACTCTAAATTTAATTAACTTACTCTAACTTTAACGAACTCCTCCTAAGAGTAATTAACTTATTTTTACAATTTTTACACCGAAACAAGACATGGAGGTAATAAGTGAACTATCTTGAGAACTGGCCCGGTGGTCGTCGCTTGGAATTTGGACCTTTTACTGATAGACTCAATCAAAGGCATGGAGCAATCCAGATTTTCACGCAATTCTTCCAAACTGCTTCTTATCGCCTGACCATTCGGTTACTTCACAGAATATAACACGCAATGTCGATGATGGAGTCGGTCCGAAAACAAAGTAGTTTAACATAAATTCTTACATTTTTATTTAATTAAGTTGCAATTGGAAGCTAATCATCAAAATAGATTCTTTGGGTTGCAGCTTAAAACCAAAGAAGAATCAAAATCGGTTTATATTTATATAAAAGCTTTTGTTCTCAAATCTTCTACATACTGTATCTGATCAGCTGTACAGTATCAATATAGTACAATACACAAGTATAATGTATCAAAACCTAATAGGCCGCTACTCATCCTTCCAATAAACATTGGTGTTCATAGAAACTGGAGTTTCCCAAACATCAAACACATCTTCTTCATCATACAAAACAAACAGACGGTCTCCGCCAACAGCAATATCGGCGATACCGCCTCCAGTACATGGTCCGCCTTTGTTCTGTATCTGCGAAGTGAGCACCCAATGAGGAGCACAGAATACGTGCACCTTCTCCTTCTTTGTCGAGAAAAGCTGCAGTCCGCAAGCTGCCAATTTGGAATACAATCTTTCTTCCCCCTCTTCAACTGATTGAGATACCATCTTTCCGGGCCGATTCCGGTGACACCACTTGACATGGTTCATGGACCTCATATCAAGAAATCCCAGATTATCATATTGATTCACCACGCAAACTGTTCTGCAATCTTCCATGGCCACGGTGTCGACCACCACTTTGTCGTCCAACAGATGGCAGTCTGTCCACGACAACACCGCGCTGTTCTTTTCCCGAAAATCTATCAAGCTGATGTGAGCATCATCACTTCGAGGATACAGAGTCGCCGCCAGGACGAGATTGCTCTCGGGAAGCCACTGTAGCTTCCCTGCATCTCCGAGGGGCCAATCGTATACAAAATCCACTTGCTCACCTGTAGTCTCATCCCACACCCCTACTCCGTATTCGGCGATTAACCCTCTGCAACTGGCGTACACGTGACCGTGGCTGCTGCTGGCGAGGGCTCCGGCGGTGAAATTTTTGTGTTGGTCGCCCTGATGGCACACCTGGAATCTATGCTCCAGCTTTCCCGTTCTGGTATTGAAGCTCGCCATGCCTCCCCGGCTGGGCTTGTCCACGCTGGCGCAAGTGCCGATGACGAGGCGTTGGGGATTCAGAAAACCCACATCATTAACGAGATGGTAATCAAGATTGAGGGGTTGTAGCTCTACCATGGTCCAATCGTAGACATGAACCATGCTGCCGTGTGTCACGCAGCATCCTCCGTCCTGCGCTGCTCTGATAGCCGTGGCGTCTCCCGTGGCTCTTCCATGAATGGAAGCGGCAAGTCGAATTCGGTTTCCATCCAAGTTGCGAGCCCATGTGGCGTTATGGACTCTGTCCATGAGACCATAGTAGAGCGCCTCTCTGTACAGGACTTTCTGGGACATGTGTGGAGGGACGTGAAGTTCCCCTGTTCGCAGGAAGTCGAGGAGAAGGGAGAAATAGGCTGGATTTCTGTCGATGAAATACTCGTGGGAATTTGGTTTCTCAGGCGCCCAATCGTGGCTGATCATGGCTCCCAGCATCGATTCCCGCCCTGCGTTTGCTAGAGTACTTGGGCTCGACACAAATCGTTTTCCCCCAACGTTCAGTTTAACTCTGTGACCATCATGCTCGTCTCTTTTCATCGCCATTACCACACGGCTGTAAAACTAATCCCTATAAGAAAAAGGCCTCCCCTGTGAACCCGGGGCGCTGTATGAAGTTGAAACCAATACCTACGGATCCTCCTCGCAGGTAAACACGGAGGAGAAGCCCGCAAAGAGGTGAGTAGTATTGATCAACACCAACCGGGCAGTTTGTATGATGTGGTTGCTCTCGTTGGGGGTTGTTTGTGTGGCCACTATGTTATGATGAAATAGAGGAGATATATCCTTTTCATTGATAGAGTGGATTACGCGTCATCTCCATTGACCGCACCATGTACATGAACATGAATTGCTTCGTATGAACATGAAGTTCGTTCACATAGCCGTAGCATAATACGATAGAGGTTTTTTTGGGAGAACGCACTGCCAATAATGAAAAGATATGCAACCTGAAGCAAGAAGAAAAGAAATGGGATGTTTGTGTGTTTTGCGTGAACATTCCGTGGTTCTGAATCGGATAAAAAGCAAAAGAGAAAGCACGGGTGACTCATCGACACTATCTGGTTCTGTATGGGATAAAAAGCAAGAGAGAGTATAACCTGGGCTGAATAATTAAACATGAAATTAATTGCTTTCCAGAAATTTCAACGAGCCAGCAGAAACTCCAAATCGCAGCCGTACGTATACCAAACAGCTTTTTATATGACAGTCAATGTCTGTCTAAACCCTTTTGTTTTCGTCTTTCGCCGCCCTGTGCGTCATCGTCGACGAAGTCCGTCGGCTGTCTTAACCCATCCTCAATATTTTTAATCTTCCGGTGGGGCAGACGCCGTGGATTTTGACATACGAATTCTCCTAATATTCTCTCTTCTCAGGAAAACTTTCACATCATACATGATGTCCCACCATTCATTTAAAAAAATCGCCTCCCGTTTTATCCGATTGGATAATACGGCATCTCCGGTTCTAATTTTGATTTTCAACTTCTCTTCTGAACTGGGCTCGTCATTCAGTGACCCAATCAAAGCGTATAGAGCAATGCTCAATTTTATACTTTGAAAAGGAGAACTTGGAGGAGAATTAACCCATAACTCCGCATGAGAAAAACTTCATGCCTTTAAACTAAACCTCAGCCTGCCGGTCAGTCTAGCCACTATCCTCGTACTTTCCAATAAACATTCTTTCGGTTGGTACAGGGAGAAGTTTTTCAGTCACCGTACATTAAAATTTTCTAAAAAGTACCCTAGTACAGTACAATAGATAAGTGTATTGCACAACTATATTGCTATATTTACCAATATGTTTGATATACGCTCGGTTATAGGTGTATATGAAGCATATATATAACCACATTTTCCAATGTCATTGATATATGCAGATAGAGTCGTATCAACCACATTAATAATTATTATTTAGGATTATTAATAACTAGCATTTGCACTAGATGTTGCAAAGGAAACGCCATAAAGCATAAATTTGAGAAGAATCATGAAATAAAGAAAATCACTGAATAAAATTTAGTAAACAAAATTTCATTCAAAGCTTGATGATAAAGAGAAATCACTTACATTATACTTTTATACTTTCGAGAAGAATCATGAGATATAGAAAATTACTAAATAAAAATTAGTAGACAAAATTTCATTCAAAGTTTAAAGATAAAGAGAAATCACTTACATTATACCAACCCGTAATTAGTTAATAATAACGAAGTGAGACTTTAAATACATTCTTGGGTCAAGAATGTTAAAGTATGTTACGAGGGTTAAAAGAGGTTGAAAAATAAAGAAATTAACAAATGCAAATAGATACTTTTCTTTTAATTGAAATGATATAATTCGATAAAACGTGTTAAGTTCAAACAAATTCCTTAAACTTTTGAATTCAAAAGATGTAGATATCAATTTCAATGAATATAATGTAATTTTCCTTTTTAGATTTTCAAAAAATAGGCTAGTATCATAAAATAGAAGTGTGTCAAAGCAAAAAAGTCCACCTCAGAAACAATAATTTAAATTTTTTCCTATAAATTTTTTCTACTAAAATGTAATAAATAATGCATAAAGTAATGCTCTTTAATTGTTAATGAATGGAAATTTTCCCACCTTTGTTAGACAGATTCTTATATATCGAGAGGAAGGTTTAAAGAGGACGACAGTTCTGACAGGAAACCAAAAAAGTGGCAGCGTATTCGGTACAAGCTGTGATATTACGCAATAAGCTAGTGAATAGATTCGCTCAAATGTTGTACTGGCAAGGCTAAGACATGACAAAAATGGTTGGTTAATGAAGGGTGCTCTGCTTTATAGGTTTGATGTAGCTGGTTTTTTTTTATAACTATGACAATGAGAATCAACATGGTTAACAATCTTAGTACCTGTAAGTGTTCCATAACTCAATTTTAGCAGAGCATGGAGTTTTGATCGGTTGTATTAATTATATTTTGGATATTTTTAGTGTCGCATGAATATTTATGATATAATCTCTCCTAAGATCAGATTTTATTCCTATCAACAAATCTGAAACTATCTCCTTCCTCGGGAGAGAGCTTCTAGGACAACTTTTAAGAATTTGAGATATCTAATCTGCACAAATATTTTAAAAATTTGGTCATCTATGTATCCGCAGAAATGGGCGGTTTATATAATAGTTTCCGGCATGGAATTTATTTTTCTAAATATATAATATTTCAAAATATTCTAAGAATTTGGAATTCGTAAACGCAGTGAGGAATTTATTTTTCTAAATATATAATATTTCAAAATATTCTAAGAATTTGAAATCCAGTTAAATGCTTGGTAAATACAAAATAAAAATTTATTTTTCTAAATATATAATATTTCAAAATATTCTAAGAATTTCGTCACAAAGAAAATTGAAAACATAGGAGAATGAAATGGGGGGAAAGAAAAATAGAGAGAAGGCAGAACAATATGACGAGAAGCAAATAGAAAACAGAGGAGAAGGAAATGGGGAAAAGAAAATGAGAGAGAGAAGGCAGAACAATATGACGAGAAGCAAATAGGAGATAACAGTTGTAAAAAGTTCAACTACTTCCCATAAATCTTTCAAAATTCAACTTTTTGAAAAACTTGACAAGTAAAATAAACATTTTTTTCTCCAAACAAATTTAAAATTTTTGAACAATAGAGATAAGAATTCTGTACATTCATATTTCAAGGGAGAAATATGTCATTGCTTTAAGCAAGGCCAAATATTATTCATAATATCAGTGTACAAAAAGACTGGCAGTCCGAATAATATCTTGGTGACCCAGATTCTCTACCAGAAATACATGTCACCTCTTGTTTGTTATTGACAAGGATTCACTCTGAATATCCAAGTAAAATAAATAGATGAAAACTTCGTGGGATAACAACATGATAAACCAAGGCATTTTTGTGTAGCTATAATCCCAAAGATGACTAACACAATGATTTGAACAAAACCCTCCAAACTTCCATGCCTTAACTTCGTCCTTGATATCATTAAATTGTTTAAGTGTCCAGTCATGTAACATAATCTGTAAAAGTACTACTTCTTACATAAAATAAGATAATCATAATAGAGTAGTTATTCCCCTATTCCTTCTGCCTGCCACCAATAATAATCCATCAGTGATGGAAAGAAAAACCATCTGGAACTTCATTGTGGAGGTTCCAGAAAGATTGCATAAGCATCATTATCTTGTATGCAGTAGTTTGCCTTCATATAAAACATTCACAGCCGAGGGCAGCCAGAATGTTAGAATCCACCAGTGGTCTCTCCCGCATAGAAATGAACATGAGTCCTCTGAAAGAACACGCAAGAACTTTCCCTATAGTAAATATTGTTGGTTTCCTTAAAGGGTCCATCTACCAAAAATGATATTTCATGTTCAACACTCAAAATACCTATAAGATAAATTCTCTTTTGGAGAAACCATTGAGAAACCCTTAAGCCATCAAGAAATTGTTTAGCAACAAGAAACTCTAACTATTAATTTTTTCTTAACTATTAAATATTAATCTGACAGCCTCTTCTGATCTTTATACCATCTTGGATTTCTTCTCTCTTTATGCTAGAGGATTCATTTAAAGTTTAAACTTAACCAGTCCATGTGGTTGCTTCATTGGATCCTTGGTGTTAAGTAGAAATTCTGTGATGTAGGTCGAAGTTAATAGTAGCAATGCAGCTCCTCTCTACAAGTTCTTGAAGTTAGGCAAAGGTGGGCTTTTTGGTAATGGAATAAAGTGGAACTTCACTAAGTTTCTGCTGGACAAAGATGGGAATGTTGTAGAACGATATGCACCCACTACGTCTCCATTGAGTATCAAAATCTTGGAAAAAATCTCTTTGTTAATTCCATGTATCATATATGAAGATCCTTGTTATCACTAGCTCACTATATAATTACTTTGGTAAAAACTTGTTTTTGTGTGCACCAATGACACCAAACTTGAACTAAGGACACCCACAGGGAGATATGTTGTGAAGAACATCACTCCTTGGAAAAAGAAAAGAGATTGTATGCAAATTGGCACACAGAATAAGCCATGACGTTGTCGAGAATAACATGCTGTTAAAAATTAAGTACCTTGTTCTTCAAATCGATGTCTTATTTACATTGATGATGCAATAAACCATGATCTCCAGGGTGATATAAGGCCTAATACCTATGTTGCATCATATGCAAATGCAGAATAGAATCAGATTTTAATTTGTATTGACCTTGCCAGTCATAAGGCCTATGTTTCAAATAGCTTATATAGATTATAATTGTATTCCACTGAACAAACAACTGTACAACTTCAGTTATCTTTGCCTCACAGCAGGAGCAACAAGGCTTGTTTTCTTGGCCTTTTATCTTCTGGTATTTCTCAGCACTCGTGGAAATACTAAGATGGCATGCATCTAGCAGTGAATAATTTAGTATAATTACTCAAATCCATATTAATGCATGATCTATGATGTGGTTAACGCTATCAAATTCCTTGATGCAACAATTTCAATGTTAAGATGGATGTGTTCTAGCATTCTTCTGAATAACTTCATATGACTGCCAGGTTGGATAACTAATAGGCAAGGTATATTTTTAAATAGTAGATATATAAGCCCTATTTGATAAACCTGATCTGAAGTGTAGATGAATCCCCATTGCAAAATAAATTTATTGAAATGAATATCCAATTTTGCAATGACACTGAATTTCTCCCTTACAGTGTTTGTTGATTTTGTTGATTTTTTAGATTGATATTTGGGGTTTAAGAAGACCATTTTTTCTCCTTTGAATGGATGGGAATGAAAGCGATGCTTATTTTTGTCAGGGCAGCCTAGGCTATATTCCCAGCATTTGTTAATGGATGGTATTACGAAATGCCTAACAACACCTTGGTATGTATCTCTCTATCTTCATCATCGTTGTCACACTCTCTCAAACTCACACACGTCTCTCTTACAATTTCTTTCACTTGTAGTTTGTGCTGGAGAAGGCCAGGGAAACTGTTGCTAGCCACAATTTGGGTTCTGTTGGACTAGAAGGTGCCAGTGCAGAAATCTCAGAATTGGCTTCAAAAGTGTCCAGTGAATGCCTCAACAATGCTTTTTCTAGTTTCCCTGAAATGCCATCATTATACAAGTAGCATCAACATATGGTACATGCTATGCATAGCCTTAATTAGCAATTTCAAGTCACATATTTTTCCATGGAGAGTTGTTTGACATCAAATGAGAGTTCTGAAAAGAATTTAGTTCCGATTATGCAGAACGCTGGCAAGATAAGATTGAGAACATTACAGAATATAAATGTACCTTTTTGGCAGACTGACACTTCAACATCACTGATTGTTTTTAGTGAAGATAAGTACTTGTCTGCTCCTAGTGCAGTCTCTGAAAGAATGGCCTGTTGTAATATCTTGTCCCTCAAAAGCATATCTGTTATCTCCCTCCTGATTTACTGTGCAACCATCTTGACTCTCCTTGGATGAGCCATGCATATAATCTGATTTTGTTTTGGGAATTTGCTAAATTTGGGTCCATGGGAGTACAGGTAATTCCGATTTGGGGTTCTGTTAAATTTGGGTCCAATGGAGTATTCGAAATGTTTGAGAGTAGACAAGTTTAAATAATGTATTGTTTTTGTCGTCTAGGCATCAACCACGAGTGTGTGGAGGCACTGCTGGGTTGCAGGCAAAGACTATAGACTTGTTTGATGAGCTAGGAGTTGCACCATGTTTCGAATCAACAGTGAACGATGTGTCGATATTATCTAATATTTGTTCATCTATTACACCTGTTAATGCGGGTGCCTACTATAATCAGACATTTTTAGAAGATATAAACAAGGGGCAATCTATTTTCGTGTTTACTATACTCGATTTTTCAGGGGAAAGTACCAACCTGGAAGCAAAATTGATTTTCATGCACTCATTTAAAACCAACTGGCAAATTTTGCAAGTAAGTATTGTGAGCCAGGATCCTGTTCTTTTCAACTGCTCAGTAGTAGACAATATTCTATATGGACTGAAAGGCAGAGCCAACACTGTTGACATTAAAAATGTTGTCGTACATTTCAGAAACCTTTAGACATGTTTTAAATCTCGTTTGATTTGAACTAGAAACATGCGACTTGTATTGTCAAATTGAGAGTACAATTAGTTGCTTCATTTGACTATTTCAATGAATATGGAATTCTCCTAAATTTGAAACATTGTCCACTTCTGACTCAACAAATACAGAGAATGGCCAATGCCCATGAGTTTGTATCAAATTTTCTGGAAGGGTACAATACACTTGTTGGAGAGCATGGTGTGAAGTTGTCAGGGGGTCAAAAACAACGGATTGGAATAGCAAGGGCATTACTGAGGAATCCTCGTGTACTTATTTTGGATGAAGCTACGAGTGCTTTGGATGCAAAGATTGAATACCTGGTTCAGGTGATACCATGACCCAAACCATGATAGCCTCTTTGTTCTTCTATTACTCTTGATTTTTCGTCTGATCTTATTTTCTTCCTTAACAATGCCCTTGCTTGTATTTAATCAGGATGTCATGGACCAATTGATAAAAGGACAGACGGTTTTAGTTATAGCACATAGACTTTCAGCAGTCTAAAGTGCAACTACCGTGGCAGTTGTGTCAGGCGGTCAGATAGTTGAAAGTAGTACTCATGAGGAATTGTTGAAAAAGAATGGTATCTATGCATCTCTAATTAGAAGGCAACTGCAAGGATCCAAAACTAAAAATTAAGTTTTCTTAGCCCGAACGAACATGGAGCAAACTACCGAGTTGCGTTTCATAAATCCATACTACATTGATGGCTAATTACATCTAGTCTGAATCTCTGATACCAAAGTCACTAACACAGAAATTTGACGATTAACAATTGTTAGATGATCCTTGCTTATAATTTTATGGAAGGAAATCTTGTTGAATATTTCATGTGTTTGTGGTTGTCTCCTAGACTTATTGCAAATCCTGCTTACTGTTTATTTTATACTTTTTAAAGAAGATAATGCTCTTAAAAATCACGGGAAACATAAATTGATCTTCTTATGCATGGACTAGTAAGAGATGTAATATATGGTTAATTCAGACTCTCAACTTCTCCATATTCTTTAACCCATCGCACTGCATTCCAAAATATCTGAGGAAAAAGTTACCAAAACTTGTTTGCAGTGCCACCCAGTGAAAGGCTGATGGACTCAAGGGTAAGAGAAAGTATCACGAGAGAATAACTATCTTGGCTGAAGAGCATGTTGCTAATTTCTTTTAAATTGTTGAATCCATTACAATGTAGTCACTGAAACTAACAGTAAAGTAGTCTGAAATCCTCTAAAAGCGTGTTATTGACAAGGATTCACTCTGAATATCCAAGTAAAATAAATGGATGAACACTTCGTGGAATAAAAACATGATAAACCAAGGCATTTTTGTGTAGATATAATCCAAAAGATGACTAACACAATGATTCGAACAAAACCCTCCAAACTTCCATGCCTTAACTTCCTGATATCATTAAATTGTTTAATCGTCCAGTCATGTAACATACTTTGTAAAAGTACTACTTTTTACATAAAACAAGATAATCATAATAGAGTAGTTATTCCCCTATTCCTTCTGCCTACCACCAATAATAATCCATCAGTGATGGAAAGAAAAACCATCTGGAACTTCATTGTGGAGGTTCCAGAAAGATTGCATAAGCATCATTACCTTGTATGCAGTATTTTGCCTTCCTTCCCTTCTATGGTACAAAGATCAAAGAACTTGTCCTCCACTTATCACCAGGCGTTCTATTGCACACACAAGGCAAGATTAAAAAATAATAATTGTGCATATTGCAAAAAAACCATCCATATCATTTCCCACAACTTTGGTGAAAATTTGATTATCTCTTACAATATGCCAAAGAAATATGTTACATGCACAACCTTGAAATGAAACTGAGGTTACCCCAATGGAAGTCCTTATGCCACACCTTGCGATGCAAACTGCATGCATGACGCACTCTAAAGCCATTAGCCCCGACGAACCAATAAACAAATCCATAAAATTTTTTACTTGGTAGCAAAAGCCCAAATTGATTGACTTCCTCCACTTACAAATCTGATCTCGTAAGTTTGCTCATCAACATTATGAACTATTGAACACTCGAAGACAGTTTTTCCTACTCCCAGTGCTGATAATATCTAGCCTTGAAGAGTTTAATCAGAATGATGTCCATTTATACCTCAGGAATCAACACCCTGCCAAAATGCATGCCAATTTCTCCCATAAATGTCTATGTTGGTAATATCAACAAAATAACCCGCCAGCACCTAGTTCACCTTGTCGCAGCTCCTTTCTCCGCTACTCTTCTAAAGGATCTGGACTCTAAATAATCCGCCGCATTCGCCTAAAACCAAAAGCATATCTGATTAGCCATGTAGCTACACAGTATGTTCATGATCTGCATATTGATCCAATAGCAATTTCCTTAATAATGCTAACAAATGACACAGCCATTAACAATTAAAGCATCGTACCTATCATGATCATGTCGAACTAGATATGTTGGCATAAACTCTTTTGATTTCGGCAATGGAGCCTCCCTAAACCATTCATGCCTACAATTAGTTGCTTCATTTGACTATTTCAATGAATATGGAATTCTCCTAAATTTGAAACATTGTCCACTTCTGACTCAACAAATACAGAGAATGGCCAATGCCCATGAGTTTGTATCAAATTTTCTGGAAGGGTACAATACACTTGTTGGAGAGCATGGTGTGAAGTTGTCAGGGGGTCAAAAACAGCGGATTGGAATAGCAAGGGCATTACTAAGGAATCCTCGTGTACTTCTTTTGGATGAAGCTACGAGTGCTTTGGATGCAAAGAGTGAATACCTGGTTCAGGTGATACCATGACCCAAACCATGATAGCCTCTTTGTTCTTCTATTACTCTTGATTTTTCGTCTGATCTTATTTTCTTCCTTAACAATGCCCTTGCTTGTATTTAATCAGGATGCCATGGACCAATTGATAAAAGGACAGACGGTTTTAGCTATAGCACATAGACATTCAACAGTCTAAACTGCAACTACCATGGCAGTTGTGTCAGGCGGTCAGATAGTTGAAAGTGGTACTCATGAGGAATTGTTGAAAAAGAATGGTATCTATGCATCTCTAATTCGAAGGCAATTGCAAGGATCCAAAACTAAAAATTAAGTTTTCTTAGCCCGAACGAACATGGAGCAAACTACCGAGTTGCGTTTCATAAATCCATACTACATTGATGGCTAATTACATCTAGTCTGAATCTCTGATACCAGAGTCACTAACACAGAAATTTGACGATTAACAATTGTTAGATGATCCTTGCTTATAATTTTATGGAAGGAAATCTTGTTGAATATTTCATGTGTTTGTGGTTGTCTCCTGGACTTATTGCAAATCCTGCTTACTGTTTATTTTATACTTCTTAAAGAAGATAATGCTCTTAAAAATCACGGGAAACATAAATTGATCTTCTTATGCATGGAATAGTAAGAGATGTAATATATGGTTAATTCAGACTCTCAACTTCTCCATATTCTTTAACCCATCACACTGCATTCCAAAATATCTGAGGAAAAAGTTACCAAAAATTGTTTGCAGTGCCACCCAGTGAAAGGCTGATGGACTCAAGGGTAAGAGAAAGTATCACGAGAGAATAACTATCTTGGCTGAAGAACATGTTGCTAATTGCTTTTAAATTGTTGAATCCATTACAATGTAGTCACTGAAACTAACAGTAAAGTAGTCTGAAATCCTCTAAAAGCGTGTTATTGACAAGGATTCACTCTGAATATCCAAGTAAAATAAATGGATGAACACTTCGTGGAATAACAACATGATAAACCAAGGCATTTTTGTGTAGCTATAATCCCAAAGATGACTAACACAATGATTCGAACAAAACCCTCCAAACTTCCATGCCTTAACTTCTTGATATCATTAAATTGTTTAATCGTCCAGTCATGTAACATACTCTGTAAAAGTACTACTTTTTACATAAAACAAGATAATCATAATAGAGTAGTTATTCCCCTATTCCTTCTGCCTACCACCAATAATAATCCATCAGTGATGGAAAGAAAAACCATCTGGAACTTCATTGTGGAGGTTTCAGAAAGATTGCATAAGCATCATTACCTTGTATGCAGAATTTTGCCTTCCTTCCGTTCTATGGTATAAATATCAAAGAACTTGTCCTCCACTTATCACCAGGCGTTCTATTGCACACACAAGGCAAGATTAAAAAATAATAATTGCGCATATTGCAACAAAACCATTCATATCATTTCCCACAACTTTGGTGAAAATTTGATGATCTCTTACAATATGCCAAAGAAATATGTTACATGCACAACCTTGAAATGAAACTGAGGTTACCCCAATGGAAGTCCTTATGCCACACCTTGCGATGCAAACTGCATGCATGACGCACTCTAAAACCATTAGCCCCGACGAACCAATAAACAAATCTATAACATTTTTTACTTGGTAGCAAAAGCCCAAATTGCTTGACTTCCTCCACTTACAAATCTGATCTCGTAAGCTTGCTCATCAACATTATGAACTATTGAACACTCGAAGACAGTTTTTCCTATTCCCAGTGCTAATAATATCTAGCCTTGAAGAGTTTAATCAGAATGATGTCCATTTATACCTCAGGAATCAACACCCTGCCAAAATGCATACCAATTTCTCCCATAAATGTCTATGTTGGTAATATCAACAAAATAACCCGCCAGCACCTAGTTCACCTTGTCGCAGCTCCTTTCTCCGCTACTCTTCTAAAGGATCTGGACTCTAAATAATCCGCCGCATTCGCCTAAAACCAAAAGCATATCTGATTAGCCATGTAGCTACACAGTATGTTCATGATCTGCATATTGATCCAATAGCAATTTCCTTAATAATGCTAACAAATGACATAGCCATTAACAATTAAAGCATCGTAACTATCATGATCATGTCGAGCTAGATATGTTGGCATAAACTCTTTTGATTTCGGCAATGGAGCCTCCCTAAACCATTCATTCCTGAGGGCTTCTTCTGATGTTATTCGCTGCACTTCATTGAACCACAATCAGCTTCAAAACAACATAATACCAAGCACTATTTAGTATTTATAACTAGGATCCCCAGAAGCAGTTAAGTAAATCAAAATAGAACAGAAAAAAAAACATGTAAAACAAAAATTGTATGGGTTTCTAGAACGAGTCTATGGGAGGAATGGCACCATTGAAATCAAACTCCTAATAATTTTCAAAGGTATGTTTCAGAGATTTTGGAGAAAGCAATTAAATATTAACTAAATTTTTTGAGCTTGATGAAGTTTAGGGAAAATCCATATCAAGATAACTATGTCGGGGTCCAGAGGAACAGGTGAACCTGTAAAGACTAAGCACTATGTTAAAACCTCACGTAGTTGGAATACTTAAGGAGTAGAAGTTTCAAAACTTTACTGAATTAGAAGCAAAATAAATAAATAAATAAAAAATCAGAAGAAGCATTGAAGCATTGATAATCAAAACAACTTTACCCTGATGATGGATCCCATTTGGGATTCGAAACGTTGGTGTAAAAATTATACTACTGTGGATTCTCCGGTCAAAACTAAGCTCAAACCACAGATCTCTGAAATCCAATATCTTATCCCTGTACGGAGGGGATTTGGAGTGAAATCCTTGCACTCGAAAGCGTGAGAGTAAGGATAAAAAGAAGAGCTTCAGATCTCTTCCATCTGGCTCTTCTTTTATCATCTTTCTCTTACCCTGATGATGGATCCCATTTGGGATTCGAAACGTTGGTGTAAAAATTCTACTACTGTGGATTCTCCGGTCAAAAATAAGCTCAAACCACAGATCTCTGAAATCCAATATCTTATCCCTGTACGGAGGGGATACTTGGAGTGAAATCCTTGCACTCGAAAGCGTGAGAGTAAGGATAAAAAGAAGAGCTTCAGATCTCTTCCATCCGGCTCTTCTTTTATCATCTTTCTCTTACCCTGATGATGGATCCCATTTGGGATTCGAAACGTTGGTGTAAAAATTCTACTACTGTGGATTCTCCGGTCAAAAATTCAATAAGCTCAAACCACAGATCTCTGAAATCCAATATCTTATCCCTGTACGGAGGGGATACTTGGAGTGAAATCCTTGCACTCGAAAGCGTGAGAGTAAGGATAAAAAGAAGAGCTTCAGATCTTCATTTCTTATTTCTTCCATCTGGCTCTTCTTTTATCATCTTTCTCTTACCCTGATGATGGATCCCATTTGGGATTCGAAACGTTGGTGTAAAAATTCTACTACTGTGGATTCTCCGGTCAAAAATTCAATAAGCTCAAACCACAGATCTCTGAAATCCAATATCTTATCCCTGTACGGAGGGGATACTTGGAGTGAAATCCTTGCACTCGAAAGCGTGAGAGTAAGGATAAAAAGAAGAGCTTCAGATCTCTTCCATCTGGCTCTTCTTTTATCATCTTTCTCTTACCCTGATGATGGATCCCATTTGGGATTCGAAAAGTTGGTGTAAAAATTCTACTACTGTGGATTCTCCGGTCAAAAATTCAATAAGCTCAAACCACAGATCTCTGAAATCCAATCAAAACAAGATCAAGAAAATTTTCGACACAATATTAGATTAGATTTACTGCAACAGAACATGTGAGAATCATGTATGAGGCATAGAATACACCAGACGTTGACAGGACACTAATTCTATTATTTTCTAGTTAAACATTTACTAAAATATGTGAAAATCATGAATACCCTCACTGTATAATAGAACCTCAACAACCTTCTTTATCTTCCACAGATACTCAGCATATCCCAATTGCTAATCTTGCAGTGTATCATGACCTCCCACCACCACCAAACCAGGAGGGGGAGGAAAAGCCAAGATATCGGGCCCGGGAGCATCAGGCCCAAACACCAACGAGAGAAAGCAAAAAGAGAAATAACATGGGGGAGCAAATGGGGCTTACCATTGTCGAAGCTAAACCATGTGATGGCCTGCACACAATTGTAGTATGGAATGGGAAATTGGTGCTATGGTGATCGCCTGTAATCCACGAAGATCACTAACACTGCGTCTCCTGGTTAGCCATCTGCAAAAAATGTCGTAGAACACGAAATCAGAAGACAGGGTAGCAAATGCTCTGCCATGGAGATGCATAAGGTTTTCCAATTTCATGCCATGGGTAGCAAACCCTCCACCATGGAAGAAGGAGACAATGGGCAATGACTCTGCAGTCTCGACAGGAATGAAGAGAGGAACCTGCACTCTCGTTGGGGCATGGAGGAGAAATATAACACTACTCAATGCATATCCAATACCAATTGTAGAGGGTACAGGGCTCTGTCGTTCCGCTCCCGTGGTCATGATGAAAACACAAGGTTAAAGAAAGAATTTGTAAAATTGATAGTAAAGAAGAAAAACAACTTAGGGTTAACTGAGAACTCTTACAGAGCATTTATATGGCAGTGAATGGCCCCATTTGTCTGCAGAAAATGTCGTAGAACATGAAATCGGAAGACAGGGTAGAAAATGCTCTGCCATGGAGACGCAAAAGGTTTTATGATTTCGTGCCATGGGCAGCAAACCCTCCACCATGGAAGAAGGATATGATGGGCAATGACTCTGCAGTCTCGACATGAATGAAGAGAGGAACAATACCAATCGTAGAGGGTACAGGGCTCTGCCTTTCCGCTCCGCTCCTGTGGTCAAGCACCTGGAAGTAGAGCTGAACAAGAGCGATCTAGATAATGCCGAGAAGGGCAAGGGTCAAATTAATCGAATGGCTCACATTATTTTAATCGTATAACACTAAAATCGAAGGCCCACAAATGTACACGTATATTGAGAGGAGAGTTGATTTCATAGAGGAACGCCTTACGGCGTAATTATATAAATAACTATATAAAATTATTAATAACTATATATTACTGTATAAATATTATATTAATATTATAATAATTATATAAACTCTTAATATATATTAATTATTAGTAAGAATAGCTCATAATAATATTAAATTATCTTTATATTATTTAAAAAATCTAATAATATAAAATTATTAAAAAAATAATAACAATTATATTGTATTATTATTATAATAATAAAATATAATGATAATAATAATATTAATATTTGATTATAATATTATAATAATATTATAATAATATTACATTATTATTATATTATTATAATAATATACAAATATAATTATTATTATAATAATAATATATTCATTGTTTCATTTAAAATCATTTGAAAAATATTTTGAAAAAAAGATAAGGCAAGTATATCGGAAATCAAAATATAAAAGAAATGGAGAAATATATCGGATTTTACAAAGGAAAACAAAGGAACAAGTGTTAAAACATTAACACCGGACCCAATAATATATATGCCATATTTTATAATGACGACGGGTCTGAAACAATGTAAACCACTTATATTACGTGTATACGACTCCGCCGATTGCGATATGGGTGGGTTGGACCCGAAATAATATATACAACGTGTTTAAAAGTTCGGTGGGTCCGCTGTATTGAAAGCCCTTTATATGCATGCATATGGGTTCCATCAATCACGATTTGCGATGACAGAGGCAAAACGATATGTATTATTGTTTTATAATTGCGGCGGGTCCATAAGACAACATATTATATATGTATATATGAAAGCGCCGATTGCGATGAGCAATTGGGTTCCGGACCCGATAATTCATACACTATATTTTATATGACTCAGCGCGTCCGTCTTATCGCGGGTTCCAAAGTCTTTTATTGATATTCATATATATTGTGGTTTACGCTGTTTTATATGAAGTTCTGTTATAAAAGATTATAATAAAAAGGCCAGACTTAAAGCATATATGTATTATATTTTAAAACCCCGGTGGGTCCGCAATCATCGTATAACACTTTATATATATATATATATATATATATAGATATATCTATATATATATGTATATGACATGCTGATTGCGGGCCGGATTGGATAGAGATATATATTATGTTATAAAAGTTTGGTGGGTCCGCAAGGCGTGCAGAAAGGCAGTTTTTAAGTTATAAGGCAGTTTTCAGGTAGAGCAAAAGCGATGGATGGTTTTTAATGGAATCAACCCGATTCCACTTAGCATTTAACACGTAGCAGTCACCTCGAGAGAGGAAACCACCCATTTCAGGCAGGTATTCTTCGGGCTTATGTCCCACCCAAAAACATTTGTAGATCGTTCGATCTGAAAGGCGTAGATCAACGACAAGGATGAATCGGCGGGAAGTATACCTTGGGAATTGTGTTGAGCCCATATTGGAAGCGGAAAAGCATGTTTTATTATATATTTTCTTTATAAAAGATATATGCATAATTCCAAATATTTTCATAGTTATTGCGGCCGCGTGCATAAGTTAAGCTTTATAGGGGTTTTAAGGCTTAAAGGCCTATATGTAATGCTTCCGATAGTATAAAAGCCCCGATAAAGTTATATGGCTCTGATTTAATGTAAGTCCACGGTTGAAAGGCTCAAGGCCTAAAGAAATGCTTCCAATAGGCTTAGTGGGCCATAACCCACAAGCCTCAAGATCAATATTTTTTTAAGGAAAGGGATTTTGGTTAACCCCCAAGATCTCTTTTCATCAAAAACCTAAGATAAACAAAAGGGACTAATATTATAAACTCGAGGAACTAATAAACCCAATGCTTTAATATTATAAACCCAAGGAATTATTGAACCCAACGGATAAATATTAAAAACCTAAGGGATCAAGAAGTGCAAGGGATTGATATTACAAATACAAGAGATTAATAAAGATGACCATGATTGATATTATAAACCCAAGTTAATAATAAACCCAAAGGATTAATACTAAAACCCCAAGGGATTATGAACCTAAGGAAATAATATTAAACCCAAGGGACTAATATTATAAACCCAACATTGGTAAACCCTAATATAAATATTAGAAAGACTAAAATAAACATGGTTTATTTTCATGGTGAGACAATCCTTGTCATGATGTGACATTCAACCATGGTTGACCATGGTTGTCTATGATTGACAATGGTTGACCATGATCGATATTATAAACCTAAGGGAATAATAAACCCAAGGGATTGATATTATAAACCTAAATGAATAATAAAACTAAGGGATCAATACTAAAACCCCAAGGGTTTATGAACCCAAGGAAATGATATTAAACTCATGGGACTAATATTATAAACCCTACATTGTTAAACCCAAATATAAACACTACAAACACTAAAATAAACATGGTTTATTTTCATGGTGAGTCAATCTTTGTCAAAATGCGACATTCAACCAAGGGACTAATATTATAAAACCAACATTGGCAAACCCAAATATAAATACTACAAATACTAAAATAAACATGGCTTGTTTTGACGCTGAGAAAATTCTTGTCACAATGCGACATTCAACCATGGTTGACGATGTTTGGCTATGATTGACAATGGTTTACCATGATTTATATTATCAACCAAAGGGAATAATAAATCCAAGGGAATGATATTATAAACCCAAATGAATAATAAACCCAAGGGATTATGAAACGAAGGGAATAATATTAAGCCCATGGGACTAATAATATAAACTTCACATCGAGTAAAGGAAAATATCAATACTACAAACACTAATTATAAACCCAAATGAATAATAAACCGAAGGGAGTAATACTAAAACCCCAAGGGAATATGAACCCAAAGGAATAATACTAAGCCCAAGGGACTAATATTATAAACCCACTATTCATAAACACAAATATAAATATTACAAACACTAAATTAAACATGTTTTCTTTTCATGGTGAGACAATCTTTGTCAAAATGTGACATTCAAGCATGGGACTAATATTATAAACCAAACATTGGTAAACCCAAATATAAATACTACAAACACTAAAATTAACATGGTTTATTTTGATGGTGAGACAATTCTTGTCACAATGCAACATTCAACCATGATTGACCATGTTTGGCTATGATTGACAATGGTTTACAATGATTGATATTATAAACCAAAGGGAATAATGAACCCAAGGGATTGATATTATAAACCCAAATGAACAATAAACCCAAGGGATTAATACTAAAACCCCAATGAACAATAAACCCAAGGGATTAATACTAAAAGCCCAAGGGATTATGAACCCAATGGAATAATATTAAACTGAAGGGCCTAATACTATAGACCCAACAATCATAAACCCAAATGTAAATACTACAAACATCAAAATAAACATGATTTATTTTGATGGTGAGACAATCCTTGTCAGAATGCGAGAATCAACCATGGTTGACCATGATTGATATTATAAACCTAAGGGAATAATAAACCCAAGGGATTGATATTATAAACCCAAAGGAACAATAAAACTAAGGCATTAATACTAAAACCCAAGGGATTATGAACCAAAGGGAATAATATTAAACCCATGGGACTAATATTATAAACCCAATATTGATAAACCCAAATATAAATACTACGAACACTAAAATAAACATGGTTTATTTTGATGGTGAGACAATCCTTGTCACAATGCAACATTCAAACATGGTTGACCATGGTTGGCTATGATTGACAATGGTTGACCATGATTGATATTATAAACCTAAGGGAATAGTAAACCCAACTTATTTACATTATAAACCCAAATGAATAATAAGCCAAAGGGATTAATACTAAAACCCCAAGGGATTATGAACCTAAGGGAATAATATTAAACCTAAAGGATTAATACTAAAACCCCAAGGGATTATGAACCCAAGGGAATAATATGAAGCCCAAGGGACCAATACTATAAACCCAACATTTGTAAACCCAAATATAAATATTACAAAGACTAAAATAAACATGATTTATTCATGGTGAGATAATCCTTGTGACAATGTGACATTCAACCATGGTTGCCATGATTGATATTATAAAACCAAATGAAAAATAAACCCAAGGGATTAATACTAAAAACCCAAGGGAATAATATTAAACCCAAGGGACTAATATTACAAACCCAACATTCATAAACCCAAATATAAATATTACAAACACTAAAATAAACATCATTTATTTTCATGGTTAGAAAATCCTTGTGACAATGTGACATTCAAGCATGGTTGACCATGGTTGGCTATGATTGACAATGGTTTACCATGATCGATATTATAAACCTAAGGGAATAATAAACCCAAGGGATTAATATGAGAAACCGAAAGGAATAATAAAATGAAGGGATTAATACTAAAACCCCAAGGGGTTATGAACCCAAGGGAATAATATTAAACCCAAGGGACCAATATTATAAACCCAACATATATAAACCCTAAGGCAAATATTATAAACATTGAAATAAACATGATGGACCATCATTGATTTTCATATTGAGACAATCCTTATGACAATTCCTTATTGGACCCTGCTCGACATCATAATAAACCATGTTTGACTCGGGAATAATAAACCCAAGAGATTGATATTATAAACCCAAGGGATTAATATGAGAAACCAAAAGGAATAATAAAATGAAGGGATTAATACGAAAACCCCAAGGGGTTATGAACCCAAGGGAATAATATTAAACCCAAGGGACCAATATTATAAACCCAACGTATATAAACCCTAAGGCAAATATTATAAACATTGAAATAAACATGATGGACCATCATTGATTTTCATATTGAGACAATCCTTATGACAATTCCATGTTGGACCATGCTCGACATCATAATAAACCATGTTTGACTCAGGAATAATAAACCCAAGCGATTGATATTATAAACCCAAGGGATTAATACTAAAACCCCAAGGGATTATGAACCAAAGGGAATACTATTAAACAAAAGGGACTAATATTATAAACCCAAGGGATTGATATAATAAACCGAAAGGAATAATAAACCAAAGGGATTATTATTTATTTTCATGGTGAGACAATCTTTGTCACAATGTGACATTCAAGCATGGTTGGCTATGATTGACAATGGTTTACCATGATCGATATTATAAACCTAAGGGAATAATAAACCCAAGGGATTAATATGAGAAACTCAAAGGAATAATAACCCCAAGTAATTGATATTATAAACCCAAGGGATTAATACTAAAACCCTAAGGGTTATGAACCAAAGCGAATACTATTAAACAAAAGGGACTAATATTATAAACCCAAGGGAATAATAAACCCAAGGGATTAATATAATAAACCCAAAGGAATAATAGACCCAAGGGATTATTATTTATTTTCATGGTGAGACAATCCATGTCACAATGTGACATTCAAGCATGGTTGGCTATGATTGACAATGGTTTACCATGATCGATATTATAAACCTAAGGGAATAATAAACCCAAGGGATTAATATGGTAAACCCAAAGGAATAATAAAATGAAGGGATTAATACTAAGACCCCAAGGGATTGATATAATAAACCCAAAGGAATAATAAACCCAAGGGATTAACACTAAAACCTCAAGGGATTATGAACCCAAGGAATTATTAATATTAAAAAGTTGAAGGAAAAAAACCAATAATTTGATATTATAAACCATTGGGAATTAATAAAGCCAAGGGAAAAATATTAGAAACCAAAGGGATCAAAAATGGAAAGGGATTAATAGGAATTAAATTTTTAAACCCAACGGATTGATCAACCCACGTGACTATGTGATCGCGCGACTTAATATCAACCATCAGATCGCAGATTGAATCGGGAAGGCGAAATATTGCATCGGCGGGGTCATTATACAGTTTAACTCCCGCAAGCAGAAAACCCAATTACACTAAGAAATGGTGAAAAACACAGTCGGAATCAAGTGCCAGACTTGAAGTATTATAGGGAATATGTTACACTAAAATTTGTCACCATGACTATTTGCAGTTAGTATGGCTCCATCAACTGTCATACTATCCTCCTTGGCAAGTATCATACCTCTGCTCCTCATGTCAAACTCCAAGAAAGAGAGAAAGTCCTTAAAAAGTCAATTAACTCTGGTTACGCAGTTTCTCTTAACCTTACCTGCGTGTACGCACCCCAAGTTCACAATACCTACGTACTTGTACGCTCTGTTTGTAAAGGGGTGGGTGCGTACTCCTGTAAAGGTCAAAAGGCGCGAGTTTTACTTCAAAAAAGTTACTTGTGGTCGAATCTAGAGCATTCTAGAAGATGGTTTGATGTGTATTGAGCGCCTCCAGATGGTTCATGCATCCCTATGAAAGAGGAACTTATCCCATCAAGAGGGGAGCTATCACATTGAAAGAGGGGCTTATCCCATTGATGGTGGACCTGATTAACTTCCTCCAAAGCATTATAAATACAGGCATTGGGCCATAAGGAGGGGAGGTTGAAAGCTGAACATTCCTAAGGGTAGATGCTGCTGAAATTAGGACTCCCTTATAGAGCTTGAGAGGAGAGATTCCCATCCTTTCTTAGCTTCATTTGGAAGTGGGTGAGCTGATCAAAGTAAAGGAGAACTCTTGTTGGACCCTGGGAGGGACCTGCACAACACCAAGGCACTAGTTGTAATGGTTTCTTTTGTTTCCACTTAATACAATTAAGTTCATTTTTCTCAACAAGTTGTTATATATAATTTGTTTCATATACTCCTTGGTCTTTATGATGAATATGTTTTATTTTATGAGTTATTCAGGTGCTATGTAATCGTTTTCTTGTTAGTGAATGCAGGTTTCGAAGAGAAGGAGGAGCTCATCCGGATTGGAGAGACTGGACTGCTACAAACAACGTTGGACTAAAGGTATGCTTTAAACACCTGGTTACTTGTATTTTAAACGCATGTTTAGGGAAAGATAGTGCTTAATTGTCTTGTTTGTCACTAGAAAGCCTTAGCTTCTAGGGAGGTCAGTTTTGTCCGCAAAATTGACTCTTTCCGCATGACAAAATGGCGACTCCACTGGGGAATCCATGGATTTGATTGATTTCTCTTTTGATTGATACTTTGATTTGAGAAAAGTCGATTTCTTTCTGGTTTTTGGCTGATTGACTGTGAATTTGGGTGGAATAGCTTAGGGTTAAGTTAGATTTTATTTTTCTTGGTTTTGCTAGCAGTACGCACCCTCTGCGTTAAGCACAGTGCGTACTTGTACGCACTGCAACTTTGTACACAGAGCGTACACGCACCTGTGCAAACAGGCTGCCTGCGTACCCTGTCAAAAGTTGAGAAAATTTCAATTTTTTCCTTTTTGCCTCTTAGATTTTGTTTATAATTTGTTTTTGCTGCCCAGATCCACTGGTTACCTGTCAGAAGTCTTCATCTAAGCTTGTTTCATTAGTATCAAGGGTTTTAGTGAAATTCATAGAAGTTCTAGCCCTAGGTTTGATTTTTGCATTGGTCCTGTAGTGACTTTGGCTTTAGAAGTTGTAAAACCTTGGATCTCCCTGGTCTTTTCAGTCTTCTTAGGAGTCGGACCTTTCATAAAATCCACCTGTGTGAGAAACCTACCTTTGTGTTGTCTCTTTGCGGAATTTTGACAAAGCTTGTTTGTTAAAGCTGTGAATTTCATTCTTAAGAAAAAGAACAAAAGATTTTGATTTTTGTTTTTGACTGGTTTATGATTCTGCATGAACTAGTCCTTGGTTGAATTGTAACTGAGTAAAACATCCTGGAATTATACTTTGTAGGCTTTTGCCTCATTAGGTTTGCTTTTAGGTGAATTTCTCTTAGATTTTCTTTTAGGTAAAATTGATTTGATTGTCATAGATTTTTTAAAATTGATTTTTGTTAAGTAGTTTTACATGCTTTGTTAATATAGGGAAAAATACAAAAATCTCTTTTGAAGAAAAGTTTGTTTTAGTAGCATTTGAAGTCTTTGAAAAGAGAAAGGAGTTTTCGTGACATAATTAGTGGTCATGTGTTGTATGCTTTGGAAAAGATAAAGAGATTGTCTCTTTGATTTTCATTGCCAAGAAAGTTGTCTTTATATCAATTTTGCATTCTCCAACTCTCTTAGCTAGGGAATTCATTGAAAAGGAAAGATAGTATAAATCATCCTAGGTGCATATTTTTTGTGGATTTGAGTCGAGTCTACACACCATCAGTTTCATCTCCACTACCTTTTGTCCTAAATAAAAGCCATAAAATTAACGCTTAAAGTAAAATTAACTTAGTAACTTTTATTTACTAGGGCTCTGAAACACCAATATAGATCACGCTAGTGTCTTGGAGTAGGAGAGTAATTAACTCTCCAAGACAGCAAAACCAAACAAGTAGCTCATCTTGTGGTAGGATAAATCCAGCTGTTACATTTATGCTCTGGGAAAGCTCCTCTTAAAGGAGAAGCACGAGATCGTGTCCGAACCAGTGAGGGGATCAATCCTCCTTCATTGGGAACGACGCCAGATACGCACGTACTACAAACGGTAGACCTCGGATTATTGTCGAGGAGCCTCGGGTCACTTGTCGGTAAACCTTGGATTATTGTCAAGGAGCCGGCAAGGGGATTGAGCTTGTTACTCTGCCCTTGCGTGCTATCGGATCGTAGACTGTTCCCCCAGGTATATTTGTTGCTGTTGGTGAACTTAGTGACCATTATCTTTAGGGTTCTACCCAAGGTGACGGTGGAGGGAAGATCCCACTGTACCTGGAACAAACGTCGGCTAGACTCACTTGGATTTTCTGGGGGGTTCACTTCACTCGAGACGGTTAAAGTGGAGGAACTTGTGCCGGTCTATTCATTAAGCAGGTTGCCGGGGTAACTGTTCCACCCGCCACTTCTGTACTGAATTCGACGATGTTGGAGTTCATCACCAACTAGTGTTTTCGGTTCGGAAGGCTACTATTTGTGTATGGTTTGACGCCCTAGATTCTTTAGGCGTGTGATTCGGATTTGTTTGGTTCTTTAGAGACTTTAGGCGGTTTGCTTTGAGATTTTACTTTGTTTGCGTGTGCAGTAGTTAAAAGTTTTTAACTGTGGCTGAATTACTGAGACAGTCCCGTAGACTTCGGGGTCAGTCTCCTGAGATTGTAACCGTGGCCGATTTGTTGAGGAAGTCCCGTAGACTTCGGGGCCAACCTCCTGAAGATGTCCCGAGTCATTACGAAGGTTTGAAAGTCCTTGTAATTCCTAGTGGCAGTAAAGTAGGTTCACCTGAAGAAGGAGAGTCTTCGTTGGTAGTTCATCCTGATTACCAAAGTCTAGAAACAGGTTATAATCCCGAGGCTATTGCAGTTTCCGAGCTTGCTGGTAGTTTTTCATCTACTAGTGATATAGGCGAAGAACCTGAAATATCTGAACCTGTTACTCCAACTTCTAGTGCTCCTGATTCACCTAGGGTAGAAAGAGTCATCACCGAAAATCTTCCTTCTGGTTTGATAGCTATTGAAGAACTTGCTCCAGAAGAAGAAATAGGGGTCCCTATCCCTGAAGATCAACCTACTATTGATCTAAGGGAGCGTGAATCCACTTTTTACAGTCCACCTAGAAGTACTACTTGGTATCTTTCGTTAACTAATTATTTGGACAACTCAGGGTCAAGTTTTTCTCCACATCGTGCCCCTTATCCACCTGGAGGTATTTATACTCCTGTAAATATGTCTGGTCAGTCGTCCATGTTTACTCAATCGCCTGAATCTTTCTTGTACGGCGGTCCTTCTATTCCCTCTGGGTATCAATCACTTTCTGGTACTTTTGCAGGAGCATCTCCTCAACCCATTGAACATGGGTCATTAACTGGAAACAATCGTAATAAACCGTTGGGCGTAGGAGACATTTACATGATGTCAGGTTCAATTCCTAGTTCTCAACCTCAAGGTGGCCAGTTACCGCCTGGGGGGCAGCCTCAATTAACGCCTGGGGGGCAACCTCAAGGTACACAAATTGCGTCTGGGGGGCAACCTCAAGGACAGTATGTACCCGTGGTGAAATACATTCCTCAAGGTCAACCCCAGCCTCAATATGTACCCCAGGGTCAACCTCAGTATCAATTTATACCTCAAGGTCAACCCCAGTATCAGTACTTACCTCAAGGGTATCTACCTCAAGGTCAGTACTCGAGTCAAGGTTATCAACCACCCCAAGGTCAATCTTATGTTCAAGGTACGGGAAATGTACCTTTCAATTATCAATCCTACCCTCAATCCAGTTATGGATCTCAATATCCTCAACCTGTTATGGGTCAATACCCCGGAATGAACATAGTGTGGGATCCATCGCAAGTTCAACAGGTATTGCAGCCAAGTGTACAGTTGTCATCTCAAACTGGACAACCCTTAGTTTCTGGTTCACCCCAGCAATTAGTCCAGTCTAATGTTCAAACTTCTGTATCTTCGGTAGTTTCTCAGTCTGGGCCTATTGCACCTAGTACTCCATCTCAAACGACTGTTGCAACTACCGCAACATCTGTTCAATCTACCCCACTTACTTCTGGAGTATCGACAGCTCCGGTTTCTACTGTCTCTGTAACTACTCCTCAGACATCTTTACCATTGTCTGGATCCACGATTCAAACTACGGTTTAGATGCCTGTAGGACAGCCTGGTTTAAGTACGGTTGTCACTAGTCAACCACAATTCACTTATCAACCGTACTAGGGACAGTACCAATACGGGCCTGCTGTCCAACAACCAGTTTACCAGTATCAACCGTATCCTGGTTACACTTATCAACAATCACAACAACCCCAGTACGGTCCGGTTAATCCTGGTTTTCCGGGAGGATACAATATCCCGAACGCGATTCCTATTCCAAGTTATCCTGGATATCTTCCTCCTGGGACTGGTCTTGTGACCTAGAGTTTTAGGGATCCTAATCGTCAATTACCGTTTATCGCAACTTTGGATTTACCAGACTTGTCGCGCCTAACGAACGATCCAATAAATTATCTTCCGTTTTGGCCGCCAATGCCAAATAAGTTGCCCAGTGACATACCCAAGTTCGAAGGTAAGTCTGGAGAGGACCCGTCAAATCATGTGATGACTTACCACCTCTGGTGTGCCTCTAATTCCATCTCGGATGATTCGATCCGCTTACGTCTTTTCCAGCGTACTCTCATTGGTCTCGCGGCCAAGTGGTACATTGAGTTACCACGGGCCTCTTTTTATAATTTTAGCCAGTTAGCTACCTCGTTCTTAACTCATTTTCAGTTGCCGGTCAGATATGATAATGGCACGGAGTTACTAACTTCATTAAAACAATCGACGTCCACTTATATTTCCGATCATATTCATGAATGGAGACGTTGGAGGCGGTTATTGAAAGTTTTTATCCCGGACCAAATCTTAGCTGAATGGTTTGTTAAATCATTGTTACCGAAGATTACTGAAGACGTAGCTAAGGCCGGAGTAGTTACTGAGGAGCAAGTGATTGCTCAAGCGCAGTACCTTGACTTAGTTTATACTCAGTCAGGTACGTTACACGAAAATATCCCAGATCTTCCTAAGTCAAATCAAATCGCTGCTGCTCCTTCGGGGTCTCATGCCGCTGATGGCATGATTGGTACGGTGAATACTAAAAGCAAGAAGAAATCCTCAAAGAATTCTTCGCCTATTATAACCTTACCAGACTCCCCGACAGGAGAATCTTCTGCTGAAGTTTCCGCTGATATTCATGTTGTAGAGTCATCTACAGCTAAATCAAAATCCGATGGGAAAAAGAAAGGTAAGAAGAAGAATAAAGCAGACAAAACCCCAAAGGAGAAAACTGAAAAGTAGGAAACTAATGACGAAAAGCACAAACCTCGATATCCTTGTCTTATTTGTGAAGAGGATCATTTTACAAGAGATTGCCCTCATCGGGCCGAGGTTGTGAAAATCGTCAAGGGTTCCCCAACTCCTGTTGTTTTGAAAGATCCATTTCCAAAGCAGGAGAGTAAGATGATAGGTTCTTCCTCGAGTGCCAGTGAAGAACCCATATTGATGATGTCTCATGTAAGGATTGCGACTCGATCGCAAGATTATGGTAGTAAAAGTCCTGTTGATGGCAAAGAAGCAGAATATTCTCATTCTAATCCATCAACCTCAGCTCCCGGTTCCGATCCACTACAGATCGAGAAACCTAACCCGGACTTAGTAATCAAACCGCCCGCCAAGGGTGTACTTCGAAGGTCTGCTTTCAATCCACATGCAAGAGCAGCCCAGAATTACAACATGGTTGAGGATTTAGCTGTTTCACCCTCAACAATGCCGGCTTTGGAAGTACTGCAGTCATGCCCAGCACAACGCAAATTACTTTTGTCGGCTATAGGAGCTGTTGATTTTCAGGACCCGAACCTAATAATCTTTGATCTAGAAAATAGTACACCGCGTTTACCTCATCAGATGGCTTTCAAGATCCCACTGATAGTCAAAAACAGGCCTATTCATCAGACTGTAATTGATGAGGGAGCTTCTACGTGTATTATGTCGATCCAGTGTTGGAGATCTCTTGGTTCTCCTTCACTAAATCAATCCCTGACAATTCTTAAGGCCTTTGATGGCCGTGGGTTTCATCCGTTTGGCATTCTACAGGATTTGCCTATAGGGGTTGAAGGAAAAACCGTTAGTCTAGATGTGGAGGTGGTTGATGCCCCTCTAGACTACAACCTTCTCTTGGGTCGAAGTTGGTCTTACGCTATGACAACGGTCGTTTCATCGGTCTTCCGAGTAATAAAGTTTCCATATAATGGCAAGATCGTAACAATAGACCAGCTGGCTTACTTTTCATCTGACCCAGCCTCTTCAGAGAGTATCCAGTATGTCGGTAAAACGACTATCCCTTATAAGGATGTTGGAGTAGGATTAGTTAAAGATGCCAGTTTATTGGGAACTTTTCCTTTTCCTCCAATCAACGCCTTGTCTTCATTTGCATCTATTCATATGATTACTTCAGACACCATTGTTTCTGAAGATCCTTGAATCGTTCCTTCTGAATCTGAGATAGACTCATTTGGTGATGTTATGCCTTTGAGTCCATATGAAATTACCTATGAAGCTATGCAGTCTTTTACCGACCCGCGTTCAACCAAAATCGACCAAATGAATGTGGTCCGTGAGGAATCACTTTTCACATCAACCTCGGAGTTAATAGCGTTTCCCGAAGTTGTTTCATCTGACGAGAAACTTCGTGAAGTCCTGTGTGTAGACGATTTACCATGGGAAGATCTCCATCACAGATCTTCGTTTTTACCTGAGGATGATCGTTTTGAAAACGATTTCTCATCAATCTTTACAGCTGAATATGTCAAAGAAGCTCAGAATCCAATGAAAGATCCTGATTCAGAGCTGAATTTGGGAAACATCTCTCGCACTATTCCCATTGACATTTCAGTCAAGCCCGGAATTGTTGAGCACATTCATATAGGTGCCTCGTGTTCAAATGACGAAATTCAGACATACAAGGCCCTATTTCAAGAATTCCGCGACGTGTTTGCCTGGTCCTATGAGGAAATGCCAGGAATTGATCTCGCGATTGTTGTCCATGAGATCAAGACTTACCCGGACGCTAAACCCGTCCGGCAACGTTTGCGTCAGATTCACCCACGAAAAGCGGCTGCAATTAAAGCAGAAGTTGAGAAGCTGTTGAAAGCAGGTTTCATTTATCCGATCCCGTTAACGGATTGGTTATCGAATATTGTTCCGGTTAACAAAAAATAGGGAACAATAAGAATATGCATCGACTATAGGGATATTAATCGAGCTTGTCCAAAGGACAACTACCCAACACCCTATATCGATCAAATAATTGACGATTGTGCCGGCAGTGAAATATTTTCCTTTATGGACGGTTTTTCTGGTTACAATCAAATCAATATTCTACCTGCCGATCAACCAAAAACGGCTTTCATTTGTCCATGGGGGACATTTGCTTATTGCAAATTACCTTTTGGGCTTAAGAATGCCGGAGCCACTTTTCAAAGGGCGATGTCTTATGTGTTTCATGACATCAAACACATTGTGCAACCGTATCTCGATGATTTTCCCGCTCATTCATTACATCGAGCTGATCAC
Source organism: Pinus tabuliformis (assembly GCA_031772625.1). Classification (NCBI taxonomy): domain Eukaryota; kingdom Viridiplantae; phylum Streptophyta; class Pinopsida; order Pinales; family Pinaceae; genus Pinus; species Pinus tabuliformis. The sequence goes on from CM062811.1 coordinate 1,157,560,270, forward strand.
CTTGTCCATTTATGAGCAATCTTCATGAGGTGTAGGCATTATCGTATTCGGTTGAACCCACACAAATGTGTCTTCTGTATAGAAGTGGGACGATTGCTGGGATTTATAGTTTCAAAAGCCGGCATTCGCGTCGATCCCTCGAAGGTAGAAGCTATCATCAAATTGCCTCCTCCTTCGAGTCTTCGCCAACTCCAATGTTTGCAGGGGAAATCAAACTTTTTACGCCGATTCATTCCTAACTACGTCGAGATTACAAAGGGTTTTACCCGGTTGTTGAAACAGAACGCTCAATTCTCTTGGGATGAGATAGCTCAGAAATCTTTTGATGCACTCAAGCACGCATTGACCCATGCACCGTTGTTGCATCCTCCCAACTACAACCAGGATTACTTTTTGTACCTCGCTGCCGCTCATTCCACCATTGGAATGGTCTTAGTACAGGAAGACGAATTCGGAACGGAACATGTGATATATTACCTTAGTCGGACGTTAAATCCAACTGAGCTCAAATATTCACATTTGGAGAAATTGGCATTGGCAGCCGTTCAAGCTGTCCAACGTTTTCGTCACTACATTCTACTCCGTAAAACTACAGTCATTTCGGATTGCAACCCTATGATCTACATTTTGACTAAACAATTGCTAGGGGGCAAGTACTCTAAATGGATCATTATCCTGCAAGAGTTCGACTTGGAGTTTGAGAAATCCAAGTCTAAGAAATCTTTAGTTTTTGCAGAGTTAATGTGTGACTTCCCGCGTGCTGACACAAAAACTGTGGCAGAGGAACCCATTGCGGACGAATCTTTGTTTCTCATCAGCACTTTAGATCCGTGGTATGGGGATATCATCGTCTATCTCTAGACCCAATCCTTTCGGCCCGAAGTTTCAAAGTCGGAACGTCGAAAAATTCGATTCCAGTCCCAACAATACAAAATTATTGGAGATACTCTTTATCGCCGTGGGGCGGACTTGGTTTTTCGCCATTGTTTAACTCACGAGGAAGCTGAAAGGGTTCTGAATGACTATCACTCTGGAACGTGTGGCGGTCATATGTCTGGGTATGCCACGGCCCAAAAGATATTGCGCGCTGGCTACTTCTGGCCGTCCTTGTTTAAAGATTGTATTACTGCGGTCCGAAAATGCCACAACTGTCAAGTGTTTGATCGCAAGATGTGCGCTCCACCTGCTCCTCTCCATCCTATAATTGCCGTTGGTCCTTTCGCCAAATGGGGTATCGATTTTATTACATGTAACCCTCACTCGGCCGAGGGGCATGCGTATATCATCCTTGCGGTAGATTATTTTACTAAGTGGGCCGAGGCGATGCCTACATTCGAGGCAGACGGCAAGACAGCTGCAATTTTCGTATTCAATCACATTATTGCTAGGTTTGGTGTCCCACAAGCGATAATTACTGACCATGGGCGCCATTTTCGAAACGTTATGATGACAGAACTTACAGGCCAGCTTGGTTTGCGTCACGATAGCTCAACTCCTTATTATCCACAAGCGAATGGTCTGGTTGAGTCCATCAACAAAGTTTTAGTTATCATGATCCGACGAATCATTGGTATTCATCGGTCGAATTGGAACAACATGTTATTTTCCACGCTTTGGGCGTACCGAACCTCAGTGAAAACATCAACAGGGTTCACTCCTTTCCAACTAGTTTATGGTTTGGAAGCTGTGCTGCCCATTGAATGCGAAATCCCGTCACTTCAAATGGCCATCGAGTTACTTCCAGCTACTTCCGAAGAGGAGAAGCGTTTATTATACTTAGCTCAATTAGATGAGACTCGACGTGATGTTGCATTGGCGATCGAGACTCATGCAAAACGTATGAAAGTTCAGTATGATCGAAATGTGACCCCTCGAAATTTTTCGGAAGGAGACCTAGTGTTATTATATGATCAAGTTAACGATAAATTAGGTGCTGGAAAATTCGTTCATATGTGGCATGGGCCCTATATTGTCAAGCGAAAGCTAGCAAAAGGGGCCTATGAGCTGGTAGACTTTGACAGGGACTCTTTGGGTAAACCCAAAAATGGACTTTACCTAAAGATGTATTATGCTTAAATGATGGGTATGGAGATTTTAGTTAGGTTAGGTTTTTTCTTTCTAGCTAGTGTGTTTGTTAGTTTAGACAGTGTGCTTAGCTTAGAGAGTGTGTTTTTCGTCGTTATTCTGCTTATCTTGGTTTTACGCTTGATGTTTGCAGATGTCGATGCCTCTCCAAACATACATTGGATTTGCTGATGGTGCTTGTCGTAATACACGGAATATCTCTTCCGCAGCTTGGGTTATCTATTTTCCCTCTGACGAGTTAGTTTCTATGCATGGGGTAAGCCTCGGTCAAACAACAAACAACATTGCAGAGTACAGTGCAGTGATTGAGTTATTGTCTGAATCTATCTCATTTGGGATTCGGAGTTTGATAGTGAGGTTAGATTCTGAACTCGTTGTATTACAGCTTAAAAGAGTGTATGCCATTAGAAATCCAGTGTTATTAAGGTTATTTTTGAGAGTGCGTCTCTTGGAACGTGAATTTGATTACATTGAATATCAGCATATTCCAAGGTCTTTAAATACATTAGCAGATGCAATTGCTTCTCAAATGTTAGACAGACATTTGCAATAATCATAAATGTAAATTTAAAAACATTTCATCACACATGTTTAACAAGATAAGCCGGTAATAATGATATATATAGATAGGAGTGTGTCAAAAAATACATCGTCTTCGATCATAGGTTGAAAAACACCTTATGATCGGCAAAAATGATAAGTACAAAAAACCAAAATGTCACATGTGTCTACAAAAACGACCATCCAATCACTGGTGATGCTCTCTATACGACACCACTGCACGAGCCACCCTACACAAGAACCTCCTAAAAGGTCCTGGGACTGCGACTACATAGCGCTGAAGCCTGATAGGAATATCATCTATAGTAGTCTCTGGTATGTCTATTGTAAGACACTCTAGGTCTTGTTCCAACTCAACTAGGGTCTCTGTGGCCTCGTCCCGTGGGGCCGGTGCCGCTGCAACTGGTAGTCTCCTCTCGAAAGGCCGGAGATTGGCTGGACGACGTGGGCCTACATCTGCATTTTGAAAATAGTTACTGTCAGTTTTGAGACGATATAAAAAACACAAAAAAAAAGTAGATAATTTAAAAACTTGTAAAAAATGAAGTACCTGTGTCATCCCATTGTTCTCCCGATGGAAGAACCATGTCCGGATCTCCACGAAAATCAACTCCGGCATAAGGAAAATCTTGTATAGAAAAGATATGGTCCTCCAACCAGTGAAAATACTCCGGAGTAAATCGGACAACCTCTGTGCCCTTGTCAAGATGACGGGCCATAACCGCAACCCATCGCATCAATTTAGGCTCTCGGGGAGGCCCAACCTCAACAGTGAGCTGCTGTGGGATCAGCATCGGAACCCTCTCTAGGGCAAAAACTCACAACTAAAGGCCCATAACCAAAAGTCTTTAGCTGTCTGTTTTTAGTCCTAGTTAGTTGGCCCTTTAAATTGGCCAACACAACATCACACTAGTTGAAAATGGTGCCCCGATAGCAACCAATTGCCATCCGCATCTGGGATCCAGTGGCAATGTGTAAAGCGGCAGCCCTGCAAAGTCTGGTAACTGTAAAAGCAATCACCATAAGTTCAGGTCGGGATATAGTTTTGATCTCTATCCCCTTCTCCTGAGACTGAGTGTTACACCACTCTTGTCGGAGACTAGCGATGGACTAGCTACCCGGCCCAGTCCCGAACAGAGTCAAGTGTTCGCGTCTCTTGGGAAAACCAGTGAGGAAGTAAATATCTGAGGACTCTATCTCGCGCTGGTGCCCTCCAATGTAAAAGCACTGGTCCTGGACGTTCCATCTCTCTACCAGCCACTCTAGAAAGCACACCTGGGCCCTCATGCCAGGTATGGCCCAGTATTTGTAAAGGCCGCATGCCTTCAAAGCATCAATGGACGGTTGATGATTAATGGCGGCCAAATCAACATCTTCGTGCTCTCTCTCGCGCCAATCAAGCATGGTGGGCAATCTACACACCAAAAAACATCTGTTAGATTCAATGAAATCAAAAAAATTTGGTCCATTTTGAAGAAATTGGGGTTTGAAAACTCGTTTTGCAGGGTACGCACCCCGCCTTTAGGAATAGGGCGTGGGTACGCGGGTTCCCTTAAGGCAAGGTGCGTACGCCCGACATTTTCCCAACTGAGAAAATGTCGGGGTACGCGGGTCACCAGTGGAGCACCTGCGTACCCCGAAAGGCGGACCTTGAAACCCCAAAGCCTCCAAAAAATGAAACTAGGGCCTAAAAACAAATTCTAAACGGATGAAAATGAAGAGGAGGATGTTGTAGAATACCTGAAAGAGACGGCGTTCGATTTCGACGGTCGGATTCTCCGCAATGTCCACGGGAAGTTTCTTGCCAAAAGCCCTTTTTCTCTCCTCAACAGTAAAATGGTAAAAATGAATTGGTAAAAGCCCTTTTTATAGGTTTTTTGGGTAAATAAATGGTAAATTTGTTTATTTTTCACCACGAAAAGGTATTTTTCAAAGTATTTTTATCTATCTTTAAACAGGTATGAGTAATGTGTTGGTTTTTGCGTAGGATAAAGGATTTTCAGGGAAAATTGTCATTTTTACAAACAAAACATCAGAGTCATCTTTAAGCCCTTTTCTGACTCCTAAAATATGAAAAGATTGCCGAGCGTTTCTTTTACACTCGTTAAAACGGAATTAAAAGACGGTCCCCTTATAGCCCTTTTCTGACCGTAAAAACAGGAAAAGATTGCCGGAATTTTGTCGTTTCAAATTCGATATTGGAAATAAAACGACATGTCCTTGATCGCTTTTTACTTTTCAGGTCAAAGACACTAATTATGAAAGTACTCCTTGGTCGTAAAAGATCAAGCGGTTCTCTCAAGTATTATTTTATACTTTTTCGGGCTTGGGAGACACAAATTTACGAAAAAGTTCAACCCTGGAGTCTTCTTAAGTTTTTCAGACTCTCTAAAATTGAAAAACGCCGAGTTTCTCCTATACTGGACTCGTTAAAATTTCACAGTAAAGGATCTGTTCGATTACAAACAGGAACGAACCACTCCTTCTTAGGGTTCGAATCTAAACTAAGTTGGACTCATCCGAAGGATGAGCTTATAATCAAGCATATGTTATCCTCCTCAAGCTTGTAAAAAATAAAGAGGTACTTGCCAGAAATGGTGGGGGAAAAGAGAGAAAAATGAGCCTATTTGTTATCCTTTGTCTCAGAAGAAACCTTATCGCCACTCTTGAACACGACACTTTTCATTCACCTGGGTTGGGAAATCCTTTGCCTAACAGTTGATCAAACCACATTGAAAATCTTCAGCCGGTTCTGGGTATTAACTTTGGGTCAATTGTCACCAAGCCATCTGTCGTGTCGTTATGTGTTCAAGAGGTCACTGCAAATAAACCATTCATCTGCAAAATACCTGTCATCCATCTCGACCATCCCTGAGTCAGTCCTTACAGCTACATTTCTTCAACTTGATCTATGATTTCGTGTTGTGGGCTTGCCTGCAACGGGTCGCTTTCTATCGACATCAGCACATTATCTAGAAAGATGACCTAGAAATCGTCAGTACCTTGAGATCTGCATGCATCAATGGCCGGTTTCTCGCCTTTGACGACAGTTTACATCATTGACTCTCGATCGAAGGATTCCGTGACATGTTCGACATCAACACATTCATTCATATCTCATGGATTGTACTGGGTACTTTGAGAACCATTGACATCATTGGTGGTCTCTCTCACACTTGTTAACAGTTTACATCATCGACTGGTAATCAAGTGGTTTCTACCATGTTCGACATCAACTCATTTATTCGCATGGATAGAATCGTACCATTTTGGGAAGTAGAAATGAAGACCCTGGATCTAGTTTCCACCATCCAGGCTACGAGGAGTTTTGTATTCATTATACAGTAGACTAATCATAAACAGATGGCTGCGTCCATACTATGTCTACATGAGTCTATGATTATGATGTACTGCGAAATCATTCCTATATCAGAGCAGTAGTTAGTTTGTAAGTTAAAGTTTTCAATCTGAGTATGGGAATGCCTACCTCAGTGATGATATGATCTTACATATGTATTTTGTGTTGAATATATGCAGGTTCCGACTGGGCTCTCCACAAGATAATCCTTGAAATGATAAAGTACTTCACCCTTCCTAGATGATATGAAACCCTAATCTACTACAGGCTTCGCACTTTAGGGGGCAATCTGTTACACTAAAATTTGTCACCGTGACTATTTGCAGTTAGTATGGCTCCATCAACTGTCATACTATCCTCCTTGGCAAGTCTCATACTTCTGCTCCTCATGTCAAACTCCAAGAAAGAGAGAAAGTCCTTAAAAAGTCAATTAACTCTAGTTACGCAGTTTCTCTTAACCTTACCTGCGTGTACGCACCCCAAGTTCACAATACCTGCGTACTTGTACGCTCTGTCTGTAAAGGGGTGGGTGCGTACTCCTGTAAAGGTCAAAAGGCACGAATTTTACTTCAAAAAAGTTACTTGTGGTCGAATCTAGAGCATTCTAGAAGATGGTTTGACGTGTATTGAGCGCCTCCAGATGGTTCATGCATACCTATGAAAGAGGAACTTATCCCATCAAGAGGGGAGCTATCCCATTGAAAGAGGGGCTTATCCCATTGATGGTGGACCTGATTAACTTCCTCCAAAGCATTATAAATACAGGCATTGGGCCAGAAGGAGGGGAGGTTGAAAGATAAACATTCCTAAGGGTAGATGCTGCTGAAATTAGGACTCCCTTATAGAGCTTGAGAGGAGAGATTCCCATCCTTTCTTAGCTTCATTTGGAAGTGGGTGAGCTGATCAAAGTAAAGGAGAACTCTTGCTGGACCCTGGGAGGGACCTGCACAACACCAAGGCACTGGTTGTAATGGTTTCTTTTGTTTCCACTTAATACAATTAAGTTCATTTTTCTCAACAAGTTGTTATATATAATTTGTTTCATATACTCCTTGGTCTTTATGATGAATACGTTTTATTTTATGAGTTATTCAGGTGCTATGTAATCGTTTGCTTGTTAGTGAATGCGGGTTTTGAAGAGAAGGAGGAGCTCATCCGGATCGGAGAGACTGGACTGCTACAAACAGCGTTGGACTAAAGGTATGCTTTAAACACCTGGTTACTTGTATTTTAAATGCATGTTTAGGGAAAGATAGTGCTTAATTGTCTTGTTTGTCACTAGAAAGCCTTAGCTTCTAGGGAGGTCGGTTTTGTCCGCAAAATTGACTCTTTCCGCATGACAGAATGGTTTATATCCCTATCGTGTCTGTAAAGATATCGGATCGATGTATGGAAGCGGAAGGAGTTTGGCATTGAGGTTGAGCAATATGCATTCATGCGACTTAATCTCAACCATCGAATCGCAGATCGGATCGATGGTCAAGATCTGATCGCAAATTGCAATCAGAGGAAGCGAAGATCGGAGTGCGTAATGGAAAGGCTTGGAGAGCCAGAACCGATGGGCCTATAGTGGCGAATCTCTAAAATTTGAGATCCGCTATATATGATTTGAAGCGGGTTTCCTGTGTAATCCATATATTTTCGCTAAAGAGGTTTAATGCTAAAACATACGTTAATGCTCCAATATCGCATATCGGAGCGGAAGAGGTGATGAAGATATATATATCTATATATATATATATATATATATATATACGTATGACCGTGGAAGGAGAAATGGCTGATTGCGATGAGGTCAAACCTCGGGAAACATGACAAGGTTGTACGGAAGGGTAGAAAGGTATGTTTATGTGGGAATTTTCCTATTGTAAATGGTTTATAAGGAAATATGCACCGATAAGAGATTTATGTGTTAAAAACATATGTAACCAAAGGTTTTGTAAGGGAAAGGTTATATATGTGTGATTTAAGGTTTTGTAAAGGTTGTGAAGTGGTTTTAAGTCCTGATCTTTCGGGAGAAGATCAACGAAAGAGAAGTAATAAATTTTGGGAGAGCATTTAAAAAAAAGACAAAAACGTTCTTTTTTTTACGGGCTACATGACTATGAATATTATAAACCTAATGGATCAATAAACCCTAGGGATTGTTAGTATTATGAAAGTAGCATGTCAATAAATTGAAGGAATAAACATTGTAAATGTAAGCGATTAACATTAAACCTTAGGACTATTATTTAAACCTTAATAGTGGGGATTAATAAAACAAAGGAAATAAATGATAAACCGAAGGAATTATTAATATTACAAACTTAAAGAACAAATAAACCTAATCATTTAATATTATAAAACCAAGGAAATAGTAAACCGAACCTAAGCCATAAATCCATGGCATCAATATGTAAACATAAATAATGCCATAACACAAAAAGATAATAAAAAACATAAACCAAAACCAATATAAGAACCACACTGCAAACCATATAGCATTAAAACATGATAAATCATCATTACAATAATAATAACACATTTATATCACTACATTGTAAACAGTAAATAGAATTTAAGCAATAAATACATTGATATCAATACATGAATGTATTAATAGTATAAATCTCAAGAATATTGATATAAACACCTAGAACATGAAATTCCAACAATAATATTATAAATGTAAACAATATTTTCATTTACGAAAGACGTGAACAAAGTGAAGGGATCCACACAGAAGACCACAACAATCAGAAATGCAAGAGAAAGATATAAAATAGTAACACTCCCATTGGAGCAAAGCAACATAAATGAAAAAAACACATCTAAATTACACACATTGGATTTAAAGAAGAACAACATAATAGGACATTTTAAGACCAGAGATATACAATTTTGTACATAAAAACAACATTAGTGTTTAAAATAATCAATTTAACCAACATTGCAACCACAGAAAGAACATTGAGTCTTAACATATATTTTTTGTTTTGTTTACATCAAATAATTCCACTACAAAATTGAAGTTCAAAACTATAAAGAAGGTCACAATGTTATTAGTTGTATTTCATAGTGATATGGACTTCAATCGCTCCTCTTCCTTCTTCCTAATTGTAACATATGTGCTATCTTTCATCTTGGCATAACGTTGGAAAGAAAAAGGCGGTGCAATGCGTAAACCATCTATTGATTTCACTCTTGATATGGTTGTGAAGGTAAGGCCTTGCTGCTCTTTATTCCCAATATCAACTGACGCTCGTTCTATAGTCAATCCCTGTGACTTGTGGATTGTAAGAGACCATGCCATCTTTAAAGGAATTTGTTTTTGATTTCCTCTTATCACTGGGGTGATAGGGACAATGTTTCGATTGCTTGCATCAAATGGAACACCAACATACTTATCAAAAACAACAGTTGTGAACATTGGAAGTCGAGGTGGCTTAGAGGTAGGCAGATAGAATATATCCTTAACAAAACCAAGTGCACCATTCACCAAGCCAGCTTCAACCCATAAATTACATGTCAACATAACACGCTGACCACGACACAACAAAACTTCACGGTCCAATTGATCATCATCAACACCACCGATTTCTGAACACCTTGAATACTCAGCAACTTATCGTGAAATAGGAGAATTTAATGATTTTAACATATGCCTATTATGCAAGGAGACCAAATTATTTGTTGGAAACATGTGAACTATTGCATTAAATAAATTTCCTTCTGTAGGATGCAACCTCATATCAGCCCGAGACATAAGAAACTCCCAATCTTCAAGATTGGGTTCTACATTTCTTATGTTATTGAGGACTCTACGAAAAGAAGATTATTTCTCATTATTCCCTTGTTGGTGAAAGATTGTGTCAAGAGTGACAACAATGTTGAATTTGTTCCACAAGACTTTCCCTGCTGTATTACCTACATACAAAGGCTTATCTTTGATAGGAGGCAGTTGGCCAAGGTCACCCACAAGGATGATGGATCTACCACCAAAAGGACAATTCTTTTTCTCTGGAAATGCTTCTCGTAATCGAGCATCTATTTGCATAAACAACTTTAATCCTAGAAAGCTCATTTCATCAATCAATATATATCTAACATGTCGCATTTCTTCTTGGAATACTACAAGTGACTGCCCCTGTAGTGGCTGCATATCTTTAATTGGAATTTTTAGAGCTGAGTGTATTGTTTTTGCATGTATATTAAAAGCAACTATTCCTGTTGGGGCAAGAAGAAGCAAAGGGCTTCTTCCATCACTTGACGAATTAGAAATAGCTTCAAAAATACAATGGATTGTGGGGACTTCCCAGTGCCCATAATGCCCTGAATAATCATAAGAAAAGCTTCACGAATCTCATATTTAGCAAAGTGCCTTAAGACAATTTCAAAAACAAGTCGTTGTTTTTCCAACAAAGAATCTAGAGATGCAAATGTTCTGTTTGAAAGGTCAACAATATCACCCGCTGATTTTGCATTCCTTATAAAAATAATAGCTTCCTCTGCAACATCATTAGAAATAGTTGTACTTTCCCAATCAAAGGATATGTCAAAGTCCCTTTGACCAAGGGTGTGAAGATCAGAAACATTCACATCGTTTGGTGGAACCAAACGAGAGAAAATCTACCATTCTTGAAAATCATCTTCAAGATCCATTTCCTGGTTAGAAAAATCACCATCTTCTTCATCTTCAATATTGTCTATAATTGATGGGTGTCGATCAACATGCCATGCTTGATATCGAAAATTCCTCCAACTTTCAATAATAATTTCAGTTGAAAAGCCAATTTCTGCAGGAATGTCACGAAATCGCTGGTACAATAGTAATTTTGTCCAGCAAAAGGTTTCAAATTCCTCTGAAGCCTCACCAGGAATAGAATGAAACCGTGGCCAAACTCGAATAATAGCATGAAAATCTCTAGGCTTCCATGGATCTTGTTTACGCTTGCTATCAAATGTCCAAGATCTTGTTGTTTCTATCAAAGATAGATGTTCAAGGAAAAAAGGTCTCTTCTGATAATGTTGAACGAAAGTATTCTCAGATGAACATTGCAAGCCATCCCTTGATATTTTCCTAAAAACCTTTCTTCCAACATTTAAGGAAACAAATTTCCGACTACAAACAACAAGAGGTAGCTTAAGAAAAATATGGCATGTTTCTTATGCTCCAATGTCACGGTCAACAATCGTTTCTGCAAGAAACTTTCTATATGCACATAAAGCATGATCCTCAGAGCTAATAGAATTTGAAATTCTAGTTAACATATGATGATAACTTTCAAAACTTTTTTCTGCTTTCGATGCATACTTAGCAATGTATTTCAATAGAGCATAGCGAGAAAGCACTGGCTGGAAATCAACATTGGCATGCCACATTATTAGAAGGTCAATGTTATGTACATTAAGCCTGTCATCATTTCTTGCTGGCTCATACTTTTTTCTTCCTTGATCATCTATGAACAATCTTGATTCACCACAAAGATCCCATGGAGCATTGTACCGACATGTTAGAATAGCGCCCTTTTTGCGCAAACAAGAATCCATAATACACTTTGTGTGCCTTTGGACATGGTTTAACAATTCTTTTTAATCATTATGAGGATTAGAAGAGAAAATCTAACTAGTATTCAACAAGCAAGGGTCATCATTGAGGCTTCGTGGAACCATTATGTTGCGACGATGTATGTCACATGGATTCCATGTAGTTACATATTTGTTGAAGAATATCTTTGCAAGTTGTACATCAGAACTATTTGACCAATCAAGTATTTCCATGTCAAGAGCACCTTCTAACCATAGGAAACCATGGATATGTGTTGAACCTCTGTGTTGCCACTCATATCTGAAATAAATGAAGATATAGTTACTACAAACAATATAAATAGAATCATAATAAAAGTTGAAAAAGTATAGAAAAAAATTCAACACAAACCTGTACCAAAAGTCTTTAGCTTTAAGATATTTTTGGATAACTTCCTCTCGAAAAATATTGAATCTGTGGTGCATAAATGCCGCAACAATATGAGGGTATTGGATAACATTCTCAATTTTCATACGATTCTCATTTGAAGAATGAGAATGTGAATGTATGGGCATGAAGGTATGCAACTCTAGCCACTTTGTGTTAGCTACACTCAAAGTAAAAAATAAAGATGGACATCCTAACTAAGTAATCATGTCCGTCAATTCAGATCAACACTTAATCTAATATGCCCTTGTACCTCTCAGAGAAGAACCAAACCGCATAAGATGCTCAACCAACTTATTATCTGGTAAATCAGAAAGTTGGTGACGCAACTCCTCAACTGTTGTAGGTGAGTTATCATGTAAATGTTTCTTTGCAAAAGCTGCAACAGTTGCTTGGCTTTGATGCCGCTTTATCATTTTTAATAGGTAATATCGAAAGCAAGGATGGCTTCCAAATCTCTGATCATTGTTGGGTTGTGTTATATTCTTTCTACATAGTTAACAGGGGGTTTAAAGGGCACCTGTAACCCCACTTTATGGGGTCCGGGGCAGCGCCTCGGAAAATTTTGGTTTTGGACCCTATGTTAGGTTGGGTGGACCCACCTATGGTTTTGTGCATGATTTTCGCACATATTTTTTGGATGCGATGGTTTTTCGGTCCATGGTATTGGACGCGATGGTTTTCGGTCCATGGTATTGGATGCTTCAGAATGTATAAATATGTATTGTAACATTGAAAGGAACATAATGAAAAATCAAGCTGGTAGTCCCGGTTTTGGGATCCAGGGGAAATCTCTGTGTATATGTGTTTTATGTGTTCTGCTCTCACATTGTTTATTTTCTGTGTTTTAGGATTCGTATGCAAGTCATTTCTGTATGGGGTTAAAATCTACATTTGGTATCAGAGTAGATTTGGCTTCAAGGGGATGCCTTTGTTGCTGAGGGGTTTCACTTGGGCCTGTGGTAGACCCTGTTCAGTGGGAGATCTGCGAGATTGATTCTGGTGGTGAAAGAAGATGGCAAGCAGTGGAAAGATAGAGATTGAGAAATTTAATGGTCAGAGTTTTGAGTTGTGGAAACTCAAGATGGAGTATCTATTGGTGGATAAAGATCAATGGATCGCGGTAGATCCGGGTACTAAACCAACAGGAGTATCCGATGAAGAATGGAAGAAGTTGGATCGGAAGGCAAAGAGCACAATATGATTGTGTGTCTCAGATTCAGTATTGTTGAATGTATCAGGGGAAGCTACGGCAAAGGCTTTGTGAGACAAGTTAGGGACTTTGTACCAATCTAAGTCTTTGGTGAATAAACTGCTTCTGCGGAAAAAGCTGTATAACCTGAGGATGAAAGATGGAGACTCGGTGACAGAGCATCTGAATGGATTTAATACTGTGGTAAGTCAGTTAGCATCTGTTGATATTAAAATTTTAGATGAAGATAAGTGCATTAGTTTGTTGTGTTCTCTACCAGATTCATGGGATAGTCTGGTTATTGCAATAGCTAGCAATGAAACTGCCTTGCAGTTTGATGAAATAGTCTCAGCCTTGCTGACAGAGGAGATGAGATGGAAAAATATGGAGAGCCAGAATGGTGATGCCTTGTCTATACGAGGACGGTCCTAGAACAGAAACAAAAATAAGTCATTGAGTGGGAGATCTAAATCTCCAGGAAAACCTGTAAAGGTGGTGTGCTGGAAATGCAGAAAGGAAGGCCACTTCAAAAGGGACTGTAAATCTAAAGCTCCTGACAAAGGACAGAGATCTGATGAGGCTCCTTTTGCAGAGGCGAAAACCACCTTAGATGAAGGTGGGGATGTGTACTTGGCTTCTTCAAGTACACATGTAGATCATGAGGCATGGTTGATTGACTCAAGTGCATCCTTTCACTTCACTCCCCATAGAGAGTGGTTCTGCGAGTATGAGAAATATGATGGTGGTGATGTCTTCTTGGGGGATGACAGGAAGGCTAAAATTGTTGGTCGTGGAAAGGTAAAGTTGAAGTTGCAAGGAGGAAAAGTTAGAACACTTCTGGGTGTTCTACATATTCCTGCATTGGCCAAAAATCTAATTTCTGTAAGCAAGCTGGATGATGCAGGTGTAAAAACAGTGTTTGAGAAGGATACCTGCAAGATGGTTCGAGGAGCACTGGTATTGATGTGGGGAGCTCGGATTGGAACTCTGTACAAGCTGCAAGGTAGCACGGTTGTTGATTGGTGCAACAGTTCTGTGGTTCTTGAAAGTGGAGCAGAAAATCTAGTTGTCTCTGGAGAGAAGACTATGTTGTGGCATCAAAGGCTTGGACATATTGGAGAGGAAGGCCTTTGAATACTTCATGGTAAAAGTATGGTAGAAGGTATGAGTAATATCTCTCTGGATTTTGATTTCTGTGAAAATTGTGTATATGGGAAGTAGAATCGGGTGAGTTTCCCCTCTGGTAGTAAGAGGGAGAAACAGATATTAGAACTTGTGCATAGTGATGTGTTTGGACCTGTGAAGGTTCCATCACTAGGTAAGTATGTGTACTATGTATCATTTATAGATGAATTCTCAAGGAATACATGGATATATTTCCTTAAGACGAAATTTGAAGTCTTTGATAGGTTTAAAGAATTTAAGGCTCTGGTGGAAAACCAAACAGAGAAGAAGATAAAGGTGTTGAGGATAGATAATGGTGGAGAGTTTTGCAGTAAGGAATTTGAAGAATTCTGTAAGAAGTGTGGTATAGCACGGCAGAAGACTACTCCATATACACCTCAGCAAAATGGAGTTGCAGAAAGAATGAATAAGACGTTGATGGAAAGGGCAAGAAGCATGCTCAGTGGTACTGGGTTAGGATAGGAATTCTGGGCAAAGGCAGTGGATACTGCATGTTACTTGGTCAACAGGTCACCTTCATCAGCGTTGGAGGATAAGACTCCACAAGAGGTATGGACTGGTAAGAAATCCTCTCTTTCACATCTGAGGGTATTTGGTTGTGATGCATATGTACATGTTCCAAAGGAGAAATGAACCAAGTTGGATAGTAAATCTGAAAAGTGCATCTTTATTGGGTATAAGGATGGGTTAAAGGGTTATAAGCTTTGGAACGCAGTCACATGGAAGGTTGTGTACAGGTGAGATGTGGTGTTCAGAGAGGTGAAAGATGTTATTAAACATGAAGTCCAATGAAAGGAACTTGAGAAGATAGAGTTTGAGCTAAAGGAGGAAGAATCAGACTCTACAGCAGAGGAGGAATCAGAAGATGAAGAGCCACAAACTCCGACTGTGAGAAGATCAGTTCGAGAAAGATGGCAGCCTAAAAGGTATAGTCCATCTGCTTTTTGTTCAAATTTTGCTTTATCTATTATTGACGATGATCCCAGAATTGTGAAGAAATCAGTAGATTTAGAGGATGGAAAACTCTGGATAGAGGCCATGGTTGATGAAATGGCATCTTTTCACAAAAATGAGGTTTGGGATCTGGTGGAGTTGTCGGTTGGGAGGAAACCCATTGGCAGCAAATGGGTGTTCAAAAAGAAGACAAATGTAGAAGGAAAAGTGGAGAAATGCAAAGCTCGGTTGGTAGCAAAAGGTTATTCCCAGGTGCTGGGAAATGATTTTGGTGATATTTTTTCTCCTATTGCCAAGGTAACTTCTATTAGATTACTTTTATCTATTGCTGTTGCTTTTAATTTTGAGGTAGAACAGATGAATGTGAAGACAACATTTCTTCACGGGGATTTGGAAGAGGAGATCTACATGAAGCAACCTGAAGGCGTTGCGGTGAAGGGTAAGAAAGAACTAGTATGCAAGTTAAAGAAGTCTTTGTATGGGTTAAAACAGTCACCAAGGATGTGGTATCAGAAATTTGATACATTTATATGGGGACTTGGCTTCACCAGAAGCAAAGCAGATCACTGTGTGTATTTTAAATTAATTGGTGACCGTGTTATTTATCTGGTCTTGTATGTGGATGATATGTTGCTGGTTGGAAATGACAAAGAAATTATCCAGGATTTGAAGACCCAATTGTCCTCCAAATTCAACATGAAAGATCTTGGTGCTACAAACTATATTTTGGGCATGGAAATTAAAAGAGATCGGGAAAAGAGGAAGCTCTGGTTAAACCAGAGGAATTATATCGAGACAATATTGCAGAGGTTTAATATGCAGGATAGTAAACCGGTGAAGGTTCCTATTCCTGTAGGTGTGAGGTTATCTACTGAGCAGTGTCCCCAGACACAAGAAGAGGAAGAGGACATGTCCCATGTTCCATATGCAAGTGTAGTTGGTAGCTTGATGTATGCAATGGTCTATACTAGACCAGACATTACACATGCAGTGGGAGTATTGAGCAGGTTTATGTCAAAACCAGGGAAGGAGCATTGGACAACAGTGAAGTGGGTTGCGTTGTACTAGTGATTATGGTTTGTGCTACCAAGGAAGACCAGGATTGGACAGAGTGTTGGATATTCGTGGCTTTGTTGATGTAGGCTGGGCTGGATATCTAGATCAGAGAAGATCTACAAGTCGGTATGTGTTTAACCTATTTGGAGGTGCAGTCAGTTGGATGAGTAAGAAACAATCTATAGTTGCACTATCAACTACAGAGGCAGAATACATGGTAGCCACTCATGCAAGAAAGGAAGTAGTTTGGTTGCAGAAATTGTGTTCAAGTATGGGGTTAGTACAGGGAGCTATAAGGATAGACTGTGACAGCCAAAGTGCAATTTTCTTGGCAAAGAACCCTGCTTATCATTCAAAGACAAAGCACATTGATGTTCAGTATCACTTTGTGAGGGATATGATAGAATACAAAAAGGTGTTGCTGGTAAAGGTGGACACTTTGAAGAATATTGTAGATGCATTGACAAAATCTGTGAGCTCTGAGAAGTTCTCCTGGTGTAGAGAAACAATGGGTGTTTTAGGGCTGGAAAAATGACTAAGCACTCCTGTGGCCCCCTATTGAAAGAAAACAACAAGTGGGAGAATGTTGGGTTATGTTATATTCTTTCCACGTAGTTAACATGGGGTTTAAAGGGCACCCGTAACCCCACTTTATGGGGTCCGGGGCAGCGCCCCGGAAAATTTTGGTTTTGGACCCTATGTTAGGTTGGGTGGACCCACCTATGGTTTTGTGCATGATTTTCGCACATGTTTTTTGGACGCGATGGTTTTTCGGTCCATGGTATTGGACGCGATGGTTTTCGGTCCATGGTATTTGTTGGACACCTAATCCTAAATGGGTTAGTGTGGAAGCCGAATAGACCAAAGCAGTCCAAGAGACCTTCGGATCTGAAACCCAAGAGTCACATATTGTACTATAAATGTATATCTCATGTTAATAAAAAATGTACTGCATGTTTTATCTTTCATATTGTCTTTGCTGTCCATGTGTGTTTAACATGGTATCAGAGCGGGCGATCTCCTGCCCTACTCAAATTTGAGCCATTTGTTTTGTGGCCTCTATGTGCATATCAGTTATGACAATTCTGTTCACTGTCCATAACACTACATTGATTCACTGACAGTGAGAAATTTGATACTTTTACTCTATCGATTCCTTGGATTATCTCTCTATTGCGCCTAATCGAAATTCATGCACATCTGCTCTATCTACCTTTGACCGTTTCTCTGTCAAGTCTGCGCCTTCTGTGGCAGTGTCATATATGCATTT
Source organism: Pinus tabuliformis (assembly GCA_031772625.1). Taxonomy (NCBI): domain Eukaryota; kingdom Viridiplantae; phylum Streptophyta; class Pinopsida; order Pinales; family Pinaceae; genus Pinus; species Pinus tabuliformis. Next base: position 1,157,577,887 of record CM062811.1, read on the forward strand.
TTCTGTCAAGACTACGCCTTCTATCTAGACTGCGCCCTTTGTCATATGCGTTTTTAAGTAAACGTTGAACGCTGTGGTAGGAACGCTGGTATAACAGCACTGTGATTTACCATTATTCTCTGACATGGTATCTGACATGATATTATTTTATTCAGAAGAATGTCAGTTTGTCATGGATTTTCTGCCAATTTTATAACCGCCCTCGCTCCTCTGACATAGTCCTACTACGTTGCTCTGCTACGCTGCTCGAATTGTGCTAAGACTCTGAATTTGGACTGTTGGGCTTCCATATACAACGCTGGCCTCCATACGCTGCCCTCTCCACGCTGCTGGCCTCATAGACGTTTTAGATTCTCCTGTAACTCCTATTTTTCTGCCACATACTCAGTCCTGAATCCTGTGGTCACATTAATTCTCCTGCGCTAAACTAGGGACTGTGCATTTCTGTATTGTGGTTGGTACACTCTCAGGGAAGTTTTTGGAGCGTTGAAGCAACGTATTGCGACTTTGGTGCATGACAGAGTTTCACCGACTTTTGAAGGCGCTGAGTATTTTATTTGAGGAACCAAGTCGCTGATGTGTAGAGGGACGAGTTCCTTTTCCTGTGCCTATTTGGGCTGCCAACAGAATTGACAACGGAAGTCTGCCTCAAGAATGGCGTTATTCTGATCAAGGACAACCGAGAGAGGAGGCCCCTCTGGATAAGGTTTGTTGAAACGGAGGAGCGATACAGCGTAGAAGATATCCTCGTCGGGAGTAACAGTAGACGTGCGACGATCCCACAAGGTTCTGTTGACAAAGATACGCTGGAATGATATGTTGGTGTGTTACTGCATACGCTGTCTCAGACCCTGATGACCAGCATTCCATTAATACACGCTGCTGGCCTCATAGACGTTTTAGATTCTCCTGTAACTCCTATTTTTCTACCACATACTCAGTCCTGAATCCTGTGGTCACATTAATTCTCCTGCGCTAAACTAGGGACTGTGCATTTCTGTATTGTGGTTGGTACACTCTCAGGGAAGTTTTTGGAGCGTTGAAGCAACGTATTGCGACTTTGGTGCATGACAGAGTTTCACCGACTTTTGAAGGCGCTGAGTATTTTATTTGAGGAACCAAGTCGCTGATGTGTAGAGGGACGAGTTCCTTTTCCTGTGCCTATTTGGGCTGCCAACAGAATTGACAACGGAAGTCTGCCTCAAGAATGGCGTTATTCTGATCAAGGACAGCCGAGAGAGGAGGCCCCTCTGGATAAGGTTTGTTGAAACGGAGGAGCGATACAGCGTAGAAGATATCCTCATCGGGAGTAACAGTAGACGTGCGACGATCCCACAAGGTTCTGTTGACAAAGATACGCTGGAATGATATGTTGGTGTGTTACTGCATACGCTGTCTCAGACCCTGATGACCAGCATTCCATTAATACACGCGTTCCATTGTATACGCGCTCTATTGATATGGTATGATATTCTGCTTCAGGCACGCAGTTCTCCTAACTGTGCTCGCCCATATACTGCCATACACGAGCGACATCGCACCTGCTGTCCTGGAATACTACTTTCTGTTCCGGTATATATTTATATGCGTTCCATTATTCTGCTCCCACACCTAAAGTTTCACCGATATGACACACCTCCATATCAGAGCGCAATCTCCTCCCATACTTCGACTCCACATCCATATCTCGTAATATAACAGCGCAATCTTGAGTTGTGAAATTCGACTGGATGTTCCTCAGTGGTAATCATGTTATGGCCAATGAATTTCAAAAGCCATATTTGTGATTTATCGAGCCTTGTAAATGTTTTAACACACGGGTGTTGGCGTGGCCGATGACTCTTTGGTGAACTTATCGGCTATTTAAAAAGTGGAAGCAACAAATCACTTGTATCAGGAGGTTTGTCAGCGCTAGTGCTCTACTATGTTCATACTCAACTTCCATCAAGGCCAACATTTGCATCAGCAGTTGGAATTGGTGTTTCGGCTTTGCTTTTGATAGTAATGGGGTCTCGTTTCAAGAAATCTGGAAAGGTTTTCCCTGCCGGTGTTGTATCCCTTGTCTCTTTGATCATGACTGGTGGTTATCTTCATAGCATATTGCGCAGTTCTCATGCATAGGATAATCATGAAAGTATATGAGGTTGAAAGCCATTTTGTGCGATGAGTGTTTATAAATCACATTGTAATTTAGTTCTTCTAGATTTGGATCTCGGAAATTTCTTTGTGTATGATATTTCTGGTGTATATTTTTTTTACATTGAGATACCGCCCATATATATGTGCACTTGATATTGCCCAGGATCGATGAGTAGAAAATTTGGGTATTTATGCACTCTTTTTCTCTGAAATCAAGACTTCTTCTGATCAGGCACCATGGTCTACTCGAGCTTTTGGCTGGCATTGTAGGGCTTCTTTCCGTTGGCTCTGAGTGTTTCCCTTGAAGGGTTGGTTTCGCTTCAAGTAAAAGAGAATTGAACTTACCAGCATTTCATTCGAATGAAGGCACTACAAGCTACCAGATATCGAATTTCGTGGTGGAGGTTAATCTGAGAAACAGAGGGTTGGCTCCCAGTGCTGTTCGAAGAATGATGGCTTAATTCATTTGATACACAAACCCTTATCTTCGATGTATTGATATTGAGCTGGTCTCCAAGATTTGTCATAAAAAGGGTGTATTGGTTCGTATAGATTGTACTTTTGCAATGCCTGTTAACCAGAAAGCGTTAGCACTCGGCGCAGATATTGTATTGCATTCGGTAACTAAATATATTGCAGGTCATAATGATGTTCTTGTAGGCAGTTTGAGTGGTTCAAACAAGGTTATTGGCACAGTACGTGCTTTGCACAATGTCTTGGGAGGTGTATTAAGTCCAAATGCAGCGTACTTGTTTCTTCGTGGCATAAAGACCCTGCATCTTCGTGTACAACAACAAAATTCAACAACTTTAAGGATTGCCCACACTTTAGAGGCACATCCAAAGGTTTCTCATGTCCATTGGTATTGCGAAGATTTCTCCTCAAACGAAGCCCAGCTAACTTATTTCCTGTATATGTTTGAAATGATTCTTGCTCATTTTCATTAATCACCTTACACATCTCATTGTAAAGTCTAGCTAATTCCAGGTGATTTGAATCATTATGAAAAGCATGTGTTGACACCTCTTCTGGATCTGGAATCAAAACTTTGGGTCAACTTTCAGCAGAAACGCATGAATATCAACCTAGAGCTGATAGAGTAGAAAAAGCAGTGCTACCAATTTCTGCCAGTGGTTGATGTGCATCTCTAGCCTCTTGCTCAGGTTCTTCATTGATAGACTCAAATTCCTTCTGCTCTGCAATTATTGACTCCTTATGGTATTCAACATTCAGTGCTTTTTCTAGAAGTGATACCCTCTTTCTAATAAACTCAGGGAGCCTCTTTTGTATATCTCTTAATTGGGCAAGAAGACTCTCTGAAGATCCAGCTTGAGGCAGCTGGCTTCTCTTCTCAGTTGCCAATGTTGCAGTTGTTGCTGCCCCAGTTGTGGAACTGTATTTAAAACTCATTATAGTTTCTGTTCCTTGATTCATTTGCTGCACATTTACAAAGGATTTTTCTATGTCTTTGTACTGTGAGTGGGTGTTACTTTTACTCATTGAGTCACAGTTGTAATCAGTCTTTTAAAGGGGTGTAATTTTGACAATGAAGAATATGCCTCGAATTACTGAAATATTAGAGTTCTTAAAAACTCTGATATATTCCTCTAATCATGAAACATTCCAAATCAGCAAAGGCTCTCTCTCAGAAATTCAGACATGTCTACAAAATGCACAGGAAAATATTGAGTTTTTGCAGCTAGAAACAAAGCTACAGCAAGAAGAATTACAGCAGTGGAGTCATCATTCTGAACCTGTTTCTGTTCAGAAAATTGAAACAGACTCCCATAAACAGCAAGACACTAATGTTGCAAATTCTGTGCCTAATACAACAACAGATTTACATGCAGATGCAGAAACTCAGTCTGCACTTCCCAAGCCCATCATCAGACCTTGGGAACAGCTTGTCCACAACAAGCACAGAACTGGTCTTGGATATGACAAGGACTTGTCCTTTCATATTCCAGACTATGCCAAGCCCATTCAGTTTCAGAGTGTTGGATTCATTCATGACAGTTCACCTGCTCCTTATGACAGTTTAGCTTCAGCTGTTCCAGATTCTGCCCCTCTTCCACAGCAACAACAACAAGAACAGATTGTGAAATGCCAACACTGTGACCGAGTTGGCCATCTGCAAGATCACTGTTTTGATCTTCATCCATGTAAGCACTGTCATAAAACTAGTCATTCTTCACACAGATGCTTCAGAAACAAACGTCCTGCAAGAACAAAGATTCATCTTGGATGGATCGCTTCTTGGCAATGGGCATCAACAGCCAAGAAGATATTCCAAACACATGTCAGAACTTGTTCCAGAATATTGAACAGTCTTGCAGTTGAGTTTTCTCCATCTTCTCACCTTGTATCTGACAGGGGGGAAATGATGGTCATCTACAAGCTTCAAAGTCACATCAAGTGAGCCTGAGCCACAACCTGCCACACCAGTTTCAGAGTTGTAGCCAGCGACAAAGATGCCCCTGAACATGCCTTCAGTTGGCAATCTGGGACACTTCCTCTAGCAGAAGACTTCAGCTTCTTGCCAGTTTCGGAAGCATTCCAGGAACACAATTGAGAACACTTCCTCTAGCAGAAGACTCCAGCTTCTTGCCAGTTTTGGAAGAGTTCCAGGAATTGCATTAAGCATTCCAGAGTTTTTGGTTATCCTTAAACCATCACAGGTTGAGACTTCCCTTTTCAGGTTGAATTTTTACCTTTTATGCGGGGTGAGACCTCCCTTTTATGGTTGAAGGTTTCCTCTTTAAAACAATAGGATCACTTCCTCTAGCAGAAAACTTCAGTTTCTTGCCAGTTTTGGAAGAGTTCCGGGAACTGCACTAAGCGTTCCAGTGTTGGTGGTCATCCTTAAACCACTGCCCTTTATACCAACATTTCATAGAGCACATTCAGCCTAGTGCTGCCATGCATTTTTTGCACATTTTGTATTACAACTCTCTTCTTGGACTCATACATAACCCTTCGGATTAAGGGGGGGAATGTTGGACACCTAATCCTAAATGGGTTAGTGTGGAAGCCAGATAGACCAAAGCAGTCCAAGAGACCTTGGGATCTGAAACCCAAGAGTCACATATTGTACTATAAATGTATATCTCATGTTGATAAAAAATGTATTGCATGTTTTATCTTTCATATTGTCTTTGCTGTCCATGTGTGTTTAACAGTATTGGATGCTTCGACATGTATAAATATGTATTGTAACATTGAAAGGAACATAATGAAAAATCAAGCTAGTAGTCCCAATTTTGGGATCCAGGGGAAAATCTCTGTGTATATGTGTTTTATGTGTTCTATTGTCGCATTGTTTATTTTCTGTGTTTTAGAATTCATATGCAAGTAATTTCTGTACGGGGTTAAAACCTACAATCATAGTACCTAAGAAGATGCAATGCATACTCATGAAGTTCAACATTACAAATACGTGGTTGCAACCAATCAGCATCACCAGTGGGGAACAATGTTGGGAATGCCATATCAAATAACCCCTTTGTATTATATTCATTCAGTGGAGAGGTTCTAATAGTGGGCCAATCCATGTCTTGAACATGTGAAGAATGAACATTATCAAGAAATGCTCTAATTTCTTCCACTTCTCTTCGTTCATTTGGTAGGTGAGCAACAAAGGAAGAAGGATGAGAGGGCAAATGGTCAACATGAAACTCTTCATTATTAGTTTCATTGATCTCAGATTCTTCAATATGACAATCAACAAATTTAAGCCTGGAGGAGACATCTGTTGATCTTTCGGGCAGAGCATTCACTGAATCATAATCAATTACAACATCTCAATAGTATTGATCATGTTGGATTTTGAAAAGCAATGCATCCATCACTCGAGATCTTTTGACATAACATTCATAATATTTAGACTCAACACCATGTCTCCTCACAATTAGAAAGTCAATATCTTCAACACATCGGGGAAGGCTTCGTACAATTGTATAAATATCTTGAGGAAATCTAATTGTATGACCACTATACTTATATTTCCCACCTCGAGCATGTGCCACTTGCAAAATAGGATTCACACGTGCTATTAGCATTTCTTCAACTTGAGTAAGAACTCTTAAAATATAAGGTTTCTCACCAAGATCCATGTTATTATATCGACAAAAACGATGGGCTCCTCTTTCACTCCTACATCGTCTGCAAACAGGTCCTTCAGAATGTCTGATAACAAGGATTCTGGGATATGATTCTTTGCAAATGTGGCACATCTGGACGACTGACAAGCTATCTATCTTTGCTCGAAACCTTTTATGCACTGAAATCATGTTTTCATCAAAATGAATATGATCTCTACTCACCAACCATGTTGAAAACCATTTCAATGACTAAAATCTCTTCTAACATTTAGTTCATCTTCAAGAAGATGAGATTCCATTCACAAATTTGAAGCATGTTGAATGGATCTATGAGAATGTCTTTCCAAATTTATGGTGTGCATTTCGCGAACCTGAGAGCATGTAAAGGTCTCTTTCTCATAAAAGACTTTAAAATTTAACTTCCAACTAATTGTAAATGAATAAAATGAAAAAGAATCAGATGCATTCAAAATTTACGTTTGTGTCTTCATGTGGATGAGGGTTATGAGATGGTTGCTCTTGGATTCTAACAACAATGGATGGAGAATTTTTGGATGTAGTTTCTTTGCCTCTATTCAAATGAGTTGTTTCCTATTTCAAAAAAATGAAATACGTTATAAAACTAAATGTCCAAAAAAGAAAGATTCGAAAATTGAAAACCATCTAATACATTGAACATATATATTAGTTTTACAATTTGATATTTTGGATTCCAATTCGCCAACCTAATGAGATGACACCATGGTTTCTCCATGAAATGTTACAAAACACAATTTTGAGGCAACTGTAAATGAGAAAATGAGGAAAATATCAAATGCACTCAACATTTACATTTTTTTGGCAATGTGGATGAACACTATGAGATGGTTCCTCTTCAATTCTAACATCTAGCATCTACAAAGTTAATTTGTATGCCTCTATTGGAATGACTTCTATCATGTTCAAAGAAAATAAAATGCTCCATAAAATTCAATGTCTAAGCAATTAGAAATTTAAAAAATGAAAAGCAAATCAAAAACATTGAAAATTTACGTTAGTCTGGAATCTAGTAGAACAACCACTATTGCAGCGAAAACCAAAATATAATTGTGTTACACCCATTGTGCCACGCGAAATGCTATCATGCATGACTGATTCTCTTGGTGGGACCCCATTATTTTGAGAAGAGGGATTTGAAGGTCTTTTGTTTCGAGCAGCTGGATCCAAATTATCAAACAAATGGCCAAGTAAACTATCATCGAAATCATCACACAAAATGTCATCATTACCTCCACCATGGATGTTTTGCAACCTTTGGCCATCAGAACATGCAATTGGACACACGGAAGGGTTAGGGTGGACATTTGCATGCACAATATCGATATGGCGTTCTTCCCGATTGCAAGATGTTTCCCCAATGTTATGAACATTTTCAAAAGAGCATCGAACAACAAGATTATGCTGAGGAGGAGCATATCCTGATAATGAACTATCAACAGGAAATGTTCTTTCCATTATATCGTCCATACTACGATACTTACAAGGAACTATAGAATCATTTTGAAGAGTGGCTTCACTCATTTTTCTCTTATATGTAGCTCTCCTATGCTCATTTATCGCATCCTTATTTTGTTGATACCGTAAACGACGACTTTCATTAGACCTCTCACGTGATTGTGATGACAAAGTTCTTTTTCTTGTACGCATGCTTGTGCCTTCAGATGACATGTCTACAATGAATAATAATTATTCATTATGGAATCATAAACATGGAACATAAAAAGTGTATATGTTATTTTTTTTCCAACCATATAAACTTATCAAAATGTATAAGGCTTTTTCCAAATGCCTAAAAACAAAAACAAAAAATTTCAAAATGGAAAAAAAAAAGAAATGAATTCTTCCAAATGGCTTAAACAAAAAAAGAAGTCTAAATTTCCATGTATCATATTATAATCAAAATGGAACCCATACTATTGCGACACAACAATCTAAAAATTTGGAACTATATATACTATCAAAATATAAATATTAAAATGAACATAAACATATAACGTTGTTTGAGAATCAATGACAAAAACCAATACAAATATAATGTATAACATAAATCATAGAAATTATAATTATACAAACAAAGAAAAAAGCATAACATCGAGAAACATCTACATGTAAATAAGAAAACTTTAGCGGAAACAATATTAAATATTTTACATCACAAAGATTGATACAAACATAATTTTAAAGTATTACCATAAAGACACATAGTATGTATAGAGGCAAAAATGGAAATATTTTCCACAACCACAAAGAGTATATAAAATGGAAATATTTATAATAACTCTTAAGAATACTAATATCTTAAGAATCCATCACCATATCCAATGGTGGAATCTCATCAACAGAATCCATACGGGCAGCAATTGCAAAAACATCTCCATACTCAATCAGATCATTGCAGTCCTCTTGTGCTGGGTACCAAAACCGAGACATCTGCTCATTAGTTGAATTATCAATATCTATTGGAAAACAGATGCAAGTTACCATGTCATATAATAGGAAAGGAACTTCACTGCAGTTGCACATAAGAACCAGACCATGGACTGTTCGAAACAGAAGATAGCCAGGACATTTGCTATTTATATCTGCAGAAATTTCTTCCAACAACTTCCATCTAAAACCCCAATCATCTTCAAAGTAGTCAATTCTTCGTTCAAAACATGGTTGACCAAATTGGAAATGATCTAATTCTTCAATTGACCATACAGAAGTGGACCCATCATTGACAAGGCATATCAACTGATTCATGTATATTGCTAACGACATACAACGTATGTCACTGATTGGAACAAATGAAAAACCCCACTCATTTTTTATTACATCAAACCAGTAGATTGTATACCTGTACCGAGGATAATCTTCATACTCCTTGTCGAGATACAGCCAAAACAATTTACTTTTATAAAAGACTGCATTCTTGGGGGGTGAACTGCCACCAAATGGAACAACAACTCTTTGCCATACCCTATGAAGACTACTACAAAAATAAAATTCAGACTACATTCTGTCATATATATGTTTTAGAACAACCCATTCATATTTTCTGCTGCTTACATTTTCCAATAATGAAAAGAACCCCGAGTCTCCAATTTGTTCTAGCCCTATGTTTTTCAATGCCTTTGTAAATGGATTCGTTACAAAATAGTTGTGTGTTTGGGAGCATTCTATTGGTAAGGATAAAACCACCATTGGTCCAACAATACACTCTACTCTGCATCTTGAATCTATGAATCCCAAATGAGATTGATATATGTGGCCATTCTGATTAAGGTATTGGGCAGCAAAATAATTATCTTCACTATTGAGGAAACAAACGAGAAATCCAAATTGGTTTGTGGAGACATTCTTGCAACGTAAAAAGAAAGAAGGGTTTTGCAAAGCATTCTTCCATTTTTTACATACAGTGCCAAACTTTATCACAACCGATAAAGGGAGCCACAACAAGACAAGTTCAAGAACTTCGAATAGAAGAGAACTCCAAATAGCTGGATCCATGATGAAACAATGAAATCACCTAATAGTAAAAATAAAGGCATTTGATATCAACAAAACAATTTAATGTTAAATAAAATTAAAAGTAACATAAATACATAATTTACCCCACACAATTTTCCATTTTGTTTAGACTATGTTAACTGAAAACATAGTAAAGGATCATGAATCCACCATGACGATAGACACAGTGCAAATAGCCATGGAAGTTGTTGAGACAATCACTAAGAAGGAAGGACATCTACTGAAACCTATGCAGAGGATTTAACCTTGGGAGAAGGAACACTAACAGAGGAGTGTTTTACAGAGGATGACCAATCTTTTGAAGTTGTCAGAAGGATGGAGAAGTATATTTTAGAAGATGAAAACTCTGAAGTAAAGGAGGATGGAGAATGTCTCTTAAATGAGAGAAGCAATGTTTTATTGTAGCACAAAGAATTTGATAATACATTGATATTTGAAACTGTGACAACACAGGAACATTTCTTGTGCAAGAAGGAGATGAAGTTTAGTTTGAAGAGCTGATATGTGAAGCAACAGTTGATACTATTGAACCTTATGATTTCCAAACTAATAATTTGTGTATAAATGTAGGAAACATAAGTAATGATGAAATACTTATAAAGTTTCATAGAGAAATTGCATTGCTTACACTTACTTTGTAATTATGTATTGATTTATATATATGTCCAGAGATTTAATCCCAAATTGAATAAGTGTAAGCATCGAATGGTGGAATATGAGCGAACTATATCATTCTGTATATATATATATATATATATATATATATATATATATCTGTGTGTGTGTGTGTGTGTGTGTGTGTGCAGGTGAAGTGCAGCGATCACATAGAGAATACATAAAGAGGAGGATCGAGATGGGGTGTTGAATCCATTAGAAGGACCAATCAAAGCTCAGGAGGAAGAGTGCATGGCAAAATAACAGCGGGACGAAACCTTTAAAGAAGAGCAAAAATGAAGACTTAGCATAAATTCTAAGTAAAAGGAACGAGCGGAGGAGTGAAGATTGATGCTCAGGAACTGTTATATCTAGGAAGATCAATGGCTAAGATCGAATCAGGAAGGCGAAATATTGCATCGGAGGGGTCATTATACAGTTTAAATCCCCCTAGCAGAAAACCCAATTACACTAAGAAATGGTGAAAAACACAGTCGGAATCAAGTGCCGAACTGGAAATATTATAGGGAATGGATTATATCCCTATCGGGTCCATAAAGATATCGGATCGGTGTATGGAAGCGGAAGGATTCTGGCATTGACGTTGAGTGATATGTGATTGCACGACTTAATCTCAACCGTCAAATCGCAGATTGAATTGGGAAGGCGAAATATCGCATCGACGGGGTCATTATACAATTTAACTCCCGCAAGCGCAAAACCCAATTACACTGAGAAACGATGAAAAACACAGTCGGAATCAAGTTTAGGACTTGAAATATTATAGGGAATGGTTTATATCCCTATCGGGTCCGTAAAGATATCAGAATTGCGTATGGAAGTGGAAGGAGTCTGGCATTGAGGTTGAGCGATATGCGATCGCGTGACTTAATCTCAACTGTCGGATCGCAGATCGGATCGATGGTCAAGATCTAATCGCAAATCGCAATCGGAGGAAGTAGAGATCAGAGTGCGTAATGGAGAGGCTTGGATAGCTGGAACCGATGGTCCTATAGTGGCGAATCTATAAAATTTGAGATTCGTTATATATGATTCGGAGCGGGTTTCCTATGTAATCCATATATTTCCGCTAAAGTGGTTTAATGCTAAAACATACGTTAACGCTCCAATATCACATATCAGAGTGGAAGGGGCAATGAAGATATATATATATACGTATGACCGTGGAAGGAGCGATGGCCGATTGCGATGAGGTTAAACCTCGGGAAACATGACAAGGCTATATGGAAGGGCAGAAAGGTATGTTTATGCGGGCATTTTCCTTTGTAAATGGTTTATAAGGAAATATGTGTCGATAAGAGATTTATGTGTTAAAAACATATGTAACCAAAGGTTTTGTAAGGGGAAGGTTATATATGTGTGATTTAAGGTTTTGTAAAGGTTGTGAAGTGGTTTTAAGTCCCGATCTTTCGGGAGAAGATCAATGGCAGAGAAGTAATAAATTTTGGGAGAGCGTTTAAAAAAAAGACCAGAACCTTCTTTTTTCTACGGGCTAGTGATATCACGAAGATTTTATACACAATTGATTCCCTTCTTTTTTTCTACGGGCTAGTCATCTCATTTGAATTAAAGTGGAAAAATATCGTGGAAGGAAAATCTGTACATACCTGTAAGATCGATTTCTGAATGCCTTTGAAACCTAAAAAAATAGTAAGGAATAATTGAATCACACACGAACTACACCAAATTATCAGAGACAGCCGCGAGAGCATGGAAACAATTAAAAACGCAATCACTAAGAAAGTGTTTCTCCAATGCTGAAACCTGAAAAAAATAGTAGGGAATAATTCAATCAGACACGAACTACACCAAATTATGAGAGACAGCTGTGAGAGCTTGGAAACAATTAAAAACACAATGAGATTTGTCACCATTTTTACCAGATAGAAGCCGAGAGAAGCCAACATTCCAGTTATCCTTCAACAATTCCAACAACCTTAAGTGCTAACAAAGAAATGCATGCATCCACGGAGCGTTTTATTATAATATATGGAATGGGCTTAATGACAATTTGAAACGCATGGAGTGGGAGAGTTATTTCCATTGTGGATTAATGGAATGATGGGTGGAATGGTGAAATTGATGAACATCTGTTCATTGGAAAAAAACAGTTGGCAAATGGTTAAAAACACTTAAGTTTAAGAATATGAATAGACATATGTTTCAGAATCGGGTTTGAATATATGTTTTATAATTTGTTTTAAATATATTTCCCAGAGCTGAAAAAACACTTGGCAAATGGTTGAAGACGCATAAGTTAAAGAATGTAAACAGACATACGTTTTAGAATCAATGCCGCTTGGAATATATATTTTATAATTTTTTTAAATACATTTCTCACTAATCAACATACGTGGTTATCAACAAGAGGCACAGTAAATTTTTAATCATGCTTTGTAAAAAATTAATTTAAGTATGGTTTAAACATGTGATCTAGACATGCAAGAAAGTTACTGTTGCGAATTTCATTCATTGATTTAGTGACGACTACGAGAATATACTGGCATCTTTCAATTCAGGCCATCCGATCAAAAATATTAATTAAGAAAATGATTAAGTTGTTGATTTTGATAGGGGGGACGCCTATCGGCGTAAAAAACCAAATTGAGTAATCGATTGGTTGTATGATATAGTACAGTATATAATTAGAATATATCAAAAATAAAAAACATAGAAATTGCGCACCTGATCGCAAGAATGCCACGCCAAGGTATGATGTTGGGTTGTGGAAGTTAGATCGCGAGGGTGAGGTAATTAAAGCGTAATTTGTTGGAAATAATAATCCCAACCACCACAATAAATAGCTTGACAGTAGCCATATTTGTCAGACCTATTTTTGCAGGTTGCATTTATGTTTAAAGATGGAAGCACCCAGGCGCAAACCATTTTGAAACGCAACAAGGAATTTAAAGCACCTAATGTACTTTGGTAAATAGATATGGGCAAGCATTCATTCAACAACTATTGCCCACACTCCACAAACACTTGCGCGATTCTGATTACACTCATCAACAACATCATATTAATTACTTTGCTCTGTCATGAATTAAATGTAAAATCGTATGTATGTTGAGTTAAATATGAATATAAAAGTCATTTTTTAATAGGTTAGAAAGTAAGAGAGTTAAAGAGAAAGAGAGCACAAGTCTCTTGGGAGAAAATGGTGGAGCAAATTTTGGTGGGCGCATGATTGTGTGTTATTCTGCGTAAGTGTAAATCACTGTAAAACCTTTGTTTTACTTGGTGAATGAGCCGCAGTCTCATGTAAATGTATTTTCATGTTTAAGAACTAAACACTAAGCTTTAGTGTGTTGCTCCAAACCTACTTTGTTATTTTTGCCGAGTGAATGTTATTCATTAAGTCTCCGAAATAGCTCGTGAGTGAATGTTATTCATTAAAAATAGCTCCGCCAAATCCAATTCCACGAAATCTAAGTCTGTGAACTAGCTCCACAATGCACGAAGGTAGTTGTGTGAAATCAGCTCCGCCGTGCGCGAATCTAGCTTCACAAAAATCATAACCTTCTGCCCCTCTACGAAAATTATCTCCGCTAAATTTTTCTTCGATTTTTAACATGGTATCGGAGAGCGGGTTAAATATTGTTAGTGTAAAAACAAGTGTTTTTACTACCAATAAGAATTTGTTAGTGTAAAAACAAGTGTTTTTACTAGCAGTAATAATTGTTTTGAAGGCAGATTGGTTTTAGCATATTCACCAGCTGGTAGAAAGTTTTTTTTACGCTCAGAAATGGCAACATCAAGCACAAGCTTGACTAATCCTCAAATACCTCAGTTAATGGAAACAATTATGATTATTGGGCTATTATAATGAAGGCCCTGTTTTCTTCTCAAGACATTTGGGATTTGGTGGAGAATGGTTTTCAAGAACCAGTAGATGCAACAACATACAATGCCTTATCTCAACAAGAAAGAGATTTGTTAAGGGATAACAGGAAGAAGGATTCAAAAACCCTGTTCTATATTTTCCAAGCAGTTCATGAAACTATTTTCCCAAGGGTTGCAACAGAAACGAAGTCCAAGCAAGCATGGGACACCCTCCACAAAACCTACCAAGGTATGGCAAAAGTCAAGACAACAAAATTGCAAATGTTGAGGAGAGATTTTGAAACACTTCATATGAAAGAGTCTAAGAATATAGACTCATTTTTTACACATGTAAGCGGACTGGTTACTCAAATCATGTCTCATGGTGAGACACTTGAGGAAAGAAGAATAGGTGAGAAAGTCTTGAGAAGTTTGATAGCAAGGTTTGAGGCCATTGTTGTGGCCATAGAAGAGACAAAGGATCTCTCGCAGTTATCAGTGGATGAACTTAATGCATCACTGATTTCTCATGAACATAGATTGAATAGAGCATGAAACTCCTCATTGGAGCATGCCTTCAAGACACAAGTATCATTTGGTCAAGGTCGAGGCAAAGCAAGATCATATGCTAGAGGAAGAGGAAGAAGCCCACACAGAGGTGGAAGAAGCAGCCCTTCAAGCTCAAGTGAAAGAGGCAGCAGTCAAAATCCAAGTCAATGCCCAAGCCAAAATCAAGCACAAGGTGAGAGGTATGATAAATCTCAAGTTCAATTTCATTACTGTAAGAAGTATGGTCATTATGAAAATGAATGTAGAAAGAAGCAATATGACATTAGTAACAAAACAAGTGTAAATTTCACAAGATAAAATCAGAACCATGATAGCATGTTTTTAGCTTGTAATGTAGCACAAGAAAAACATAGTGATATATGGTATCTAGATTCAGGGTGTAGCACCCACATGTCAGGAAACATAGAAATGTTTTCTGATCTAGATGAAAGTGTGAAATCTGAAGTGACATTAGGGTCTGATAGCAAAGTCTCTGTCATGGGAAAATGAAGAGTTAATATCCTAATAAAGAAGGGGGAGAATAAATACATCTTAGATGTTTACTTTGTCCCTGGTCTAAAACATAATCTCATGAGTGTTGGAAAACTCATGCAGAAAGGCTACAATGTCTTCTTCAAAAATGATGTGTGCATAATTTTGGACAGGCCTCCAAGAAGATAGTTGATTGCAAAGGTTTAGATGAAAAACAATAGAATGTTTCCCTTAAAAATAATATCAGATTTGCAGAAAGAAGGCGCACAAGCACAACTCTCAATGAACTCACAAGACGTTGTGTGAAAAGAGGTATCTATCATACAAGTAAACTTTCAAGCAGAGGTAAAAGATGAAAACTGGTTATGGCACTTGAGATTTGGACATCTCAACTTTGGAGGTTTGAATTTGCTGCATAGGAAAGACATGGTGAAGGGTTTACCACTCATAGAAAAACCAAACAGCATATGTGAAGGATGTATCTTGGGCAAGCAACATAGAGAGACATTTCCAGCAGGAAAGTCAGTGAGGGCAAAGGCACCTTTGGAGATTTTCCACTCAAATTTATGTGGACCAATGCAGACACCATCAATTGGTGGCAGCCACTATGTATTGACCTTCATAGATGACTACACAAGGAAGACATGGGTCTATCTCCTAAAACAGAAAAGTGAAGTGTTTGAGCGCTTTCGCTAATACAAGGCTCTTGTTGAGAAGCAAAGTGGACACTACATCAAAGTCCTCAGGACTGACAGAGGTGGCGAATATATCTCAAATGACTTCCTTTGATTTTGCAGGGAGCATGGAATTCACAAGCAATTTACAACAAGATATACACCGCAGAAAAATGGTGTGGCAGAAAGAAAGAATAGGACCATTATGGAAATGGCAAGGAGTATGTTGAAGGCAAAGCATTTTCCAAATGATTATTGGGCTGAAGTTGTCACTTGTGCAGCGTATATCTTGAATAGATGTCCAACCAAAAGCGTCCAGAACATAGTTCCTGAAGAAGCATGGAGTGGAAGAAAGCATAGTGTCACTCACATGAGAGTTTTTGGATGTGTGGCTTATGCACATGTCCCGGATGAGTTGAGAAAGAAGTTGGAGAGAAAGGGGGAGAAATGCATATTTGTTGGATATAGTGATGAGTCCAAGGCATACAAACTCTACAATCCATTAACCAAGAAAGTCATAATCAGCAGAGATGTGTAGTTTATAGAAGAAGAAGCATGGGATGGAAGTTTAGAAAATACAGTCAATGTCAAAGCATTCATACCACATGAGGACAAAGAGGAATTAATAGCAGCAAGTAATTCCTTAACAATGGCTCCTTCTACTCCTATTCAAGTGTAACAAAGCAGGCAACAAGCAACACCATCAACAAATAATAGGACAGTTTCGCGTAGCCAAGCAAGTGCTTCTCCAAGCACACCCTGAAGCACGACACTAAGTGACATGTCAAGCCCATCTTTAGCAAGCACAAGAAGGCAAAAATTTAGAAATTTAAATGAAATTTATGAATAAGATGAAGTTGATAGTAGCGCAAGTCTGAATTCCTTATTTGTATTATTTTGTCATGTAGATGACCGAATGCATTTTGAAGATGCAGTCAAAGAAGAAAAATGGGTTAAGGCAATGGAGGAAGAAATAGAAGCAATAGAAAGGAATGACACATGGGAGTTAGTGAACCTTCTGAAAGGAAAACATGTCATTGGAGTGAAGTGGGTCTATAAGACCAAAAGCAACATTGAGGGAAAGATTGAAAGGCACAAAGCAAGGATAGTTGTCAAAGGATACAAGCAGCAACATGGAAGAGATTACGCGGAGACGTTCGCGCTAGTCGCGCGGATGGAGACAGTGCATGTAGTTGTGGTGATTGTCGTGCAACACAAATGGAGAGTGTATCAAATGGACGTAAAATCAATGTTCTTGAATGGAGTGCTGAAAGAGGAAGTGTATGCTGTGAAATCGCCTGGTTATGAGATTGAAGGCCAAGAAGACAAAGTATATCGGTTGAGGAAAACTCTTTATGGGTTGAAGCAAGCACCATGCGCATGGTACAACAGGATAGATGCTTACTTGCTGGACAATGGTTTCAACAAATGTGATCGTGAGCCTACTCTCTATATCAAAGAGAGCGAAGGTAAGATTCTCATTGTCATCGATAGATGATTTTATTTTTATAGTTATTGATTATTTCCTCATCGCTAATTTCAAACAAGTCATGAAGAGTGAATTTGAAATGACTGACTTGGGATTGTTAAGATAGTTTTTGGGCATAGAAGTGAAGCAAACATAAAATGACATTTATATCTCTCAAGCAAAGTATGTGGTAGAAATTTTGGAGAGGTTTAAAATGCAGAACAGCAAGTCCGCACCAACTCCAACTGTCATAGGGTTGAAGTTGAGAAAAGAAGATTATAGCAGCAATGTCAATCTGACATTATGCAAAAGCATGATACACAGCTTGATGTATTTGACTGCCACTAGGCCGGATATAATGTATGCAGTAAGTTTGGTGTCAAGGTTCATGGAGACACCCAAGGAGACACATTGGCAAGCATCGAAAAGGATTATGAGGTATGTCAATGCGACAAAACAGTATGGCACTTTGTACATAGCGACAAGTGATTTCAGGCTGGTTGGTTACACTGATAGTGATTGGGTCGGTAGTGTCGATGATAGAAAGAGCACATCAAGATATGTTTTTCATTTGGGTTCCGGAACCATTTCATGGGCCTCCAAGAAGTAGCCAATAGTGTCACTATCAACAACAAAAGCTAAATATGTCGCAACAACAGCAGCAGCATGTTAGGCAGTTTGGATGAGAAGGATGTTGAGGGATCTTCGTCATGACCAAGAGGGAGTGACAACTATTTTCTGCGACAACACCTCAGCAATTGCATTGTCAAAGAATTCTGTCTTCCACAAGAGGACCAAGCATATTGATGCTAAATATCATTTTATTAGAGAGTTGATTAACAATGATGAAATTGTGTTGTAACACTGCAGGTAAGAGGAACAATTTGATGATATTTTCACAAAGCCATTGGCAGGTGAAAGGTTTTTTTATCTCAGAAACTATTTGGGAATTGTCAATGGCAAAAGTTGTGATTAAGGGAGAGTGTTGGAAATAATAATCCCAACCATCGCAATAAACAACCCGACAACAGCGATACTTTTCAGACGTATTTTTGCAGGTTGCGTCTCTGTTTGAAGATGGAAGGACTAAAGCCAGGCGCAAACCATTCTGAAACGCAACAAGGAATTTAAATCATTTAATGTACTTTGGTAAATAGATATGGGAAAACATTCATTCAGCGACTATTGCCCACACTCCACAAACTCCTGCGCGATTCTGATTACACTCAACAACAACATCATATTAATTACTTTGCTCTATCATGAATTAAATGTAAAATCATATGTTGAGTTAAATATGAATGTAAAAGTCATTTTGTAATAGGTTAGAGAGTAATAGAGTTAGAGAGAAAGAGAGCGCAAGTCTTTGGGGAGAAAATGGTGGAGCAAATTTTGGTGGGCGCATCAAAACAACAGTTACTGTGTGTTATTCCGTGTAAGTGTAAATCACTGTAAAACCTTTCTTTTACTTGGTGAATAAGCCGTAGTCTCATGTAAATGTATTTTCATGTTTAAGAACTAAATACTAAGTTTTAGTGTGTTGCTCCAAACCTACTTTGTTATTTTTGCCATGAGTGAATGTTATTCATTAAGTCTCTGAAATAGCTCCACAAAATCTAAGTCTGTGAAATAGCTCCGTGGTGCACGAAGGTAGCTACGCGAAATTAGCTCTGCGGTGCGTGAAGCTAGCTTCACGAAAGTAGCTTCACGAAAATCATAACCTTCTGCTCCTTTGCGAAAATTATCCCTGCTAAAATTTTCTTCGATTTTTAACATACCCGGTAGACAGAGAGACGGTTTATTTATCATTGGGCTTGCAACGCATCAAGGGAACTTACAAATTCACACCATGACTTAGCCGAGACAATGAAAGTCTGGGTGGTAGGGAGATAGAGTGATAGGGGATGCGGAATTTCATGGAGTTTAATTCGGAAAGCTGGAGATCGGGAGATGGTGAGGGTTTTGGACTGCAACAAGATCCATGTCTACGTTTCAGGGTTCCAGTATGCCCTTAAGGCCGTAGGAGCCCTCTACAATGATGTTTGGCGTCCATGCAACGCAAATGGTTGGGATCTGGTCGGTAGGCAAGTGGTTTTCGTTTAGTTTGCAGACTGCAGGATCACCTTTATAGTAGTAGCCAAGGTCAATCGTCCAAAAGGTAAAGGCTCTACAATGATTGGAATATGTCATCTGCAATTATAGTGTTGGAAAATAAATGCCAACCATTATCGTAAATAAAGTGACAACAACCATATTTTATGGTTGCACAAGTGAATCATGAAAGTGGAGTTTTATTATAGGTTGCAGATTTGGTTTGCAAGCTTAAGGACATGGATTAAATGAAGTTTTGGACGGGAGTACAAATTTCTTATTTGGCAACACATAAGTAATTAAAAACAAATGGGTATTTAAGGAAGGGTTGGTAAAAAAATTATATTTTAGATTATGATTTCAAAACACATGAAAATATATTAGCATGGACGAGAGTACAAATTTCCTATTTGGCAACACATAAGTAATTAAAAACAAATGGGTATCTAATGTAGGGTTGGTTAAAAAACTATTGTCCAAATTTTTTAAAACTCGGTTTATTGTGAAACTCAATTGAGTGAATTAAACTCAACAACTATTGTCCAAAAGAGATCACTCTACCTCAACTTTCAACTTTCACTAGTATCAGCCCAGGTGTAAAATTTTATCAGTTTAAAATGGCAACATCAAGCACAAGCTTGAGTAAATCCTCAAATACCTCAGTTTAATGGCAAAAATTATGACTATTGGGCTATAACAATGAAGGCTCTATTTTCTTCCCAAGATATTTGGGATTTGGTGGAGAATGGGTTCCAAGAACCAATAAATGCAGCAACATACAATGCCTTGTCACAAGCAGAAAATGATTTGTTGAGGGACAACAGGAAGAATGATTCAAAAGCTATCATCTACATCTTTCAAGCAGTTCATGAAATATTTTCCCAATGATTGCAGTAACAACGAAGTCCAAGAAAGCATGGGATACCCTTCGGAGAGTCTACAAAGGCATGGCAAAAGTGAAGACAACAAAACTACAAATGCTAAGGAGAGATTTTGAGATAATTTGTATGAAAGAGTCTGAGAATGTAGAATCATTTTTTACACAAGTAATTGGACTGGTTACTCAAATCAGGTCTCATGGTGAGACACTTGAGGAAAGGAGAATAGTTGAGAAAATTTTGAGAAGTCTGCCAACAATATTTGATGTCATTGTTGTGACCATAGAAGAGACAAAGGATCTCTCACAATTTTGAGCTTCATGCATCACTGGTTCACATGAACATAGATTGAATAGAGCAACAAAATCCTCATTGGAGAATGCCTTCAAGACAAAATTTTCATTTGGTCAAGGTAGAGGTAGAGGAAGATCAAATGGCAGAGGAAGAGGAAGATCGCCATGCAAAGGTGGAAGAGGCAACCATTCAAGCTGAAGTGGAAGGGGCAAGAATCAAAATCCAAGTCAAGGCCCAAGCCAAAATCAAGCACAAGGTTAGAGGTATGATAAATATCAAGTTCAATATCATTATTGTAAGAAGTATGGTCATTATGCAAATGAATGTAGAAAGAAGCAACATGATATAAGTAACAAACCAAGTGAAAATTTCACAAAGGAAAATTAGAACCAAGATAACATGTTTTTAGCTTGTAATGTAGCACAAGAAAAACAAAGGGATGTATGGTTTCTAGATTCACAGTGCAACAACCACATGACAGGGAACATAGAAATGTATTCCAAATTAGATGAAAGTGTGAAATCTGAAGTGACATTGGGGATTGATAGCAAAGTATTTGTCATGGGAAAAGGAAGAAATAATATTCTAACAAGCAAGGGGGAGAAGTACATTTCAGATGTTTATTTTGTCCCTAGTTTGAAGCATAACCTCATAAGCATTGGACAACTCATGCAAAAGAGCTACAATGTCTTTTTCAAAAATGATGAGTGCACAATTTTGGGTAAGTCTCCAAGCAAACAGTTGATTGTAAAAGTTCATATGACAAGCAATAGAATATTTTCCCTAAAGATAAAACCAGATTTGAAGGAAGAAGGTGCCCAAGCACAATTGTCAATGAATTCACAAGAGGATGAAAGAAAAGTTGTGACTGTCACACAACTAAACTTTCAAGCAGAGGTCAAAGATGAAAACTGGTTATGGCATTTGAGATTTGGTCATCTCAATTTTGGAGGTTTGAATTTTCTGCATAGGAAAGGCATGGTGAAGGAATTTCCACTCATAGAAAAACCGAACAGCCAATTTGAAGGATGTATCTTGGGAAAACAACATAAAGAGACATTTTCAGTAGGAAAGTCAATAAGGAAAAAAACACCTTTGGAGATTGTCCATTCATACTTATGTGGACCAATGTAGACACCATCAATTGGGGGAAACTATGATTTATTGACTTTCATAGATGACTACACAAGGAAGACATGGGTCTACTTCCTAAAACAAAAAAGTGAAGTGTTTGAGTGCTTCCGCCAATACAAAGCTCTTGTTGAGAAGCAAAGTGGAAACTACATCAAAGTCTTGAGGATTGACAAAGGTGGCGAATAAATCTCAAATGAATTCCTTTGTTTTTGCAGGGATCATGGAATTCACAAGAAATTTACAAGGTATACACCTTAGCAAAATGGTGTTGTGGAAAGGAAAAATAGGACTATTATGGAAATGAAAAGGAGTATGTTGAAGGCAAAGCATTTGCCAAATGATTATTGGGCTGAAGTTGTCGCTTGTGCAACATATATCATTAATAGGTATCCAACCAAAATTGTCAAGAATATGGTTCATGAAGAGGCATGGAGTGGAAGAAAGCATAGTGTCACTCACATGAGAGTGTTTGGATGTGTGGCTTATGCACATGTCCCTGATGAGTTAAAAAGAAGTTTGATAGCAAGGGGGAGAAATGCATATTTTTTTGATATAGTAATGAATCCAAGGCATACAATCTCTACAATCCATCAACTAATAATGTCATAATCTACAGAGATGTGCAGTGAATGTGAAAACATGTATACCACATGAAGACAAAGAAGAATTGACCACAACAAGTAATTCCTCAATGGTGACTCCTCCTACTCATATTCAAGCTCAACAAAGCAGTGACCAAGTGATACCTTTAACAAATAATAGGACAGTGTCACGTAGTCAAGCAAGTACTACTCCAAGCATGATGCAAAGACCCAAAACATCATCTACTTCAAGCACAACATCAAGTGATATGTAAAACCCATCTTTCGCAAGCATAAGAAGACAAAATTTCAAAAATTTAAGTGAAATTCATGAGCAAAATGAAGTTGATAGTATCACTGGTCTAATTTCATTATTTGCATTGTTTTGTCATGTAGATGACCCAATCCATTTTGAGAATGCATTGAAAGAAGAAAAATGGATCGTAGCAATGGATGAAGAAATAGAAGCAATAAAAAAGAATGATACATGGGAGTTAGTGGACCTTCCACAAAGAAAATAAGTCATTGGAGTGAAGTGGGTCTATAAGACCAAGAGCAGTGTTTAAGGAAAGATTGAAAGACATAAAGCAAGGCTAGTTGTCAAAGGATACAAGTAGTAGCATGGAAGAGATTATGCAGGGAAATTCGCGCCATTCGCAAGGATGGAGACAGTGTGAAAAATGTTGTCAATTGTTGTGCAACATAAATGGAAAGTGTATCAAATGGACGCAAAATTGGTGTTCTTGAATGGAGTGTTGAAAGAGGAAGTATATGTTGTGCAACCACATATTTATGAGGTAGAAGGCCAAG
The DNA here is from genome assembly GCA_031772625.1 of Pinus tabuliformis. Taxonomy (NCBI): domain Eukaryota; kingdom Viridiplantae; phylum Streptophyta; class Pinopsida; order Pinales; family Pinaceae; genus Pinus; species Pinus tabuliformis. The sequence continues at coordinate 1,157,601,149 of CM062811.1, forward strand.
AAGACAAGGCATATAGGTTGAGGAAATCCCTTTATGAGCTGAAGCAATCACCGCGTGCATGGTATAGCAGGATAGATGCTTACTTGATGGGAAATGGCTTTGACAAATGTGACGGTGAGCCTACTCTCTACATCAAAGAGAGTGATGGTAAGTTTGTTATTATTGTTTTATATGTAGATGATTTGATTTTTACAGGGAGTGATGATTTCTTCATTGTTGATTTCAAAGAAGTCATGAAAAGTGAGTTTGAAATGACAGACTTGGGGTTGTTAAGGTATTTTTTGGGCATAGAAGTGAAGAAAACAAAAAATTGTATTTTTATTTCTCAAGCAAAGTATGTAGTAGACATTTTGGAGAGGTTTAATATACAAAACAACAAGCCTACACCAACTCCAACTATCATGGGGTTGAAGTTGAGAAAAGAATATTGCAATAACAATGTCAATCCGACATTATACAAAAGTATGGTGGGAAGTTTGATGTATTTGACAACAACTAGGCCTGATATAATGTATGCAGTGAGTTTGGTGTCAAGGTTCATGGAGACACCCAAGGAGACACATTGGCAAGCATCCAAAAGGATTTTAAGGTATGTCAATGGGAAAAAAGAGTATGGTATTTTATACATCGAAAAAAATGATTTTAGGTTGGTTGGTTACACTCACAGTGACTGGGCAGGAAGTGTTGATGATAGAAAGAGCACATCTGAATATGTTTTCCATTTAGGTTTGGGAGCTATTTCATGGGCCTCCACGAAGAAACCAATTGTATTATTGTCAACAATAGAAGCTAAATATGTCGCCGCAATAACAAAAATGTGTCAAGCAGTTTGGATGAGAAGAATGGTGAGGGATTTATCCCATGAACTCATAGTTTTACTTGGTGAAGTAGTTGCAGCCTTCATTTATCATGTGAATGTATTTTCATGTGTTTTTAATTCATAATCTAAAGTATAGTTTGTTGCTATGTGTTTATGGAAATTTCACATCTAGTTTTTACCGTGCAACCACTCTATTTTTACTTTGTTCTGTTGAGCGTAAAATTTACAGTTTTTTTTTTTAACTTTGCTTATTGCGCAAGTCAATTGAGTGAATTAACCTCTGCGAGTGTTGTCCAAAATAGATCACTCTGCCTCAACTTTCACATAGAGTTTTCCTCCAAATGGGCGGATCTAGACATCCTCACATTTATCAAAGGTTTTCTGAGTCGGTTTCATTTCATAGTTGTAATTTCAAGTTTCCATGCTTGCATGGTCTTGAATCTATGCTGATTGACAATAGCCCATGGATCGGATCGAAGGAGAGGGAGTTTTATTTCATGATTCTTTCGAGATAATGTTTGGATCAATCTCACGTTGATAAGAAAGCTAAGGTTTGTGAGTCATATTTGTTTGAGAAGCGATTTTTACAATAGATCTTGAAGAGTCTGACAGCCGAAATATAGATCTGGAGGTGAGAGATATTTTTCAAATCTTTGTAAAACCCCTTGATGAGATAGCTCAACAATCTATTTTGGGCAAGGGGACCTTTTACCAATTTTTTGCAAAAATACCACATGGACACTTGATCCTCATTAGGGTTTGGAAGGTCTTCCTAGTGCGAGATTTGAAAATGGAGATGCAGAAAAGATCGGGAATTCCAATGGAGATTCAAATATTGATCATTGTGGGTAGATTTATGCAAGATGAATTGATGCTACAATACTATGGAGTTGAATGGAATTATTCTATCATCATCAACTTGTGATTGTGAGGGTTGTGCCTAGATCTAGTTTCCCTAAGAGCTCTGTTTTAGTCCAGAGACAATGCCAGGGATCCACTTCTTTCAAAGATACTCTTCAAGGGAAGACTGAAGCTTTTGCCAAACCTGAATGGGCTCTAAACATTCTTAGTCCCTATATGGAAAAATAGATGAATAAAGTCTCGAAAATGATAGTAGATCTATCAAATATTAATGATAAACAAACATCCTTCCAATCCCAGGGAATCATTTGTAGATTCGATGGTTTCTAGCCAAAATTGGTGGACCTTTTTAGTGGATTTCAATGACATGGACAGTAAATTGTGAGGTTCACCTATGCTTTAGAGGTTTCTTCATCGTAAAATTTGAATCATCAGATATCAGAGAGTATGTTTTACAAGAGGGTCCATGGTTCTGGGGAAATGCAGGACTTTTTATCACCCCATGGTTCTCGGAATTTGATGCAAATTCAATGGTGGTCTCCAAAATGTCAGTTTGGGCAAGATTTCATAATCTTACCCTTCATTTCTGGTATAAAAAAGTACTAGAAGGAATTGGTAACATACTAGGGAGATTCATCAAAATGGATACACAAAGAACTGAAGAAGAAATCTCCACTTTTTCCAGAATTTGCGTAGAGGTAGACCTCAACAAAGGTCTACCTGACTGTATTCTTCTAACTCCTAAGAATCAGTGTTGGACCCAGTTTTAGATTTTGACAATATGACTTTTGAAGTGTCTCCTTTGTCTACAAACTTGACATTTACAAAAATCTTGTCCTATGGAAAAAAAAGATCCATGGAAGAAAAAAAAGCAGCTAAAAATACCAAGGGATGGCAATTTCCAAAGCAACAACCGAAAGAAGAAGAGGAAGAGGAGGACTTAGGAAATCCCATCAATATGAAAAAATAGAATCCACCAGAACCTTCAATAAATGAAAAAATTAATCAAGATGGGACCATGGTAACAAGCCCACATCCAAGTATAGCAGTAAATTCAATCCAAGTAATGTAGATGGAGAAGGAGAAACGAGGAGTCAAATGCCCCTATTCATCAGAAAGCTTAGACTCAAACAAGGAAAATCCGAGGAAGATAGAAGATAACCAACTAGTTATTGTAACAACCATTCCTGATCAAGGAGGATGGTGAAAAGTAGATAAGGAGAAAGGGAGAAAAGGGTAACTAAGTGTTTTTACTTAGTCCCACATTATTTTTTTATTTTTTTATTTTTCTGGGAACCAATGTCTTCTAGTTTTTTGAGATGTAATTGAATATCCTACAACATTTGATTTTGTTTTCTTAAATGAAATTACAATTTTTCCTTGGAGTAAAAAAAAGAGTGAAAGGGGATTCAATTTAAGTGGGAATTCCATTTCACACTTCTTCTTTTTTGTCGTAGCTCTGATACCAAAGTTAATGCCATATCCTGCCAATCTACAACACGATTAATGGTTGGAGTGTGCAAATAACATTAACTCATTTACACTTTAGAATTACATTTCCCATTCACAGAATCTACAACAAATTTTTAACATATTTATTTTTATCTTCTTTTGAATTACAAAAACTGAGTACATACATTGATAGATAATCATATATTTGATTCCTCTACTATCATTACTAAAATTTGGATGAGTTGGAATTTTCCAAAATGGAATCCAAGCTCCCTATTTTTTCCAAGTCTTAGCTTTCTTTAGATTTTTTCTCCCTACAGATCTAGTCTATTTTGCTAAACTTAATAAAAAAACTACCTCCATCTATATCCACAAAAGCGGTTAAGATTTCTTATTTTTTCTAACATCATTCCTATCCAAACTTTGTGATATTTAAACTAAAACAAAACTAATTTACTAATAACATAAAGGAATCTAATTCCTTTCACATTTCATTTGTTTTTTTCCAATTTCAAGAGTAAGATGCTCCTGCATCAGACTCATGGAGAAATAAATTGTCCACAATCTCTTGAAAATTTGTGCAATGCTTGGAAAATATAAAATAATCATCCAATTAGCATTCTCTAATGGCTAATTTCTCCACTTCAACAAACACTGAAAGCATTATTTTCCTCTATTTTTCTTCACTACTTGTCAATCTAATAGCCCTTCAATTTCCTTTGGAGTTGCTTTGGGAAATTGTTTCTTCCATTCAACAATCTGATCTACTTCACTAGAAGACTTGTCATCTAAAACTTTTCCTATTCCTTGAAAGGAATGCAAATCAGAAACATTAAAAATTGGGGAAATACCTAAATTTCTTGGAATCTCCACTTCATAAGCATTTGAGGAAAATTTCCTTAAAATTTTACAAGGTCCGATCTTCTTGAGTTTTAACTTATTGTAAGTTCCTTTAGGAAATATTCCTTTCCTCAAATGTACCATGACTAAATCACCAATCTCAAATTTTTGTTTCCTTCTCTTTGAATCAACTCTTTGTTTGTATTTGGTTCTCCTTTCCTATGATCATCATTTAACTCTTTCTCGCAATTCTTGCATGCTCACTGCAAATTCTTCACCTTTTTCACTTCTTATATCTTGTTTTCCCAAATTTCTCAATTCATATACTCCCCTTGGATGTATTCCATACAATATTTGGAAGGGACTCATAGTTGTACTTTTGTTGGGTGTATCATTGTATGCAAATTCATCCTGAGGAACAACCTGATCCCATGGTTTAGGAGTTTCATTTACCAAGCTTATTAGGATGTTTCCCAAGCTCCTATTCCCGACTTTTCTTTTCCCATCAGTTTGTGGATGATAGGCTAAGTTGAAATTAAGGTTAGTACCCAGATTCTTCCATAATGTCCTCCAAAAAGTACAAATAAACCTTGTGTCTCTATCAGATACAATGCTTCTAGGAAATCCATGCAACCTTACCACCTCTTTAATGAACAAATTGGTAACATTGGTGGCATCACGAGTAATACTACAAGGTATAAAATGTGCCACTTTAGAGAATCTATCAACTACAACATAGATAAAGTCATTACCTCTTTGATTCCTTGGAAATCCTAATATAAAGTCCATGCTTAGTGAATCCCATTGCCTAGTAGGAATTAGTAATGGTTGATATAGACCTATATTTTGACTTCTTTCCTTCTCATGTTGGCAGATCCTACATTTTACAACAAACCTTTTCACATAAGCTTGCATGCCTGACCAAAAATAAAAAGCATTCAATTGAGAAAACCTTTTATTTTGCCCAAAATTTCTTGATAATCCTCCGCTATGCTTTTCCCTGATAATATTTTCTCTCATAGAACATTTGGGCATGTGCAATCTGCTATCTTTAAATAACAATCCTTCCTACAACATAAATATCAACCATGGAGTTCTATCACAACTAACTAGATTTTTACAAGCAACATATATATCTTTAAAATCAACGCCTTCCTTATATGTCTCTTTCATTTAATCAAATCCTAAAGTTTTGATTTGAAACTCATACAAAATTAAATTTATTCTACTTAATGCATTAACAACCTTATTTGATTTACCACTTGTATGCTTGATGAGAAATGTGAAATTTTGCAAGAACTCTACCCATTTAGCATGACTCTTATTCGATTTGGCGTGACTGTTGATAAACTGTAGAAAATGGTTATCAGTATAAAGAACAGACTCTTTGGGAATAAGATAATGCCTCCAATTTTTTAAAGCTTGAACTATAGCATGGAACTCTTTATAATAAGAGGAATACTTCTGCCTTGCTTGATTTAACTTTTCACTGAAATATGCAATTTTCCTAAGTCCTTCTTGACTTAGGACAACTCCAATAACAACTACACTTTCATCTATCTCAACTTTAAAATATTTTTTAAAATATGGTAAGGCTAATATAGGATGTTTAGTTATCCTTTACTTCAATATTTTAAAATTTCTATCAATTGTTATAGTCCATTTAAATGTTTGCTTATTCTCCTTGATTGTGTCAACAATGGGTGCAGGCAAACTACTGAAATTATTTATAAACTTTCGGTAGAAACTTGCATGACTGTGAAAGATTCTTACCTCAAACACATTCCTTGGAATAGTCCAGTTAATCATTGCCTTCACTTTATCTAGATCCATCTTCAATCCTTCTTCCGAAATCACAAATCCCAAGTATACCAACTCATTCTTCATGAAAATACATTTCTTTAAATTTATCAACAACTTCTCTTCTTGTAGGGTGCTCAAAACTAATTTGAGATTCATGAGATGCTCTTCTTTTGTTTGACTATACACTAAATTTTCATCCAGATAAACAATAACAAATTTACCTATAAATTCTTTCAATACTTCATTCATTAATCTCATAAACATGTTAGGTGCATTGGTAAGGCCAAACGGCATCACGAACCACTCATACAACCCATTATTTGTTTTAAAAGTTGTTTTCCATTCACCCTCGTCTCTAATTCTAAGTATTAAAAAAATACTTAGCACCACTCAAATAATCATTCATATCTTCAATGCGGGGAAGTGGAAATCTATACTTGATTGTAATTTTATTGATGGCCCTTGAATCAATACACATTATCCATCCACCGTCTTATCCATCCACTGTCTTTATTTGGGCACAGCATGGTGGGAAAAACACATGGACTTAACATATCCTCTATTAATCCTTTGTCCAACAACTCCTGCACCTATTTCTTTATCTCTTCATTTTCTTGTGGAGTCATGTGGTATGTTTCTTTATTTGGAAGACTTTCCATCGGAATTAAATCTATATGATAACTAATGCTTCAAAAATGAGCCAAATTACTTGGCAACTCATCCACAATTTTATTTGCAAACTCATCCAACATAACCTTGACTTCATGACGCAAATCATTTAAACTTGTGCCAATAAGAATTACCTTGGGCTTACCAATCAAAGAAAAATTAATTTATTCTTTCTTTTTTAGCTCTTGCAGCAGTGCCTTCCTGTCCATAAGTAGCACACTAGGACCAACTTCCTCTTTCATATCCTTATCCTCCAAAGGTACCAACAAATGTTTTTGGCTATTTTTCTTAAGAGTGTAGGTGTTTCATCTGCATTAGAGAACTTTTGAGGTCTAAAATGGGCCTCCTAAGAAAAATGTACAACCAAAATAAACTTGTAAGAACATATACGATTCAAGATGTTGATGTCAACCATGGGGCATGATTCACCATTTTTGGGGTAAAAAATAAAAAAGATTAAAACATAATAAAATAATAAAACTACTTTTTCAACTTATCTCCCTAAGATTTTACTCAAATTTCGAGCGGGAGTACTCGCTAGATGAAAAATTTAATTCCTCATCCATAGAGTACCCATGTTGCATACTTTTGATGGACCCTACTATGAAAAATGAGAAATACATGAAAAACGTGATTGCAATCACATTTTTCATGTATTTCTCATTTTTCGTGTAGCAATGTCCATCGAATGTATGCAACATGGTTACTCCTTGGATGAGGAATCAAATTATGCATTCAACGAGTGTTGTTGCTCGAAATGTGAGTAAACCCATAGGGAGATAAGTTGAAAATACGAGTTGAAAAAGCAGATTTTTTCTTTTTTTCCCTCTAAAATTTGATGACATAATATAATCTTATTTTATTATTTTCACTATTAGTTTATAATTTCCTTAGGAGGCCCATTTTAGACCTCAAAATTCCCCTAATGACATCATGAATGGATTTCATGTATATTGCCATGGTCTTCCCGACAACACATGGCACACATCCATTGGCATTATATCACATAATACTCCATCCTTGTAATTACCAATCCGGAACTCCGCTTTACATTGCTCATTCACCAATATCTAATGGCCTTTTTGCAACCAAGACACCTTGTAAGGTGTGGGATGTACTATTCTCTGCAACCCCAACTTCTCTACCATTTATGTGGAGACCAAGTTATCTATGCTACCACTGTCAATAGCCACTTTGCAACACTTGCCTCCTGATTTGCATGTGGTTCTGAATAAGATTTTTCTTTGTGTTGGTTCCTTAACTTCTTTTTCAAACTTAATCAAGATTATTTTAATCAATAATGATTTTCCTACCTCTGGTGTTTCTTCATGGATAGTTCTAGCCACATTTTCTTCTTGTGCTTCTGCTATATTTTCTCCTCTTTGGCTTGTAGGATTATTTTCTAGACAATCCCACGACATATGTCCCAATTTCCCATATTTGTAACATTGGACTTGGTAGCCTCTACCTCGACCACATCCTCTTGAGAGAGGCCTTCTTCCTCTTAATTCACCTCCTATTTATGGTTGACTACTTGAACTACCTTTGTCTTCCTTTGGAGGCTGAGTTTTGTCCCGATAGTTGGTTTGTCCTCTTCCCTTTACAAGAATCCTCCCTCTATTCCTTTGGCTTTTCTTTCTAGCCTAATTTTCCTATGCTTTCCAGGTGAATTGGTAAGCATATTTTACAATTCTAGGTGAAAATAGGCTAAACTCATTTGAATCTCAAACCGTAACCCATTGATATATATGAAAACCTTTTTAGGTGTTTCTTCAATGTATCTTGCTCTAATATTCACCTTGTAAAATTCTTCAATTTACTCTTTAACAATCAATGAAATTTGTTTCAAGTTTTGCATTTTCCTGAATAAAGACAACTGGTAATCTTTGGGAAAAAATTTACCTTTTACCTTCGCTAACATTATGCTCCAACTTTTGATCTTGGTTTCTTTCTTTCTTCTCCTTTCTTCTTGGACTCCATCCCACCAAAGAGTTGTGTGTCCTTTCAATCTAGTAATAGAAAAATTCACCTATTTTTCTTCAACCACCTCCTCATACTCAAAATGCTTATCTAAAGCATTGATCCAATCTATTAATTCTTCTAGTTCCAGGTTACCACTGTAGGTAGGTATCTTCATTCTATGCCTCGAAATAGCCCCAATCATTAACCTCATCAATATAATTTTTGCAAGCTCTCCGATATGTTCTTCATCTTCTATTAGAGACTCTTCCTCAGATTCGTTGATGTCTCTAGTCTCTAGATCTCTTTTTCTATTCATCTCTAAGGCTTCGATACTTTCTTAGACACATCTCATGTCCTCCCTATCTCCAACATCAGCTTTTAGTCTTCCCCTTCGACATCATCTTCCACATCGAGCGTAGAATGACATTTCATGTAGGAATTTACAGGGTAAGTTCCTCAGACAGAACACCAAAGGACACCGCTCACAAACAAATCACAGATCAATACACCAGTATTTTGTCGTGGTTAAAACCCTCAAAGAGGGAAACAGTCCACGGCCTGAGCCAACGCGGCCACTTCAAGCAATTTATTAATAAAAGAATGAAAATTTACATATGCTTCTCTCATAGACGGATTACACTACAAATGACCCTCCATGCTCTTTAAATAGAGATCATGGACCAATCGGGTGTTAAGCCATGGATCAAGTGTCGGTAATACCGACGAGAGAATGAACCTTCGGATCACTACATATCGTGACCGTTGGATTGTAAGTTACAAAATGTACATAGTAAATAAACACACTTTACCTAACTCTATACTAGACCAATTTGTACTTAATTATTTCCTATGTGTCAGAATATCCTAACATCCCCCCTTAAGAACAACTTGGGATAGGATTGAAGGATTTACAAATATGACACAATAGGAGAAGGAAGGAGGCACTAGAGCCTATCCCCCCTTAGTGACAACTTCCTGAACTCCAACCATAAATCGAAGTTTAGTGAACTTCGCCTCTATGAGAGCCTTTGTAAAGATGTCTGCAACTTGATCATCTGTTGAACAATATTGCACTTCAAGAACATGGTCATGAATGAGCTTTCTGATGAAGTGCATGTGCAGTTCAATGTGTTTGTTGCGCTGATGTTGGACTAGATCTTTGCATAGTTGAATGGCACTTTCATTATCACACCAAAGTGTACTCGGATGCTGCTGCTGAAAGCCAAACTCTGACAGGATCTGACGAAGCCACAAGGCTTCCTTACTAGCTTCTACGGCACCACGATACTCTGCTTCTACTGAAGAAAGAGAAATGGCACCTTGTTTCTTGCAAGCCCATGTAATAGGTCCTGAACCAAGAGTGAACACATAACCCGTAGTAGACTTCCGATCATCAGGGTCACCAGCCCAATCGGAATCAGTGAAACCAACCAATAGAGGAGTTGCTTTGGCACTGTAATGAATCCCAAACTGAATTGTACCTCGAACATAACAAAGTATTCTTTTAGCTACTTTCCAATGACTTTCATGTGGGTTTTGCATAAACCGAGCAACAAGGCCAACGGCAAAGGAAAGGTTAGGACGAGTATGGGTTAGATACAAAAGTTTTCCTACAAGTTGACGGTATAAGGTAGCATCAACTTCAGGAGAAGTACAAGTGACTGAAAGTTTGACTCCAGATTGAAAGGGAGAAGGGGTTGGCTTACAGTCTTCCATGTGAAAATTGCGTAGCATATCACAGGCATACTTGGACTGAGAAAGGGAAATACCTTCCTTGGATTGCAAGACTTGAAGACCAAGAAAATAATGTAAGTGTCCTAAGTCTGTCATTTCAAACTTCCTTTTAAGGCTAGACTTCACATGGTTTATAAGGTTGGGATCATTACCAGTCAAGATAAGATCATCAACATAAATAACAAGAATGATAAGAGACTTGCCCACTTTCTTGGTGTAGACAGTATTGTCAGAATGACACCTAGAGAAGCCAGATTCTAAAAGAAAGTTATCCATTTTGGCATACCAAGCTTGAGGAGCTTGCTTGAGATCATAAAGGGATTTCTTAAGCCGACATACAAGGCTGGAGTATGTTTGTATAAAGCCAATAGGTTGTTCCATATAGATTTCTTCATGCAAGTCCCCATGCAAGAAGGCGGATTTAACATCCATCTGATGGACTTCCCATTTGAAAGAGGCAGCAAGGGAAAGAACAAGGTGGATAGAGTTCATTTTGGCAACAGGGGAGAAGGTTTCAATATAGTCAATGCCTTCAACTTGTGAAAAACCCTTAGCAACAAGACGAGCTTTATGTTTATCAACTTTCCCATCTGGTCCATACTTGGTTCTGTAAACCAATTTGCATCTAACAAGTTTTCGTCCCTTTGGTAGAGGAACAAGATCCCATGTATCATTTGCCAATAATGAATGATATTCTTCATTCATAGCTTCTTCCCAATCTGGATGGCCTGAAGCTTCTGCAAAGGTGTCAGGATCATAATTCACTAAAGCTTGAGCCAGTGAAGAAGAGGCTCTCTCCAATTGAGAACGTGTACGTCGCTGATCTGTAGGATCACCGGCAAGATCACCTGCTGCATCCCGAGTAGCACGGACCCATTTTGGAAGCTGAGGAGCTGAAGGAGGATCCTGAGAAGGTGGGGGAGGATTTTCATCCTCGCTTTCATCATCTGAAGAAGAAATATTTTCAAAAGTAGAAGAAATAGGGAGAGGTGGCACATCCGCTGAACTAGGCTCGCAGGCCGATATATTTTCAGCAAACTTTACATCTCTTCTAATGATAACATTTTTGGACTTAAGTGGAATAAGTCTATATCCTTTGACATCTTCAGAATATCCAACAAAAATACATTTTTCACTCTTAGGTTCTAAAGCTTTATGTTTCTCATCTGGAATATGGGCCCATGCTTCACTTCCAAAAACATGAAAGTGACTTACATCTAGTTTGATTGAGCTCCATGCTTCTTCTGGAGTGATATTCTTTAAAACCTTAGTAGGAGTGTGATTTATTATGTAATTTTCACAGTTAATTGCTTCTGCCCAATAATTAAGACTAAGACCTTTAGATTGAAACATACAATTAGCCATTTCCTTTAAGGTGTGATTCTTCCTTTCAGCTACACCATTTTGTTGTGGAGTATATGGAATAGTATGTTGCATTTGAATTCCATTCTCAGTGCAAAAGTTGATGAATGTGTTTTTAACATATTCTCCGCCATTATCAGATCTTAGCTTAAGAATTTGATGTCCAGATTGTTTTTCAACAAAGGCCTTAAAGGCCAAGAACATGTTAAATACTTCACTCTTGAGTTTTAAGAAGTATACCCAAGTGCGTCTAGAGAAATCATCAATGAAAGTTAAGAAATACTTGTAGCCAGAGAATGAAGCAACTGGAAGTGGGCCACATAAATCACTATGCACAAGCTGTAAAGGGGCTGAGGCGTGCCAAGAGACACGTTTTTCAAAACTGTCCCGATGATGTTTTCCGAGTACACATCCGGAACAAACACCATCTCTGCAAGATACCATTGGAAGACCTGTCACCATATTTTCTTTACATAGATTCTGAAGAGAGCGATAGTTTAAGTGACCAAATCGCTCATGCCAAAGTTTGCTCACTTCATCATTATGAGCAACAAATACTGAGGGAAGATTTGATGACCCAAAGTTGTGAAACTTATACAACCTTGTAGAATCATCAACAATTCCAGTAGCTAAAATCTGTCTAGGATCTCTTAGGTCCTTAATTACAACATCGTGAGGTGAAAATTCAACGATTTTACCTTCACCTGAATGGGTTATCTGATATACAGATAGAAGGTTGCAGGATAAGGTTGGAACACATAATACATCATTAAACTGACCATTGTCTAGATGAACAGTTCCAGTCCCTACAACACTAAGAGATCTATCATCACCAACATATATAGTTTTGGTGTTACAATCATTTAAAGAAGAAAACATGGCTTTGTTTTTTGCCATGTGATAAGAAGCTCCAGAATCAATGAGCCACTCATGAGAATGAGAAGAAGAAGATACATTTAGTGCATAGCCAGACCGAGATGCTTGACAACCACATGCAGAAAGTGCCATTCCTAAAGATGAAGTTGAAGTTGAAGATTGCTCCAAATGGATGTTATGCTTCTTCATTGCTGCTTCCAAGGCTTCCATCTTCTTAAAGCATTTGGATTCTAAGTGGCCATCTCGATTACAAAAGTTGCAATGTCTATCAGTCTTCTTCCCTTTGTTTTTATTTGTCTTATCATTTTGTTGAAATGATTTTTCATTTTTAGGGTGAAATTGCTTAGGACCCTTGTTTGGTTTAGGACCATTCTTTTTAGGATACAACTTCTTAGGATTCTTTGGATTTGGTTGCTGTTGGGCGGCTAACGCTTTCTTAGAAGAGTTTCCAAGATGAAGAAGACCAAGGTGTAAGAGTTTTTCTTGTTCTCTTATTAAAGAATCACAAAAGGAATCAAAGGAAGGGGACTGTAGGTTTGTCCTTGAGAAATGAAGGCTTCTCTTGTAGAATGGAAGGTGGAAACAAACACAAAATAGGCTGGTCCCAACTTAGTAAGAATGGAGTAGATAAGGCTACTATCTTCTTTCTTAACCTTAACACTTTCCAAGAGAAGTCTAAGGGTCTTGAACTTGGACAAAAAATCTTCAATGCAAGAAAAATTATTGGGGTCCAATGTAAGCAATTCATTTTCAAGTTGATGGGCTTTAAGTTCATTTTTAATTCCAAAGACTTTAGTAATCTGTTTCATTGCTTCATCAGAAGTATCAAGTTCTGCAATATGGAATCTAAGATCTGGAGAAATAGACATCCCTATCAACCCACGTGCTTGGTCTTGCCTATTTTCCCATTTAGCTGCCTTGTCTTCATCTTTTGGTTTGGTCTCTTTGCCTGTGGCTATTATGTAAAGACCTTTACTTCTAAGTAAATCCACAATGTAGGACCACCATTGGAAGTAGTTGGTGCTGTCAAGAATAACTTGGCATGGACTTTCCATTTAAAAAAAAAAACTGAAGCTATAGATGCTGAAACTAAGTGTACCAATGGGAAGATCTCGAAAAATTAGGCTGTTTCAAAAAAAACGGTTCTGAAAATGGCTTCCAGATGAAGAAGTTATGGCTTTTTGAAAACAATTTGATGAAGTCGCCGATGAAGTGCGGGAATGTGCAGAAATGAAAAATCCGCCCCCAGAAAATGGAGACTTGAACCCAAGACCTCTACTCTCATAAATTTTCTTTGCACCAAGTGAGCTATACAAAAAGTTTGAGAGAGAGAGAGAGAGAGAGGGAGGGGGTTGATGCTTTGGGTTGCGTGCTTGCTTTGAGAAAGCTCTTTTTTCCTACAAAACAAAAAACACAAAACCCAACACGGACATACAAAAAAAAACGAACCTTGTGGCTCGAAGTTAGCTTTAGCCGGAAACTAAATATTTTCCTCAATGTTTCTGATTTTCCGAGATCACACTAAGGCGCAGCGGAAAAGAGCATATGCATGAGAAAAATCCTTCCTTTCCATTTCTGATTTGCCCAGATCGCATAGAGTCACAAGACAAAGAGCATACATAGAAATGAAAGGTATAGATCCGGTAATAAAAAAGGCTTCGAAATAAACAGAGAGAAAATGACTGTAAACTGCAAATAAACACTGTATACCTCCAGATCTTAAAAATGACGCAGCTAGGGCTACCAGAAACCTTTTCGCGTGAAACGAAAGGGATTCCTCACTGGAACAGATGCTCCCAACACAACAGAGCAGTCCTCTTGGCCCAAAAGCAGTCAGAAACAGCAGATCTAGGAAACGGTTGTCGGATGCAGCTCTACCGGCTTCAGATTTGGATCACCAACGGACGCGGCCCTCAAATAGCTCTGATACCATGTAGGAATTTACAAGGTAAGTTCCTCAGACAAAACACCAAAGGACACCGCTCACAAACAGATCATAGATCAATACACCAGTATTTTGATGTGGTTAAAACCCTCAAAGAGGGAAACAGTCCGCGGCCTGAGCCAACGCGGCCACTTCAGGCAATTTATTAATAAAAGAATGAAAATTTACATATGCTTCTCTCATAGACGGATTACACTACAAATGACCCTCCATGCTCTTTAAATAGAGATCATGGACCAATCGGGTGTTAAGCCACGGATCAAGTGTCGGTAATACCGAGGAGAGAATGAACCGTCGGATCACTACATATCGTGACCGTCGGATTGTAAGTTACAAAATGTACATAGTAAAGAAACACACTTTACCTAACTCTATACCTAACTCTATACTAGACCAATTTGTACTTAACTATTTCCTATGTGTCGGAATATCCTAACATTTCACACCTTTTTTTTTCGTAGCTATGATACCAAAATTGATGCCAAATCCCGCAAACCTGCAACATGATTAAATATGGTTGGAGTGTGAAAACAACATTAACTCATTTAAAATTTCGAATTAAATTTCCCATTGACAGAATCTCCAACAAATTTCTAACATATATATTTTTTTATCTTCTTTTGAATTGAAAAAGCTCAGTACATACATTAATAGATCATTTTATATCTAATTCCTCTTTTATCATTACTAAAATTTGGATGAGTTAGAATTTTCCAAAAAGGAATCCAAGCTCCCAGTTTTTTTCCACAAAGTATTAGCTTTCTTCAGATTTCCTCCTACAAATTTAGCCCATTTTACTAAACTTAATATAAAAACTACTCCCACCTATATCCACAAAAGCGGATAAGATTTCTTAATTTTTATAACATCATTCCTATCCAAACTTTGTGATCTTTAAACTAAAACAAAAATAATTCACTAATAAAATAAAGGAATCTAATTCCTTCCACATTTCATTTATTTTTTTCCAATTTCAAGAGTAAGATGCTCATGCATCAAGATGGAACACAAAGAAGAATGGGTTGGAGTGAGGTGGACGGTGAGGAGAGATAACACATATGAAAATTAGGAATTTCACTCACAAAAGTGCACATAAATTTCAAAACATGTATATGCTCTTAAGAACACATGCATGATCTTGTAAAGAATGTGTCACTTTTCCAAACAATTCTCATGCTTGCCACATGATAGCAAACATGCTCGCAACAAAAGTGACAATAAATATATACATTTTAGTGTAATTATGCTGAGAACAACAATGATAAGAAATATATACATTTTAGTGTAATTATAAAGTGAGTTTTTGTCTTCTTGTGTATTTGGAAAGCAAGTTTTTGTCTTGTTGTATAATTGGAATACATTTTTCTGTAATTGGAAGGAAAGCTTTATCTTTTAATGTAATGTAAAAAGAACTTTTCGTCTTTTTTTGGTATCTTTCCCTCCTTGTGTAACTAGAAGGATTTTTTTTCTTTTTTGTAATATGAAGACAATTATTATCTCCTTCTGTAATTAGAAGACAATTATTGTTGTCTTTTTGTGTAATTGGAAGGAATTTTTTTATCCTTTTCTTAATGGCAATCCCTTTAAACATGGCAAACAAATGTATTCAAGAAAGAAAGTGGCCCACGAAAAAGAATCCCATTAAGCAAGGGTAGGCATGGGAAACATAGAATTTTAACAAATATCATGGAAAAGAAAATGGAAGGTATGGGAAAATGCATGCTATTACTAAATCCCAATACAAATTCTAACACTATAGATAAACCTCCAGTGATTGTTTCATCAAGGTAAGTTGATTTGGGTGAGAAGATGATGATGTATTTGTTTGAATTTGATTACACTATGGATGAAATTAGAGAGACTCTGTAGTGCACAAACTTTTAAAGTAGAAGCTGAGTGTTGTAACTTCTTATTGAATAGTTCAACATATAAAAAATTATCCATAAGCATGTTGAGTCTCTATCCAAAATTGTGACTCCACAACAAAGAGGTCAAGGGTGCCAAAATACAGGTCCATCACTCGTCCTTATATTGAAAAATATGCATCCAAGAATCCTAAACAAATTTGGGTGGATGAAAGTGGTTTAGAATTATTTTAAGGTATAATATCTATTCGAACT
Source organism: Pinus tabuliformis (assembly GCA_031772625.1). Taxonomy (NCBI): domain Eukaryota; kingdom Viridiplantae; phylum Streptophyta; class Pinopsida; order Pinales; family Pinaceae; genus Pinus; species Pinus tabuliformis. The sequence continues at coordinate 1,157,617,593 of CM062811.1, forward strand.
ATTAGTTACCAATCATATAAACTTATTAGAAATATTTTAAACCAAATTTTAATGTAGGCTAAATATCAATTTTCTTTTGGTTAAAATATAGAAGTTTGATTACTATTAGAATAATGTTAGGCATTAAAACAATTAAAAATTCATAAACAAGTAATCATATTGTATGAAACATTGTGGGTGTTTTTCAAAAAAATGGTAAGAAACTCATTCTAAATAACACAATTTATCCCAACATATCTTGTCACAATCAATTTAGCAAAGATCACAAGAAAACATCATTTTCTCAAAAAAAACATCTCATCTCATTAAATATAATGTCGAGACTCTTTGAAAGTATTTTGTTAAATGATATATCCCCCACACAAGTGGTCAAGTAGACTTGTGGGCATTCACTGGTAAGCTACTTTGTTCTAATTCGAAGTTAATTGGACCAACTAAGGGATTAATTCACAATTTCTAGCATGAGAACATTAGGCCTTCTTCCAACCAAATTAATGTATTGAAATTGAGATGGATTTCTAGGAACTGTGAACCCCATATTAAACACTTTATTAAAATGGCATAAATAGAGTTGTATGAGAGATTTAGGAACACAGACACTACACTTAACTTGGTCCAAAGATATCTCAAGAAATACAAGCTTTTTTTTATGTTAGAATAAACACAATGTGTAATACATGTTTTTCTTACAAAACATTGAATATGGTTATATATATAATGTTCAATTATATTGCTACCAACATTAATTAGAGACTTTTTTCATAGCATCTCATGTACAAGACTAGAGTGTTTTGCATTTTATTATAAAACTTGCTAAGATGGGACATGCCCTGAGTGGAATTATTGTGCAAGTGCATCCATGTGAAAAATGAGTATGAGTTGAGGAGGAAGGAGTTTGAATTGCAAATAGGGACCCCATCAAGAGGGTGTTGTCTACAAATTCAATATGGAACATGCAATCATAGTTATGTTTTAGTTGAATACCTTTGATACTACCCATTAGAAATGAATTATTTAGGCATGTTCCTAATCCTTCAACAATTAAGATATATAAGAATGGGTGAAGAGGTTCCCCTTGTTTGACTCCCACAAAAGGGTAAAATTTTGAGGACGGGCCACCATTTTTCAAGATAGATAATAAAGTTTCAAACCCAAGAGGTCCATTCTTGATTGAAGTCAAACGTCAACAACATGTGTTAAAGAAAGATCTAGTTAAGAAAGTCATAAGCCTTAGACATACTAAGCTTAGCATTCAAATAATTTTATTGACTTTTAACTAGTATATGGACTCATGTGATATAATGAATTCATATGTAATTTTCCTACTATTAACAAAACCTCCTTGTTCACGAGAGTATCTTATTTATTATTTATTTCAACCAATTAGGAATTTACTTAGTAATAATTTTATAAATAACATTGCATTGAGGTATGGGTCTATATATAAGATTGAAAAACCTTCCCTGAGACTTTGAATTTCTCAACCAAATCCTATATGTCATTTCCTATAACCTACCAGTACACTTAGAATAAATCAGTAGTGAATGTTTCCATATCTTTGATTGTTTGTTCAACTTTTTCCATAAATGTTGAATGGATTTACTAGGGCTATAATAGATCTTGTGATAGCCTCAAGTGCTACTTCACGATCTTTTTAAAACATCGGTTGGAGTGATTGAGTCAAATACCTCTCTATATATTTATGATTCTCAAATTTTTCACAACTCGTTGCTTCTAGTACCATATACTACTTCAATGTAAACTTCTGCTACAACATATTTGATTAACCAAATTTCCTCGTGGCACAAAAAAAAAAAAACAATACTAATTCCAATCCTTCCAAACTCATCATGGTATTTCTATCACTTATGCTTGGTATTTGTCAAGTGAATGTATGTTGTGTGGTGGGGATGGTCTCTTGTTTCCCTACCCACTTAAGCTAAAATCTTGTGCATTGACATGATTGTCCATGTAAGGCAATTATCTACCTTAATCCTTTGGAATAGAATGTAGATATTGTTTGTGGAAATAACACGTATGGTAGGTATTTATCAAAATCTCAAATCTTGTGCAGTGACATGCTTGTCCATGTAATCACAATTATCTACCTTAATATTTTGGAATAGGAGGTAGATAGTGTTTGTGGAGGTAGCACTTATGTTGGGTGTTTATCATGTTTTTTATGATCAACCATCACTTATGCTTGGTCTTTCTCATATTTTTGATGATCAATCATCCTCGGCTCGTCGATCAACATTATTTCATTAACTCCTCACATATCGAGGAAGCTTTTATCACCTCAACCTATACACATACATTCTAATCGTGATTGGTATCAAAGTTCGAAGTTTGCATTCTTTCCAAGATTGAAGAGGCCACTACCTATTGTCCACATAGTTCGTGTTTTCCTTAATTTTCTTTGTCAATGGTCACTGACAATTTCTTGTGATTCTTCTCGGCCATACTATAATTGTTTCAACTAATTTTGGATTTCATTTTTTATTTCCACTGAAATTTGATAAAATTGGTTCATTTTTTATTATTATTGAAATTTGATATAGATTGGTTAGAATAGTAAATATAACTATTTAATTTGATTGATTTTGTTTGGATTTGTTGTAATGATAGATTTGCATAATTTAATCTACAGAATCCATACACATTTTAAAGAATGAAAATTATGGTATCACATAAAGTTATATTATGTGTTGGAGAATCTAATTCCAACCACCTGCTAAGTGCCAAAACCATTCAACCAAGTGTCCTAGTTCAGTTTCAGTTAGTCCAGTTTAGTTCAGTCTCACTGCCGTGATGATCCGAATGGAAAATGACATCAACCCATGGTATTCATCCACCCATGGAATTTACCCATGGTATTGTAAGTAACATCCACCCATGGTATTCATTCACCCATGGTATTGTAAGTAACATCCACCCATGGTATTTGCCCATGGTATTGTGACATCCACCCATAATATTCATTCACCCATTGAATTGACCCATGGTATTGTGACATCCACCCATCGTATTCATTCACCCATGGAATTGACCCGTGGTATTGTGGCATCCACCCATGGTATTCATTCACCCATGGAATTGACCCATGGTATTGTAACTGAAAAATACTACAAGTAACAAGTTGCATTTTTTAAAAGGACAAATTGTCTACCACAATGTAGCCTTTATAGTTATTATCGGTTTTAATAAAAAATTTATTTGTGGTTTTATTTACTATGTGTTCTATCATTTTCTTTCCAGCATTACAATTCTTCAGATCTTGGTGGCCTCCCACACAAGTTCCATTTCAATCTTTTAGATCTTGGGGGTCTCCCCCCAAAATCTGGATCAATGGTATTAGAGCAGGTTATGATTCCATGGGAATGAAGGTTTGATGCATATTTCAGTTTCAAATTTTGCAGAAATATTCAACAAACTTCAAGCATGTGCTACGTCCTCCATAGAGCATTTTCTTGGGCCAAGCGATAAATTTTTTCTTTTTTCAATTTTTTTCATGAATGTTTTTGGAAAATAGATAAAATATCTAGATTCCCTGTAAAAAACTATCCAAATTCAAAAAACAAATAGGCCGAATCGGAGTCCGAATGATAGAGATATTGCTGATTTAAAATTAGCTATGTTGTAGAAATGTTTCTAACGACAATTCGTGGACGGAGGCTCTCCTATCTTTTTTTTGCCATTTTTGTGTAGAATTTTAGAAAATTGATTGTAGATCTAAGTTCCTCTCGAAAAAATGCTCAATTTCAAAAAGAATGGGTCGAATCGGAGTTCGGATGTGGGAGATATCGTTGATTTAAAATTAGCTATTTTTCAGAACTTTTGTGATGACAGAAACGTTGCAGCGCGAATATGAGATTTTAGAGCGTCCAAATAGGATTTCAAACACATGGGAAGATAAAAAATGGTCCTTCTGTTTCGAAAAATAGGTTATAATAAATATTCTAAATTATATTGACTAAGTTATGTCCATTTTGATTCTGGAGCAGCATTCGGAGCGGGTTCCCTTTGGAGACGTGCCCTCGCACCCCGCTTTAGTAGGCACCTGCTTCACATCCATCAATTTTAGCATAGCAGCATTCGGCTTGGGTTCTTTGGAGATGTGCCCTCCCACCCCAGGCTATGTAGGCACCTGCTATTTCATCAACAACCAGCATCATGGTTATGGATCAACTGCACAAAATTTTTGTCATCGAAGTCCATTTACTAGGCCGCACACTGTTAGCATCACAATTGGTCACAGGCATTACAAGGTATCTCTATCCTTGGATCTTCATTTTTCATGGTTATGGGTCATCCACAAACCCACAATTCATCGAAGCCCATTTGCTAGGTTGCACACTGTTAGTATCACAATTGGTCATAAGCATTACAAGGTATCTCTATCCTCGGATCTTCGTTAGTCATGGTTATGGGTCAGCCACAAACCCACACTTCATCGAAGTCCATTTGCTAGGCCGCACACTATCAGTATCATAGTTGAACACAAGCATTACAGAGTATCTCTATCCTCAGATCTTCATTCATCATGGTTATGGGTTAACCACATAAAACCCTTCTCTTCAGTGGGTATTCATATTCAACAAAGGCTTCGCATGAGGGAACTTCACACAATGGGGACCATTGCTTCTTAAGGAGTGAGGAATGATCCGAGTGGAAAATGGCATCAACCCATAGTATTCATCCACCCATTTTATTCATCTACCCATGGAATTTACTCATAATTTTGTAAGTGGCATCCACCCATGGTATTGTAAGTGACATCCACCCATGGTATTTTCCCATGGTATTTTCCCATGGTATTGTGACATCGACCCATAATATTCATTCACCCATGGAATTGACCCATGGTATTGTGATATCCACCCATGGTATTCATTCACCCATGAAATTGACCCGTGGTACTGTGACATCCACCCATGGTATTCATTCACCCATGGAATTAACCCATGATATTGTAACTGAAAAATACTATAAGTAACAAGTCTCATTTTGTAAAATGACAGATTATCTCCCACATTGTAGCATTTATAGTTATTATCGGTTTTAATAAAAAGTTTCTTTGTGGTTTTATTTACTGTGTGTTCTATCATTTTCTTTTTAGCATTACAATTCTTCAAATCTTGGGGGCCTCCCCCACAAGATCCATTTTAATCTTTTAGATCTTGGGGGCCTCCCCTCAAGTTCCGAATCAAGTGATTTATTTTTGATGTCTCCTATGTTATTCTATTTCACTGTTTGATAATATTGAGAGGAGTGAATCCTCTACTCCACGATTTCTCTTCATTCTTTATCATGGTATCAAAACATAGGGTGTGTAAGATTCTTTGAGAGTAGCTCAGAGAAGAGGTTAGATCATATAAGACTCCAGAGAAAATAGCAAGTATCGTCAGAATTCATGGATAAAAAGCCGAGGAAAAAGTGCGAAAATAGCATAAATTCCACTGTTACAATTGTAAACACAAGTGTGTTACTTTCACAAGTGTCAAGAAAGCCAAATGCATCACTTTCACACCCCAACAAAAAGGAAAATGCACAAAAGTATCGAAAAGTTACTAGAAAATTTACGGTTGTCGCACCGTACATTGAGGGAGTGCGTAAAATTGTGCACAAAAAACGCGCAAATCATGAATTGTTTTGGGAGCATCGTACGTTGGACTCACCGAAGTCCAAATTTCAAAGGAGCATTAGTCGATTGGTCGCTTGAATTTTATTTCTAGAACAAAATCAATCAGGACCATGAATATAAGGAAAAGGCAAAAGGCAATACGATAGGCAAATGGTATGGGCTTACATTATATTTGAATGCCTTTATTTCTTTTAAAATGAGAGGTGAGATTAGTATCATTTGTAAAAGGTTCATGTAATCTTTTAAAAAGGGATTCGTTTGAAGTATTTAAAAAGAAAGAGGTCATTTAAGTTTGTTTTTTAAATAGGGGATTTGTTTGTGGATGATAGCAGGCTTTATTTTTTTCCAACTTTAATTGAAAACAATTTGGTTAAGAGGTCTTTCATAGATGTACAAAATCTCTGTGTTGAGTGGAATTTATAGCAGCGTATTATTTGGAGAACAGTGATTCGTAAGAGGAGTTTTATTATTGTCAGAGTAAGATTAGAGTAAGATTTGAATATAGATAAATTGTTATGTTTGTAATTCGGTTTGTTTTTTGGGCCATAATCATTCAACACTTAACAAATTGAAAAAGTCAAGAGGCTAAAAAAGTCGAAGCAGCGACAAGAGATGTTTGAATTTTTTTTTGATGATGAGAAGTAACAACTAGAATGAATGAAGCAAAGACAACCAAGGAATCCTGGGATACCCTTAAGAGGAGTTTTCGTGTAAGGGGGAGTAATCCAATTGAAAATGAAAAATTTGGTGAATCCCACTATACTCACCCACAAGTGATTTATGCCTCCCTTGAAATAGTCAATCATCATTTATAAACATTTACCAATAAAATTTAATTTTATATAATTAGACTAATACATGGTAAAAAAATATATGGCCTAAACTAGACCTCACAATGTGCCATTTATTTGAATATATTTTCCCCGGAATAACTAATCAACATTTACTAATCATTTAAGATTTAATTTATATCACTACACCAATTTGTATATACACAGGAAAAAAAATGTTAAAGTTAGTTAAACAACGTGAATCATAACATTTAATATTCCAATATGTATTTTGTTTTTGTTGGAAACTTAGTTTATTTCAGATATGAAATTCTGTTAATGTCCCATCTCTTGTTTTTCCTGGTAGGTTTTGCAACAGAAACTCATCTTCAATGGAAGGTAAGACAATTGGAGTTGTCTATAGTGCAACTTTTTGGAGTTTCCGGTGCCGGAATTCAGTGAAAATTTTGATGTGAAATCTTGATTTTTGTTATTTAAACTAGTTTTTTTATTGTATATATGGATTCAACACCATGAAAAACCCCTAGGGCACTTCTATTGTTCAAGGTTTACCCATCAATCTTGTGATTTCAATGAATTCCTACTGGATTTTAGAAAAATCCACCGCAAAAACCCACAGGAAAAACTTCGAAAAAGTCGCACTAAAGACAACTCCAAAACAATTTCTACACCATTTCTAATCCCCCGTAAACATTATAAGTCAATTGTTAGTAGTTCCAAGAAGGTTCGGTCAACAAATCGGAATTTGTGTCAAAGTAAAAAGTTTGCACTTTTACTCAACGTTTTGTGACCATCTAGGTATCATTCACAAAGTTGTAGTGAACATGGAATTAGGGAATTTTTGCATTCCGTAATAGACTATTTTTATGCCCATAAAAATTATAAAAAATTTGGTAAGATTTAGATAAAATTTGGTAGAGATTTTTGTAAGTGTAAATTATAGATGTCAAATTTATCTCAAAGATTTTTTATGGTGTTGGATCCATTTCTATTATCAAAAATATAATTCAAACAAGTGTACAACAAGATTTTTTTATTTTTTATTTTTGCCCAAATTCCACTTTTGACCATCCTAACAATTCCTTGCCTTGGTATCCTTTTTCCTATGGTTTACTGGCTTTATTCTATGAACTTCTAGGCCCTTCTGGACTACGTTATAGTACTTCCTAATGCTAGGGATACAAAGCCATATTATACTGAACAGAAAGTTGTATCATACGAGCTCTGATCATGCATAGATAAATATTTAATTCAAGTCATGTCTGCCATCGTATCTCTCTAAAAGCCATTGACAATAATCTCCAATCCCGAGTTCATATTTTATGATTTAAAATCTTAAGAACTTGGAAGTTGGACCCTCCTTTACTGAGACACTCAATCAAAGGCATGAAGCAATCCATAGTTTGAGGCAATTCAGGGTTTTTCTTATTGTCATACCATTTGATTACTTAACAGAATATAACACGTAATCTCAATGATGGAGTCGGTCTGAAACCAGCTCCTTGCCAATGTAGTTTACCGTAAATTTTTATTGAATTAAGTTGCAATTGGAAGTTAACCATCAAATAGATACTTTGGGTTGTAGCTTAAAGCCAAAAAAGAATCAAAATTGACTTATATTTAGATAAAAACTTTTGTTCAAAAATCTTATACATCATGTATCTGATCAACTGTACAATAGCAATATAGTACAATATAGAAATATGTTGGAAAGGCAGAGGAGACAAAGCATGAATTCACACATAAAACACGAGTTGCTTCTCTTTTATTGATCACACAAAACATGATTCTTATAATGAACTCGGTGAAGGGTATTTATCCTTTTCCAACTAGCTACTTGACTAAAATATCTTGACATGCAACCACACACTAAAATTTGTCTATCACTTAACTTGACTTAACTAAAACTGCAATACTCAATCACTCAGTTAACTGACTTTCTAAGTTTAGCCAACTCCACATGCGGGAGTAATTACAATTTCTAACACTCTCTCTTAATTACGACTGTATGACTTAACTATCACACAAACATGCTTGCTGGTCTATGTCTCAGCTAGGCTTACAATGACTTAAGGATTTTACAATTTTGTATTTTCTTTTTCTCTGCTTCTAGATTCTATATCCTTGAAATTGCTTCATTCTCTGTTCAACTTTCTTGCTATAGGCTTTATTCACTTATTGTTGCTGCAATTTTTCTTTGACTTGTTTTGAACTTGTTCTGAAAAACAATTGCATCATGTCTTCTACATCCTCCTCTTCAAATATTTGTTCAACCATGGACTACTGCCAAAACATTGCATCTTCCAACCGTCTTCTTTTCTTTGCTTCCTTCGCTTCATATTCCACACATTTTTTCTGCCATATTTCTTGATAGAAAAATCTTATCTCTTTTTTACTCCATTGCTAAAAAATGGTTTCAATGCATTCATATTCATCTTCAGAAACATCTATATCATTATTTTCACTTTCATCATCAGGTACTACTGCTTTTTTCGTGTAATCTGCATCAAATTTATTGACAAACTTGTTTTCAACTTTTTCACCCATGCTATTTTGAACACCTGCATATTCAAAAACAATGTTAAAAACATCTTTCATATGACTCTCTTCAGTGAGAACTTCTTGTTTTACATCTTCTTTCTTTTCAACTGCATGGAGGTAGTCTTCCACTGTTATGTTGTTAATGGATATTCTCATAAAAAGCTCTTCAACCACTTTATCCTGGTCTTGATTATCAACTGTTGCTGGATGACATACTGCTCCATGAGCAGTTCCAACTGCTTCATATCTTGTTGCTACAGTGGCAGCTTCAACCTTCAATGTTACATCAAACATTGCGCTTACCATATTTCCACAATCAATCTTTGTTTCGAAAAATAAAACCACACATATCATCAACATAATGTTCATCCACACTATGGTGGGATATCTGAGCATGCATGTTCTCATTGACAATTTCAACTTCACCAAATCCATCAGCTACGGTTGGATTCACCAATTTACATATCACTTTGTAGTCATCATCCACATGTGTCTCATCACAGTGGGATTCACAATCATCTGCATCATCCACCTTACAGTGGAGTCCTTGAGCATTTATTTGCTCTTGCTCTGTTTCACACACAGAGGCTTCAACTTCTCTCTCTGCAATCTTTGCTGCAGCTTCCTCATCCATATGCATGCTTGCATAATGGGTTTCAATTTTATGGTCATGACAAACATCATCCACTTTTGAGTGGGATTCTCCAAGCTCTGTTTTCCTCTCAGATTCTTGCTCATATACTCTCAGATCTGCAGCTGACTTCTTTGTCTGTGACATAAACTATTGTTGCATGTCACTCCCCCTTGTACCAAACTCTGCTTCCAGGAACTTCCATGATTCCTTGGAAGTTGTTTCTTTTTCTACCTTGCAAAAGCACTTCTCTTCCAATCCCTGTTTTATAAAATTCAATGCTAAAGCATCGCATACTTCATCATATGGGTTATTAGACTCGTACTCAATTAACTCTTTAGCTCGAAGAAAATTTAACATCTTGATAACCCAATGATCAAAATATTTACCTGTAAACATAGGAGGTGGTAGTAGATCAAAGCTACACCAATTACCCTCGATTTATTCTTTGTCTTCTGCTAGACTTCTCAGTTTCTCAGTCACAGCGTGAACCTCTCTAACCATGGCAACAATCTCTGCCTCTTCTTTTCGATTCTTTTTCTTAGTCTTCTTCAGTCACGCTTTGCGACTCATGACTGTTGTCATTCATTTGTTTTTATAGATTCTTTCCTGACTGCATGAGGTTATCTTCCATATCACCCCCAAAAGAAAATATGATTTTCAATATGCGCCCCCGTAAGGCACAATCTTCACCCAAAAACTGTCATACTTGACAAAAAACCAAATAATTTTGTAGATAGACGAAATTTTTCATAGCCCTAAATTCTCTGGCCGATAAAAAACCCTTTTCCTTTTTGATAAACCTCTCCAAAAACAACTTTAAAATCCCACAAAAATTCTTCACCATGCACTTTTTAATAAAAAGATTTTATCACTCAACTTTCGACTCTTTATAAATAACTCACACTATATGAAATCCCTAAACACTATATGAAAAGTCTTGCCACGTAACTCCCACAAAATATCGAGTCAACTCTCACCACGTGACCCCTTTTACACAGATTTTCGTGCCCTTTTTAATATGCTCCCTTTTTAATAAAGGAGTTTTCCACTCAACGTATATAAACGAACCATGGAAAGAAACTTTTCGCCATATATATAAACTTTCGTACCTTTTATGAAGAGTAACGTAGGTTGTGATGTGTTTGGAAAACGTATTATCGCTTCCCACGGTAAGAAGACTCGCATTAGTGCTCTAACATTGCGAACGAAAGCTTGACCCGCGTGCATACGGAACATGATGAGTCCAAGAATTGTAACGCGGCTCTCTATTATGCCTACTAGCGTTATAACACCTTGTATATCGCAATAGCTCAAACAAGAGAAAAAAATGTTTCTCTCCTTTCTTTCACAGATTGTGGATCTGTTTTAATCGCTTTGAAACCAATTGGTTGGAAAAGCGGAGGACAAAGCATGAATTCACACATAAAAAATGAACTGCTTCTCTTCAATTGATCACACAAAACATGATTCTTACAATGAACCTGATGAAGGGTATTTATCCTTTTCCAACTAGCTACTTGCCTAAAATATCTTGACATGCAAACACACACTAAAATTTGTCTATCACCTGACTTGACTAACACTGCGATACTCAATCACTCAATTAACTGACTATCTAAGTTTAGCCAACTCCACATGCGGGAGTAATTACAATTTTTAACAAAATATAATGTATCAAAAACTAATAGGCAGCTACTCATCCTCATGATAAACACTAGTGTTCGTAGAAACTAGAGTTTCCCAAACATCAAAGACATCTTCTTCATCATACAAAACAAACAAACAGTCTCCACCAACAGCAATATCGGCGATACCGTCTCTAGTACATGGTCCGCATTTGTTCTCTATCTGCGATGTGAGCACCCAATGAGGAGCACAAAATACGTGCACCTTCTCGTTCTTTGTCGAGAAAAGTTGTAGTCCACAGGCTGCCAATTTGGAATACAATCTTTCTTCCTCTTCAACTGATTGAGATACCATCTTTCTGGGCCGATTCTAGTGACACCACTTAACATGGTTAATGGACCTCATATCCAGAAATCCGATATTATCATATTTATTCACCATGCATACTCTCTGCAATCTTCCATGGCCAAGGTGTCAACCAAAAACTTGTCGTCCAACAGATGGCATGAGTCTGTCCACGACAAGAACGCGTTGTTCGTTTCCTAAAAATCCATCAAGCTGATGTGAGCATCATCACTTCAAGGATACAGAGTCACCGCCAGGAGGTGATTACTTTCGGGAAGCCTCTGTAGCTTCCCAGCGTCTCCGAGGGGCCAATCGTATACGAAATCCACTTACTCACCTGCAGTCTCATCCCATACTCCTACTCCTTATTCGGAGTTTAGTCCTCTGCAACTGGCATACAAGTCACTGTGGCTACTACTGGCGAGCGCTCCGACGGTGAAATTCTTGTGTTGGTCACCTTAATGGCACACCTCGAATCTATGTTGCATCTTTCCTGCTCTGATATTGAAGCTCTCCATGCCGCCATGGCTCGGCTTGTCCACGCTGGCGCAAGTGCCGATGACGAGGCGTTGGGGATTCAGAAAACCCACATCGTTAACAAGATGGTAATCAAGATTGAGGGGTTGTAGCTCCTCCACGGTCCAATCTTAGACATGAACCATGTTTCTGTCTGCCACGAGCATCCTCCATTCTACGCTGCTCTGATAGCGGTGGCGTCTCTGGTCGCTCTTCCATGAATGGAATCGGCAAGTCAATTTTGGTTTCCATCCAAACTCTGAGCCCATGTGGCGCTATAGACTCTGCCCATGAGACCATAGTAGAGCACCTCTTTATACAGGGCTTTCTGGGACATGTGTGGAGGGACATGAAGTTCCCCTGTTCGCAAGAAGTCGAGGAGAATGGAGAAATAGGTTGGATTTATGTCGATGAAATACTCGTGGCCATGTGGTCTCTCAGGTGCCCAATCGTTGCTGATCATGGCTCCTAGCATCGATTCCCGCTCTGCGTTTTCAAGAGTACTTCAGCTCGTCACAAATCATTTTCCCCCCAATGTTCAGTTTAAATTTGTGACCATCATCCTCTTCTCTTCTCATCACCATCACCACGTGCTTGTAAAACTAATCTGTTGGACACAGATTGTCATTGATGTCAATATGGCAATATTCGAGGAGCAGACAGAGCCGAAAAAAAAGGAGCTCCATTCGGCAAAGTGATTACAAACACCATCCATATTTTATAGAAGCAGATCAGGCAACGTAGCAATTCACAATGCAGATCCTCGTTCAAGGGACAGGCGATGGCATCCGTGCATTTACAATGGCGGCAAGTGAAACAGTAGGGCAATTAAAACTATTGGTCTTGCAATCGATAACAAATGAAAATAATGGCATCAATATCAAGAAGAGAGGCAAGCAAACAGGTTAGTTTTATTTTTCCTGCGGGGGGAAGGTTTTAGCAGATAACTGTAGATTGATAGATACGGATATTGGTCACAATTCACTTATACAGTTGATACCAAGGGTTTGCGGAGATGGCGGAGCTACTGGTGCCGAGTCCAGGGATTGCCATTTAAAAATGTATGCGGGCCGTCAGATCAGGCCGCGGTGGATCCAATGGTGATTGGCAGAGGAAGTCGCACGGACGTTAACGACTGGGGAACAGGCAGTTTCGTGGGCGGGCGGTATTCCCGGCACCGCCTTTGGGCCCAAGGAGGTTTCCGTATATGGCTGCGTGATCCAGTTAATGCCCGACACGTGGCTGAAGTGACGAGCGTGAAACCGCCACGATCGCGTGTTAATGCGTGAGCACTTAACAAAAGCGAGAGGCGCGATCACCGTTAGATCAAGCAGTGAATGTAATCAATGGCAGGGATACGAACAAGGTTTAATCGTGCGGTAAACGTAGCGGAGACCACCGAATCGTGGGCGATTGACGGTGGAGATCAAGGTGGATGTGACAGGGAAATATTACGTCGGGGTACAGCAATCAACGAAAAAAAAAATGCAGTTTATATATATAGGTAGATAGATATGCACAAAATACGTGATTGGAGGAGAAACACACACACACACACACACACACACGCACACACACACACACACACACACATATATATATATATATATATATATATATTAACACTATCCATCGGCGGCAAAAACCTTACATACATGCGTTTAACACGATCAGAGGCAAAAAGCGGACTGGAAAATATTTGCATAGGAGGCTGTGGATGCCTGTTATCATTGAAAAAATGGGCCTAGATTACAGTTTTTAACACACAGTGACCGTAAAGCCAAGAAGTTTAATGGAAAGCCAGCACAGAGGAAGTCACAGCAATCAAGGAGGGAAGCTGAAAGATCAAGCGAGTCAGAGGAAACGACAGTGACCAAGGAGGAAGCCAAAAAGGCGGTGGAAAGTGGAAACGATCAGTCAGAGGTGCCTGAATCACATAAAAACAGAAACACAAGGTGAAGTGTTGCTAATATATGCATAATCTCTAAGAGAGGAAGCCAAAGAACAGGCAAGAGGCAAGAGAGACCAGAGAAGCAGGAGAACTGGAGAAAGGCAGAAGCTCAGTAGGGTTGGGTGCAGAAAACTACAGCAAAACAGTTGATACTAAGATTGGGTTGGAGCCCAAGAGGTTGGAGCCTCAGAACTGAACAAGACTAAAGTCATTAGGGGTAGGTGCTCCTAAGTGCAGAACCACTGCAAAACAGAGTTGGTGCTCTGGAGGTTGGAGCCTCACTGAAGTCCAAGTTGGAGCTTGGCAACTATTCACAGTCAGATATATATTTATATTGTATTTATTTCATTGTACTGTCTTGAGTTTTTTAATAAAAGCATTTATTCCAGTTGCTGGTTTCTGTGTTCTGTGTATACATATACATATCTATATATGCTTGTGGCAATCACTAGAATAAAAATTGTAAGAAATACTGATTCAACCCCCCTCTCAGTATTTCCAACGATTGTTATCAGAGCAGTTTTCTTCATACTAGCCTAATAGCTTGAAGAAGGATCTGCAACCATGATGAGAAATCACGAAGCATCAGGGAGACCTCCTTTGTTCGATGGCACTAACTTTAGTTTCTGGAAGAAAAGAATGACCTACTACTTAATTTCCCTTGGACCTGAAGTTTGGAATTTTGTTCAAAATGAATACAAAACTACTTCCACTCTTCCAACAGACCAAGACGAGAGGAAAGCCTACATCACAAATGCAAAGGCCATGAACTCCATCACTAGTGGAATCACTAATTCTGAGTTTACAAAAATCATGCAATGTACCTCTGCTAAAGAAATGTGGGAGAAGTTAGTTTGCCTGTACGATGGAGACTCAAAAGAAGAAAAGGTAAAGCTTCAAACTCACAGAAGACAATTTGAAAGTTTGAGGATGGAAGATGAAGAAGATATTGCAGCATACCTCCTCCAAGTAGCTGAAGTGGTAAATTCCCTGAAAGGATTGGACGAAAAAGTTGAAGAAAGTACCATTGTTCAAAAGGTATTAAGGTCTCTTCCAGATAGGTTTGACTCCAAAATAAGCGCTATACAAGAAGCAAAGGATCTAGATACCCTCAAAATGGATGAACTCCATGGAATTCTCACTGCCTATGAAATGAGGAAAGGTGGCCCAAGCTCCAAAGATGCAGCATTCAAGGCCTCAAGGTCAAAGAAGGGGAAAGAAATGAATGACTGTAGTCATGAGTCAGATGTGGAATTCGAATTGGCTCAATTTGTACGAAAGCTGAAGAAAGGATCTAAGCTTAAAGGAAAGTATCCTATTATCTGTTTTAAATGTGGTAAAATAGGTCATTATGCAACAAAGTGTCCTCATAAACATGACAGTGATGATGAAGGAAATTCTAAAAGAATGGCACATAAAAAGAAAGGGTTCAATAAGAAAAACTTCTTCTCCAAGCAAGATGACTCTGATGAGGATGAGCTTATGGTCATCAAAAGGAAATCAGATGAGGAAAGCGATCATGATGAAAGCCAAGAAGCATTATTCATGGCAGTTGCATATGATGATGACTCAGGGCTGGAAGGAGATGTAGATGAACTGTTAATAAGTGCCATTGAAGAAAATGAGAAACTACAAAACAAAATCATTTCTCTCAAAGTGGAAAATGAGGAAATAAGAAGGAGAGATGATGTCTTGGAAGCAAAGCTTAAAGAAAAGGAAGAGACTTGTGAAGAACACGAGACCGAAATAGTGCCTCTGAGAAAGGAGTTGGAGCAAATTAAAAAGGGCTGTAAAAGCTCTCAGATACTTGAGACTATTCTGAAAAATCAAAAACCTCAACATGACAAGTCTGGAATAGGTTTCAAAGGAGAATCCTCAAGCACTAAGAATAAAGCGAAAAGTTATGTCGACGCACTTTCCTGCAATCCAAAAGATGAAAAGTGCACCCCAGATCCCATGAATGAAGAGAGAATTACTCCAAAGAAGAATGTGGAGTCGAATCATGGACACTACAACAAATACAAACCTGTACTCCACCAAGGGCCCATCGCAAATCCAAAGAACGAGGGAGGAGTAATTCCCAGGAAGTAAATCGACTCAAACAGTGGTTGCTTCAACAAGTACAAAACCATCTTTCTTGGACATTGCTTTCACTGTAAAAACTTCGATCATCAAGCCAAACATTGTATGGCTCGCAGTAGTGAAAATACAAAGCTAAAGGATAGAATAATCAACTCATATGCCCCCAAAAGGCAGGGACAAATCAAAGCCTTTAATTCATTTGATCCCTTGACCAAATTTGATCTGATTTGCTCTTTCTGCTACAATAATGGACACTATGAACAAGACTGCCCACTCAAAGGAAGAAAGACGAGTAGCAAGAACTCTAGCATGGACAAATGCGGCCTGGCTCTATATGCTCAAAATAATGGAAACCAGTGGTTTGTAGATAGTGGGTGCTCTAGACACATGACAGGAGACAGAAGGAAGTTTGTCTCACTGAGAAAAAAGGAAGGGAATGTGTCCTTTGGAAGTGGATCTGGCAGAATTGCAGGAAAAGGAATAGTTACTCTGATCAATGGAAAAGGAAAAGCTCAAGATGCTCTGCTAGTTGATGGGCTCAAACACAACCTCCTGAGTGTCAGCCAAATCTGTGATCAAGGACATAAGGTCGTTTTCAGCACCAAAGACTGTGAAATAAGGAACTCTACCTCAGGGAAACTTGTGGAAAAAGGGGTGAGGACACCAAACAACATTTACATTCTGAGCAAGATTCAAGAAAATAAATGCTACTTGAGTCAGACAGATAAGAGTTGGTTGTGGCACAAGCGACTTGGACATACAAGCTTCGATAATATGATCAATATCAGCAAGATCAAAGCTATACGAGACATCCCAAGGCTGTTCAAACCAAATCAAGCAGTATGTGGTCTATGTCAACATGGAAAGCAGACCAGAATTAGCCACAAGACAAAGGAACACTCTACTTCGAAGCCCTTAGAGATCATCAATGCTGATGTATGTGGGCCAACTAGAAATCAAGCACTCCAAGGAGAAAGGTACTTTGTGTTATTTGTTGATGATTATACTAGAATGATGTGGATATATTTCATAAAGTTTAAATCTGAAACTTTTGAGTGTTTTAAGAATCTAAAAGCCCTTGTAGAAAATGAAAAAGATTCAAAAATTAAGTGCCTCAAAACAGACAGAGGAGGAGAATTCACATCAAACGAGTTTAGTGAGTTCTATAATATTCATGGAATTAAAAGGGAATTCTCGACTACTAGAACACCTCAGCAAAATGGGGTAGTTGAAAGAAGAAACCGAACAGTCCAAGAAATGGAAAGAACTATGCTATTAGCAGAAGATTTACAACCTAAATTCTGGAGAGAAACAGTAGGAACAGTTGTCTATACCTTGAATCGAACTCAATTAAGACCAAATTGTGAAAAAACTCCTTATGAGCTATGGAAAGGAAGACCTGCTTCGGTGAAGTACTTCAAGATCTTTGGAAGCAAGTACTTCATATAAATAAATGATGGCTCACCTGGAAAGTTTGATTCTCGGGTTGATGAAGGGATATTTCTTGGATACTCTACATGGAGCAAGGCTTACAAGTGCTACAATTATCGACTGAAGAAAATAGTGGAAAGCATTGATGTAAAAATTGATGAAGATCTTCCAGAAAAGGAAATTGAAGAACATGAAGATGACTCTCTCATTGAAGAAGAAGAACCTAAAGAGGAAGAAATAGAAGAGGAAGAAGAAGAAGGAGAGGAAAGAGAACCACCTAACACCCCTTCAAAGATGAAGTATGTCCAACACCATCATCCAGAATATCAAATTATTGGCGATAGAGATGAAGGTGTGCAGACCCAAAGAAGGATAAAAATCACACCCAAGAGAAAAGTCATTGCCCTCCTATCCATGATAGAACCAGAAACATTTGCAGAAGCAAGTAAGGATCCTCATTGGGTAAAAGCCATGGAAGAAGAAATGACCCAAATTGAGAAGAAAAAGACATGGGAGTTGGTACCTCGTCCAAAGGACAAAAACATAATAGGAACCAAATGGGTGTTCAAAAATAAAATGAATGAGGAAGGACAGGTTATCAGAAACAAGGCAATACTTGTCTGCAAAGGCTATTCACAAATTGAAGGAGTTGACTTTGAAGAGACATTTGCACCAGTGGCCCGTATGGAAGCTATCAGGATGTTCTTGCCATTTGCTTGCTCAAGAGGATTCAAAATATATCAAATGGACGTGAAATCAACATTTCTAAATGGGGAACTCAAGGAGGAAGTCTACATGGAGCAGCCAGAAGGTTTTGATCTAACAGCAGGAAAGGAATTAGTTTGTAAGTTGAAAAAGGCTTTATATGGGTTGAAACAAGCTCCTAGAGCTTGTTATGCAAGACTGGATCACTATTTACAACAACAAGGCTTCAAAACGGGAGTGGCTGGAAGTAATCTATACATAAAGACAGATGAAGGTAAGTTACTAGTTGCTCTTGTTTATGTCGATGATCTAATTTTTTCTAGTAATAATGATGAAATGAGCCATGAATTTTCTCAAAGCATGTCAAAAGAGTTTGAGATGTCAATGATAGGAGAGCTGTCCCACTTCCTTGGACTTCAAATATCTGAAACCAGAGCAGGATTGTGTATATCTCAAACCAAATATCTAAAAGACATGCTCAAAAAATATGGAATGGAGGATTGTGCACCCATGAGCACACCTATGACCACAAACTAAAAACTGAGCAAAGATGATGACTCTCCTCTAGTAGATGCAACTCATTACAGGTCAATGATTGGAGCCCTTCTATACTTAACAGCTACATGACTAGACATAATACAAGCAGTAGGAATGGTGGGAAGATTTCAATCTGCTCCCAAACAATCCCATCTATTAGCTATAAAAAGAGTTCTCAGATATCTGAAGGGAACTTCTGATTTCAGTATTTGGTACCCAAAGGACTCAACACTGACTGTAACTGCATACACTGATGCTGATTGGGCTGGAAGTATCGATGATCGGAAAAGCACTAGTGGAAATGCATTCTTCCTAGGAGACTGTTTGGTATCCTAGCTTAGCAAAAAACAGTCATCCATATCATTATCCACAGTCGAAGCTGAGTATATTGCTGCAGCAGACTGTTGTTCTCAGATACTATGGATGAAGGAAGCTCTAAAAGATCTCGACATATGTACAGATCAACCAATTTCCGTCTATTGTGACAACACAAGTGTTATCAGTCTCAGCAAAAATCCTGTGATGCACTCAAGAACCAAACACATACCAATCAAGTATCATTTCCTTCGTGAGCAAGTAGCTAAACAAAACATCGTCCTGGAATATATCAGTACAAAGGAGCAGATAGCTGATATTTTCACAAAACCTCTTCCTCTAGAAGCATTCAAACATCTACGTCAAAAGATAGGGGTTATTTCTTTATCATCACTCAAGTTCATTCATAAAGATGCAGCAGGACATGGGGAGCAGTTTGACAAGGGGAGTCTGTATGCATTCCTTTGCCATTGATGTCAAAGGGGGAGAGAGTAGAAGAATATTTCCATCAATAACAAAGGGGGAGATTGTTGGACATAGATTGTCATTGATGTCAATATGGCAATATTCGAGGAGAAGATAGAAACGAGAGGAGTAGACAAAGCTGAAAAAAAAGGAGTTCCATTCGGCGAAGTGATTACAAACACCATCCATATTTTACAGAAGCAAATCAGGCAACGTAGCAATTCACAATGCAGATCCTCGTTTAAGGGACAGGCGATGGCATACGTGCATTTACAATGGCGGCAAGTGAAACAGTAGGGCAATTAAAAATATTGGTCTTGCAATCGATAACAAATGCAAATAATGGCATCGATATCAAGAAGAGAGGCAAGCAAATAGGTCAGTTTTATTTTTCCTGTGGGGGGAAGGTTTTAGCAGATAAATGTAGATTGATAGATACGGATATTGGTCACAATTCACTTATACAGTTGATACCTAGGGTTTGCAGAGATGGTGGAGCTACTGGTGCCGAGTCCAGGGATTGCTATTTAAAAATGTATGCGGGCCGTCGGATCAGGGTGCGATGGATCCAACAGTGATTGGTAGAGGAAGTCGCGCGGAGGTTAACAGCCGAGGGACAGGCGGTTTTGCGGGCGGGCGGTATTCCTCGCACCACCTTTGGGCCCAAGGTGGTTTCCGTATATGGATGCACGATCCAATTAATGTGCGACATATGGCTGAAGTGACGAGCGCGAAACCGCCGCGATCGCGCGTTAACGCGTGAGCACTTAACAAAAGCGGGAGGCGGGATCACCGTTAGATCAAGCGGTGAATGTAATCAATGGCAGGGATACGAACAAGGTTTAATCGTGCGGTAAACGTAGCAGAGACCGTCAGATCGTGGGCGATCGACAATGGAGATCAAGGCGGATGTGACAGGGAAATATTACGTCGGGGTGCAATGATCAACAGAAAAAAAAAAGGCAGTTTATATATATATATATATATATGCGCAGAATACGTGATTGGAAGAGAAACACACACACACACACACACACACATATATATATTTTAACACTATCCATCGGCAGCGAAAACCTTACATACATGCGTTTAACACGATCAGAGGCGAAAAGCGAACTGGAACATATATGCAGAGGAGGTTGTGGATGCCTGTTATCATTGAAAAAACGGGCCTGGATTACAGTTTTTAACACACAGTGACCGTAAAGCCAAGAAGTTGAATGGAAATCCATCACAGAGGAAGTCACAACGATCAAGGAGGGAAGCTGAAAGATCAAGCGAGTCAAAGGAAATGACAGCGACCGAGGAGGAAGCCAAAAAGGCGGTGGAAAGTGGAAACGATCAGTTAGAGGTGCCTAAGTCACATAAAAACAGAAACACAAGGTGAAATGTTGCTAATGTATGCATAATCTGTAAGAGAGGAAGCCGAAGAACAGGCAAGAGGCAGGAGAGACTAGAGAAGCAGGAGAACTAGAGAAAGGCAGAAGCTCAGCAGGGTTGGGTGTAGAAAACTGCAGCAAAATAGTTGATACTAAGATTGGGTTGGAGCCTCAGAACTGAACAGGACTAAAGTCATTAGGGGTAGGTGCTCCTAAGTGCAGAACCACTGCAAAATAGAGTTGGTGCTCTGGAGGTTGGAGCCTCACTGAAGTCCAAGTTGGAGCTTGGCAACTATTCACAGTCAGATATATATTTATATTGTATTTATTTCATTGTACTATCTTGAGTTTTTAATAAAAGCATTTATTCCAGCTGCTGGTTTCTGTGTTCTGTGTATACATATACATATCTATATATTCTTGTGGAAATCACTAGAATAAAAATTGTAAGAAACACTGATTCACCCCCCCTCTCAGTGTTTCTAACAATATAATAAAAAAGCCCTCTCTTGTGAACCCTGGGTGCTGTATGAAGTTGAAATCAATACCCACAACTCGCTGCTCCATCGGCAATCAAGTAAGTGGCAGTGTTCAACACCTAACTGGCAGTTTGTATGATGCGGTTTGTTTGAGAGGCCACTATGTTCTGAAATGGGTAAGATATACCCTTTCATTGACCGACTCTTCATTCCAGTGGATTACACGTCATCTCCATTGACCACACCAGGCACATTAGAACTCATAAGTTCATTCACATTGTCATAGCATAATCAGATAAGGCTTTTTGAGATGATCCATTTAGAATGCACTGCCCTGCCCTACCCGTGATGAAAAGACATGCAACATGAATTAAGATGGGGGATGTTTCTGCCCATAATGAAAAGAGATGCAACATGAATTAATATGGGGGATTTTTTTGTGTGTGTTTTGCATGAACATTCTCTGGTTCTAAATTAGATAAAAAACAAAAGAGAAAGCAACGTGTCTCTCAGAAACACCATCTGGTTGTGTATTGGATAAAAGGCAAGAGAGAGTAGAACCTGGGTAGAATAATGAAACATGAAATTAAAAACTTTCCAGAAATTTCAACCAACAAGAAGAAACTCTAAATTGCATCTCTATGCATACCGAATGACATTTTGTATGAAATGGTAAAACAAATTTTAGTCAATGTCTTTCACCGCCATGTCCTTCATCGTCGGCTTTCTTAATCCAGCGTCAATTTTCTTGATCTTTCGGTGGGTCAGACACCGTGGATTTTGACATACGAATTCTCCTAATTTTCTCTCTTGCCACCAGGCATACCTCGTCAAAGTCCACTAATTTTCTTTTTTGAAACAGGGATTAATTGTGGCAATATGGTAAGCATAATGTTTGATAAAACATTGAAGGTTGAAGCTGCCACTATAGCAACAGGATATGAAGTAGTTGGAACTACTCATGAAGTAGTATGTCATCTAGTAGCAGTTGATGATCAATAACAAGATAAAATGATTGAAGATTTTTTTATGAGAATATCCACTAACAGCGTAACAGTGGAAGACAACCCCCATGCAGTTGAAAAGAAGGTAGATGTAGAGCATGAAGCTCTCACTGAAGAGAGTCATATTAAAGATGTTTCTAACAATGTTTTTGAATATGCGGTTGTTCAAAATGGCATGGGCGAAAAAGTTGAAAACAAGGTTGTTAATAAATTTGACACATACTACAGGAAAAAGCAGCAATATGTGATGATGAAAGTGAAAATAATGATATGGATGTCTCTAGACACAAAGATGAATGCATTGAAATCATTTTTCAGCAATGGAGTCAAGAAGAGATAAGATTTTGCTATTCGAAAAATGGTAGAAAGAAAGACAAGTATATGAAGCGTAAGAAGTAGAGCAAATAAGACAGTTTGAAGATGCAATGTTGTGGAAGCAGTCCATGGTTGAATGAATATTTGAAGAGGAAGACGTAGTAGACAAGATCAAATTGTGTTTCAGCACAAATTCAAGAAAGTCAAAGAAAAATTGCAGCAACAACAATTAAATGAATATGGAGCCTACAACAAGAAAGTTCAACTGAGAATGAAGCAAGTTCGAGGATTTAAAATTTGGAAGAAAAGAAAAAGAAAATGCAAAATTGTGAAAGCCTTGAGTCATTGTAACCCTAGATGAGACATAGACTAGCAGGCATGTTTGGGTGATAATTGAGTCAATTTTTATTGTAAGCCTAACAAACATAGTTAAGTCATGTTGAGTCATACGATCGTAATTAAGGGGGAGTGTTAGAAATTGTAATTACTCCCGCATGTGGAGTTGACTAAGATTAAAGAATTAGTTCACTGAGGGTTTGTGGAGTTGACTAAGATTAGAGAATTAGTTCACTGAGGGTTGAGTGTTGAGCATTGAGTGTTGAGTCAAGTCGAGTGATGGATGATGAGTTAAGTGCAGTCCATATTTAGAGTGTGAATTAAGTGTGTGTGCATGTCAAGATATTTTAGGCAAGTAGCTAGTTGGAAAAAGATAAATACCCTTCACCAAGGTCATTGTAAGGTATTTTATGTGTAAATAATTTCGGATTTGTTTCCCCTTCCCTTCCAACAAAACCATGCTGTCGTGTGCCACCTAGCATCCTCCGTCCTGCACTGCACTGCCCTGATAGAGGTGGCGTCTCCCGTGGATTTTCCATGAATGGAAGCAGCAAGTCGAATTTGGTTTCCATCCAAGTTGCAAGACCATGTGGCTCTATGGACTCTATCCATGAGACCATAGTAGAGCGCCTCTCTGTACATGGCTTTCTGGGACATGTGTGGAGGGACGTGAAGTTCCCCTGTTCGCATGAAGTCGAGGAGAAGGGAAAAATAGGCTGGATTTCTGTCGATGAAATACTCGTGGGAATTCGGTTTCTCAAGCGCCCAGTCGTGCCTGATCATGGCTCCCAACATCAATTCTCGCCCTTCGTTTTCCAGAGTACTTCGGCTCCTCACAAATCATTTTCCCCAATGTTTAGTAAAACTTTGTGACCATCATCCTGCTCTCTTCTCATCGCCATCACCACATGGTTGTAAAACTAATCCCTATAATAAAAAATCCCTGTCGCAGGTAAACACGGAGGAGAAGCCGACAAAGAAGTGAGTAGTATTGGTCAACACCTACCGGGCAGTTTGTATGATGTGGTTGTTCTAGTTGGGGTTTGATTGTGTGGCCACTATGTTGTGAAATAGAGGAGATATATCCTTTTCATTGACAAAGTGGATTACACGTAATCTCCATTGACCGCACCATATACATGAACATGAATTACTTCGTATGTTTGAAGTTCGTTCAGATAGCTGTAGCATAATACAATAAAGGTTTTTTTAGATAATCATTTTAGAATGCACTGCCAATAATGAAAAGATATGCAACATGAAGCAAGAAGAAAAGAAATGGGGGATGCTTGTGTGTGTGTTTTGCATGAGCATTCTGTGGTTCTGAATTCTGTGGTTCTGTATTTCGCCGCCTTGTGCGTCATTGTTGGCGAAGTTCATCGGCTGTCTTAATCCATCCTCAATTTTCTGGTGGGGCAGACGCCGTGGATTTTGACATACGAATTATCCTAATTTTCTCTCTTGCCACCATGCATACCTCGTCAAAGTCCACTTACGAATTTTTCTGGGTAAAACTTTCCCACTATTCATTTAAAAATTTTTCCTCCCGATTGGGATCTCCAATTCTAATTTTGATTTTCAACTCGATTCATCATTCAGGGACCCCATGAAACCGTATAAAGCAATGCTCAATTTTATACTTTCAAAAGTTTCAAACAAATCTGTTATTATGAATTCACTCGGTTTCATTAGCAAAATCTAAGCCCGAAAACTTGAAAGAAAATTGATTCATAGCTTCCCATTAAAAAAATCTCCTATTAGAAAAATGATTTTAAACTAACACTCAAGCTAGCCACCAACAATTTTCCTTGTACTTTCCTATAAACATTCTTTCGGTAGGTACATGAAGAAGTTTTTCACGATCACCGTACACTAAAATTTTCTAAATAATATATCTGAACAGTAGCATAGTACAATACAATATATAACAGTAGTGTATAAAATAAAAACTAAGTAATCTTTCAGCTATATGATATACTACAGTATAAAACTATAATACATTAAAAAAAAATAAAAAAAAAAATAAACAAGTGTACCATGTAATGTTGTTATTTAGTCTCTGTTTTTTATGAAAAAAGTAATTGATAGCAAAGTCATCTCCTTGAGAATAATTATAGGGTAGTATAATATAGAGTTGTTGTATTAAAAGAACGTGGAACATTCAATTAATTAAAAAGGTCACCCACATGCTCATGGGCGTAGAATAGATAGTGATAAGTTGTTCAGTTAAGTTAAAAATCTATTCATGTTAAGGATTTGTGTGACCCATGCCAATTGTGACCCCAAGTGATTATCATTAATTTATTGAAATGGTTGATTGAAATGATATAAACATATGCATTATCATGAAACACATTCCCATCAATATAAACAAAGTTATTTGAAAAACACCCATATAATGAGGAATTAGATGATGTCAATATAAGAGATAGGAAAAAGTCCAAACAATACATGTCTATTTTTTAAATGGTTCTATGCTAAAGGTTCAATTTGTTTGGATTTCAACAGTTTTCTTATTCTTACAATTTACAAAAGTGGAATATTAAAGTTAGATTAATAACATTGTTATTAATATTTGATAACATTATTATTAATATTTTATTTATTCTAGATTAAATAGTAAATATACATAGTTTTAATTATATGAGTAACTTATTACATCATATTAATAATTAAGTATATTTAAGACAAATGAAATTTGAAGCTTTGATTTTATTAAAAGCATTTAAATTTTGGCTTCTTATTTATTTATCAAATTTCAACTTATCATTTTTGTAAAATAATTAATATATGATATCTTCAAATTTTATCAATATATTTATATTTTATTTATTTTTGCATTTACAAAAAATGGAATATTAAACCTTAAATTAATAATGTAATTATATTGATTTTAGTTAATTTTTGTCATACATATTTTTATTTATGCGAGTAACTTGTTATATTATATTGACAAATATATTTAAGACAAATGAAACTTCTATTAAAATATCATATGATTGATTTCTTTGAAAGCAATTAAATTCTGGCTACTTTTAAATTTATTGATCTATTAGAAAGAAATATATATATTTTGTAAAATAATTAAAATTTAATATATTTAAACTTATTATTATATAGTTTATAATTTATAAAAATAATAAATTTTAAATTATTTATCATATATGAAATATTAATTATATATATATATATTTTGGTCTCAGGAAACTGTTAATCATCATCATCATATAACTCATACATTATTTTTGATTACTTGAAATCAGAATTGTAATATATATAAGGATATATTTAAAAAAATAGATTTTAATGATTGGTTAACCTAAATCAAATTAAAAAGCATTTATTCACAAAATATACTAAAAACTAGTTTGATGAGATTATCTCGCAACAATGAAATGAAGTACGCGGAGCATGTCTATGGTTTCGCTTAATAAAATATTTTCAAAAACAATTGTCTCAAGGCAGTGCACATCCTTCTAAATCCCAAAAATCAATCCCCAAAAGAATAATTTGATTGGTAATGGTCTAGATAAATTTTCTCAATAGAGAAAAAATATATACGAGATTGCATCACTAATTATCACGGAAAATTGAGTTACAGTGAATTTAAAAACCATTTATTAATTTTAACAGATATAACTAATATAAGTATGGGTCGTACTGAAGTACTTACGAATTAATTTGAAGTAAGTATTTATTGTCAGTGTTAATTGATTATTGCTGGCAATCTTAATTAATTGATTTGATAAAAGTACTTAGGGTTAGTGTTAATTGATTATTGGTGGCAATTTTAATTAATTATATAGAGACTCGGTGCTATTATATATTTTTTTAAATTTTATTTTTTATAAATATTTGTTTCCTAACAATTATATTTGAAATCCCATGAAAATAGTCACATCTTATACATTAACCAACAGAAAAATAGAAATTTTAATTTTAAAAATTAAAAAATTGATTTTTAATTTTCAAAATATTTGATTTAATATTATAATTTTGAAAAACTTTAATGAACTTTATAGTTTTTTTCAAAATTTTGAGAGGTCAAAGCAATTTGACCATAAATTGATTACAATATAACCTGTCTTTCGGTAGGTATAACAAGATAGTTGATAAGCAGTGAGGCCCTTATTAGACCCCCAACCAAGGTGGTGTGCACCTGATTGCCACAACACCAAGGTATGATGTTGGATGTGGAAGTTAGAGTTGCGAGCGCGAGGGAACTATCGGTTAGAGTGTGCCCGATAAACAGACATACAATGTATTTATCATGTACCACAACCTTGGAGTCTGTTTTAATCCATACAAGCTCTTCTTCAATTTGCACACTAACTTCTCCTTCCCTTTGACCTCATACCCTTTTGGCTGCAACATATATATTTCTTCCTCCAAATCCCCATGGAGAAAGGTTGTCTTTACATCTAACTGCCCAAGATGCAAATATTCTACTATCACTACACTTAAATAGTTTTGATTGAAGTCGTTTTAACAACAGGAGAAATTTTTTCATCAAAGTCTATACCTTTCTTTTGTGAAAATCCCTTCACCACAAATCTAGCCTTATACCTTTGTTTACCTCCATCTTCTTACTTCAACCTATAAACCCATTTATTCTGCAATTTTGTTTTACCTATAGGCAACTTGACTAAGTCCCAAGTCGAGTTATGCATCAAGGACTCCATCTCTTCTTCCATGGCTTGCTCCCACTTCTTCTTGGTTTTTACCTGCATTGCTTTTTCATATCTTTCTGGTTCACCAAAATCAGACAACAATACATAATATAATGAAGGAGAGTATCGTTCAAGGGGTCTACTTATCCTGGTAGATCTTCTAACACTACTTTCATGTGTTTGAGGTGCCTATTGTTGTTGTAGCTACTGATCATTATAATTTTCAGGCACCTTTACTTTTTTCGTGATCTCATCAAGCACTGTGTATTCTTTGTTTTCTTTTCCCTGTTTCTTTCTCTGCATTATCCTTATATAAGACATTTTCATTGAATATGACATCTCTTCTCCTAATGATTTTTTGGTTTTCATAATCATATAAGTGATAACCAAATAATTAACACCATATCCAATAAAGGTACATTTCTTTGATTTTGACTCAAGCTTTGTTCTATTTTCTTTATTGATGTGGACAAATGCTTCACAATTGAAAGTCTTTAAAAATGAGTAGTTTACCATTTTATCTGTCCATGCCTCCTCTGGAATACCACCATCCAAAGACCTTCAAGTCCCTCTCTTTACTAGATAAACAACAGTATCCATAACATTTGCCTAAAATTGTAAGGGAAATCCTTTATGAAATATCATGTACCTTGCACACTCCATGATTGTCCTATTCATCCTTTCTGACACACCATTTTCCTATGGTGTTTTTGGAACTGTCTTCTCTCTACGAGTTCGGTGCTCTCAAAAATAGTTATCAAATTTTTTTCTGCAATATTCGCCTCCATTATCTGATTTGAGACACTTCAACTTCTTTCATATCACATTCTTAACCAAAGCTTTCCATTTATTGAAAGTATCAAATACATCAGATTTATTTCAAATGCAACAAATACAAGTTTTGCTAGTTGCATCATCAATATAAGTAACATAATTGTGAGAGCCACCGAGAGATGATACCTGAGAAGGTCCCCATACATATGTATGCACAAGCTCTAATTTTTCTCTCTCATTTTCCTTCCCAACTCTCATAAATATGAATCTCTTTTGTTTTCCATAAACACAATTTTCACAGAAATCCAAATCAACATGCTTCAAACCTGGCAACGAATTTATTGAGTTAAGAATATGCATCCCCTTCTCACTCACGTGCCCAAGCCTATGATGCCAGAGTGTCGTATCTACTCCTGTGGAAGTTAAAGCATTAAAAGAATTATAACTACTATTACATAAATACAATGTGCCAACCTTTTCTCTTTTTTCTATTACTGGGGCTCCTTTAATGACCTTCCAGGTTTTTTCTATAAAATTAGTTACACAATCTTCACCTCCCAACTGCTATGCTAAAATTCGATTTTTCTTCAGGTCTAGAACATGCCTTACCTCCCTCAATAACCATTAGTTTCCATTCTATTTCTATATAAAAACCTTACCCATTCTAACGATTTTACAGGGTTTATCATGACCCAAATGAACCTGTCCAAAATATCCTTGAACATAGTCATGAAAATGTTTCCTATCAAGTGTGACATGGAATGAGGCCCCTGAATCTACCACCCAGGCATCAATAATATTCTCTAATGAAAGAATCAAAGAACATTTCAACAAATCACCTGTCACATTCGCTTCATGATTGTTCTCTTGTTTTCCATCTCCTTCTTTTCCCTTTCGAGATTTACAGTCTTTCTTCAGGTGTCCTTTATTCCCACATTTTCAGCACACTATCCTTGATCTAAATTTGGATCTTCCTTTTCTTGACTTACTTCGATTTCCTGGGATCCTTCCTCTTTCCATTTTTCTTCCCCTAGTCTTTGCAGACAAAGCATTATGCGATGTCTCACCAGAGCTTTTACGTTGCATTTTCTCACTAAAGATGACACCAACAACATCATCAAACTTTAAAGTACTAAATCTAAAGATTAAGTTACTAATCACCATAACCAGGCCATTCCAAATTTATGGCAATGAGCACAAAAATAATAGAGTCCCAACTTCATCACCAAAATTTACCCCTATAGAACTTAATTGATTGGTAACCGTGTTAAATTCATTTAAATGGTCAACAACAGATCCACCTTCTGACATCTTCATATTAAATAGACACTTCATAAGAAATACCTTATTTGAGGCCAAAGGTTTTTCATATAATTTGGCCAATGTCATCATTAAACCTTCTATTGTCGTTTCCTTTGAAATGTTGAATGCTACTGACACTGCCAAACACAATTGTATTGTTCCTAGTGCCTTTCTATCGAGAATCTCCCATTCTGTGTCTGTCATACTTGTCTGCTTCTTTGGTTTTCTGCTCAATGGTAGGTACAAATATTTCTGATACAGATAATATTCCATCTGCATCTTTCACAGCTGGTAGTTTTTGTTGTTAGTTTTCGCGACCCTAAACCTAACATATTCCACCATTTCTCTCACTCAAACCTAGAACCCTTCTCTCCTACGAGTTTATTAGCCAAATAAACCTTTGGCTCTGATACCAGTTGTTAGAAATTAATTTACAGAGCAATGAAATACACAAAATATTGCGGAAACACAAATAAAAAACACATAAAACAAGAGAGACACAGATATACATGAGTCACCCAATTTGTGCTATGTCCATGGAGAAACAACCAATCCTTCTTTTTATATTTTCTAGCAAAATGAAGAAATACAACCTAAATTTGATTCGTTGTAATTTCCTCTTCTCTCTCACTCAGTCTCCTATCTCTTTATCGCTCAGAATAATAATACAACTACAATATCTCCCTCATGAGATCATTATTGTAAGGTGGTAGAGGCGATGTCAAGGTTATGATCCCGCTAAGACAAGAGGCAAATATGAGCCCAAATTCTTCACAAGGATTCTCATACAGTTTGGGTTGTATCAACGCAAGCATGGAAGGCTTGGAAGCCCAACTGAGTCTCTTCCATTTTGGCTGCCCTACCCTAGACATACATGTGTCTAATTCCTCCAACTTATGAAGGACTATTAATAAATTTGTTTTTTGCAAATTGGATCCAAGTGAGAAGATCTTTTTACTTTTTACATATTCCTTCTAGATATCCTTTGATTGTTGAAGGTTAACATGGACCTTCCGAGAGAAACGTTTGTTGTTCTGATCTTGCTTCTGATCTATAAGTTGTTGCCATTTTTTATCCACAAAAGTATTGTAGCCTATAGAATCAAATGATGTATTACTATGTTGATTCCTACAGTGTTTCCATAAGTAAATTTATGACATTATGGCTTGGCATCAATGGATCTCAATACTTACTCTTCCTTCTCTCTCCTTAGATTTATTCAATAAAATTGATTTACACCCCTTTGAGAAATCAATATATATTGGGCTTGAGAGAAAACAAATGATAAATATTCAACCTCCATCTGTAAATAATAATAGAGAAAATAAAAACTCGATGCAATAATAGATGGTGTAGAAGATATTCTCCTGTAAATAATAAAAAATTCAAAATCAACCATCTTCAACAAATGTTACCTGTTTGGGATGTAATTCGGGAGCCTACAAAAACCCTAGATGATGTAATGGTGCACTTGGGCTTGTCTAAAAGGAAAAGCAGGACCAAAACTAGGTATCAAAATGAATGAGTTGAAGGTTGCCCGACTGTTGGACTAATCTGCACTGTGCTGCCTAGAAACTATTGCTTTGCTAAAGTTCGAATGGCTGGAAGGTGCACTGAAACTTCCAAAAATTTATATTCTTTTAACCCTGGACTCCTTGGCCATTACCCACAAAAACCCAGAAATGGTTTGGCCCGATTTGGACTTCCCAAAATCGACCCCCAAAGGCACTATTCAATCCCCAACAATTCTACATTGTCTGTTGCAAAGATACGACTTAAAACCCCACCTCTAGTGCTCAAAAAATTATGAAACTTTATATTTGGGATCCTTGTCAAAAACCCATAAAAACCCAAAAAGGATTTTGGCTGGTTTAGACTTCTGATTTTCGACCCCCTTGGAGCCTCACCTCAGCTCTAGCTGCCAATTTTGACTTGTTGGAAACTGCCTATAAATCCACCTGAAAACTTCTCCAAAATGTTGAGTTCACCCGTGATATCCAATCCCTGACTCCCCAGATGATCTCTTGGCCCAAATCAGTTGCTCCCAAGTACCACAAAAATATGTTGTGTGGCCTCTGCATTGTCCCCCAACCCAGTAGTTTGAATTGCTGGAATGCAAGCTCAGCTAGCTGTAAAACCCAGCAAGAACACCGGTCTAATGCTGCTACCTCATCTCCCCAACTCCCGAACAAACAATCAAATCTATGCTTGCCTCAATCTCCCTCTATGTGTTTCGTGGCTACATAGAAATACACAGTCCTTGCTTTGCGCTTGTTGGTGGTGCTATGTCACTACCTCGAAACTCCTGAAATCCTTATAGAACTTCCGCTCTAGGGCGGGCATAGATGGTCCCCTGAAGTAGAGGTTGAATCTCCCGCTTGAGAGATTCGTGGCTAAACAGCCAGTTGACTCAGCTAAACAGCAGAGAGTGAACAACCAAGTGATTTTGTTTGTAAGATGTATGAATGAATCCCAAAATGTGAGTTGCTCCCTCCTTATAATTCCTTGGGCCTCCCTTGCCCTATGTGGGCCCCTCCATCTGCCTATTCAACTTTCCCTCCAAGCTATTCGAATGGGCCAATTCAAATTCCCATGTGGGTGGCCCCCACATTCTACTAACAACCAAATTAAGTCGAATTGCCTCCCAAGTCCCTAAGTCGAAAATTATGGGTTCTCTTCCTTAGCCAAAATTGTGCAAAATTGTGTAGCAACACCCTGTTACAAATGTGTTTGACAAGGGACATGACACAACAATTTGTTGCTTATGTGCACAGGCTTACACGATCCTATTTTGAGGTAGCCACAATGTGACCAATTTTCAAATAACATGCCCAATTTACCTTAGGCAACTCCCTGACACCCCGCACGAAGTGTGCTTACAATAATCATTGCTACCCTCTAGGTTGCCCGACCACGTTGTAACCCTTGGCAATGATTGGCGTGACTGACTTCAATATGCAATCTGTCTCCCAATTCCTACTATGGTAGCGCACAACAATCATATGTCTCAGTGGTTAAATATGTTGTATATTATTCCATAGTCAAGTCAATCTACTAATTTGGCTACAAGTATGTTGAGAAATTCATCCCTGTGACTCAATGCAGTTGTTTGATTTCAGAGAGCGGAACGATATTCCTTTATCAATTTACGCACAATTGAACTGATTACCTTCTACTACAAACCAATGCAAATCAACTTCTTTCTGAAGGGTGAATTCAGTCCTTGATAAATAGGAATTCACATCATATAATAGGCAATACAGTCTTTAGCATCTGCAATTTCAACCTTCAAATGATAATTGAAAACTTCAAACTCCTACCTTTTGTTATAATGCTCAATTGGAATAATGAAGGATTTGAACACCTCTACTCTGAGAAAAATGAGACAAACTAGGGTGATATCGAGTACCACTGAAGATGGAAAATGTTGGTTAGGGTGAGAGAAATCTCACTGAAGTTACGACACAAATTTTCAATCCTGCAAATAGAAATCTGGTTTGTTGACAAGAACCCTAAGGTGGATGGGATGCATAGCTCTGATACCACTATAAGATCCCAAATGTAAAAAAATTCAACATATTTAGCACACTTTAGTCTTTTGATTAAAGTAAACTTTCAACAAGAACAAGAACACAAAAGGGATATGAAAATGCAACCACTTTATTTAATTAAAAATTGCAAATAATATATGCCAGATTAACATAGAAACCCTTGATAATGGCATGCAAGGCTGCTCATTAACAGACACGTCCAACTAAACTTTGAAGCACACTTGTGGATACTGAATGGATCCACCAAACAAAATTCTCCATAGGGTTTTCGTCTCGGGATCAAACTAGAATTGGTCAAGCCAAGTTCTCAACAAAACACAATAAGATTGATAAACTTTGGATGATCCAAATGCTTAGCTCTTATCCCCTTTAATAGGCTTGACAAACTTTCTAGAAACCTTATTTTATTTTTTTCCCTCAAAAAACGAAGGCAAATACCATGGGCAGATTCTATCCATTTTGACCATATCAAGAAAAGGGAATATTACATTTGGTGTGCTCAAGCACCTGGATGTGAGATGTTGTTGAGTGTTGAAGACTGTGGAGTGGTTGTTAGCACTATGGCGTGCGCTGTGTGGAAGAGCTGACAGTGACAACACATGAGCCACCAACTACAAGATTAGTCTGGCGTGGAAGTGAAGTATGGTGTGGCACCTTATGGTGATGAACCTACAGAAAGGAAGCATTATGTTGTGTGGTGTAACCATGGACGACTGTAATTCCTCATGTAATGTGGCAATTTAAAATAATCAGTATAGATTTATTTTAATTCCAAATTTATTAAGGGTTTAGGGGATGGAATCCCTTAAGGTTCAAATCTCTTTCTTAAGTGTAAAACTTGAGAAAATGTTTGAACATTGAGAGATTTGATCGCTATCGATGCTTGATAGATCCAACGTTAAGATGGATCCGAACTATAGATATATATATATATATATATATATATATATATATATAATTTTACAACATCTCTTCCATACTAGAGTTGGGAACACCTTTGGACCCAAAAATCTTTCTTATTATATCTAGTGTACAGTGTGAATTTAAGATGTTTTTAAAAATTTTTTTAGAGTGATGATATTTGTAGTTGTAGCTATAGAGTTAGGTTGCTATTTAAATTGGGACCACTTATGCTACTAAACTTTCATGTTGCAAAAATTGCTTAACTCTCACAATATGTAATCTATTGAATATATATATTTTAATTGATTTATGCATCACTTGAAATAGCCAATCATCATTTATCAACATTTATCAATCATTTAGAATTTAATTTATATATAATTAGACTAAATCATTTAAGATGTAATTCATATCACTGCACTCATTGTTATATATGCATGAAAATAAATGTTAAAAATAGTTAGACAAAGTGAATCATAACATTTAATATTCCAATATGTATTTTGTTTTTGTTGGAAACTTACTTTATTTCGGATATGAAATTCGGTTAATGTCCCATCTCTTGGTTTTCCGGGTGAATTTGGCAACAGAAACTCATCTTCGGTGGAATGTAAAACAATTTCTGCACCATTACTAATCCCCGTAAACATTATAAGTCAATTGTTAGCGGGTTCCAAGAAGGTTCGGTCAACAAATCGGAAATGGTGTCAAAGTACCAAGTCTGCGCTTTTACTCAACTATTTTCAACAAAGTCATAGTGGACATGGAATTACGGAATTCTACGAACTTCTAGGCCCTTCTAGACTGCGTTATAGTACTGCCCAGGGCCAGGAATTCAAAGCCGTATTATACCGAACAGAAAGCTATATCATACGAGCTCTGATCATAAATATTTAATTCCAGTCATGCCTGCCACCGTATCTGTCTCTCAAAGCCATTGACAATAATCTCCAATCCCGAGTTCATCTTTTATGATTTAAAATCTTAAGAACTGACGCGGTCGTCGTCACTTGAAAGTTGGATCCTCCTTTACTGAGAGACTCAAACAAAGGCATGAAGCAATCCAGAGTTTGAGGCAATTCTTCCAAACCAAGGCTTCTTCTTATTGTCATACCATTCGATTACTTAACAGAACACAACACGCAATCTCGATGATGGAGTCGGTCCGAAATCGGCTCCTTGTCAATGTAGTTTACCATAAATTCTTAATTTTTTATTGAATTAAGTTGCAATTGGAAGTTAATCATCAAATAGATTCTTTGGGTTGCAGCTTCAAGCCAAAAAAGAATAAAAATCGGCTTATATTTAGATAAAAGCTTTTGTTCTCACATGTTATACACACTGTATCTGATCAGCTATACAGTAGCAATATAGTACAATACAGAAATATAATGTATGAAAACCTAAAGGCGGCTACTCATCCTCCTGATAAACACTGGTGTTCATAGAAAGTGGAGTTTCCCAAACATCAGACACATCTTCTTCATCATACAAAACAAACAGACGGTCTCCACCAACAGCAATATCGGCGATACCGCCTCCAGTACATGGTCCGCGTTTGTTCTGTATCTGCGATGTGAGCACCCAATTAGGAGCACAGAATACGTGCACCTTCTCGTTCTTTGTCGAGAAAAGCTGCAGTCCGCAGGCTGCCAATTTGGAATACAATCTTTCTTCCCCCTCTTCAACTGATTGAGATACCATCTTTCCAAGCCGATTCCGGTGACACCACTTGACATGGTTCATGGACCTCATATCCAGAAATCCGAGATTATCATATTGATTCACCACGCATACGCTTCTGCAATCTTCCATGGCCACGGTGTCGACCACAATCTTGTCGTCCAACGGATGGCATGAGTCTGTCCACGACAAGACCGCGCTGTTCTTTTCCCGAAAATCCATCAAGCTGATGTGAGCATCATCACTTCGAGGATACACAGTCGCCGCCAGGAGGAGATTGCTCTCGGGAAGCCACTGTAGCTTCCCTGCGTCTCCGAGGGGCCAATCGTATACGAAATCCACTTGCTCACCTGTAGTCTCATCCCACACCCCTACTCCGTATTCGGCTTTTAGCCCTCTGCAACTGGCGTACACGTGACCGTGGCTGCTGCTGGCGAGCGCTCCGGCGGTGAAATTTTTGTGTTGGTCGCCTTGATGGCACACCTGGAATCTATGCTGCAGCTTTCCCGTTCTGATATTAAAGCTCGCCATGCCGCCATGGCTGGGCTTGTCCACGCTGGCGCAAGTGCCAATGACGAGGCGTTGGGGATTCAGAAAACCCACATCGTTAACGAGATGGTAATCAAGATTGAGGGGTTGTAGCTCCTCCATGGTCCAATCGTAGACATGAACCATGCTGCCGTGTACCACGCAGCATCCTCCGTCCTGAGCTGCTCTGATAGCGGTGGCGTCTCCGGTCGCTCTTCCATGAATGGAATCGGCGAGTCGAATTCGGTTTCCATCCAAGTTGTGAGCCCATGTGGCGCTATGGACTCTGTCCATGAGACCATAGTAGAGCGCCTCTCTGTACAGGGCTTTCTGGGACATGTATGGAGGGACGTGAAGTTCCCCTGTTCGCAGGAAGTCGAGGAGAAGGGAGAAATAGGCTGGATTTCTGTCGATGAAATACTCGTGGCCATCTGGTCTCTCAGGCGCCCAATCGTGGCTGATCATGGCTCCCAGCATCGATTCGCGCCCTGCGTTTGCCAGAGTACTTGGGCTCGTCACAAATCGTTTTCCCCCAACGTTCAGTATAACTTTGTGACCATCATCCTCTTCTCTTCTCATCGCCATCACCACACGCTTGTAAAACTAAAAAGCCCTCTCTTGTGAACCCTAGGCGCTGTATGAAGTTGAAACCAATACCTACAACTCCCCGCTCGGTCGGCAAAGAAGTGAGTGGCAGTGGTCAACACCTAAAGGGCAGCTTGTATGATGGGGTTGTTCTGGTTGAGGTTTGTTTGAGTGGCCACTATGTTGTGAAATGGGTGAAATATACCCTTTCATTGACCGGTTCTTGGTTCATCTCCATTGACCGCACCATGCAGGTCAGAACTAGAAGTTCGTTCACATTGCCGTAGCATAATCGGATAAGGCGTTTTGAGATAATCCATTTAGAATGCACTGCACGTCATGATGGGCGATGTTTCTTTGTGAATCGGGGGAAACAGTGTGTAGTTTGCATGAACATTCTCATGTTACGAATTCTCCACAAGAAAACTTTCAAATCATACATGTTGTGCAACAAGTATTCATTTAAAAGTATTTGCAGTCACCCCTCTCGTTTTCTGGCGATTGGATAATATGGCATCTCCCATTCTAATTTTAATTTTTAACTTTTATACTGAACTGGGCTTATCATTGAGGGACCCAATCAAAGCGTATGGAACATGCCCAATTCGATACTTCTAGAATCACAAACCCAGGCTTGATCTTATTATGATTCCAGAACTGTTTATGTCACGAAATATAACTCGCGCTGTCGACGAAGGAGTCGGTTCGAAGATATAGCTGCCAGCTGTTTTCGCATAAATTCCAGGTACTTAACTACTTACTTTCTCACACAAACTCTTTCGTTTGCTACGCTGGTGAAGATTTTCACAATCACCTAATATACACTTATAGGCTCATAAGAAACACATATACAAATGTGATTGATGTACACTTATAGTTATCTATCCACCACCTACCATATTAATAATTTTATATACAAATGTGATTAATAATTTTATATACAAATGTGATTGATATACACTTAGAGTTATATATCCACCACCTACCATATTAATAATTTTAAATGTATTTTATTAAAAGCTAATTATTTTTTATTATTAATAACTACATATATAAAAATAATAATAGTTATATTATATTATATTTATATAATTATATTTATGTTATTATTATTTTGTATATTAATATAATATTAGTTATTACATAAAATTTTGCTAATATGTTAATAATTGTATCTAAAAATATAATATAATTCATATAATATAATAATAACATTTAGTTATTATTAATAATATGTATGTTTTTACTATTATGTTGTTTTCAATAATTATTATATATTTATTAATTTAATTGTCACTATATTATATATATTTACTTAGAATATATCAATAATATTAACTATATTATTATTATCTAATTTTAAGGTCATAGCAGAGCCAAGTACCAAATTGGTGTATGAGACCTCTTGTTTGTGGGACAAGGGACCCACTTCCGCGTAGCAAAGCTAGACACCAAATTGGTGTATGGGACCCTCTTTTTTGTAGGACAAGGGACCCACCTCCGCGCAACGATTTGACTGCTAAGTCTACGAAGACATACATACTCTACCCCCCTCTGATTTTGAACCTGCGACCTCTTATGAGGAAACACATGCTCTTAACCATTAGGCCTACTCAAACTAAAATATATTATAAACTATATATTAAACTAAAATATATTATACTATTACTTGTAAATAAAATGATGATGACAATGATTAACGCCCACTAAGACCAATGTGGTCTATCGGACCTCAAGAAAAGAGAGTCTAATTGTCATTCTTCAGAATCTTGTTTCTGTGATCAAAGAGCGGGGAAAGAAGTGTTTCAAGATCGCTATAGTTGGGTTGGCTTAATAAGTCAAGAATATTGGAGGTGTGGCTGATTATAGGGAATTGAGAGCGGATGTGGGCAAGACCTGGGCAGTCTAGAAGGAAGTGCTTTCCATATTCCACCTTTAT
Source organism: Pinus tabuliformis (assembly GCA_031772625.1). Taxonomy (NCBI): domain Eukaryota; kingdom Viridiplantae; phylum Streptophyta; class Pinopsida; order Pinales; family Pinaceae; genus Pinus; species Pinus tabuliformis. The sequence continues at coordinate 1,157,656,627 of CM062811.1, forward strand.
AGTATCACAAATATGATAAATTCTATCGTCCCAAGGAGTCTTGGGAGTAGACCACCGCTCGGTCCCACTCCGAAGCTCATGAGAGTTAGTTCTAATCCTAGCGATGTTAATTTTATTCTTAGTGCTAGTCAACATAGAGAGATAATTTTGGTGATTGAGGGTGGGGTTGATCACCTCCTTATAGTATTTCGCTTCCTTTTACCCTCCAACGCCTTAGCATCCCACATCTTGTCCTTAAAACTGGAGGTAATAACATCTTTGATATTGTTTTTACTTCCCCTCATGATCTCCTCCTTCATCCCCCAAAGGTTGAGCCAAGAATGAGCATCCTGATGCAACCCGTGCTTGAGGCGTAGGTGCGGGTTTTGACTAAAGTTAGAACCAATTTTTGGGAGCTTGCCAGGTTCCATATTGTTAAGCTTCTTCTTATACATCAGATATCTAAACATAGACGTACTTTCATGGGGGACAAGCTAACTTCAATCAAGAGGATAGGATATGGAGTATTTCCCTTGATCTTAAGGTTATAGGTTATGAATTTCTTTTGGATCATCTCAATCTTTCTCCACGACCCCCTAGATATACTGCACTCCCAAATTTCACATCCATATAAGATAACAAGGGTGACGAGAGTCTTAAAGAGGAACCTTCTTTTACTCCAAATGTGAAGATCGGTTGACTTACAATTGTTTTCAAGCTCATAATAGGCTTCCCAACCTCTAATAATTATTTTCTCAATGTTATAATTCTAGTTGAGCTGATGAGGAAAGTCAATACCCAAATATCTATAAGAAGAAACCTACTCAAGACAATGGTTATCATAGACGAAACTACTATGGGTGATCTTTTTGGATTTAATGATCATGACTTTAGCCTTGTTGGTATTGGCTGTCATACCCATCTTGGAGTAGTAGAGATGAAGAGTCTTAAGCTTCTTGTCTAGGTCATCATGACTCCTTGTGAGAAGAACAATATCACCAGCATAAAGGAGAAGAGTAATGATAATATCAGCGAGCTCGGTGCCTTTGCAACCTGCGGTTTCTAGACACTCCTCTAGCTTATCAATCTAAATACCAAAAAGGGTAGGGGAAAGGCGAAAACCTTGTTTAACTTCGATATTACATTTAATGTCCTTAGACCACCCCTCGCTGGTCTTAATCTTGGAAATAACAATCTCGTAGAGGCGGATCACATCAATCCTCAGTTCAGGAGGAACCATGATCTCTTCCAACCTCTCCTAGAGCTTATCTCGGGGGACAGTGTCGAAAGATTTTCTAAAGTCCAGAAAACAACATAAGAGATCAATTTTACTATTGTGACATTCCTCCGCGATGAACCTAAGAGTGACAAAGTGATCGATGGTCAAGTGATGTCTCCTAAATCTAGCTTCCCTTTAACTCTCTTGCCCTAATTCTCAAGCCAACGTCTAAGATTTTTTTTCAAAATGAGCCCATAAAGCTTGGCCAAGATGTGGCTAATCATAATGTTCTTGTAGTTAGAGGGAACGCTTTTTTCCCCATTTTTGAAGATAGGCACAATGAGGCTTTGTGTCCAAATCTGAGGGAATTCATGCTTTACAGCCAAATTAAGAAGCTTGTGGAGATGAGGAATGAGGATATATTTTCCCATTTTAAAGACCTCAGCTTGGTAACCTTCAATATCTTTGGCTTTCCCATGAGCGAACTTATTAATCCCAAACTCAAAATCTTCCAAAGAAAAAATATCATCCTTAATAGGAGTGTTTAAGATGGTGCCCATGGTATCCATAGAGTCATACAATTTCTTAAGATAGTTATCCCAATTTTATTGGGGTATAGGATTGTTATCTTTAGATTTACAAACAAGCACATTCTGCCAAAACTTTCTAGGCACAACTTGAGAAAGGTGGAGAAGATGCTCTTCTCTCTTATTAATATATGATCTCTTCTTCCTCTTAATGAGAGTTTTGTATATAATTATATTATGGAGTTTAATGCTTTCATTAGGGGCATCTCTCATGGATTTCCTGGAAATTTTATAGTCTTTGTCATACCAAGGATTGGAAGTTCTATTATTTTTCTTATACGAAGTCTTATTAGAGAATTTGTTAATGGTGGTGGAAAGGATAGTAGTAAAATGGCAGTAGATTTGATCAATGTTGTTATTATAAGTCAGGGTGCCTAAATTCCTATCCAAATCCCTTAAGAAAAGGTCGATATTACTTCTATCAAAGTCAATGTGACTTTTTCTTTCATTGTTCTCCCACATGTGGGTGGTATGCATATCAATATTGAGAGATAAAGACAAAGGTCTATGGTCAGAGTCATGCTCGTACTCGTTAAAAAGCTCAAAGTTTGTAATATGGTTAAGGACATGGATGTCAGAGATCGCATAATCCACGATGCTGCTACCCAGCCCATGGAAATAGGTCATCTGACTAGAGAGACACCACTTATTAATACCATTACAAATGATTAGGTCTTTGGAACTAAAAAGTTTGAGGAGCTCAGTGCTTAATAAGTTCTCGATAGTGTCTTCATATTTTCTCTTGAATCTATTAGCTAAGTGACCATCCTTATCAAACCACAAGGGGTCGGGGTTAGATTTGTTACTTTACATAATAGCTTGGTTAGTAGCAGTTCGAGCATTAAAGTCCCCAAGCAAAAGGATATTGCCTTCATTCCTTAGGTTGTAGATGTCCTTTTCTAAGGTATTCAAAGGGCAATTCTTATCCATGTTGTTTTTCTTATAGGATGTAGAGTTGATAGGCGCGAAATAGTAGATTGCAAGGAATATCCTATTGGTTGTAGAATCAGAGATCTCGATCCAAATGTATTGATTGAAGGGGTCGATTTTATGAAGTTGGATGTGAGAGGAAACAATGTTCCTAAAATAACAGGTTATACCACCAAAACCTCTCTTGGAGGATTTCTTATTCCAAGCAGACCAAAGAGTGAACCCGTCAAGGTGGGGGACCCTAGATTCATCATGCTCCCAAGTTTTAACTAAAAGAATAATATCAATATCACTCGGGATCCAACTTAACATAGGACCTTTACAACATGGAAAAACATGACAGTTCCAGAAGAGGATCCAGAGTGATGTTATTCCCTATTTATCATTCGTGTTTGGGACTTTGTCTCTAATAACATATTTTCTATTCCTAATGATTGCCCATTTCCCCTCTTTTCTTGCCTCCTTGACCTTTTGTACTTCTTTCCTATGTTTAACTTGGTCTTCTATAATGAGGTATTCATTTATAAATATTCTCATTCCTTTTAAGCTTGGGGATTTCCTAAGTATATCTAATTTATGGTCATTACAATTGACCTTGACATGGATTAGTCTATGTTTATGCTCAAGTATCTTTCCTACCCTTATTGCTTTGGTGAGATAAGTTGTTTGAATTTTAAATTTTGTCTTTAATTGTTCTTTAACTAATTCTAATGTGTTTTCTTTATTTTGTTCTTCTATACCAGCAATTATAAGGTGTAAGGCTATTTTATGGCGCTCATGGTCGAGTACAATTATTTTATTAACTTCTCCTTGAATGGGTTTAATATCTAATTTATTCTCTATGTTATTTAGGGCTAAGTTATTATGTAGTTGTTCTTTTAGATTTTTAACCTCGTTTTTCAAAGTGTCATTTTCTTCAACCATTGCTTATTTTCTATGCTCGATTTCTTGAATTCTACCTTTCATTCCTTAGATTTTAGTCTCGAGTGAGAGTATTTTATTTTCTAATGATTTATGGTTATTATCAAGCATTGTGGTTAATTTCTAGTTTAAAATGGTTTTCTCTTTCTTCTCTTCGTCTTTCTACAGATTCAATGTACTCATAAAGGCTCTCTACTGTAATTTTTCTTGCCATCCCTTTGCTAGAGGGGGGTTTAGAAAGATGAGAAAAAGTACTAAGTGGAAATAAGAAAAACTTAACAAGGGGAGAATAGGTGGGAACATATGCACCTGTCAGATTTGTCTGTAGTTGAGCTGATTCTTCTAGATGTGTGCTCTAATAGCTACTATAAGTAGCAAATTGCTCAACTCTGAATCCGAAAGTGAACTTCATTGAAAAAATTCCTTCGCGAAAAGAGAATTGTTTAATGCACTTCGCAGAACCGATTGATCGTTAACAAAACCCAAGTGAGCTTATAAGCCTATCCTTTGAATACATTTAAGATACTATTCAATTTTTGTTTTTGATTTTGATCCTGTTTGGTGCACTTCGTGGAACCAATTGTTCGTCAACAAAAGCCTTGGAGGCCGCTAGTTGAGCTATTGCCCTACCAAAGCCAAAAACAATTTCGTTGGTCTACCTTAACCTCATGAAGAAAACAAACTTCTTCTGCCTTAGAAATCACCCACCGACCGAAAATTTCAAAGAGAGATAAGGTATGTGTAGTCAGAAATCTTTTTCTCCCAGATAGACAGAAATCTTCTGTGTTGCCAAGTACCTCCTGCTGTGACTTCTTTTGCCTGAAATTGGTTAGAAAGGTACAATGTAATAAGTCTAGTTTGATCATTTAGATCCCCTAGATCGTCAACATAAACATTTCTATTCTGAATATTTCCTCCACGTCGACATTCAAAGGCTCGTAATGCAAAGCTTAAACGGATAATACCTTTAGCATGCCATGGAATGAGCCCAAGAATCCAAATAGATCCTTTACATGTCTAAACTTCCCGCCACTGACATCCAACAGAAACAGGGATTTACAAAAAGAATACTTGTTTTAAAAAATGCATATATATTCTCAATAACTCCAGGTAATCTTTGCCGAAGACATCGTCAGACATTAGACACGCAAGACAGGAAGTAAACAAAATTCCTGAAACGAAGTCAAAATTTTGGAGAAGTTGCAGCAATCAGTCTGCACCCTAACCTCACGAATTATGGCTGGCCAAACAAAAAATCGAAAAAACTCTCTGATTTTTTTACCGAAAGCGCTCGTTTGAATAATTCCGCGATCCATGTGGAATCTTTTCAAGCAAAGTTACACAAAAGTTCACTTACAATGTTTTGCAAATGTGTGATGCATGATGCGAAATTATAAAATTTAAACCTTATGGTTTAATATTAAAAACCCTAGGGTTTATTCATTCCTCGGGTTTATTAATCCCTTAGTTTATTAATTCATGGGTTTTATTAATCCCTTGTGTTTTAAATATTGATCCCAAGATATTAATAACCCATAGGAATCAATATTTTAAACTAAACGAATTAATAAACTAGAGGGATTGAATTATAAAAGTAAAGGAATTATTAATATTATAAATTGAAGCTACTAATAAACCCAAGGGTTTAATATTATAAACCCAATGAAGTAGTAAACCTAAGGGATAAATATCATAAACCTAAAGGATCAACAAACCCAAGGAATCAAATTTTAAAACACATGGGATTAATAAACCGTAACAATTAACAATTTAAACCCAAGGGGTTAATAAATCCTAGGAATTAATAGTTTAAACTCAAGGGATTAATAAACCCAAGGGATTATTAATATTATAAACCCATGGGATTAAATTATAAACCTAAGGAATTATTAATATTATAAATCCAAGGGATTAATAAACCCAAAAGTTTAATATTATAAACCCAAGCGATAAATATTATAAACCTAAGCAATCAACAAACGTAAGTGAACAATAAGAAAAACACAAGGGATTCATAAACCTAGGAATTAATATTTTAAACCTAAGGCATTGATATTTTAAACTTAAGGGATTGATAAACCCACATGATTATTAATATTAAAAACCCAAGGGGCTAATAAACCCTAGAAATTGTTAATATTATAAACCCAACCACATTTTGAAAAATGGCAATAATTGTTAATGATATAAGTCTAATATTAATCACAAAATTAATAATAATAATAATATAAATAATAACATTATTATTATTATTATTATTATTATTATTAACTCTAATGTTAATAAATTAATATTATAATCATTTTAAAATAATTATAGTTATTAATAATTATTTATTATTATTATTACTATTATTTATTATTAATTAATTAATATTACTAATATCATTATTTCTATTATTAGTTAAATTTAATATTATTATTAATCAATAAATATTAATAATAATTAATATATAATATTAATTAATTAATTAACAATAATTTCATAATAATAATTATTGTTTATTAAATATCAACAACACAGTTTCTAGGAAATCAGAGATGGGGAGCAAGCACTCTTTTGGGAGGACAAATGGCAACAAGAACCGGTGCTATTAAAGGAGGACTTCATAAGCCTCAAACAAGAAATAAATTCCCAATGACTGATCACAGTTAAAGATTTCTAGAACATCCCTCAGGGCCAGGACAAGTGGAGAAACTAGAGTAACATTGATTGCAGAAATAACAGACTCTTAGCAACAAAAACAGAAGCACTGAGAAGTATTTTAAAACAGAGGATGATCATGGTCACAGAGGGGCAGGATCAATTGAGATGGGGCAACAACAACAAAGGAACCTTCAATCTCAAAGAGGCAAAGTATATTCTCTTGGGACTGGAGTCCTGTGTGCTAGACAAATCTTGGAGACAACTCTGGTCTCACCAAGGTTGGATGAAAATCAAGCTCTTTATGTGGCTGGTGTACCATAAGAAAATTTTGACTTGGGACCATATTAGAAAAAGGGGCGTCTTGGGGCCTTCTAAATGTCAGCTTTGTGAAGAGCATGAGGAAACCATGGAGCACATCCTCAACGACTGCTCTTACACCACCTGGTTGTGGAATTCCTTTTCTAACATTTTCCAACAATTAGACAGGGACAGAGAGAGTATCATAAATACCCTAGTTAATTGGAGGAGGAGATTTTCAGAGAATGAGGTGCTTAATCAAGCATGGGCTTTAACACCAGGATTCATTATCTGGAATGTCTGGAAAGAAAGAAATAAGAGAATCTTTAAGGAAGAAAAAACCAACCCTCAGAAGCTCTATGACCTGATTCTAAAGCAGATAAGGGAAACAATCAGCACCACAGTGAGCAATATCCCAAAGAGTCCACCCTCACTAATGGAGCTGAGAACACTCAGACTACTAGGATTGCACAAAATCATTCCGCAAGGGTTGGGAAAAAAGAAAATGACAATGAATATAGAGAAAGATTGTTGGCAGCCTCCTCCAAAAAACTACCTGAAATTCAATATTGACGGAGCCTCCAAAGGTAACCCAGGATCAGCTGGGTCTGGAGGAGTTTTAAGGAATGAAGAGGGAAGAATCATATTAATCTTCCATAGCCATTTAGGTAAAGCCACCAATAACATGGCAGAACTAATGGTGATGGAGCAGGGCCTTGAGATTCTGATTAAAAATCGTAGCTCAAATGTTATTATAGAGGCAGACTCAGAAATCACCATCAACTCTGTAAAAAGAATCAGTTGTGGATCCAAATCGGAGAAAGTCTAAAATCATTGGAGACTTATCCAGGTCTATCAAAGGATTCAAGCCCACCTTCAAGGTCTGGGATCTGTTAGTTTCAATCATGTGCGCATAAATGCTAATAAGCTAGCGGACATTCTAGCCAACCAAGGGGTGAACAGTGAAGATTGCAGAATGGTGAAGAAGTGGCAGGATTTGTCCCAAAATCGTTTAAAGGCTCTTTGCTATAACCAAGCGCCAGAGGACAGTCAGGTGGTTCGTAGTAGTGGGAGGGTTTCTGACAGAGGTGAAGTGTCCCCAGCCAATGTTTCCTCGGCCTCGTGATTTTCCCTTTGGGCGCCATCGGTTCGCGGATGGGTTTGAGACAATCCTTTGTGTCTCCTCTGAATCGCCTCTGGTTATGGGTCCTGAGTTAGAATGGAAGTGGCGGGAGAATTGTTCTTTTAACAGCCGTTTTAGTTCTCCCATGGGATTAATGGCGGGTTTAGTTCTTTTGGAGCAAACAGATAATAGAAAGGCCCTGGTGAATAATGGCATAGGGTTTATATCTTCTTCTATAATCATCAGTGTCTGGCATAAGTTTTCCCCTTTCCAAGAAAATGTTGTAGCAAATAATCGTCGACAATGGAGTTGGGGGCTTCCGCTTCCTAATTCCCAAGGTCGGGCAAACTTTCAGCAGGAGGAGTGGTATTCGGGAGATCGCACCACTTTCCATCAGAAAGTGGTTTCGGATTATGGGCAGCGACACCATTCAAAGAGACACACGTTGTGGTGGGACAGTTTTGAAAACCACCTTCATCGCGCCTTAAAGTTCGGCGCCTTTTTGTTGAGTGACATAAATCACAACTGTCCATTTTTTCTATGCCATCCGACGGTCTGGATGGTCTGAGCAGATCTGTGGCGCAGAGGTGATTTTCGCGGCCACAACAGGCGGGAAGTGGTTTTCCCCATTTGGTAGCGATCACAATCATTGAGCTCGACGTGGTGGTGGGGTCGGAAGGAAAATCGCCCTCATCACAAGTTATCTTCCGTGCATGTTGGCCGGTGTGAAATCATTATACTCCATTGACTGGCTCTTGAGGTTTCTACGGTCCAGATCTCCCGTGCAGGTTTGTGGGCCCGAGTGTTCAGGCATGCTGCATTTAAGTACTTTTTTGGACCTTTCTGTCGAACCCAAAAAGTTGACTCACAGGTCGTAAGCGCGGGCATTGATACCCCTTTTCAACTCCTAGTCTAAACTCTTTGATTTTTCTTCTTTCAAATTGTTAAGTTTGTTGGTAGTGTGTGAGGAAAAGTTAAGCTTTTATTCTTTTCCTTTGTCTTTGACCTTATGGGATGTGTTGTAACTCTATGTACTATATTTTTTGATTAAATGAATGGGAAGGTCCGACTCTTGTATTAGCAAAAATATAATAATATAATTATATTGATTTTAGTTAATTTTTGTCATACATACTTTTATTTATACGAGTAACTTGTTATATTATATTGACAAATATATTTAAGATAAATAAAACTTCTATTAAAATATCATATGATTGATTTCTTCAAAAGCAATTAAATTCTTGCTACTTTTAAATTTATTGATTTATTAGAAAGAAATATATATATTTTGTAAAATAATTAAAATTTAATATATTTAAACTTATTTATATATTTATTATATAATAATAGTTTATAATTATTATTATTTTTTTTTTTTTTTTCCGAAGGTGGCAAAACCTATCAAACTCAGGTGTCAAACCAACAGTGAGGACAACCATCTCTGGCTGCTATCTGCGAATGTCGATTTGACTCATCACCGTTATCAAGGAAAACCACGACACCTGTAATAACTGGTGGTCCGTAAGGGAGCAGGCTTTCACTCCTGCCAGATGCCTCTGGGTCTTGGGCCGTTAACCTGTTTCCTTACGTCCGAGGAAGACGAGCTCTTAGCCAAGCAGAAGCAGTTTTACGGCATACTCCAGGCCGAATAATAGTTTATAATTTATAAAAATAATAAATTTTAAATTATTTATTATATATGAAATATTTTATATATATATATATACTCGTACATTATTTTTTATTATGTGAAATCAAAACACTTATATGAATTGTAATATATATATATATTCATAATATATATATGTGTGTATGTGGATAGGTTTTAAAAAAATTGGTTTTAATGATTTGTTAACCTAAATCAAATTAAAAAGCATTTATTAACAAAATATACTAAAAACTAGTTTGATGAGATTATCTCGCAACAATGAAATGAAGTCGGCGGAGCATGTCTATGGTTTCGCTTAATAAAATATTTTTCAAAAGCAATTGTCTCGAGGCAGTGCACATCCTTCTAAATCCCAAAAATCAATCCCCAAAGAATAATTTGATGGGTAATTGTCTAGATAAATTTTCTCGATAGAGGAAAAATATATATGAGATTGCATCACTAATTATCACGGAAAATTGAGTCATAGTGAATTTAAAAACAATTTATTAATTTTAACAGATATAACTAATATAAGTATGGGTCGTACTGAAGTACTTACGAATTAATTTAAAGTAAGTATTTATTGTCAGTGTTAATTGATTATTGGTGACTATCTTAATTAATTGATTTGATAAAAGTAATTATTGTTAGTGTTAATTGATTATTGGTGGCAATCATAATTAATTATATAGAGATTCGGTGCTATTATATAATTTTTTTAAATTTTATTTTTTATAAATATTTGTTTCATGACAATTATATTTGAAATTCCATGAAAATAGTCATATCTTATACATTAACCAATAGAAAAATAGAAATTTTAATTTTAAAAATTAAAAAATTGATTTTTAATTTTCAAAATATTTGATTTAATATTATAATTTTGAAAAACTTTAATTAACTTTATAGTTTTTTTCAAAACTTTGAGAGGTCAAAGCAATTTTACCATAAACTGATTACAATATAACCTGTCTTTTGGTAGGTATAACAAGATAGTTGATAAGTAGTGAGGCCCTTATAAGACCCCCGGCCAAGAAGGTGTGCACCTAATTGCCACAACACCAAGGTATGATGTTGGATGTGGAAGTTAGAGTTGTGAGCGTGAGGGAACGATCAGTTAAAGTGTGCCCGATAAACAGATATACAATGTATTTATCATGTACCACAGCCTTGGAGTCTGTTTTAATCCATACAAGCTCTTCTTCAATTTGCACACTAACTTCTCCTTTCCTTTGACCTCATACCCTTTTGGCTGCAACATATATATTTCTTCTTCCAAATCCCCATGGAGAAAGGTTGTCTTTACATCTAACTGCCCAAGATGCAAATATTCTACTATCACTACACTTAAATAGTTTTGATTGAAGTCGTTTTAACAACAAGAGAAATTTTTTCATCAAAGTCTATACCTTTCTTCTGTGAAAATCCCTTCACCACAAGTCTAGCCTTATACCTTTGTTTACCTCCATCTTCTTACTTCAACCTGTAAACCCATTTATTTTGCAATGTTGTTTTACCTATAGGCAACTTGACTAAGTCCCAAGTCGGGTTATGCATCAAGGACTCCATCTCTTCTTCCACGGCTTGCTCCCACTTCTTCTTGGTTTTTACCTACATTGCTTCTTCATATCTTTCTGGTTCACCAAAATCAAACAACAATACATAATATGATGAAGGAGAGTATCGTTCAAGGGGTCTACTTATCCTGGTAGATCTTCTAACACTACTTTCATGTGTTTGAGGTGCCTATTGTTGTTGTTGTAGCTACTGATCATTATAATTTTCAGGCACCTTTACTTTTTTCGTGATCTCATCAAGCACTGTGTATTGTTTGTTTTCTTTTCCCTGTTTCTTTCCCTGCATTATCCTTATACAAGACATTTTCATTGAATATGACATCTCTTCTCCTAATGATTTTTTGGTTTTCATAATCATATAAGTGATAACCAAATAATTAACACCATATCTAATAAAGGTACATTTATTTGATTTTGACTCAAGCTTTGTTCTATTTTCTTTATTAATGTGGACAAAGGCTTCACAATTGAAAGTCTTTAAAAATGAGTAGTTTACCATTTTATCTATCCATGCCTCCTATGGAATACCACCATCAAAGACCTTGAAGTCCCTCTCTTTACTAGATAAACAACAGTATCCACACCATCTGCCTAAAATTCTAAGGGAAATCCTTCATGCAATATCATGCACCTTGCACACTCCATGATTGTCCTATTCATCCTTTCTGACACACCATTTTCCTGTGGTGTTTTTGGAACTGTCTTCTCTCTACGAATTCGATGCTCTCAAAAATAGTTATCAAACTTTTTTTTGCAATATTCAACTCCATTATCTGATTTGAGACACTTCAACTTCTTTCATATCACATTCTTAACCAAATCTTTTCATTTATTGAAAGTATCAAATATATCAGATTTATTTCGAATGCAACAAATACAAGTTTTCCTAGTTGCATCATCAATATAAGTAACATAATTGTGAGAGCCACCGAGAGATGATACCTGAGAAGGTCCCCATACATATGTATGCACAAGCTCTAATTTTTCTCTCTCATTTTCCTTCCCAACTCTCATAAATATGAATCTCTTTTGTTTTCCATAAACACGATTTTCACAGAAATCCAAATCAACATGCTTCAAACCTGGCAACGAATTTATTGAGTTAAGAATATGCATCCCCTTCTCACTCACGTGCCAGAGCCTATGATTCTAGAGTGTCGTATCTACTCCTATGGAAGTTAAAGCATTAAAAGAATTATAAATACTATTACATAAATACAATGTGCCAACCTTTTCTCCTTTTCTATTACTGGGCTCCTTTAATGACCTTCCAGGTTTTTTCTGTAAAATTAGTTACACAATCTTCACCTCCCAACTGCTCTGTTGAAATTCGATTTTTCTTCAGGTCTAGAACATGCCTTACCTCCTTCAATAACCATTAGTTTCCATTCTATTTCTTTATAAAAACCTTACCCATTCTAACAATTTTACAGGGTTTGTTATGACCCAAATGAACTTGTCCAAAATATCCTTGAACATAGTCATGAAAATGTTTCCTATCAGGTGTGACATGGAATAAGGCCCCTTAATCTACCACCCAGGCATCAATAATATTCTCTAATGAAAGAATCAAAGAACATTTCAACAAATCACCTGTCACATTCGCTTCATGATTGTTCTCTTGTTTTCCATCTCCTTCTTTTCCCTTCTGAGATTTACAGTCTTTCTTCAAGTGTCCTTCATTCCCACATTTTCAGCACACTATCCTTGATTTGAATTTGGATATTCCTTTTCTGGACTTACTGCGATTCCCTGGGATCCTTCCTCTTTCCATTTTTCTTCCCCTAGTCTTTGCAGACAAAGCATTACCTGATGTCTCACCAGAGCTTTTACGTTGCATTTCCTCACTAAAGATGACACCAAAAACATCATCAAACTTTAAAGTACTAGATCTAAAGACTAAGTTACTAATCACCATAACCAGGCCATTCCCACTTTATGGCAATGAGCAAAAAACTAACAGAGCCCTAACTTCATCATCAAATAGAACTTAATTGATTGGTAACCGTGTTAAATTCATTTAAATGGTCAACAACAGATCCACCTTCTGACATCTTCATATTAAATAGACACTTCATAAGAAATACCTTATTTGACGCCGAAGGTTTTTCATATAATTTGGCCAATGTCATCATTAAACCTTCTATTTTCATTTCCTTTGAAATGTTGAATGCCACTGACACTGCCAAACACAATTGTATTGTTCCTAGTGCCTTTCTATCGAGAATCTCCCATTCTGTGTATGTCATACTGGTCTGCTTCTTTGGTTTTCCTCTCAATGGTAGGTACAAATATTTCTGATATAGATAATATTCCATTTGCATCTTTCACAGCTGGTAGTTTTTGTTGTTAGTTTTCTCGACCCTAAACCTAACATATTCCACCATTTCTCTCACTCAAACCTAGAACCCTTCTCTCCTACGAGTTTATCGGCCAAATAAACCTTTGGCTCTGATACCAGTTGTTAGAAATTAATTTACGGAGCGGAAACACAAATAAAAACACATAAAACAAGAGAGACACATATATACATCAGTCACCCAATTTGTGCTATGTCCACGGAGAAACAACCAATCCTTCCTTTTATATTTTCTAGCAAAATGAAGAGATACAACCTAAATTCGATTTGTTGTAATTTCCTCTTCTCTATCACACAGTCTCTTGTCTCTTTATCGCTCAGAATAATAATACAACTACAATATCTCCATCATGAGATCATTATTGTAAGGCGGTAGAGGCGATGTCAAGGCTATGATCCTGCTAAGACAAGAGGCAACTGTGAGCCCAAATTCTTCACAAGGATTCTCATACAGTTTGGGTTGTATCAACGCAAGCATGGAAGGCTTGAAAGCCCAATTGAGTCTCTTCCATTTTGGCTGCCCTACCCTAGACATACATGTGTCTAATTCCTCCAACTTATGAAGGACTATTACTAAATTTGTTTTTTGCAACTTGGATCCAAGTGCGAAGATCTTTTTACTTTTTACATATTCCTTCCAGATATCCTTTCATTGTTGAAGGTTAACATGGACCTTCCGAGAGAAACATTTGTTGTTCTAATATTTCTTATGATCTATAATTTGTTGCCATTTTTTATCCACAAAAGTATTGTATCCTATAGAATCAAATGATGTATTACTATGTTGATTCCTGCAGTGTTTCCATAAGTGAATTTATGACATTATGGCTTGGCATCAATGGATCTCAATACTTAGTATTCCTTCTCTCTCCTCAGATTTATTCAATAAAATTGATTTACACCCCTTTGAGAAATCAATATATATTGGGCTTGAAAGAAAACAAATGATAAATATTCAACCTCCATCTGTAAGTAATAATAGAGAAAATAATAACCTGATGCACTAATAGATGGTGTAGAAGATATTCCCCTGTAAATAATAAAAAACTCAAAATCAACCTTCTTCAACAAATGTTACTTGTTTGGGATGTAATTCGGGAGCCTGCAAAAACCATAAATGTCATTTAATCCTTTTTATTCCAATTGTTGTGGTGTCAACCTTGTAGGTTGTGGAAGGCTAGAAGCAACAACACTTCTATCTTTATAATTGTGAGTGGTAGGTTTTTTTGTTGCCATAATTTTGCTTTCAATTTTTCTTGCCAACCTGAATGCCTTGTCCAATGAATCAGGTTCCCAAAGATGAACCTCCGGTTGAATGTTATCATTTAAAGTCCCTATGAAGACATCAATCCTCTACTTCTCTGGAATATCATTTACCTTTATATTTAATTTTTGGAGGTCCTCAATGCCATTGAACCCTTTTGTTTGAGATTTATCAATTGGATAAAGAAGGTGTTGCTCTTTGTATCCTCATAATGTGTTATCATTTCCTCCGTGAAAATTGACCAGGTGACAAGTGGTTTACGAGAACAAAGCCCTTTATACCATAAAACTTGATTTACTTCTAAATATAAATATGCAATACGTACCTTTTGTAACAGTTGCACATCATGTAGACCAAAATATTTCTCCATCTGTAGTAACCATGTTATGGGATCCTTGCCATCAAACTTCCTCATATCAATAATTGGAATATGCTGGGTCTTCAATCCAACGTTATATTCTATGAAATCATGATTAAAATTAATTTTGTTCTCATCATGAGTTTCCTCTACTACCGTTTCGCCATTAAGAGGCCTTTCTTATAGTAGCTTTGTCCCACCTTCTTTCAAAACTTCCATGTATTTCTTCAAATCTTCCATGACTTTCTTCTAATATGCTTTCATACCATCGATATTAGCTTCCATTGAACATATAAAACTATTTATCTTAGCTTCAATCGCATTATTCAAATCATCCATCCCATTTTTCTTACTAGGTGCTTCTATTTTCTTGATTCGAGTCATTATGTTTCTTTCTTTTCGGAGCTCGATATTTAAATTACTGTAAATATGTAATTTCAGATCTTCAAGTTATGAAATTTCATCCTGTGGTATCCCTCTGAGTGTTATTTCCAACCCTGCAAGTCTGATCAAGATTGGATTCTCCAAGAAAGAGTTGTGCTCAATCTCTCAAGATGACCTGATTATATACTTTTTCAGTAGAGCCAAGTTGTACAAAGTGCCACGTGTCACTTTTTCGACCTTCGGACCTGAAAATGATACACAGAGAAGTATATTCCGTCCTCTTTCTGTAAATTCTTACACAATTTTAATTTGGTGCTCAGATAGAACATTATGATGATTTTCCAAGGTCACCTGTTTGGGGTGTAATTCGGGAGCCTCCAAAAACCCTAAATGTCTTGGACCATATCTCCGAAAATATAGTGAAACAAGATCTGAAATTGGGACCGAGCTTCACCAAGATGTTATCTCAATTGGGTTTTAATTTCACAGTCTGTACCTTCATAGAAAAACAATTTAGTGAAAATGCCACGATGACCTGTTTGAGATGGAATTTTGGAGCTTGCAAAAACCTTGAATTCCGTAGATCATATCTCCAAAAATATAGCGAGACAATATCTAAAATTCAGACCCGAGGTTTAGAAATATTTCAGCTCAAATGGGCTTTTTAGCTTCTAAAACTTTGTATAGAAAACATTATAGCGAAAATTCCACGATGACCTGTTTGGAGTAGCGAAACCCTAGAATCCAAAGCTCTGATACCGAATGTTATGAAAACAGCTCACAAAAAGATAGAAAAGACATATCAACGACTTAAAAATCAGCCTCTTCGAGGGGGAAACCTCCTTTATATTACACAAATGAACAATTCTTGGATGATACAAATGACAATATCTCCTTTCTATTTATAGGAGTGTAAGGGGTCATAATATAATTAGAGCCAACATAACAATAATAATGTAAGGGCACAACAATAACAATAGTGGGCTTTTATGGAGCACAATAATAAAATTATGGGGACTACATGGGCACAACAATATAATAAGGGGGTTGGACTAATAACAACAAGGGGTTACATTAGTAGTATAAGGACCTAACATTTGCAGAGATAATAAACCCTTGTAGATATTTCCTTCAACAAATAAAATAATAATAAATCCTTGAATTATCCTCCTACAAATAATTATTTTTTCCAATAAACCCATTCAGTAGCACTATTCTCTTATAATAATAATGGTTTGAGCACAATTACTTATGATGGTGATACTTAGCTTAAATTGGTTGTTCTGCAGATTGATCTATTCTTCCTTAGGATTAATTCTGAAAGTGAAACTCATTCAATGATTCCAAGTCACATCATGCCAACTTAGTAAAATGGGGCACACAACATCATCTAGTTTCATACCATCACAATATTGAAATTGACCAATTGTACAAAGGCTTAGTGATTTGTGTCACCAGTTGAATAGAGCCCGGTCTTGTGGAATGTGGTATCTACACAATAAACCAGAGGGAAAACTCGTCCCTCAATCTGCACTCTTTCTTCACAAAAATAAAAATTCAATGTGGTAAAGGTTGCATAGTGCCCTCAAACAATTTATTACAGCATCTTCAAGCAAATTTACCCTCACATATGTAGCAGTACAATAACAACCTATGCACATAAATATTTGCCCTTGAATGTATGAATTTGGCACACTTTCGAAAGTGAGATTTGTTCCTTTCCTCTAGCCAATTTGTGTGTTTATTCAAAGCATAGTCTTTGGTCTTCTTAACTCATGGATTCACACTCCATATGATTCAGATTTGACCTTTATCTCTATTCCAAGGATTTTGACCTCCCAACAATTGCGCACAGGTTTTCAGCTTACAAAATTAATATGTTATGATTTCTATAACTACAAACCTGATCCTCTAATAAGCACAGGAAATTCTTTAGGATCATGGATCCTCAAAATAAATGTTCTTAGTTCATTGACCAAGGAAGCACGACCTCAAATTTGATTAGTGATACGATCTGATGTTTCTGCTTGCCAGTTACTTAACTTACACACTAAAATGAAGATGAATAAGCTTTTCTGAAATTTTAATGAGGAAATTAGATCTCTTTAATTCGGCCCCATGTCCGAATAATTTTGACAAGTGTTGCAATTCATATGATGCAGGATTGAGTTTCCGAATTGGCCATGTGCAATTCATTTCCACCAGTCATGACTTGCATTTGGCACAAGAAATGTGGACACACTAAACTAACATTCAATCCCCAAGAACATTTACCTTCACATCCACCTCTGTTGTATCGATTTCATTGTGCACAATGAATAGTTTTGAAAATCGCATAGTAATCAGGGCTATCGACCTTGAGATCTAGCATGTGGATGGGTATGATTGTCACACAAGAATATATGGCATGTCATCGAGTGAACGACCCTCAAAACCAGGGTGTGGACTTCCCTTCCCTTGTGTTGTGATAGCATATGGCCTCTTAACTGTTGACCATGGTCTGGTTCTCAAAGGAGATAAATCACACTTAGTCTCGACAATTGATGAACGCGATCCAAAATTTTTACCTCTAACTATAGCACATCCATCACACCTTACAAATTCGATTCAGATATCCAGTTCTCATCTACTTGATTGAGGCGTTGAGTCCTATGTAACACGAGTAGCACCCATTGGGTACTCTGTCTAATTGCACCAACATGTAATGATTCTTAATAGAAATACAAGTGATAAAAAAAAAAAAAACATGCAACAAATTACGAAAACGAAATATTCACCAAACACCCATATAAAAGCTACAAATGGAGAACTTCTGAGCCATTTTATTATATTTATGCAAGTCAAATACAATAGATGATAGAATGGTGCACCTGGGCTTGTCTAAAAGGACAAGCAGGACCAACCTAGGTAGGAAAATGGCTGAGCTGAAGACTACCCAACTGTTGCACCAATCTACACTACGCTACCTAGAAACTACTACTTTATTGAAGTTCGAATGGCTGGAAGGTGCACTGAAACTACCCCAAAATTTATATGCTTTTAACCCTAGATTCCTTGGCCAAAACCCACAAAAACCCATAAATGGTTTGGCCCTATTTGGACTTCCCAAAATCAACCCCCAAAGGCACTATTCAATCCCTAGCAATTCTACACTGTCTGCTGCAAAGATACGAATTAAAACCCAACCTCTAGTGCTCAGAAAATTATGAAAATTTATATTTGGGATCCTTTTTAAAAACCCAGAAAGACCCTGAAAGGATTTTGGCTGGTTTAGACTTTTTATTTTTGACCCCCTTGGAGCCTCACCTTAGCTCTAGTTGCCAATTTCGACTTGCTAGAAACTGCTTGTAAATCCACCTGAAAACTTCTCCAAAATGTTGATTTCACCTATGCTATCTAATCCCTGACTCCTTGAATGATCTCTTGGCCCAAATCAGTTGCTCCCAACTACCACAAAAATGTGTTGTGTGGCCTCTGCGTTGTCCCCAAGTCCAGTAGTTTGAATTGCTGGAATGCTGGCTCAGCTAGCTGTAAAACCCAGCAAGAACATTGGTCTAATGCTGCTACTTCATCTCCCCAACTCCCGGACAAGCAATCAGATTTCTGAGTGCCTCAATCTCCCTTTGTGTGTTTCCTAGCTGCCTAGAAATACACACTCCTTGCTCTGCTTTGGTTGGTGGTGCTATGTCACTGCCCCGGAACTCCTGAAATACTTGTAGAACTGCCTCTCTAAGGCGGGCACGGATGGTCCCCCGAAGTAGAGGTTGAATCTCCCGCTTGAGAGATTTGTGGCTAAATAACCAATTGACTCAACTAAACAACAGAGTGAATTGTCAAGTGATTTTGTTTGCAAGATGTATGAATGAATCCCAAAATGAGAGCTGCTCCCTCCTTATAACTCCTTGGGCATCCCTTGCCTCATGTGGGCCCCTCCATCCACCTATTCGACTTTCCCTCCAAGCTATTTGAATGGGCCAATTCGAATTCCCATGTGTGTGACCCCCACATTCCACTAGCAATTAAATTAAGTCAAATTGCCTCCTAAGTCCCTATTAAGTTGAAAATGATGGGTTCTCTTCCTTAGCCAAAATTGCGCAAAATTGTGTAGTAGCACCTTGTTACAAATGTGTTTGAGAAGGGACGTGATAGTCCTCCCCTCCCAAATGGTTCTTGCCCTCAAGCAATCTCAAATCTGGGTGCTCCAATATGTGCTCACCCTCCCAGGTTGCATCCTCATCCGGCAAGTTCTTCCAACGCTCCAAAAATCGCTTGTCCTCAAGCAATGCCTGAACGAGCATCCTCTCTAATTGTTGCTCCCGACTATCACTGTAACATGTGTCAGGGTCCCAGATGTGCCACTGAATCGTGCCTAACCTTAGCGCTATCCTGATATGAAAGAAACCTTCAATACTAGGATCCCAGGCCATCTTGTCCAACATGAAGCTCCCCTCGCTCCACTCACTATCCTGCCAGGTGGAAGTACCAGAAGTCCCTTGCTCCACTAGTGACTTGCTAAAGCCCAATGGAATATCTGTATGATCTCCCCTCGCAGTAACTAGTGCATCCCTAAAGGTTATTGAGCTGTGAAGAGTTGTGATGCCCCAGTTCCCTGCTAGTCCTAGAGTGGTGCCACCATGCTGATGCTGTGCTACTCTGACTATGTCATACTCCCCATCATGTGTAGACAGTATCCAGCTCTACTGGAACTCGATGGTGGAATACTGAAAGAGATGAGACACATCCTTCCTAGGCATCTTCGTGGAACCAAGGCCTACCCATCCAAATCTAGCTCTGAACCTGTGCAACAATAGAGAGTGTTTACCTCCCTATATGATGAAACCCTTTATGAACCCCCATGTGTCATCCCAAGAGTGAACTATATCACTCTCTTCCATGACTCCACTCATCACGAGTGATATATCGATCAACTGAATCACTGCATCCCATAGGCAGACCTGTTGCGGCATAGCCCTAACAACTGATGGAATCCCTTTGGCACTCATCTCTAGTCCTTGCATGCCACCCATATATAGGATCCATACATCATGAACTAATCTGAGGCATGTTAAACTATTCGGTGTTTGCCACTGTGTAGTACAGATGACCATTGGAAACCACGTGTGCCAAATAGCTACTCCCTGGATGAAACCAATAGATGGGTATCTGCTATGCGCAATCAACTCAGTGTATGTGGATCCATCCTACTCCCGTAACGATCACCACTGGTTTGGCTACCCGCCCCCTAGAGAATGTGTTAATACAATGTCGAGAACCCGGATACATACTGGACAACTATCTCAACTGCACACGGTATCCTCGCTCATCCTTGGTCTAGACATGCCCTATGGAAAGAGTGAAACATGTCTCCCTCATGAGCAGCTCCCCATGCATAGAATCAGTGATGAATGATATGCCATACCTTTCGGTGATCACCTCATCCATCGACCTGTGGCTGTTAAATCATGCAGCGAATCGATGCCCCTGCCGAGAAGTCTCCCCTCTATCGCACCAAGTGTCATCCAAATATATTGGGTGAGCTCCCCGTCCCCTGCTGCTTGTGCCCAGAGTGTCAAAGGACAACAATCAGATCGTTCGTTCCTATAAGTGACGTAGAATAGGGTAAGAAGTGTGAGTCCTCGTGGATATCATCAAGTATCGCTCATCTATGTCCCCATCAATCCTAGTTGAACTACACCCAAAGGTATGCTTGGTATCTCTGTTCATGGGTGTCCCTAGAGGAAACACTCCAAGACCTCGTTGTGTAGCACCATACGCCTCTGCATACCACTGATCATCCCAGTACTCTTGGACATGCCACTGTACACTGTGGCCTACCCTTGTGCACTACGGGATACCCTCGACTGCAACTATGCCATCCAGTACCATCCTGCTTCCTACTTGTGTCATTTCACCTATCACTCCCCACATGTACTCACTACGATGTGAGGCACTCCCACTCTGCAACACAGTGCAACACACTATAGCACACCACCATGCATCTCCATGCCCACCTGTAGACCACTGCTCAACACTATATGCTCCCACATATCCCTAGATATGATGGCCTAGAGCTATGTTTGTACGTGTCAGCCACACCCGATTAGTATCATCACCTCCACCATCGCATCATTATCCCCATGGATGAATGGATCTTCCCTCCAAATCCCCCTGAGGGATCCAAGAAGTGACTATCGCTATGTGTCAGCAATGATGCCACCACTGCTCCGCTCCTCTGCGTCCTTTGTGACCCACCCAAAAGTGAAGAGCCCTCAGCTCCATGCAAGGCACCATCTGGTGGCTTGCCAATGCCACCTCCTCCGACAAACTCTGATAGAGTATGTTGATCACCTAGTGATCCCGTGTACAAATGCCATACCAAGAAAACCAAAAGACTTTGTTCAAAAACTGGTCGGCCATTGGTGTTGACCAACACTGCCCTAGCAAAAGTGCATGCTCAACTGCTAGGTCAACTACACCATCCGGTTATAGTCAACCGACATACATGGGAAATGACAGGTAGTCCCTCTCAGATCCTAATGCTAGTCAAGGCTTCTAGCATCCCTAATGCCTGGAAACTTCTGCTAAGCTCCACCTGGGTCCACTACCATCTCCATAGTCCACTCCACTAGGTACCAACTTAGAATCTCTCACTACCCAACCCTAAGAGAGGGATCGAATGCACGAACTCCTGCACATAGAACAACCCCACCATGAGACTGTGCAACTTAGGTCATCTCATCTCGCTATCATGGTCAATACATACAATCTGACTAGGTAGCTTTGTCTTCCTCTGTCCAATGGGTCATGGTAACCTAACAATGCTGCCAACCCCGTCTATGTGTCTCCGAAGAGGGTTTCTCTCACGCTCCAACGTGCACTCTAGTTGCACCAGTAGGGAATCCAACTGCTCCCCAACATGAGTTAATTTGGTCATGGACTCGACACAAACTGCTCGCATGCCCTCTAGCTCCTCGTTTTTCTGTAGAATCGCCTCTCACACTAACGCGGCCTTCCTTTTTAATGCTAGAAGGTCGGCCTGAAACTGATGGAACTGTCATGTGCATCTATCACCTATAAACTCAGTCACAACTCCAGATACCTCAACAACTATTGACATCTCGTCTAGGGATGACACCCCCTCAACAAATGGTTCTATGTGAGTAGGCTGTATCCTCTCCACAGGGTGTCCACTAGGGCTATCAAAGAGGTCTCTAATAAAGGTGACTCCTGCACCACACTAGGTATATCGATGTGCTCCTCACCATCATGTGGGCTCTCAGCATCATTCTCAACCTTATCCTCAGGCTCCTGATATCTAAAGCCAGGTCTCCACCAACAAAAGCGCCCCCTGGTCTCACCCTCTAACCGTCTTTGTCATGTCTTCTCCTTTTTATGAGATCTGGTGCCTTGATCTGGTCGAATTTCCCCACACGATGTAGATGGCTACACCCCCACGACCTGCTCACCTCTAACATCTTTGTTGCACGTGTGAGGATGGGTTTTGCTTGACAACCTCCTCAACTGGGCCAACCTCTCATCGTCCCAATGAATTCTACCCCAAAATTTCTACATACTAGATTTCCCTTAAGCCATGGGTTTGTCTCTAATTTCACCCGTCACTGTGCACTCATACACAAAGCTTCCATGATCTTCTGGCTAATTTCCCACAGCTAGGCCAAGATCATGCTCTGATACCACTATAATGATCCTTAATAGGAATACAAGTGATAACAAGAAAATAATACATGCAGCAAATTACAAAAACGAAATATTCCACAAACACCCATATAAAAGATGCAAATGGAGAACTTTTGAGCCATTTTATTATATTTATGCAAGCCAAATACAATAGATGATGTAATGGTGCACCTGGGCTTGTCTAAAAGGACAAGCAGGACCAAAACCAGTATTAAAATGGATGAGTTGAAGGTTGCTCTACTGCTGGACCAATCTGCACTGCGCTGCCTAGAAACTATTGCTTTGCTAAAGCTTGAATGGCTGGAAGGTGCATTGAAAGTGCCAAAAATTTATATTCTTTTAACCCTGGACTCCTTGGTCATTACCCACAAAAACCCAGAAATGGTTTGGCCCGATTTGGACTTCCCAAAATCAACCCCCAAAGGCACTATTCAATCCCCAACAATTCTACATTGTCTACTGCAAAGATACGACTTAAAACCCCACCTCCAATGCTCAGAAAATTATGAAACTTTATATTTGGGATCCTTGTCAAAAACACAGAAAAACCTAGAAAGAATTTTGGCTGGTTTAGTCTTCTGATTTTCGACCCCCTTGGAGCCTCACCTCAGCTCTAGCTGCCAATTTTGACTTCCTGGAAACTGCCTATAAATCCACCCAAAAATGTCTCCAAAATGTTGAGTTCACCCGTGATATCCAATCCCTAACTCACCAGATGATCTCTTGGCCTAAATCAGCTGCTCCCAAGTACCACAAAAATATGTTGTGTGGCCTCTGCATTGTCTCCCAGCCCAGTAGTTTGAATTGCTGGAATGCAGGCTCAACTGGCTGTAAAACCCAGCAAGAACACCAGTCTAATGCTGCTACCTCATCTCCCCAACTCTCGGACAAGTAATCAGATCTCTGCATGCCTCAATCTACCTCTACGTGTTTCATGGCTACCTAGAAATACACATTCCTTGCTCTACACTTGTTGGTGGTGCTATGTCACTGCCTCGAAACTCCTGAAATCCTTATAGAACTTCCTCTCTAGGGCAGGCATAGATGGTCCCCCGAAGTAGAGGTTGAATCTCCCGCTTGAGAGATTCATGGCTAAACAACCAGTTGACTCAACTAAACAGCAGAGAGTGAACAACCAAGTGATTTTGTTTGTAAGATGTATGAATGAATCCCAAAATGTGAGTTTCTCCCTCCTTACAACTCCTTGGGCCTCCCTTGCCTCATGTGGGCCTCTCCATCCACCTATTCAACTTTCCCTCCAAGCTATTCGAATGGGCCAATTCGAATTCCCATGTGGGTGGCCCCCACATTCTACTAGCAACCAAATTAAGTCGAATTGCCTCCTAAGTCCCTAAGTCGAAAATTATGGGTTCTCTTCCTTAGTAAAAATTGTGCAAAATTGTGTAGCAACACCCTGTTACAAATATGTTTGACAAGGGACATGACACAACAATTTGTTGCTTATGTGCGTAAGCATACACGATCCTAGTTTGAGGCAGCCACAACATGACCAATTTTCAAATAACATACCCAGTCTACCTTAGGCAACTCCCTGACACCCTGCACGAAGTGTGCTTACAATAATCATTGCTACCCTCTATGTTGCCCGACCACATTGTAACCCCTGCCAATGATTGGCGTGACTGACTTC
The DNA here is from genome assembly GCA_031772625.1 of Pinus tabuliformis. Lineage (NCBI taxonomy): Eukaryota > Viridiplantae > Streptophyta > Pinopsida > Pinales > Pinaceae > Pinus > Pinus tabuliformis. The sequence continues at coordinate 1,157,681,274 of CM062811.1, forward strand.
AATTCCTACTGTGGTAGCACACAACAATCATATGTCTCAGTGGTTAAATATGTTGTATATTATTCCATAGTCAACTCAATCTGCTAATTTGGCTACAAGTATGTTGAGAAATTCATCCTTGTGACTCAACGCAGTTGTTCGATTTCAGAGAGCGGAACAATATTCCATTATCAATTTACGCACAATTGAACTAATTACCTTCTACCACAAACCAATGCAAATGAACTTCTTTACAAAGGGTGAATTCAGTCCTTGATAAATAGGAATTCACATCACATAATAGGCAATACAGTCTTTAGCATCTGCAGTTTCAACCTTCAAATGATAATTGAAAACTTCAAACTTCTACCTTTTCTTATAATGCTCAATTGGAATAATGAAGGATTCGAACACCTCTACTTTGAAAAAAATGAGACAAACTAGGGTGATATCGAGTACCACTGAAGATGGAAAATGCTGGTTAGGGTGAGAGAAATCTGATTCGTTGAAAAGAACCCTCAAGCGGATGGGATGCATAGCTCTGATACCACTATAAGATCCCAAATGTAAAAAAATTCAACATATCTAGCACACTTTAGTCTTTTGATTAAAGTAAACTTTCAACAAGAACAAGAACACAAAAGGGATATGAAAATGCAACCACTTTATTTAATTAAAAATTGCAAATAATACATGCCAGATTAACATAGAAACCCTTGATAATAGCATGCAAGGCTACTCATTAACAGACACGTCCAACTAAACTTTGAAGCACACTTGTGGATCTTGAATGGATCCACCAAACAAAATTCTCCATAGGGTTTTCGTCTCAGGATCAAACTAGAATTGGTCAAGCCAAGTTCTCAACAAAACACAATAAGATTGATAAACTTTGGATGATCCAAATGCTTAGCTCTTATCCCCTTTAATAGGCTTGACAAGCTTTCTAGAAACCTTATTTTGGTTTTTCCCCTCAAAAAACGAAGGCAAATACCATGGGCAGATTCTATCCATTTTGACCATATCAAGAAAAGTGAATATTACATTTGGTGTGCTCGAGCACCTAGATGTGAGATGTTGTTGAGTGTTGAAGACTATGGAGTGGTTGTTAGCACTATGGCATGCGCTGTGTGGAAGAGCTGACAATGACAACACATGAGCCACCAACTACAAGATTAGTCTGGTGTGGAAGTGAAGTATGGTGTGGCACTGTTGGAAATAATACTGAGGGGGGGGTGAATCAGTATTATCAAATTCTTTTCAATATATCTTCCTTATTTATACTTTGAATAATTCTTCAAATATTGATCATTACTTTGTATGTCAGAATCATAAAATAATGAGCAGGAACAAGAAAAGCAAATAGTCACACAAAAGAACACTAGATATAAGGTGGAAACCCAATGTGGGTGAAAACCACCTGCTGCAATATGTCTCTATCTTCTTTTAATAAGAAACTCCTTTTACAATGATTTTGTACTGGTGCAGTCCTTTACCAGTACGCAGGCTACAACCTGCAGAGAGCTACAACTCTCTCTCTCGTTTTCCAGTCTCTCCTAGAAGGGAGCTACAACCACCTACTTCTTTTCTTTCAAGGACCACTTTTCATTAATTTTCAGACTGGATCCAAAAAACCCATCAACTACACTTGCATCATCAATCTCTGATTTCACCAAAGCCAACCCGCATACAGATCTGCAAATATTTCCTTATAACTTTGCAGTTGTTCCATACATCAGACATACCCAGATCATAACATGTGTAAAATAAAAACATGCATCAATAATTCAGACCCAGATTATTAGATTTATAGATCAAGCGTATGCCACATATCACAGATCAAAATCATATAGAGATACCACTATTCCAGCCTTAAGATTTTGACCCATCAATAGAACTTATCCTTCTCCTTACACTCAGGTTCCTTCTTCATTCAGATCCAGATCTGCACCATAACCCAATCACCATATTCCAGATCTAGCACTTTATCAGATATTCAATAATTCAGATGATGCTTTGCCAAATGATCTCCTTCCTCTTTTATAGCCTTAGTCCTTTCTCAATACCACGGTCCAAAACCATAGGATCAAAAAACTGTCGGACTAATACCATGAACCAACCATGAAAGTGCGTGAGATCAACACTTTTGGATGCAATACCACGGACCAAAACCATAGGATCAAAAACTGTCGGACTAATACCATGAACCAACCATGAAAGTGTGTGAACTTTTCTCTTGCATGAAGGGAACTTTTCTCTGCATGAAAGTGCGTAAACTTTTCTCTACATGAAATAAACTTTTCTCTGCATAAAAATGCGTGAACATTTCTCTACATGAAATAAACTCTTCTCTACATAAAAGTGCGTGAACTTTTCTCTACATGAAATAAACTTTTCTCTGCATAAAAGTGTGTGAAATTTTCTCTACATGGAATAAACTTTTCTCTGCATAAAAGTGCGTGAACGTTTCTCTACATGGAATAAACTTTTCTCTGCATAAAAGTGCGTGAACTTTTCTCTACATGGAATAAACTTTTCTCTGCATAAAAGTGCGTGAACTTTTCTCTACATGAAGGAAACTTTGTTGCACTATAATTTATCAAATAAATTTGCTGCACTATAATTTATCATTTGTGTGATTTATAATGCCAACAATCTCCCCCTTTGGACTTGTCATACTGAGAATTGTCATCTGATATCTCTTCCGTAGATTCATCTAGATATATATAAGTGAGTTGATCTTCTATGAGTTGTTTGCCATCAAGTACAACACATGCATCATAATGCCAACAATCTCCCCCTTTGGACTTGATGGCAACAATACCAAATCACTCTCCCCCTTTGACATCAAGGGCAAAGGGCGAACCAAGATATTCTCTTTCCTAAAAAGGCATTCCACTGTTCATACTCCCCCTGAGTACCTATTGAAATCTCTGAATGAGCTCCCGCTTTGTATATGCCAAGGTGTACCAATCTGTTCATGCTACATGCTGAAAGCTCTGCTCTTTCTGAAATGTGTTGTCCATGCTCCCCCTGACTGTAGGAAAGATCTGCAAAAGATGTTCTTCAAGAAGAACCAAGACTTATACATCATGAAAGAGATAGAGACGTATTGCAGCAATATTCAGACCAGCATCCATGATCTCCTTCTGTACTTCCTCCATAATGCCAACAATGCATGATATGCTCCCCCTGAACCTGTGCCATTCGATCTTCGACCAATGTACGCATATACTTCAGATGAACCTTGCGTACAACGAATAATCAGAAGAGATTCAACAACAAGATGATACATCAACAACCCCCAGCTTTTGCCTGAGGTATTCAAAGGTCTCCCTAGGCAATGGTTTGGTGAGTATATCAGCAACCTGTTCCTTAGAAGGAACATACTCCAACTTGACCTTTTGTTCAAGCACTTGTTCCCGGAGAAAGTGATACTTGATTGGTATGTGATTGGTTTTTGAGTGCATGACTGGGTTCTTTGAAATGTTGATTGCACTTGTATTATCACATAAGATGGAGATAGGTGGTGTACAAGTGATTTGAAAATCCTACAGGGTCTGCATCATCCAAAGGAGTTGAGTGCAGCAAGATGCAGCAGCAACATATTCTGCTTCAACTGTAGACAAGGCAATTGAACTTTGTTTCTTGCTGAACCAAGATACTAATCTAGAACCCATAAATAATGCACCACCACTTGTGCTCTTCCTGTCATCCACGCTTCCAGCCCAATCTGCATCAGTATAAGCATGAAGTGTGAGATCTGTATCTCTAGGATACCATAAGCCATAATTTTGAGTCCCTTGAAGATATTTGAAGATTCTCTTTACTGCCTGAAGATGAGTTTCCTTTGGATTTGCCTGAAATCTTCCAACTATTCCCACTGCATGCATGATGTCTGGTCGGGTACCTGTCAAATAAAGTAGACTTCCAATCATAGATCTGTAGGTTGGTTGATGTACTGCTGCTGATTCATCATTTGCACTGAGGCTACATCCTGTGACCATGGGTGTACATACTGGTTTTGCATCTTCCATGCCATATTTCTTCAAAATCTGCTTGAGATACTTGGTTTGAGACAAGAATATCCCTCCTTCCTTTTGTTGGATTTGCAGGCCAAGAAAATATGTCAATTCTCCAAGCAAGGACATTTCGAATTCTTTCTGCATCACCAAGGCAAAGCTTTGACTCATAGATTCTTCATTGCTGCCAAAGATAATGTCATCTACATACACAACAAGTATTAGCAATTTGTCATTTTCAATTTTTATATAAAGATTGCTATTTGTTGATCCTTTTGAAAAACCTTGTTGATGAAGATATTTGTCCAAACGATAGTACCAAGCCCTTGGAGCTTGTTTAAGACCATAGAGAGCCTTTTTCAGTCTGCATACAAGATTTGGATCATTTCCAAGAATAAACCCATCTGGCTGCTCAATGTATACTTCTTCTTCTAAGTCTCCATTCAGAAAGGCTGATTTCACGTCCATTTGAAATACTTTGAACTTTTGAAAGCTTGAGAGAGCAAGGAACATTCATATGGCCTCAAGTCTTGCAACAGGAGCAAAAGTTTCCTCAAAATCTATTCCTTCTTGCTGCGCATACCCTTTACAAACAAGTCTTGCCTTGTTTCTAATTACTTCCCCATTTTCATTCAACTTATTTTTGAAGACCCATTTTTTCCCTATAACATTCTTATCCTTTGGTCTAGGAACCAACTCCCAAGTGTTGTTCTTTTCGATCTGCTCAAGTTCTTCATCCATTGCTTTGACCCAACATTCATCTTTGCATGCCTCTTTTACATTTTGTGGTTCAGTGGAGGAGAGTAATGCCAAATAGCTTGAAGCTTCTGCAATCGTTCTTCTTGTTTGTACACCTGCTTCTTTCTGCCCCAAAATCTGGGATTCTGGATGGTTCTTCTGAACGTACCGGGATGGAGTCTTCTCTTCTATTCTTATCTGTTCCTCTGGTGCTTCTTGAGGTTCTTCTTCTTCATCATTCTGTCTTTGAGGGTAGTCTTCATCTTCTTCGATATTTTCATGATTTACTTGCCTAGGAATGTATCCCTTTTCATCAACCACTACATCAATGTTGTCAACAATTCTTCCAAGTCTTTTATTGTAGCACTTATATGCTTTGCTGTGTGGAGAATAACCAAGAAGAATGCCTTCATCTGCTCTAGGTTCAAGTTTGCCAAGTTGCTCATCAGTATTCTTAATATAGCATTTGCTCCCAAAGATTTTGAAGTGCTTTACCGAAGGAGTCTCACCATACCAGAGCTCATGAGGAGTTTGAGTGCTGTTCACTCAGACATTTGTTTTGTTGAGAATAACAACCGCAGCATACGCGGCTTCACCCCAGAAAGTTGCGGGAGTTCCAGACTCATCCAGCATAGCACGAGCCATTTGTTGGACTGTTCTGTTCATCCTTTCCACCACTCCATTTTGCTGAGGAGTTCTAGCTGTAGAGAATTCTATTCTTATCCCATGTTCTTCACAGAAATCGAAAAATTCATTTGAGGTAAACTCCCCACCTCTGTCAGACCTGAGGCACTTAATTTTGTAACCTGATTCATTTTCAACCAAGGCTTTGAAGGATTTGAATTTCTCAAATGCTTCGTCTTTGTGCTTCATAAGTCCTAACCAAACAAACCTGGAGAAATCGTCAATGAATAATATCAAGTATTCTTCTCCTCGAGGTGTCCTTTTCCTAAATGGACCACATACATCTGTATGGACTAGCTCAAGAGGCATGCTAGCTGATCCTTCCTTCTCTGGAAAGTTAGTTCTGGTTTGCTTTCCAAACTGACATGATTTGCATATGGTGTTGTCTGGAATTTTGATATCTGGAAGACCACGAACTGCCTGATATTTGCATGCTTTCCTTATTTGTGAAAAGCTTAGATGCCCCAACCTCCGGTGCCATAACCAGTGTTCATCATCCTTGCTCAAATAGCATTGTTGTTGTCCTTCTTCAAATATGTATAGATTATTTGGAGTTCTTCTACCTTTGATCACTGTTTCACCTGTATCAAGATCACAAACACGACATCCGTTTGATCTAAATATCACCTCAGTTCCTTGATCACACATCTGGCTGACACTTAGAAGATTATGCTTCAATCCATCAACATACAAAACATTTCCAGCTTTGACCTTTTCTTTTAACTGAGCAGTGCCTTTTCCTTTTATAGCTGCAGGAGTATCATTTCCAAAAGAAACTTTCTTTCCCTTTTCTAAAGCAGAATATGATTCAAGTTTTTCTTTATCACCTGTCATATGTTTCGAACATCCACTGTCAATGTACCATAGATTTTCTTGTCCTTCTGCATAAAATGCTATCCCACATCTTTCTGTTTGTGGTTCCTTTATTCTCCATGTTCTGGTGCTTGAGGCTTGTTCCTTTGTCTGCTGAAACCTGCTCCTGCATTCAGAATCTTCATGACCAAAGTTATTGCAAATAGAACATTCAACTTCATTTTCAAGAGCCGAAAAGTTGTTATAGGTCCTTTTTGTAATCCCGATCATACTTCTTTGTTTTTGAGCTTCTCTAGTCATGATTGTTTTATATGCAACACATTGAGCTGCTTTGTGACCGAAATTATGGCAAGAGAAACATTGCCCATTGAAGAAACTTCTGCAATTATCAAATCTACTGGCCAAATGATTGTAATTTCTATTGTCATCCATTCTTGAAGCAAATTGAGAAGATTTTACCTGTGGCTGGTTGTAGCTTTTGTTCATCCTTAAGACAGATTGCCCCTGGTTTACCTGATAGTCTTTGTTCGTTCTTGATGTAATTCGTCCCTGCTTTACCTGGTGATCTCCATTGTGCTTTTGCTCATTCCTTCTTGCTGCATCAAGATAACTCTTTGAGGTGGATGCTTGAGATGTTTTTCCATTATACCCCAGACCTGTCTTGTTTAGCGGGGAACGATGTACATTGATGATCTCATCCAGAGTTTCAGATCCTTTGACAAACTTAAGATTAATAGCCTTTGTTTTCTCAATTTCTTTTCTAAGGTCAACAATTTCACCTTCTAACTTTTCAAGATATTTTTTTTTTCATCAATTTGAAATTGTAGAGTATCAATGATCATATTCTTTTCTTCTATACATGTCTTAAGTCTAGAAATCTCTTCATAAAAACTATCCACATCTATAGCATCCATGTAATCATCATCTTCAAATGCCATTAAAATTTTATAGTCATTACCTCGTTCATCTTCATCACTATTTGATAGACCATCACTGTGTTCATGAGTGTAGTAGCTTTTCTTATTTACATTTTGTTTCTTGTTCCATCTAGTAGGTTCTTTCCTTTGTCAATCTTATCCTTATGAGGACATTTGGCAGCATAATGACCTACTCTTCCACAAGCAAAACATTTAAAAAGTAGCTTACCTCTGAACCTTCCAGTACCCCGTTGAAGATTTCTGACAAAATTTGATTCTTCTTCTTCTTCTGGCACGTGACTTGATTCATAGTAGTCTCCTTTGCCTGAAGCTTTAAAAGCAACTTCTCTCCTGTCTGATGGACCTCCTTTTCTCATTTCATAAGCAGTTAGAATTCCGTGTAGCTGAGACATAGTAAGAGTTCGTAGATTTTCCTTTTCTTCTATTGCAGATACTTTAGATTCAAACTTGGGGGACAATGATCTTAGGACTTTTTCAACCACAACAACCTCTTTTATTTCTTCACCCAAGTTTTTCATACAATTAACAATCCCATCTACCCGAAGGAAATAGTTAGCCACACTTTCATCATTATACATTCTGAGATTCTCATACTGAATCCTGAGGGTTTGAAGTTTTGCACGTTTTACCTGTTCATCTCCTTCGTAGCTCAAAACAATCTTGTCCCATATTTCTTTTGCGGATTTATATTGCATAACCTTCACGAATTCAGATTGAGATAGACATCCTAGAAGAGTATTAACTGCCTTTGCATTTGTTTCATATTTCTTCTTCTCAGCTGAATCTGTAGGAGTAGCTGATGGAAAAGTATACCCTGTTTCTATAATGTCCCATACTTCTGTACCCAAAGATTGAAGATAGGCAGTAACTCTTACCTTCCAATATACGAAGTTTGTCCCATCAAAAATCAGTGGCCTGATTGATGCTTCCCTCTCGTAGTTGCTCATGATGTTAGATCTTCCTTCAAGCGATCAAGCTTCTTTAGAAGGACCTGCTCTGATACCAATTGTTGGAAATAATACTGAGAGGGGGGGTGAATCAGTATTATCAAATTCTTTTCAATATATCTTCCTTATTTATACTTTGAATAATTCTTCAAATATTGATCATTACTTTGTATGTCAGAATCATAAAATAATGAGCAGGAAAAAGAAAAGCAAATAGTCACACAAAAGAACACCAGATATAAGGTGGAAACCCAATGTGGGTGAAAACCACCTGCTGCAATATGTCTCTATCTTCTTTTAATAAGAAACTCCTTTCACAATGATTTTGTACTGGTGCAGTCCTTTACCAGTACGCAGGCTACAACCTGCGGAGAGCTACAACTCTCTCTCTCGTTTTCCAGTCTCTCTTGGAAGGGAGCTACAACCCCCTACTTCTTTTCTTTCAAGGACCACTTTTCATTAATTTTCAGACTGGATCCAAAAAACCCATCAACTACACTTGCATCATCAATCTCTGATTTCACCAAAGCCAACCTGCATACAGATCTGCAAATATTTCCTTATAACTTTGCAGTTGTTCCATACATCAGACATACCCAGATCATAACATGTGTAAAATAAAAACATGCATCAATAATTCAGACCCAGATTATTAGATTTATAGATCAAGCGTATGCCACATATCACAGATCAAAATCATATAGAGATACCACTATTCCAGCCTTAAGATTTTGACCCATCAATAGAACTTATCCTTCTCCTTACGCTCAGGTTCCTTCTTCATTCAGATCCAGATCTGCACCATAACCCAATCACCATATTCCAGATCTAGCACTTTATCAGATATTCAATAATTCAGATGATGCTTTGCCAAATGATCTCCTTCCTCTTTTATAGCCTTAGTCCTTTCTCAATACCACGGTCCAAAACCATAGGATCAAAAAACTGTCGAACTAATACCATGAACCAACCATGAAAGTGCGTGAGATCAACACTTTTGGATGCAATACCACAGATCAAAACCATAGGATCAAAAACTGTCGGACTAATACCATGAACCAACCATGAAAGTGTGTGAACTTTTCTCTTGCATGAAGGGAACTTTTCTCTGCATGAAAGTGCGTAAACTTTTCTCTGCATAAAAGTGCGTGAACATTTCTCTACATGAAATAAACTCTTCTCTGCATAAAATTGCGTGAACTTTTCTCTACATGAAATAAACTTTTCTCTGCATAAAAGTGCGTGAACTTTTCTCTACATGGAATAAAATTTTCTCTGCATAAAAGTGCGTGAACTTTTCTCTACATGGAATAAACTTTTCTCTGCATAAAAGTGCGTGAACTTTTCTCTACATGGAATAAACTTTTCTCTGCATAAAAGTGCGTGAACTTTTCTCTACATGAAGGAAACTTTGTTGCACTATAATTTATCAAATAAATTTGCTGCACTATAATTTATCATTTGTGTGATTTATAATGCCAACAATCTCCCCCCTTTGGACTTGTCATACTGAGAATTGTCATCTGATATCTCTTCTGTAGATTCATCTAGATATATATAAGTGAGTTGATCTTCTATGAGTTGTTTGCCATCAAGTAAAACACATGCATCATAATGCCAACATGCACCTTATGGTGATGAACCTACAGAAAGGAAGCATTATGTTGTGTGGTGTAAGCATGGACCACTGTAATTCCTCATGTAATGTGGCAATTTAAAATAATCAGTATAGATTTATTTTAATTCCAAATTTATTAAGGGTTTAGGGGATGGAATCCCTTAAGGTTCAAATCTCTTTCTTAAGTGTAAAACTTGAGAAAATGTTTGGACATTGAGAGATTTTTTATGGATACTTGATAGATCCGATGTTAAGATGGATCTGGACTATATATATATATATAATTATAATTTTACAACATCTCTTCCATACTAGAGTTGAGAACACCTTTGGACCCAAAAATCTTTCTTATTATATCTAGTGTACAGTGTGAATTTAAAATATTTTTAAGAATTTTTTTAGAGTGATGATATTTGTTGTTATAGCTATAGAGTTAGTTTGCTATTTAAATTGGGATCACTTATGCTACTAAACTTTCATGTTGCAGAATTCTCACAATATGTCATCTACTTGAATATATATATTTTAATTGATTTATGCATCACTTGAAATAGCCAATCATCAATTATCAACCATTTAAAATTTAATTTATATATAATTAGACTAAATCATTTAAGATGTAATTTAAGAAATGCTAAAAATAGTTAAACAACGTGAATCATAACATTTAATATTCCAATATGTAATTTGTTTTTGTTGGAAACTTACTTTATTTCGGATATGAAATTCCGTTAATGTCCCATCTCTTGTTTTTCCCGGTGAATTTGGCCACATAAACTCATCTTCGGTGGAAGGTAAAACAATTTCTGCACCAATTGTTAGCAGTTCCAGGAAGGTTCGGTCAACAAATCGGAAATGGTGTCAAAGTACCAAGTCTGCGCTTTTACTCAACGATTTTCAACAAAGTCGTAGTGGACATGGAATTACGGAATTCTACGAACTTCTAGGCCCTTCTAGAGTGCGTTATAGTACTGCCCAGGGCGAGGGATTCAAAGCCGTATTATACCGAACAGAAAGCTGTATCATACGAGCTCTGATCATAAATATTTAATTCCAGTCATGTCTGCCACCGTATCTGTCTCTCAAAGCCATTGACAATAATCTCCAATCCCGAGTTCATCTTTTATGATTTAAAATCTTAAGAACTGACGCGGTCGTCGTCACTTGAAAGTTGGATCCTCCTTTACTGAGAGACTCAAAGGCATGAAGCAATCCAGAGTTTGAGGCAATTCTTCCAAACCAAGGCTTCTTCTTATTGTCATACCATTCGATTACTTAACAGAACACAACACGCAATCTCGATGATGGAGTCGGTCCGAAATCGGCTCCTTGTCAATGTAGTTTACCATAAATTCTTAATTTTTTATTGAATTAAGTTGCAATTGGAAGTTAATCATCAAATAGATTCTTTGGGTTGCAGCTTCAAGCCAAAAAAGAATAAAAATCGGCTTAAATTTAGATAAAAGCTTTTGTTCTCACATGTTATACACACTGTATCTGATCAGCTATACAGTAGCAATATAGTACAATACAGAAATATAATGTATGAAAACCTAAAGGCGGCTACTCATCCTCCTGATAAACACTGGTGTTCATAGAAAGTGGAGTTTCCCAAACATCAAACACATCTTCTTCATCATACAAAACAAACAGACGGTCTCCACCAACAGCAATATCGGCGATACCGCCTCCAGTACATGGTCCGCGTTTGTTCTGTATCTGCGATGTGAGCACCCAATTAGGAGCACAGAATACGTGCACCTTCTCCTTCTTTGTCGAGAAAAGCTGCAGTCCGCAGGCTGCCAATTTGGAATACAATCTTTCTTCCCCCTCTTCAACTGATTGAGATACCATCTTTCCAAGCCGATTCCGGTGACACCACTTGACATGGTTCATGGACCTCATATCCAGAAATCCGAGATTATCATATTGATTCACCACGCATACGCTTCTGCAATCTTCCATGCCCACGGTGTCGACCACAATCTTGTCGTCCAACAGATGGCATGAGTCTGTCCACGACAAGACCGCGCTGTTCTTTTCCCGAAAATCCATCAAGCTGATGTGAGCATCATCACTTCGAGGATACACAGTCGCCGCCAGGAGGAGATTGCTCTCGGGAAGCCACTGTAGCTTCCCTGCGTCTCCGAGGGGCCAATCGTATACGAAATCCACTTGCTCACCTGTAGTCTCATCCCACACCCCTACTCCGTATTCGGCTTTTAGCCCTCTGCAACTGGCGTACACGTGACCGTGGCTGCTGCTGGCGAGCGCTCCGGCGGTGAAATTTTTGTGTTGGTCGCCTTGATGGCACACCTGGAATCTATGCTGCAGCTTTCCCGTTCTGATATTAAAGCTCGCCATGCCGCCATGGTTGGGCTTGTCCACGCTGGCGCAAGTGCCAATGACGAGGCGTTGGGGATTCAGAAAACCCACATCGTTAACGAGATGGTAATCAAGATTGAGGGGTTGTAGCTCCTCCATGGTCCAATCGTAGACATGAACCATGCTGCCGTGTGCCACGCAGCATCCGCCGTCCTGAGCTGCTCTGATAGCGGTGGCGTCTCCGGTCGCTCTTCCATGAATGGAATCGGCAAGTCGAATTCGGTTTCCATCCAAACTGTGAGTCCATGTGGCGCTATGGACTCTGTCCATGAGACCATAGTAGAGCGCCTCTCTGTACAGGGCTTTCTGGGACATGTGTGGAGGGACGTGAATTTCCCCTGTTCGCAGGAAGTCGAGGAGAAGGGAGAAATAGGCTGGATTTCTGTCGATGAAATACTCGTGGCCATCTGGTCTCTCAGGCGCCCAATCGTGGCTGATCATGGCTCCCAGCATCGATTCGAGCCCTGCGTTTGCCAGAGTACTTGGGCTCGTCACAAATCGTTTTCCCCCAACGTTCAGTTTAACTTTGTGACCATCATCCTCTTCTCTTCTCATCGCCATCACCACACGCTTGTAAAACTAAAAAGCCCTCTCTTGTGAACCCTAGGCGCTCTATGAAGTTGAAACCAACACCTACAACTCCCTGCTGGGTCGGCAAAGAAGTGAGTGGCAGTGGTCAACACCTAAAGGGCAGCTTGTATGATGGGGTTGTTCTGGTTGGGGTTTGTTTGAGTGGCCACTATGTTGTGAAATGGGTGAAATATACCTTTCATTGACCGGTTCTTGGTTCCAGTGGATAACACGTCATCTCCATTGACCGCACCATGCAGGTCAGAACTAGAAGTTCGTTCACATTGCCGTAGCATAATCGGATAAGGCGTTTTGAGAATGCACTGCACGTCATGAAAAGACATGCAACATATTGAATCAAGATGGGCGATGTTTCTTTGTGAATCGGGGGAAACAGTGTGTAGTTTGCATGAACATTCTCATGTTACGAATTCTCCACAAGAAAACTTTCAAATCATACATGATGTGCAACAAGTATTCGTTTAAAAATATTTGCAGTCACCCCTCTCGTTTTCCGGCGATTGGATAATATGGCATCTCCCATTCTAATTTTAATTTTTAACTTTTATACTGAACTGGGCTCATCATTGAGGGACCCAATCAAAGCGTATGGAGCATGCCCAATTCGATACTTCTAGAATCACAAACCCAGGCTTGATTTTATTATGATTCCAGAACTGTTTATGTAACGAAATATAACTCGCGCTGTCGACGGAGGAGTCGGTTCGAAGATATAGCTGCCAGCTGTTTTCGCATAAATTCCAGGTACTTAAGCATACAATTTTACTTTCTTTCATGTAAGGCGGGAAAAGTATATATTTCTCACACAAACTCTTTCGTTTGCTACTGGTGAAGATTTTCACAATCACCTAATATACACTTATAGGCTGAGAAGAAACACATATACAAATGTGATTGATGTATATCCACCACCTACCACATTAATAATTTTAAAATGTATTTTATTAAAAGCTAATTATTTTTAATTATTAATAACTACATAAATAATAATAGTTATATTATATTTTATTTATATAATTATACTTCTTATATTACTATTATTTTGTATATTAATATAATATTAGCTATTACATAAAATTTTGCTAATATGTTAATAGTTGTATTTAAAAATATAATATAATTCATATAATATAATAATAACATTTAGTTATTATTAATAATATGTATATTTTTACTATTATGTTGTCTTCAATAATTATTATATATTTATTAATATAATTGTCACTATATTATATATATTTACTTAGAATATATCAATAATATTAACTATATTATTATTATTATTATCTAATTTTAAGGTCATAGCCAAGCCAAACACCAAATTGGTGTATGAGACCCCTTGTTTGTGGGATAAGGGACCCACTTCTGCGTAGCGAAGCCAGACATCAAATTGGTGTATGGGACCCTCTTGTTTGTGGGACAAGGGACCCACCTCCGCGCAACGATTTGACTGCTAAGTCTACGAAGGCATACATACTCTACCCCCCTCCGATTTTGAACCTGCGACCTCTTATGGGGAAACACATGCTCTTAACCATTAGGCCCACTCAAACTAAAATATATTATAAACTATATATTAAACTAAAATATATTATACTATTACTTGTAAATAAAATGATGATGACAATGATTAAAGCCCACTAAGACCAATGTGGTCTATTGGACCTCAAGAAAAGAGAGTCTAATTGTCATTCTTCAAAATCTTGTTTCTGTGATCAAAGAGCAGGGAAAAAAGTGTTTCAAGATCGCTATAGTTGGGTTGGCTTAATAAGTCAAGAATATTGGAGGTGTGGCTGATGATAGGGAATTGAGAGCGGATGTGGGCAAGACCTGGGCAGTCTAGAAGGAAGTGCTTTCCATATTCCACCTTTATAGTATCACAAATCTGATAAATTCTATCGTCCCAGGGAGTCTTAGGAGTAGACCACTGCTCGGTCCCACTCCAAAGCTCATGAGAGTTAGTTCTAATCCTAGCGATGTTAATTTTATTCTTAGTGCTAGTCAACATAGAGAGATAATTTTGGTGATTGAGGGTGGGGTTGATCACCTCCTTATAGTATCTTCGCTTCCTTTTACCCTCCAGCGCCTTAGCATCCCACATCTTGTCCTTAAAACTGGAGGTAATAACATCTTTGATATTGTTTTTACTTTCCCTCATGATCTCCTCCTTCATCCCCCAAAGGTTGAGCCAAGAATGAGTATCCTGATGCCACTCGTGCTTAAGGCGTAGGTGGGTTTTTGACTAAAGTTAGAACCAATTTTTGGGAGCCTCCCAGGTTCCATATTGTTAAGCTTCTTCTTATACATCAAATATCTAAACATAGACGTACTTTCAATGGGGGACAAGCTAACTTCAATCAAGAGGATAGGATATGGAGTATTTCCCTTGATCTTAAGGTTATAGGTTATGAATTTCTTTTGGATCATCTCAATCTTTCTCCACGACCCCCTAGATATACTGCACTCCCAAATTTCACATCCATATAAGATAACAAGGGTGACGAGAGTCTCAAAGAGGAACCTTCTTTTACTCCAAATGTGAAGATCGATTGACTTACAATTGTTTTCAAGCTCATAATAAGCTTCCCAACCTCTAATAATTCTTTTCTCAATGCTATAATTCCAGTTGAGCTGATGAGGAAAGTCAATACCCAAATATTTATAAGAAGAAACCTGCTCAAGACAATGGTTATCATAGACGAAACTACCATGGGTGATCTTTTTGGATTTAATGATCATGACTTTAGCCTTGTTGGTATTGGCTGTCATACCCATCTTGGAGTAGTAGAGATGAAGAGTCTTAAGCTTCTTGTCTAGGTCATCATGACTCCTTGTGAGAAGAACAATATCATCAGCATAAAGGAGAAGAGTAATGATAATATCAGCGAGCTCGGTGCCTTTGCAACCTGCAGTTTCTAGACACTCCTCTAGCTTATCAATCTAAATACCAAAAAGGGTAGGGGAAAGGCGAAAACCTTGTTTAACTTCGATATTACATTTAATGTCCTTAGACCACCCCTCGCTGGTCTTAATCTTGGAAATAACAATCTCGTAGAGGCGGATCACATCAATCCTCAGTTCAGGAGGAACCATGATCTCTTCCAACCTCTCCCAGAGCTTATCTCAGGGGAAAGTGTCGAAAGATTTTCTAAAGTCCAGAAAACAACATAAGAGATCAATTTTACTATTGCGACATTCCTCCGCGATGATCCTAAGAGTGACAAAGTGATCGATGGTCAAGTGATGTCTCCTAAATCTAGCTTTCCCTTTAACTCTTTTGCCCTAATTCTCAAGCCAACGTCTAAGATTTTTTTTCAAAATGAGCCCATAAAGCTTGGCCAGGATGTGGCTAATCATAATGTTCCTGTAGTTAGAGGGAACGCTTTTGTCCCCATTTTTGAAGATAGGCACAATGAGGCTTTGTGCCTAAATCTGAGGGAAGTCATGCTTTACAGCCAAATTAAGAAGCTTGTGGAGATGAGGAATGAGGATATATTCTCCCATTTTAAAGACCTCAACTTGGTAACCTTCAATATCTTTGGCTTTCCCATGAGCAAACTTATTAATCCCAAACTCAACATCTTCCAAAGAAAAAATATCATCCTTAATAGGAGTGTTTAAGATGGTGCCCATGGTATCCGTAGAGTCATACAACTTCTTAAGATAGTTATCCCAATTTTATAGGGGTATAGGATTGTTATCTTTAGATTTACAAACAAGCACATTCTGCCAAAACTTTCTAGGCACAACTTGAGAAAGGTGGAGACGATGCTCTTCTCTGTTATTAATATATGATCTCTTCTTCCTCTTAATGAGAGCTTTGTATATAATTATATTATGGAGTTTAATGCTTTCATTAGGGGCATCTCTCATGGATTTCCTAGCAATTTTACAGTCTTTTTCATACCAAGGATTGGAAGTTCTATTATTTTTCTTATACGAAGTCTTATTAGAGAATTTGTTAATGGTGGTGGAAAGGATAGTAGTAAAATGGTAGTAGATTTGATCAATGTTGTTATTATAAGTTAGGGAGCCTAATTTCCTATCCAAATCCCTTAATAAAAGGTCGATATTACTTCTATCAAAGTCAATGTGACTTTTTCTTTCATTGTTCTCCCACATGTGGGTGGTATGCATATCAATATTGAGAGATAAAGACAAAGGTCTATGGTCAGAGTCATGCTCGTACTCGTTAAGAAGCTCAAAGTTTGTAATATGGTTAAGGACATGGATGTCAGAGATCGCATAATCCACGATGCTGCTACCCAGCCCATGGAAATAGGTCATCTGACTGGAGAGACACCACTTATTAATACCATTACAAATGATTAGGTCTTTGGAACTAAAAAGTTTGAGGAGCTCAGTGCTTAATAAGTTCTCGATAGTGTCTTCATATTTTCTCTTGAATCTATTAGCTAAGTGACCATCCTTATCAAACCACAAGGGGTCGGGGTTAGATTTGTTACTTTACATAATAGCTTGGTTAGTAGCAATTCGAGCATTAAAGTCCCCAAGCAAAAGGATATTGCCTTCATTCCTTAGGTTGTAGATGTCCTTTTCTAAGGTATTCAAAGGACAATTCTTATCCATGTTGTTTTTCTTATAGGATGTAGAGTTGACAAGCACGAAATAGTAGATTACAAGGAATATCCTATTGGTTGTAGAATCAGAGATCTCGATCCAAATGTATTGATTGAAGGGGTCGATTTTATGAAGTTGGATGTGAGAGGAAACAATGTTCCTAATATAACAGGTTATACCACCAAAACCTCTCCTGGAGGATTTCTTATTCCAAGCAGACCAAAGAGTGAACCCGTCAAGGTGAGGGACCCTAGATTCATCATGCTCCCAAGTTTCAACTAAAAGAATAAGATCAATATCACTCGGGATCCAACTTAACATAGGACCTTTACACCATGGAAAACCACGATAGTTCCAGAAGAGGATCCAGAGTGATGTTATTCCCTATTTATCATTCGTGTTTGGGACTCTGTCTCTAATAATAGATTTTCTATTCCTAATGATTGCCCATTTCCCCTCTTTTCTTGCCTCCTTGACCTTTTGTACTTCTTTCCTATGTTTAACTTGGTCTTCTATAATGAGGTATTCATTTATAAATATTCTCGTTCCTTTTAGGCTTGGGGATTTCCTAAGTATATCTAATTTATGGTCATTACAATTGACCTTGACATGGATTAGTCTATGTTTATGCTCAAGTATCTTTCCTACCCTTATTGCTTTGGTGAGATAAGTTGTTTGAATTTTAAATTTTGTCTTTAATTGTTCTTTAACTAATTCTAATGTGTTTTCTTTATTTTGTTCTTCTATACCAGCAATTATAAGGTGTAAGGCTATTTTATGGCGCTCACGGTCGAGTACAATTATTTTATTAACTTCTCCTTGAATGGGTTTAATATCTAATTTATTCTCTATGTTATTTAGGGCTAAGTTATTATGTAGTTGTTCTTTTAGATTTTTAACCTCGTTTTTCAAAGTGTCATTTTCTTCAACCATTGCTTGTTTTCTATGCTCAATTTCTTGAATTCTACCTTTCATTCCTTGGATTTTAGTCTCGAGTGAGAGTATTTTATTTTCTAATGATTTATGGTTATTATCAAGCATTGTGGTTAATTTCTAGTTTAAAATGGTTTTCTCTTTCTTCTCTTCGTCTTTCTACAGATTCAATGTACTCATAAAGGCTCTCTAGGGTGATTTTTCTTGGCATCCCTTCGCTAGAGGGGGGTTTAGAAAGATGAGAAAAAGTACTCAGTGGAAATAAGAAAAACTTAACAAGGGGAGAATAGGTGGGAACATATGCACCTGTCAGAGTTGTTTGTAGTTGAGCTGATTCTTCTAGATGTGTGCTTTAATAGCTACTATAAGTAGCAAATTTCTCAACTCTGAATCTGAAAGTGAACTTCGGTGAAAAAATTCCTTTCGCGAAAAGAGAATTGTTTAATGCACTTCGCAGAACCGATTGATCGTTAACAAAACCCTAGTGGGATTATACGCCTATCCTTTGAATACATTTAAGATACTATTCAATTTTTGTTTTCGATTTTGATCTTGTTTAGTGCACTTCGCGGAACCAATTGGTCGTCAGCAAAACCCTTGGAGGCCGCTAGTTGAGCTATTGCCCTACCAAAGCCAAAAACAATTTCGTTGGTCTACCCTAACCTCATGAAGAAAACAAACTTCTTCTGCCTTAGAAATCACCCACCGACCGAAAATTTCAAAGAGAGATAAGGTATGTGTAGTCAGAAATCTTTTTCTCCCCGATAGATAGAAATCTTCTGTGTCGCCAAGTACCTCCTGCTGTGACTTCTTTTGCCTGAAATTGGTTAGAAAGGCACAATGTAATAGGTCTAGTTCGATCATTTAGATGCCCTAGATAGACAACATAAACATGTCTATTCTGAATATTTCCTCCACGTCGACATTCAAAGGCTCGTAATGAAAAGCTTAAACGGATAATACCTCTAGCATGCCATGGAACGAGCCCAATAATCCAAATAGATCCTCTACATGTCTAAACTTCCCGCCACTGACATCCAACAGAAACAGGGATTTACAAAAAGAATACTTGTTTTAAAAAATGCATATATATTCTCAATAACTCCAGGTAATCTTTGCCGAAGACATCGTCAGACATTAGACACGCAAGACAGGAAGTAAACAAAATTCCTGAAACGAAGTCAAAATTTTGGAGAAGTTGCAGCAATCAGTCTGCATCCTAACCTCAGGAATTATGGCTGGCCAAACAAAACATCGAACAAACTCTCTAATTTTTTTACCGAAAGCGCCCGTTTGAATAATTCTGCGATCCATGCGGAATCTTTTCAAGCAAAGTTACACAAAAGTTCACTTACAGTATTTTGTAAATGTGTGATGCATGATGCGAAATTATAAAATTTAAACCTTATGGTTTAATATTAAAAACCCTAGGGTTTATTCATTCCTTGGGTTTATTAATCCCTTAGTTTATTAATTCATGGGTTTTATTAATGCCTTTTGTTTTAAATATTGATCCCAAGATATTAATAACCCATAGGAATCAATTCTTTAAACTCGACGGATTAATAAACTAGAGAGATTGAATTATAAAACCAAAGGAATTATTAATATTATAAATTGAAGCTACTAATAAACCCAAGGGTTTAATATTATAAACCCAATGAAGTAGTACACTTAAGGGATAAATATCATAAACCTAAAGGATCAACAAACCCAAGGAATCAAATTTTAAAACACATGGGATTAATAAATCATAACAATTAACAATTTAAACCCAAGGGGTTAATAAACCCTAGGAATTAATAGTTTAAACTCAAGGGATTAATAAACCCAAGGGATTATTAATATTATAAACCCATGGAATTAAATTATAAACCTAAGGAATTATTAATATTATAAATCCAAGAGATTAATAAACCCAAAAGATTAATATTATAAACCCAAGGGATAAATATTATAAACCTAAGCAATCAACAAACCTAAGTGAACAATAAGAAAAACACAAGGGATTCATAAACCTAGGAATTAATATTTTAAACCGAAGGGATTGATATTTTAAACTTAAGGGATTGATAAACCCACATGATTATTAATATTAAAAACCCAAGGGATTAATAAACCCTAGAAATTGTTAATATTATAAACCCAACCACATTAATAAATGTGGTTGAAAAATGCCGATAATTGTTAATGATATAAGTCTAATATTAATCATAATAATAATAATAATAATAATAATAATAATATTATTATTATTATTATTATTAACTCTAATGTTAATAAATTATTATTATAATCATTTTAAAATAATTATAGTTATTAATAATTATTTATTATTATTATTAATTAATTAATATTACCAATATCATTATTTTTATTCTTAGTTAAATTTAATATTATTATTAATCAATAAATATCAATAATAATTAATATATAATATTAATTAATTAATTAACAATAATTTCATAATAATAATTATTATTTATTAAAAAAATATAAATAATGTTTCGTTTTTTTTTTATAATTTATATTATTTATTGTTAATAATAGTAACAATCTAAGCGATTAATACTTAAAATCGAAGGGAATAAAATTACACCCAAGGGATTAATATTATAAACCCAAGGTATATAAACCCTAAGATAAATATTGTAAACCCTAGAATTATCATGGTTGACCATGGTTGATTTTCATATTGAGACAATGTTTGTGACAATGCGATGTTGCACCATGGTTGACCATGATTGATTTTCACATGTAGAAAATCTTTGTCACAATGCAATGTTAGACCATGGTTGATTTTCATATTGAGAAAATATTTGTCACAATGTGATGTTGGACCATGGTTGACCATGATTATAAACCAAGGGGATTTATATTAGACCCATGGATTAATATTATAAACCTAAGGATTAATATTATAAACCCTAGAAATAATATTAAACCCTAGGAATAAGAACCCTTAGATTAATAACCTAAGGGATTGATATTATAAACCCAAGGGAATAATAAACCAAAGAGATTAATACTAAACTATGTGATGTTGGAACATTTTTTACAATGTTTGATTTTCATATTGAGGCAATCTTTGTCACAATGTGACATTGGAACATGGATAACTATGGTTGACCATGATTATAAACCCAAGATATTTATATTAAATCATAGGATTAATATTATAAATTCTCTGAATAATATTTCGTATTGAGACAATCTTTCTTAGAATGCAACGTTGGACCATGGTTGACCATGGTTGATTTTAATATTGAGACAATCTTTGTCACAGTGCGACGTTGCACCATGGTTGACCATGATTGATTTTCATATGGAGCAGTCTTTGTCACAATGCGGCGTTGGACCATGGTTCATTTTTCATATTGAGAAAATATTTATCACAATTTGACGTTGGACCATGGTTGACCATGAATATAAACCAAGGGGATTTATATTAGACCCAAGGATTAATATTATAAACCCTATGAATAATATTATACCCTAGGAATAAGAATTCTTAGATTAATAAACCCAAGGGATTCACATTATAAACCTGAGGGAATAATAAATCAAAATGATTAATTCTGAAAACCAAAGGGATTATAAACCAAAAATAATAATATTAAACCAAAAGGATTATAAACCAAAAGTAATAATATTAAACCCAAGGGATGAATATTATAAACCCAAGGTATACAAAGTCGACGATAAATATTATAAACCCTAAAATAAACATGGTTGACAATGGTTGATTTCATATTGAGACAATCCTTGCCACAATGTGATGTAGGGCAATGGTCGACCATGTTTGACCATTATCCATTGCCATATTGACACAATATTTGTCTTTAAGGTTTCTGTGAACTTCATAATTGTCACAATGTGACGGTGGAGAAAACCATCTGAATAATAGTATACCTTAAGAATAAGAACCCTTATATTAATAAACCCAAGGTGTTGACATTATAAAACCAAGGAAATAATAAACCAAAATTATTAATACTAAAATCCCAAGGGAATAATATTAAACCCAAGGGATAAATATTATAAACCCAAAGATAAATATGATAAACCCTAAAATAAACATGGTTGACAATGGTTTACCATGGCTGATTTTCATATTGAGACATCCTTATGACAATGCGACATAAAATGATGGTCGACCATGTTTGACCATTATTGATTGCCATATTGACACAATCTTTATTAGAATCGGACGTTGGACTATGGAAACCCTATAAATAATATTATACCCTACGAATATGAACCATTGGATTAATCAACCCAAGGGATTGACATTATAAACCCAAGGGAATAATAAACCAGAAGGATTAATACTAAAAACCCAAGGGAATAATATTAAACCCAAGGGATAAATATTATAAACCCAAAATATATAAATCGTAAGATAAATATTATAAACCCTAAAATAAACATGGTTGACCATGGTTTACCATGGTTGATTTTCATATTGAGACAATCCTTGTCAGACGATGGTCGACCATGTTCAACCATTATTGATTGCCATATTGACACAATCTTGGTCACAATGCGATGATGGATCGTGGAAACCCTATGAATAATATTATACCCTAGGAATAAGAACCCTTATATTAATAAACCCAATACGACTTTGCTCAAATTTCTACACCATTTCGATATCATGATATTAAACCCTAATATTAAATTGAATATTATAAACCCTAACATCATAAATAAAATATTATAAACAATAAGATTATAAACCCTAAGATAAATATATTAAACCTAATATTATAAATCCTAACATTAGTATTATAAACCCAATGGATTAATATTAATAAACCCAAGGGATGAATATTATAAACTCAAGGGATTAAACCCTTGGGCTTATAATATTAATCCCAAGGGTTTATAATATTAATCAAATATGGGGAGACCTTTTGTTAATATTTAATATTTATAATATTAAATATTAATTTTTTTTTAACTCTTAATATCATTGATATTAATATTACAATTTAATGTTATTATGTTAATAACATTAAATGTTAATAAATTTTAAAAACGATTATGAATAATAATGTTATTAACATTACTTTTTTAAACAAGATTAATATTGCATTGACGATGTTATTAATGTTATTAATAATATTACTAATAATATTGTTTTTAATTTTAATTTTAATGTTATTATTATTATTATTAATCATCATTTTTATTTATATTTTCTTTAAGAGATATTATTTATTTATGATAATAACTATTATAAACTTACTATAAACTATTTATAAACTAATTTAAAAGTCTAACAATAATATAATAAACCCAAAACATTAATATTATAAATTTTTGGGATTAATATTATATGCATGACAAATTAACATTATAAATCCAAGGGATTAAACCCTTGACTTTTCATATTAATCCTTTAGATTTATAATATTAATTCAATAATTTTATAATATTAATCAAATAAGGGATTCCTTTTGCTAATATTTAATATCTATAATATTAAATATTGGTATGATTATGAACCGTAAAAATTAAAATAATAATTAATAATTAATAATTGCATTAGTATTATTATGAATATTAATTAATTATAATAATTTTAATTATTAACATTAATATTAATATTAATATTAATATTTTTTTTGGTGACTAGCGGAATCGGTAATGGCGGTGGTATCGTACTCGCGTTACATGGTGTCACGCCCCTACACTGGCGGTACTCTTCCAACCGCACTATAGCGAGGTGCGGCACTACCAACCGTTTTCTTTTCACCAATACTTACGATTGTAGACTACGCCTAACATTCCATACTTAGTTTATTTTTTCATTACCAAGTATTATCTTTATCCTTTATACAAGTGAAAGCCCATAACATTCACATAAACAATGTTATACAATAGGAATGCACAACAGTATAAAGGGAGGGGAAACTCCCTGTAATATGAGTCTGCCCGAATCAATATATAATCGTCTTTTATAAGTACAAGTTAAATCTTGGGAAACCCCAAATTTACACTTAGCCAATTTTCAACTTTCAGCAAACTTGGTTGCCCAGCTCATCGGCGCCTCCGCACAGTCACCACATGACTCACCAACCCTTTGTTCACCTTGTCACACGATCGTGTTGTTTGGCCAACTTGGGCGTGCCTCGTTGTAACCAAGTTGCCACACACGGGCGCCTCTGCACGAGTCACACCTTCGTTCACAACCTCAACACTTCACCGTTTCCACCGTTTCGTCGTGCATGGCGCGCCCTACCCAAGTCGCCCATCCGCACGATTCTTCGTTTCGGCATGCCCTCACCCGGCCGCCCGTCCGCACGTCCACCCAAACTCGTTCACCCGAGTCGCCACACGACTTCACCCGGGTCGCCACACGACTTCACCCGGTTCCCCCGAACGACCTCACTCGAGTCGCCACACGACCTCACCCGGCTTGCCCGCACGACTTCACCCGGGTCGCCCAACGACCTCACCCAGCTTGCCCGAATGACTTCACCCAGGTCGCCCGACGACCTCACCCGGATTGCTCGAACGACCTCACCCAGTTCACCCGAACGACCTCGGTCGAGTTTCTTGCCCGACGACATCGCCTGAGTTTTGCCCGACGACCTCGCCTGAGTTCTGCTTGAACGACCTCGCCTGAGTTTTGCCCGACGACCTTGCCCGACTTTTCTACATGAGTTTCCTGCACGAGTTTTTCGCCCGAGTTTCTCACCCAAGTTTTTCACCCGACTTTTCTGAACGAGTTTTCCACCCGAGTTCTGCCCATCATGCAGGCTCATCCACGCACCTTAGAACTCCTTGTTCAAACTCGTGTTGATCGAATGATGATTTGCCTCCACAAACCATCCACTAATATATACGAGCGGGTGGCGGGTTATGTCACGCGGCCAACCCACACCCAACGCCCAAGCCGACTCGTTCAACATGTTTCCTTTGCCCGAGTGGAGGGTCGGCCCACCCAACTTGTGGGACCGCCCTCTTAACTCGCCCAACATCGTATAAACTCACCTCTTGGTTCATTCATTTCGCATTTCACACGAGCTCCTCGCCCGTCCTTCGCACGGTGAAGGTGACCCAGACCGCAGGTCCATACATCCTCCCCCACTTGAAGTCATTGTCGTCCTCGACAATATCTCATCCCAGCAACCATCTGTCACCAAGATCACCATACCAAGGCATACACCCCATCGGTATGTCATATATCGGAAATCATCTCAATCCATGACCATTAACCACCCTGTCACAATCTCCACATGCTTCTCCCCATCGTGGAAGGCTGGCTCCTCCATCTGAAGCTACATGCTTCCTGCAACATATCGTGTCGACCTCATCATGTATCATCCTCATGTGAATTGCTGCCATGATACTCCAACATAACGCTAACACATCTTTGCACACTGGTACCCCCCATGTTTGAACTAGTCGGGTGATCAGTCCAACTATCATGCTCAAACCATGAGAATGCACATCCTCATGCCACCATCAGTCGTTTCTTAGAACATCCCGTCACATCCTCAACTCAATCAAGAATCCATCTCCATACAAGTGTAAGCCATGCTCAGGTCCATGAAGTAGTCTCCATCTCATCTGCAACATGCTGTCCATGATGTTTTCTATCCAACATCATCATCCATTTGTAAAACATCCATCTCCTCAAAGTGAAGAGATCATCTCATCAAACTCCAACTCTCGATGTGCCACATCCAGGTCCATGAAGCAACCTCCATCATATCTGCAATGTGCCATCCCTCAAGTCTGTCATAGAAACAAGTATACACCTGTCTCATCTCTCCATGTGCTACCCATGATCATAGATCAATCAGCTCCCATGTGTCAAAAGCGGTTAAGTCTCGGCTCAACCCATGCCCAAGTGTTGCCACTAAGGCATCATCCTCGTTGTAACTCAATCACTCCAAAGTCACAACAATCTCATGTCATCATGAGCTCCATGAGTCATCTCCAACTAGCACTCTAGCAAGCTTACAAGTCTCGACCTAAAGGTATCTGCAAGATGCCTCAGCTCTCTATGTAGTAGGAATGCTCCATAGTCTGCTCACAACTCCATCCAAGTCCATGGCCATGTTGTACAAGAGTGCACAACCTCTCCATCGGTTCATAACTAAAACATCTCTATGTCACACCAACAAATCCACCTGCATAACATCCCTAGCTTGGCACTCCTCATTGGATGCCCATAAATGACACCTCTACAAGTGCTCCTGCCTAATGTCCCTGCATAGACTACCATGCTCCATGTCTCCAACCTGATGTCCATGACTTAGTCGCCCATGTAGTCCAACCAAGTAGACCCATCACAACAATCGGTCATCCTCATCCAAGTCTGCAATCTTCGGTCTAGTGAACTCGATCACCTAACCATATCATCATCACATGAGTCTCTCCATCATAGCTCTCCCACTAAAGGTTCCACCAAGACTATCTCTTGGTCTCGGCCATGAGAAGTCCACCCAAGAAACTCAAGTGTGTGCCCTCCTCAATCTGTCCATGAGTTATGCTGGGCACTTAGCCAATTCTCCATGTGGCTAAAGCATGACCCAATCATCCGCAATGATCATCATGTTCCTCCCTTGTCACGGGCCTTTGTACCTTCCACAATAAGGTCACAAACAACCCTAACAAGTCCTGCAACAGTCAACAATCCTTGCTTCTCCATACAAGGTCTCATTGTAGACATCCATGGTAAGATGTTCCCTTGCATTGGCAAACTGATTTTTCTCTTCCCTACATATGGTCCATCTACCAAATGCTCAAGTGAAACACAAGTATCAATAGTACTTACATCATCATCATGAGGTTCCTCCATGTGAGTATCCTCATCCATCCATGTCTGCAAACTACATGATCCTGGTCCAACTTGATCAACCTCAAGTCCATCTTCCATCGTTGTCACATCTACAACATCCTCAATCATCACGGCTTCCTCTTCCTTGTTGGCACAATTTGCAACTTCATCCTGCTCCATTGTCCAACCAAGTTGAAGAAGTTCGTCTTCAACATTCCTTTCCAAGACTTCAAGTTCCTTTCGAATTCGAGGGTTCTCTTCTTTCAACTTCTTCAACCTGTATAAGGTAAGCAAGAGCTTCCCTTCGCATTCTTCCAAACCTGCCATGCCTTGTCATTCAGCTTGGCCCAAGCACTAAGCTTCACCTCTGCTAAACCTATTTCACCATTCACCTGAATCACCCTGATATTCCACTTGTTACTTGCAAAACTTGAACTCCCTTCCAAGTCTTCAGTCTTTGTAGAATCAACTCCTTGATTCAGTTCACCAGCTCTGATACCACATGTCACGATAGTGTAGTGGGATCAACACTTCATCGTCAACCCGATCAGCGTCCTGATCATCAGCTCGGATACCACCTATCATGAAGTGCAGGTGTGTGTCGGCTTCAACGCTTCAACACCGGCACCAGCTCCATGGCACTAGCTCTAATACCACTTGTCACGCCCCTACACTGGCAGTACTCTTCCAACCACACTATAGCGAGGTGCAGCACTACCAACCGTTTTCTTTTCACCAATACTTATGATTGTAGACTACACCTAACATTCCATACTTAGTTTATTTTTTCATTACCAAGTATTATCTTTATCCTTTATACAAGTGAAAGCCCATAAAATTCACATAAATAGCATTATACAATAGAAATGCACAACAGTATAAAGGGAGGGGCAACTCCCTGCAATATGAGTCTGCCTGAATCAATATATAATCGTCTTTTATAAGTACAAGTTAAATCTTGGGAAACCCCAAATTTACACTTAGCCAATTTTCAACTTTCAGCAAACTTGGTTGCCCAGCTCGTCGGCGCCTCCGCACGGTTACCACACGACTCACCAACCCTTCGTTCACCTCGTCGCACGATCGTGTTGTTTGCCCAACTTGGGCGCACCTCATCGTAACCAAGTCGCCACACACGGGCGCCTCCGCGCGAGTCACACCTTCGTTCACAACCTCAACACTTCATCGTTTCCACCGTTTTTTTGTGCACGACGCACCCTACCCAAGTCGCCCGTCCACACGATTCTTCATTTCGTGGTGCACGGTGCGCCCTCGCCTGGCCACCCGTCCACACGTCCACCCAAACTCGTTCACTTGAACAACTTCACCCGAGTCACCACACGACTTCACCCGGGTTGCCACACGACTTCACCTAGTTCGCCCAAACAACCTCACCTGGGTCGCCACACGACTTCACTCGGCTCGCCCGAACGACTTCACCCAGGTCACCCAACGACCTCACCCATCTCGCCCAAACGACTTCACCCGGTCGCTCGACGACCTCACCCGGCTTGCCCGAATGACCTCACTTGGTTCGCCCGAACGACCTCGCCTGAGTTTCCTACCCGACGACCTCACCCGAGTTCTACCCGATGACCTCGCCCAAATTCTGCCTGAACGACCTCACCCGAGTTCTCCCCGACGACCTCGCTTGAGTTCTCTGAACGCGTTTCCTGCACGAGTTTTTTGCCCGACTTTTCTGCATGAGTTTTTCGCTCGAGTTTTTCCCCTGAATTTTCTGAACGAGTTTTCCACCCGAGTTCCGCCCGTCGTGCGGGCTCATCCACACACCACAGAACTCCTTGTTCGAACTCGTGTTGATCAAATGATGATTTGCCTCCACAAACTGTCCACTAATATATACGGGTGGGTGGCGGGTTATGTCACTCGGCCGACCCACGCCCAAGCCGACTCGTTCAACATGTTGCCTTCGCCCGAGTGGAGGGTCGGCCCGCCCAACTCGTGGGACCACCCTCTCAACTCGCCCAACATCGTATAAACTCGCCTCTTGGTTCATTCATTTCGCATTTCGCACGAGCTCCTTGCCCGTCCTTCGCACGGTGAAGGTGACCCGGACCACAGGACCATACACACGGGGTCGAATCCCACCAACTGCCACTATAACCTCTAGGAGGAACTGCCCAGCCCACAAGGATGACCCTCGGTTAAGACGAGACTTGAACTTGAGACCTACATAGCGGCACAGACGACTTAGTAGATCGTCCGCTGGCCACGAGACCAAACCTTTGCGGGCCAATTTTAATATTAATATTAATATCAATTACAATTACAATTACAATATTAATAATTATAATTATAATATCAATATGGTTAGTATAAATATGTTTTTAATATTATTTATGATATGTACATTCATAATAATATTAATATTATTGTTAATAATCCTAATATGAATGTTAATAGTAATATTATTATATTATATCATTTTAATATCACAAATATATTAAATATTTACAATATTGATATTAATAAAAAGTATTAATCTAACGTTATTATTATTACTAATAATAATAAAATTAAGGTTATTAGTATTAATATCAATATAAATATAAATATAAATATTATCATTATTTTTTAGGAAGGAATGTATTAGTAAAAATTAATATTATTATTATATAATTGTTTTCTCAGATTTGTGCTTTTGTGATTCATGATAAAATGTTCATATTTTCCGGAGAAATCACATAGAGAACAAAGGGTCGACGCATTTCGAACCTAGATCTAGGTTCATCATCAGGACCAGGATGAGGAGCAAGATCAATTGACCAATATATAAAAATCTCAGAGATGCAACGGTAAATTCCCAACGGTTAAATATTTCATTTTATTTTATTTTTTATTTTTATGTTTATGAATGTTCATACAAATAAAAATAAAAATAAAAAATAAAATGAAATGAAATATTTAACTGTTGGGAATTTACCATTGCATCTCTGAGATTTTTATATATTTTGGTCATTGATCTTGCTCTTTATCCTGGTCCTAATGATGAACCTAGATCTAGGTTCGAAACGTGTCGACCCTTTGTTCTCTATGTGGTTTCTCCGTAAAATATGAACATTATATAATTGCTATTAATATTATATATAAGTTATATTTAATATTAAAATATTATTAATATTACACAAATATTTTATATATATATATAATTTTTGTTAATACTGTCTATATTAGATTATCAGTATTTCGAATCAATCACATCATTAGGATTGGGTCTGACGTTTCGAACCAACTAATGTGGTTCATCCTCAGGACAAGGTGAGAAATCATTGGATCTGAAGGAGTAAATAGCATGGATGCATCATTGCCCAGAGTTAGCCATTGAAAATTAGTCGTTGGTTAATTTGTGACTGGGTTAAAAACTAGTTGTTATGTGATAATTAAATATTAACATTAATATTATTATTAATTTTAATATATATGTTAAAAGTAATACTACTATTATATTTTATTACATATTATATTATGTTTTTAATAGCACAACACATTAAATGTTATATATATCTATATATATATATATATATATATATATATATATATATATATATATATATAATATTGTTAATGTAATAACATATTAATATAATATTATTATAATTTTTTTTTTGTAAGTTTGATAGGACTCTCTAATTTTCGATTTTACATGTCCATTATTCACCCGGCTACGGGGGAGGGTAGCACAAGATTCAAACCCAATATCTCTTGTTCAGTGAGACTTCATTCCACGATCATCACCACTTGAACTACCCCAAGTGGACAATCTTATTATAATTATCAATAATATTGTTATTAATGTTATAAATACAAAAAGCTTCCTTCCCAATGGTGGTTCAATCGTGTATCAATTCTAGCAGAGAATGAAGCACATCAAAAGGCAAATCAAAACATGGAATTACACCACATTTGGCAACATATTTCAAGAGAAAAAATCTCTCGAGCAAAGTATGAAAGAGCTACAGCAGAAGATCATCATAGGAGGTAGAACAGAGGAATTAGCTAGACATGAACAAGTTCTACTAACACAATTAGATGAAAGAAGGAGACAGGAGGAACTTCTCTGGAAACAAAAGTCAAGAATTAGATGGTTAAAAGAAGGTGAAAGAAATACCAAATTCATTCATCACACAACTATACAAAGAAGAATGAATAATACCATCTCGCATATTCAAAACCCACAAGGAGACAAAATGGAGAAACAAGAAGATATCGAGAAAGAGCTCACCAATCACTTCAAAACAGTACATCAAGAGCCGCCCACAGAAAGACAGCCTGCAATCAATGAGATACTTCAACATATTCCTAGACTCATAACAGAGGAGCATAATCAACTATTGCTAAGGCCGGTCACCCTAACGGAGGTAGAAGAAGCATCAAATCATTTGAAAGCTGGGAAAGTGCCAGGACCTGATGGTTTTACTTCTAAATTTTACCATCATTTCTGGGACTTAATCAAAGTAGAAGTCTGGAATGTGGTCGAAGAATCACGAGTCATGCATTGGCTACTTCCCTCACTCAATGCGACCTTCATCGCTCTTATTCCCAAAGAAGCGCAACCAAGCACTCCGGAGAAGTTCAGGCCCATTGCACTTTGCAATGTCATATACAAAATTATCTTGAAAGTAATTGCCAATCGCCTCAAACCACTCCTCCCTCTTCTCATCTCACCAGAGCAATCTGGATATGTAGAAGGACGTCAAATCTTGGACGGCATTATTCTGACTCATGAAACCATCCACTCCTTAAAGAAAAACAAACAGGCAGGTGTACTTTTGAAAATCGACCTATCTAAAGCCTTTGACAAGCTTAGCTGTACATATATAAAACAGATGTTGACTACCTTCGCATTTAGCCCGACCTAGGTTAGATGGCTTATGACCCTAATTTTCTCTCCCCTCTGCTCTGTTCTAGTTATTGGGATCCCCTCCAAACCCTATTCCCCTTCTAGAGGAATCCGTCAAGGTGACCCTCTATCCCCATTTCTCTTTATTATTATGGTTGAAGGTCTGGGTCATCTTATAAAGCAGGCTGTTCAATCTCATGACCTTAGAGGAATCTCAGTACATGGAACCTCCGCGATCACACATCAACAATTTGTTGATGACAATATGCTCTTTGGACATCCCTCTATTAGTGAAGCCCGAACCTATAAAGCTCTTCTAGATACCTTCTCAAAAGCCTCTGGAACCACTATAAATACTGCCAAATCTCAAATATTCTTCTTCCATACTCCTGTAGCCACTCAAAGAATCATTGCTCGAATCATTGGATTCTCTCAAGCTAAACTTCCTTCTCATTATTTAGGTGCCCCTCTGATAGATTCAGCCTTAAAGCACGCTTCCTCGCAACAACTCATTGAGAAAATGGAAACTAGGCTATTGTCTTGGACATACAGAACTCTCAACATGGCAAGCAGGCTAGTCCTAATAAAGGCAGTCCTACAATCTATGCCCCTTTATCTCTTCTTGGTTCTTGCTGCGCTGAAATGGATGCTAAAGAGAATAAAAAATTTGCAATGCAATTTCTTATGGGGATCCACAGGACAAAACAGAAAATGGGCATTAGTAAAATGGGACAAGGTTTGCATGCCTAAAAAGCAGGGAGGTCTAGGCTTACGTGACCCGCAACATAGCAATACTTTAATGGGAGCACGAATTTGGTGGCAATGGGTCTCATGCCCACAGAAGCCATGGGCACAACTCTGGACTGCTAAATATGCAAACAATCGACCGCAGCAAGAGCTAATAAGAATAACTACCACGATCATAGGATCCCTAATCTGGAATGCGGCAAAACAACACAGAGAGATCATCCAACAGCATAGCTTTTGGGAGATACGGGACGGGAGAACAGTGCGCTTCTGGACAGATTCATGGCAACAGAATCCAAAAATTGCAGAACTTTTACCTTGCACAAATCATAGTGGAAATAATATTAACTAGGAGGACAATGTAGCACAATTCTGGACTCTCAGTACCACTAGGGCTTCAGGCAATGGAAACCTTCTGTTCAGATAACACAACAAGAAACGGAAGCTTATAACTCGGAGCTACACAAAGAACTCACCAGTAGAAGAATCAGATTCAATACTGGAAAAGATGTTCTTAGATGGGGATATACACCGAAAGGAGTATACACCACCAAAGAAGCATACCAGCTGATGCTCCAAACATAGAAACTAGTTGATCCTGCTTGGAATCGAATTTGGACTGCAGGGATTTGGCCAAAAATTTCCACTTTCACCTGGTTGCTATATCACCAAAGAATTCTCACTTGGGACAACTTAATCAAAAGAGGGTTTCAGGGACCATCCTACTGTCCTAACTGTCAAAACCATGAAGAAACTATTCAGCACCTCATGGACTCCTGCCACATGGCTAACCAACTTTGGGAAAAACTCACTTTCAGATGTCAGCGACCATGCAGAATTCTAGGGGATATAAAAGGCACCATCCGCAACTGGACTCCAGAGCCCTATAACAGCAAAATTCTCAATAAGCTATGGACAATTCTGTCGGGCTTCCTTTTCTGGACAATTTGGAAGGAAAGAAACAAGCGAATTTTCAAAAACCAAAGAACTACTTTAGAAATCATATGGACCAACTTATGTCAGAATATTCAGGAAACTCTAGCTCTCCACCAATGGAGTGCTGAGGACTTTCCCACCCAGACACAGGAACTAAGCATATGGGCAAATTGGAACCTCAATCTCTAGTAGGCACAATTGGATCCCAATAGATCAAGCACTATTACCAAGCAGCTCTCACATTGGATTCCCCCCCCCCCCAACAGAAGGTGATTAAGTTAAATTTTGATGGTGCGTCCAAGGGAAACCCAGGCAAAGCAGGACATGGTGGCATATTCAAAAACCATGAAGGCCAACCCCTGCTAATGTACTTTGGCTCGATAGGATGGGACACAAATAACTCTGCAGAACTGGAAGGCTTATGGCAATGTATGAACATAGCTCACCAACATAATTTTCATCCCATCATAATAGAGGGGGACTCCCAAATTCTGATCAACATGGTTACTCAAATACAACTAGGAAGCACTGCTTCGAGAGTTGCCAAAAGCTGGAGATTAGTGGCCAGGCTTGAACTAATAGAGCAATGGATGAAAAATAGGAGAGCAACCACATTTACTCATGTCAAAAGGGATAGCAACAAAGTAGTAGATCTCTTAGCAAACATTGGGGTGGAACAGGATCAGGTCCTACATTCCGGCACAATCAACATTCTAAATGACCAAACTCAATTGCAAGCTTGCACTAACCTGGTGCACAAGGACGCCCATCTCCCGGATGTGGGTGACAACAGGGGACGATGAGGTGGCTGCCAACTGGGTTGGCATGTGGTGAGAGCACATGGCCTCACGCAGGGCGGCACAGTGGTCCAAAAATGGCATTAACCATTGCCATAAATGCACCTCAAATGAACACTGCCACCACTCTGTTAACTGCCATCAACCTCGGCTCAAGGTAACAATGAGCTCTTGGGAAAATACCACTTCTTCTCTTGCCATTCCTCCCCTGCAACCTCGGCCCCTGCAATGCCTCTACCCTCATGCAGTGGCGGCACCCAGCTCCTGCACAACCACTGGGAGACGTTGTAATCTTCATTGCTGCATCGATTTTGGCTTGGGCATCCATTTCACCCACAACCTGCATTTTCAATTTCTCATCCTTTCGGCCCTGGTCGCTCATCCCTCTGCTGAATTGTCTGTTAGCTCCATTGCGACACTGCATCCCATTGTGCCCAATTCTGACCAAAACTTGCCTCCAATTGCAGAAAGCATGGTGCGCCATAGGATGCGCAGCTGTAGAGGTGGGAACCGAGGGAGCCTGAGTCGCTCCAGGCACTCTTTGGCTTCAAAGACCACCTCCTCGAGCAGAACACTGGCCGCTACCCCAATATGCGTAGTGGCAGAGGTTGCTTCCACTCGGGGGCCTCTGTTACGCCTCCCAGAAGCTTCCCCTCCACTTCCGGCCCATCTCCCAAAAGCACTCCACCAGCTCCTCAGCTACATTCCCAGAACGCCCAATTCACCTTTCGCTCTACCCTGAACCAGCCCCTCATCACTGCCACCATCACCATTAGCTTTCATGAGGAAAAGCAAAATTTTGAGGCACAAGACTTTGAGGTTGGAGGTCGACTCATGGTAACTGAGGAACAAGGAGCAATGGGTGATGGCCGCACCGAAGCAATGGGGCTCTTGAACATTGTTGGTGGCGGACGCACCATAGCGGGGAGTAGCCAAACCAAGGCCAAAATGGAACTAGCTCAGACGAGTCTTCAGGGTGCAGAGGAGCAAAGCCAGGAGATGCAAACTAGACGTGCAGGGAAGGAAGTGGAAACGGCTCTGCAGATGAACTGGGTCATAGACAAATACTGTTGCATCATTGAGGAAGAACAACCAGAGTTGCAGGCTGGCGACATGGAGACTTCGCCACTGGCAAGTGGCGACATGGACGAGTACAGATGCTTCATCGTGTAGGAGCACCCTCCGTTGCCACCACGTCCCTAACCGCCACCTCAATGCTGTGTGTTCGCCGCCTGGTATGCCACCTTGCTGCTACTCAACGTGCCACGCGCTTGCCTTGTAGACTGCCACTCAGGCTGCCACGTGTCTCAGGTTCATTGGGACTTTGTTCTTTAGTTTCTATTTTCAATGGTTTTCTTTTGGGGAAAACAAAATTTTAGGCTCTTCAGTTGGGTTTACTTTTTCTAGTCTCCTCAGATACAATGATGCAAAACTGGTTAATTTGCTGGTTTCCCTTGCGTGGGCAGCAAGACAATTTTTTGAGACACTTCAGTTAAGAACTGGTTTCCCTTCTGGGCAGTTCAAATCTAGTTTTTTTTGCTGGTTGATGTCTTTCCTCTGGCATAGCTAAGTACAGGCCTCGGCCTCAGTGTATGATACTTTTTTTACCTTAATAGAATTAGCATAACTTAGAAAAAAAATGTTATAAATACAAATATTAATTGTATCAATATTCTAATAGAAAATATTAATTATAATTGATATTAGTATTGTGTAATTGTTATTAATGTTACATACATATTAATATTAGTATGGGTAATATTAAATGTTAATATATTATTAATAATAATTCATAATAATATTTTTAAACAGTTTATTATAATGTAAAATTACTAACCAACTTACTATTATTATTAATATAAAAAATATTTAATATTTAAATTTATTATATTATTGCTAAAAATAAATAATATTATTCCTAAACATTATTTCAATACAAACATAAAAAATTATAAAAACAACTTTTCAAACCAGAAGAAGGAAAAAAAAAACTGATAAATTTAATATTAATAATATTAAACATAATAATAAAGTGGGATATTATTATAACCCAATAAAACTTAATATTTCTATTATTGAATTTAAAATTATTATTATATTAGCACTTTAATTAAAACCTAATAATTATTATTAAATTTACAGTAACAAAGACTGTGAAATTGAAATCTAATGTGGTTGTACCCGGGGCACTCTTAGAGGAAGTGGTTTTCATCCTCAATGTTCCTATTCTCACATATATGGCAGATCCTTTCCATCCATGGCATTTTAGGAACTGCCCAACGACCTGTTTCACTATGAAACTCATGAGAATTCGTTCTAATCTTTGCTATATTAATTTTCTTCTTTGAACTAGTTAAAATAGAGAGATACTTTTGATCTACTAGAGTGGGGTTGATGACCTTTTTATATTTGGTGAGCATTATATAATTGTTATTTATATTTGGGGAGCATTATATAATTGTTATTAATGGAAGTTTTATATAATTGTTATATTCGTATATAATTAATGGAACCTTATATAATTAAGGGAGCGTTATATAACATTTTCTAAAATTGAAACCCTAAAAATGTATTAATGGAGCGTTACTGGTGTCATAGTTTAGTTATGGCTCATCACAACTATGACCGCAAACCCCAATTGCCACACTCATGGGAATGGCTTGAACTTAACGCACGCTGGAGAACCATAACACACACATTTTAATGGGTGTTTCATAGTTTTTAATGGGAATATCACGATTTGAATTGTAACAGACAATTTAGGTTTAGAGGGACAATTTTTTATTTTTTATTTTTTTCTAATCCTCATACGTGTTTTTATTTTTTTCTAATACTCATACGTGGACATAAACAAAAGGCACACTAACTTTTTAATCATGATGGGGTAAAAAAATATTTTAAATAAGGTTTAAATAGTTGACTTATATATGTAAGGAAGTTTTTTTATTAATTATATTCATTGATTTAGTGGGCATGAAAATGTTGGCATCTTTCAATTTACACCATATGATCAATTTTTTTAATCAGCGAAATCATTAAAGTAGTCAATTCCACTAGGGGGACACCTATGAGCGTAAAAATACAATATAATATATCACTGTAGAGTGTAAACAATAAATAATTAATTAAATGTATAATATGGTACAAATAAATCAGTAGATTCGAGAGGGATCAAATCCACTAAGGTGAAAACTTCTTTTAGAGTAAAAAGTGATTTGATCCCTCTAGACGCTTGGCAGATCCAAAATTACAATGGATCTAGGCTGGTAGAATTCGAATAACATAATCTTTATATAGTAAATAAAATTGAGGTAAAACGGTCAATTTAGTGTTGGTGGTTTCTTGACTCTAGGTTTTGATAGCCCATGATTTCTCCCATGTTATTTTTATCTAAGAATTCTAAAGGTTTCTTGCCTCTGCTGGCCACTGCCTGCCTGTAAGAGGGAGTGGAGCTCCCCCCTTTGTGTGCCTCCATGGAACTCAGAAACCTGCAACCCTAGCTATTCTTCCGTTGTTTGCTGTTCACTCCCCGTGTCCCCCCCCTCCTCCATTTTCAAATGAATGTCTGTTATCAAAATTTGTTTTTGCATCTATGTTTTTGTTTGGGTCAGTTTCTAAGGTTAGCAAGTTGTGTTCCCCTTTTTGCCTTGTTTTATCGACCCCTCCTCCTCTCCTCTTTAAAACCCCCTCTACCATCCTGGTTCCTCCCGATTCGACACAAGGGGGCAACCTGACCTCTAGTGGTTCTCACCGATACTATCTTCTCTCCCTCCCTACCTCTCATCCCTCGGCCTATGGTTTGGATGAGGATCCCCTCCCTTCCATCCCTTTAAAACACCCCGTGGCAGAAAATCCAAACTTTCAAAAGCTATTAAGAGGGCTGGTATTGAAGTGGCTTCGGGGGTTCAAACCCCCATTGACTGGGTCCTTAGAGCAAAGGGAAACCTGCAAAATGTTATCCTATGAAGTTTATCTCCTTCAATTGCAGGGGCTTAGCCAGCCCATACAAAAAACTGGCTCTTAAGAGGTTATGTCTATCGGAGAGACTTGATGTTATTTTTTTGCAAGAAATGCTAGGGCAAGGGAGCTTGGTTAACAAGTTGCTCTTGACTTTCCTACCGGACTGGGTTTTCCACTTCTTGGATGTAAGAGGATGCTCAAGAGGTTGTGCCATGGGCTTTAATAAAAGAATAATAAATTTACGCAATGTATGGTGGGGTGAGGGTTTCCTGGGTGCAGACATTACATCCTTGGATCATAACCTCCCTTTCAAGCTGGTCAACATTTATGCTCCCTGCTATAATAGGGAATTGTTTTGGGGTAGACTTTTGGAAGCTAATTTTATGCAATCTAAAAATTTAACCATTGGGGGAGATTTAAATTTCTCTCTAGGGCTGGCAGAATCTTGGGGTAGGCGAGCCCAATGTGATCACCTCTCAGTTTTTTTTGAAACTCTGTTGGACACTCATGAGCTTCTTAACATTGTTTCGGCCAAGATTATGTTGGCTTGGAGGAATAGAAGAACGGGGGACGAGGCTCTCGCCAGGAGGCTAGACACATTTTTGATAAAGGCCCCTCTACTATCCATATTGAATTGTTTTCACCAGTGGGTGGGTTCGGGAGGGATCTTAGACCATTCTCCAATTTTTTTGGAGATTAGGGATGACAACTTCAAACCCCAGACGCCTTTTAAATTCAACTCGACATGGTTAACTAAAGCCAATTTTCACAAATTAGTATCTGACCCCTGGATTCACTGTAGGCTAGATGACCTTATCTCCTCGGCCTGTTAGGGTCCTATAAATTATAGGATCTCAATGTGATTGAGTATTTTTTATTTTTAATTTCATATTGTACATAAATTTCAATATTCAAATGATTTCCAAAAAATATGAAAAAAGAAAATGAAAAGAGGGTATGTTAAAAAATAAATAAGAAAAAAAAGGAAATAAGAACCCCACAAAAGAAAAAATAGAAAATAATACTGAAAGTGCTGCAAGTCTAAATGCCACTACTGATAAGTTAGTTCTTTTAATTCATTATCAAATAAGGTTGTGTGAAAATTGTTTTTGAATGCCACAATGACCGAAACTATGTTCAGATCATACAATATAATCATGACTGAACACATTTAAATTTATGTTAAATAGGTTAGTGAATAAAGGTTTACCAAACAGTTTAATCTTGGTAAATTAGTAGCTAGGTAGAAATAAAATTGATTCAACAGTTTAATCTGAATCAATGGCAAGATAAGTGATAGGATAAGGTAGATTTTCATAAAAGAAAAATGATTTGGGTCTGCTAGTTTAAATGCACCCTACAAAGCAAGAAGAGAAAATGTTAGCTTAGAAAAAGAATTGAAATGAAAAAGGGTAGGTAGAAGCACTATGGTGATTAGAGGAAAAACATGAATATTTTATCCTAAATCAAATGTTAAATATTATTTTCATGTGCAGAAGAAAAAGAAAAGGAATTAGAGTTTGACTCTAAAGTTTGGTGTATCAGATAATTTTTGGTATATTATCCCCTATCCCTAAAGTTTCAATACCCCAAAATCACCCCTCCACTCATATTTTTCGTCCACTCCCCTACCCCACCATACACTCAAATCATTCGCTCGCTATGCATTAAATAATTTATTCTACCCCACCAAGCACCCTGTCACATCACGTTAACATCCCGTCACATCTCCCCTCATCCGTGCCCACCTCCTAAAATCCGACGGCCCACAGTACGTTTTGCCACCCCCCCCCCCCCCCCCATTTGAACTTTACCGTCGGAGGTGGGGGGGGGGGGGTCAGAAATGGGCGTTATTCAAACCCGCGCCCATCGCAACGTGTCACCATGATATGATTTCGCACCGCCCCGGATGAAACCATTAACCTCCCTCCCGGACGAAACCATTAACTGCACACCCCCCCCTTCTTCCAAAAAGTGGTTTCTCTGCTAAGAAAAACCACTGCCCTATCTATTACACTCCCTCCAGTCACCCTTCACCACGTCATCTGTCCGTTGCTCCGCCAATCACATCTACTCCCTCCAAAATTAATCCGTTAAGCAATTAAATTGCTTAACCGTTAATCCAACGGACCCGCGCCACCATCAACAGGAAAGCCAGAAAACTATATAATCCCTCCTTTCACCCATTCACTGGTTACTGATCTTATACACTACTATTTCTCTATTACAGGTGTGCCAGTCCAAACTACAACAAGTTCACCCAGCCGAGGATATTGCCAGCTAATCAAATTTCAGGCCAGTACCTTTGTTTTCTTGTCTGTAAATCCCAAGTCCCCTCTGCACATTGTAAGCCTGTACCATCCAAATTTCACCAGTATTTTCAATTTATCCAATCATGCCTTCAAAAGACAAGGGATTAGAGGAACCCGTGAGTCCTCTGATCCACCCTCCCATCGACTTTCACCATATTCCTTTGGTAGACAAAGACTATAAAATCCATGAAACCCTCTGTGAATTTGATCTTTTTGAGATGTATTGTTGGCTTGAGGACAAGTTTATAGATAAATATGATGATATTCAACTGTGGGAATCCAATTTTCCCCACTATATCTTTCCTCGTACCCACAACACCCCTGAATTCATTAG
Source organism: Pinus tabuliformis (assembly GCA_031772625.1). Lineage (NCBI taxonomy): Eukaryota > Viridiplantae > Streptophyta > Pinopsida > Pinales > Pinaceae > Pinus > Pinus tabuliformis. The sequence continues at coordinate 1,157,722,247 of CM062811.1, forward strand.
GAAGTGTCATGCTTGCTATCTACCTAGCCAAAGAGCTATTATTGCCCCTATTGGAGAAATTCTATTCACCATCACTCCCCAAGCTATAGACCAAATGATGCAAGCTCCTACAACAGAGAATGCCACCCCTTTTTCCCATGAAGCACTTGTTGAATTATATCAAAAACTGGACTTTGCTAAAAGAGCCAAAACCCTTGAGCTTTTCTTGACTGAAGATGCCCCATTACCCAAGAAAAATCCTCCCTATCCATCCTCTATTTTCCCTAAGAGAGCCAAGAAAATCATCACAATCATCTCCTACCTCCTTGGCTATTACTCATATCATTGGGTAGATGAGGCAATCATAGGATTTCTTTCCATTTTCTCTACAGATTCCAAGCCTTTCATCTTGTTCAACTTAAGCCAATTTCTTGCAGATTCTATCCATGAACAATTTATCAAATTCCAGATTGAGGAAGTATTTAAATATGCTTCTGTGTTAGTGTATATGTTTTTATATTTTCAGGGAGACAACCTCAATCTTCAATTGCAAAAGTTCGATGAAGAAGGGAATCAACAATCAATCATCTTCTAGACTACACTGGTGATTAAAGAACAAAAGGAATATTCATACAAACAATTCATAGAGATGTTTGTACATCCAGCACTCAGTCTCCTAAGTAGCAGGAAGAATCAGTGAGGAAATCAAGAAGGTTTTCAGTTATCAGACCAAGTCCAGATAGGGGATTGGCACCTTTATCAAAATTACAAATAGATGAGGATATTTGGGTGTGAACTTGCCCCTTACAAGCTGCCAAAATTCCTCCCAATGAGGATTTTTTCTCTAGAATACATCAGGAAAATGATTAATATGAATGAGATTCAATTTGTAGCTGCCAAGAAGAAATCCCAATTCAAAATCAAAACACAAATAGGGCCTTTTATTTGTAACATCAAGGCAGCAAGCGAAGAGGCAAACAAACTGTTGAAAGAAATTCAATTCAGCCTTAGTTTCACCTAGTCATATGATCCATTAGGGGTCATATCCAAGTTAAGGGTAGAGAAAAAATCTATTGCTTATTTTCACACATCCAGACCAAAGATTGAAAAGTATAAAAACCAGCTAGAATGGACTGAGAACACTCTACAAGTGGCAGAGGAGCAATTGGTGTCCACTTCAACAGTACAGACTCCTATAAGAAAGGAGAAAACAAAAAAGAGAAGCAAAGAAGAAGAGTCACCTTCAGTGACTGAGATTTCTAGTGAAGGATTCAAAATCATGTACAGGAAGAAGGCCAGGCTACATTCCAAATTAAGTCTAAACAAGGATTCAGATCAAGATAATATCATCACCACTAAGGAACCACTTGTTTCCTCATTAGTGGGTGATCAGACTACACTTTCTCCCACTACCTCAACAACTTCACAAGATCAGCAGGGGACCATGCAAACTAACACATCTACCATAGGGGAGACAAAAAAGAGTATATTTGATATATTCAAGGAGATTAAAGTAAGAAATGAGGCCTTGAAGATCAATACATACAATCAGTTCTAGAAGCAGACTTCCAGCTCTCAAAGCAGATTGTTGTCAGCCTTTGATTCAGAGAAAGTGTTATCACTCAGATTGTTTTCCTTAGAAGTTATCAAAGAAGGGAAAGTCCAAGGTAACCACAAAACTAATCTTTTAGACTCGGGTTCTAGCCAACCTAACTCCAGAGAGGGCTCTCTCTTTATAATTTAACTTTGTCTAAATAAGATTTCAGGCTAGTTCTTAATGTTCATGATTGTTTGTTTTGATTGGGTGGTGGAATTAAGAAGACAAATGAGTAGAGCAACTATTTAGGTCATTGGGCTATGGAGTCAGTCAAGAAAGGCTTAACTGGTTTTGATATATTACTGAGGTAAGATTCAACAGGGCAGGCTAGCACAACAAGAGCAAATCTGTAGGTTCAAATGGATGGAAAGTCCTAACCAGGGTCAAGGGCAATGAAGAATCCTTAATGAGGATTAAGATGAAGAAATGAAGGATGGCTAGTAGCAAAGGGCAATGAAGAATCCTGTACTATGGGCCAAAATGAGGATGAACTACAGAAGTAAGGGGGCAATTAAGAATCCCCAGACCAAGGTAGTTTAGTAGAAAACATAAATAAAGCAAACAGTTAAAACAGAGAGCACTTAAGCTAATTCTGATGATATCATTCCTTGTTTGCTTTTAAGATTGTATAAGAAACACATGTGAATATTTCATAACATAAAGAGAATACAATATTTAAACATGAGAAAATGATACTTATTTGTTCCAAATTCACAAAAGAATCCAGTGAAATGTCCTAAGCTTTATTTCATTTCCCGTAAAACCAGTCCAGTCTTGAGTACAACCGCTCCTTGGCTCAAAAATAATATGTCTATAGAAATGTATTTTAATCCACACTAATTTGTGAAGTATTTACACAAAATTTGATACAAAATATCTCATAACTATATGAGAATTATTCTAGGAAATAGAAAATATCTTCAACACGAAGATAGAGACAGATGGAGAACTATTTGTTTGCTGTCCCTTTAATTGTGACTGTGCTGGTTGTTGTTGCTCAGATTTGGCTCTTGCAATTTGCCTTGTAGTTATGTGCTGGAATCACTTTTATCTTTGACCTACTGATACTCTTTACCTGTGCTGTTTGATCCTTTCTTACCTATTTTACCTGGAAGTTATCTTTTACTTTATAGATTTACTATAGTAACTTATAGTAAATTAGTCAAATTGGTCCACCATTCACTGTCAGGTAACTTCATCCTTATCATTTTCCTGTAGATTTCATCGGCCTCTGTGTACTTAGCAAAATTTGGTTTTCTTGTGAATAAATGCTTGACTTCATGTTCTATATAGAATAGATTCTCAAGACCATCATAAAGCACCCTTCCAGTGGGCAAAGATTTCACCCCTGAAGTACTAGCTTGGCTTTTGGCTAGCTTATTTCACTTGTCAACATAATCTTCCTGGGTCATCAACTTGTCATGAATTACCAAAGGACTGGGGAGTCCTTTTTCTCTTAAGATGCCATACTTTAGCATAAAGCTATCAATGTTTGTTTGGATGCTTTGGCATCTTTTCTCCAGATTAAGCATTAAGTTCCTTTTGGTGAGAAATTTTTTGATTTCTATGATTGTTGTTGCTCTATCATACATCTCTAATTCATCTAGCTGATATCTATTTTTGCTATTTAAAAAGGTGATCAACTGATTGGCTTCTTCTGGTTTATTCCCCAATTCTTCCATTGTCTTGTGGATTGCCTCTATAGCCATCTTGACCAATTCTGTTTGCTAAAAAATAATCTGAATAGAAGGCCAAACATCATTGATGGAATCAACGATGTTGGCCCACATGATTTCTCTCATGTCTCCCAATGGTTCTTGTAGTGTTAAATCCTTCTCAAGGACTTTTATCCTTTCTACCATCCTTAGGTTCCTCTGAGTTTCCTCTTTATGCTGTATTTGTACAAGTTTGCAATTGGTTTCTAGATTTGACACCTGTTCTCTGAGCTTCTTAAGCTCAGTGGCCTAGATACTCATTTCTTCCTTGGCATTGATCAATTCTGTAGTTTTCTCTGTGGGTGTCTCTGTGCTAGTTGATGTACCTGTGCCTGATGTAGTACCTATCATTGGCAATGCTGTTGCTGGTGGAATTGTTGGTGCCAAGGTAGCTTCCAAGGTGGAGGGTACCACTATGGAAACTGTAGGTATTACAGTTTGAGGAGAGGAGGCCAACTCACTCTGCTTGGATTGTATCAACTTATCCAATGCCTTCTCAGTTTCCTTCAATTGGTCATTTAACTTAAGGACTAAGTCCATAAGTTCTTCCTCCTTCTGTGTCACCAAAACTTCAGCTGTTTGAGGATGATGAAGAGGAGGAATCTTGAGTTGCTTTTTTAGTGCAGCTATCTCATCATTTTTCTTCTTTATCAATTGCTCTGCTGCTTTAACATCCTTTGGGTCATGTCCTAGCTATATGACCAAGTCCTCTAAGGACTTTATTCTAGTGTCCTTGGCCTGAGAAGAGGCGTTTTCCAACTGGAATTGGGCTGAGATGTTGTTTAGAGAATTCTGAAGTTGGTGAGCTGCCATGGCTTTGCTGGTCAATGTGGAGTAGACCATTTCTCCAGTTTGTTTATGCAACTCAATTTGGCCAATAGGATGGATATCCTTTGCCATGACCTCGAAATCTATCTTACGATAATCTGCCATTGATTTTGGTTGCTGTATCGTTGGCTTGAGAAAGCTCATCTACACTTTGCCTTCTTTTATATCAAAGGATAACATTAGCCTTGTTTGGTTTGTTGGAGCCATCCTCAGATAATGTGCATAGCTTTTCACTTTCTACCTTTCATTCCTTGCCTTGATTTCCTTGTATTTTTCTTTGATGTCTTGGCTCTGTCCTGTGGGAGCACTAAAGGAGGATACTTCCACACTCTGTTTCCTTTCTAACATTTGAGTTTGAGAGGTGGAAGGTTCTTGTGTCCCTCCTGAAGGAGTGTTGTTCCTGCTTTCTGTCCTCTTTGCTCCTAAAATCCCTGCAGTCTCTTTAGTGTATTCTTGCTCTGCATTTGGATTTAACCTCTGCCTCTTAGCATAGGTTTGGGCAGTAGGCCTGCTGGAAGGAGTGGCCTCATCTCTGTCTCTCTTAAGGCTCCTCTCCTCATTAAAAGGAGTCTGCAAAATAGGGGGATTGCTCATGATTTGTTCAGGTTGAGCAAGTTCCTTTGAAATTTCAGGTTGTTCAGATTCTTCTTGTTGTTCTGAAAGCTCCGGTTGCTTTGATGGCTTTGCTTGTTCTGAAGATTCTGGTTGTTCTGATGGTCCTGCTTCTTCTGTCTGCCCACTGTGGCCTTATGCTTGTCTCTGAGACTGAGACTCTCCTGGAACCTCTACAAAGGAATCCTCATCAATTCTTCTGTTTAAGTCCATTAATATATTATCAACAACAACCTTTGTACTATCTCGATCTATCAAAGTTCCTTCCACCCATTCAGATTGATTAGCATATTGTTCAATTTCAGGGATTCTGTGGTGGATGTAAAGAGATAGTTTGTTATTTTGTCTCCTATTACAAATGAAGCTGTAGGGGTCATAAGTCTACATGAAACTCTGTTTCAGTTTCAATCTTCGGAGGATTTCATCTGCCTCCTTTCCTGCTTCTCTACTATTACAAATGAATGGGCCTACATGATCCTATATTCTAAGTTGGGCTTTCTTCTTGGCTCTTACAAAGTGCACTTCATCTGAATTGATCATTTGTCTGTAGTACTCCAGAGAAAATAATCTCATGGGGAGGTACTTTGGAAATTTGTAACGTGGCAATTCGCATCCATAAATTCTGATTTCAGTATGGTTTTGGTACAAATACCAATCTCCTACTTTGTACTGTTTTGACAACTGCAGGACCTTCCTGATGTCTGCACTGATTTTGGGTGGAGGGCTTCCTAGCAGCATGGTTGTGACAGGATAAACAAAGAGGTCTATGAAGTCTGTATAGGAGTATTGAGAATCAAACTGATGAATTAAAGAAGTCCAGAAGATCACTGATTTGGGGTTTCCTTTAGTATCAAGATTTTGGAGGGCAATTGGAAACCTATCAGCTTGGTAGTACAAGAATAAATGATACAGAACTGAGGAATATTTAAACACTCTTTCATTTTCCAACCTCATGAATTGATCATGCATTCTGTCAGCAATAAACTTTGCATAGTCAAATATGATGGCTGGTGGTTGGTCAAGAGAGTAGATTGACATGATGGATATTATGATTTCATCAACATATTCATTGGTGGTGTAGCCTATTATACCATATATCATATCTATAATATCTCGACCAAGGTTGGAGGATATATTCCATAGATAAGGAGGAGGGTCCTTTGGGATATACTGTTCTTCTCTGATAAAAATGTAGAACAATTGGGCTTGTTTGACTGAAATGCGTGTAGGGTATCTATTCAACATGTCCCCAATGGAAAGAGGGGTTAGGTTTTGGCTTGGCTACAATTGAAGCATCTGGTTGATGGATTCAACAGTGATAGTAAACAAAACAGACTGGTCAGGAGTTCTTACTGCCCTTTGGATAGGATCATAGTTCATGTGGCAGTAATGTACAATTTCTGGGAATACATGCACTCTGGGGAACTGGTACTTAGGCAAACCTGATTCCCAAAGTCCAATGGAGTCAGTCTGGTTCAAGTACTGGTCTTTATACTTGCAGAAGAGTTTCAGAGGGGATTTTGAGACTGAGGTGTCTTTTATTTGGAAATCTTTGTCTGCAAGTGGAAGGTGGTCTAAATCCCTGTGGGGAGTCATAATGGGCATGAAATTTAGTGCAATTGGGGCTTCCATCCTTGGTTCTTGTGGATTCAAGGATGGGAAAAAAAGGTTTCAAGGAAATTGGGAACATTTAGTCCTTTTTAGAGTATTTCAGGATTACCAGGTGGCTTAATTGACTAAATTACTTAGCATTTAAAGAAATTTAGCTCAGTTTTAGCAAGAAATCAGGATTTCTTAGTCAGAAATGGGGTAAATCCTTGGTTTTGTCTGTTTGAACGGTGAAATGGTGACTGTGCACTATTTGCAGGAAGCACACGGGTCTGCAAGGTGGTCTGGAGTTCAGCGGCTACGGAAAGTTGACGGTTGATAGTAGGTTTGTAGTTGAACGTGCTTTGTGCTTTGCATGGAAGCCAGAACGTCCTTTTCACGGTAAAAACAAAAACAATGAGTTTTTTTAGCTTTATGTGTAAAGTCAATGATATTGGCAGGTATAATGGGAAAACGACAGTTGGCGCCAATCGGGGGATGTGACAATTTGTCGCGTAGCGGAGGCGGTAAGCGGGATCCCTTGCACCGCTTTTCAGGGAAAGTGGTTTTGGGGGGAGGCTGCCTGATGCCATTCATCAGGCACCACGTAGCGGCGGAGTGAATAGTGAAACCAGTCACATTGGGTAGGTAAAGGTCGACCTTCAGAGGCCGCCTGATATGATCGTCAGCCATTGGATCTGAAGGAGTCAGATCGTATGGTGATCGAGGATGTGATTTGATTGGGGAGTTAATGGAGGGGCCCGATGGTTTATTAATTGCGGGTTGGGGTGGCTTAATGACGTTGAGGGTGATATGATTGGAGGAACATGTTATTAATTAATCAGAGTTTGATTAATTAACCCTTTTTTGTTTGGTAGAGGGTTATGGTTCTTACTTAGTCGCAGATCAACTAATTAATCCATTTAATTACTTAACTAATAAGGTTTATTTTTCAAACCATCGGGGCGGGATATTTATCACATGGGTTAAATAAATAATATGGGAAAGGGGATTTTCTTTCCGGGAGTTAAATAAATATAATCAAAGGTAAAGTTAATATGATACGAAAGCGGGAAAGAAAATGTGCTAAGTATAATGTATTGATATTTATTTTTATATCCACATCTACACATCATAACTTAGGCTAAATGTTTTTTGTGGGAAAAAGTGGTTTTATGTAGGGTTAATTACTTTCCCTAGGAAAATGATGATCTTACCTTAGGAAAAGGGATTTTTAGGTGAAATGAATATGGAGGAAGTGAATTTTGGTAAGGAGATTTTAGTACTTAGACCCTATAATTTATTGGGCCAAGGGTTCGGTCCCTTTAGAAGTCAGAGAAATGCTTTGAGCCCCTTTAACTTAAGGTTTTATGTACTTTTGACTTTGCTTATGGGAAATTAGTAAAATTAGGGGTAAAATGAATGAGGAAATTAATCACTTAACTTTGTGTAAATGCCCAATGATCATCCATACTTTAGTAACCTGATGATGAAAGTAAATGATATGATTTTAACTAATCATTCATCATAATTTTGCAACCATCCAACTACTTACCCATCTACTCATCCTACCATTTTTTCTACTCTTTATTAGGGTGCACTTAAGCTGGCAAACCCTTATCAAAACTTTTTCTTTTCTTTTACAATGGAAATCTATCTAAGTCTATCCTTATTACATCCAAGGGCTCAGATTAAACTGTTGAGCTCCTTTTATTCACTCTACCTATCTACTTATCTACCAAGATTAAATAGTTTGGTCAGATCTTATTCTCTATCTCTAAGCATGAAATTTAAAGCATGGAATAACCAAGATTAAACTGTTTGATTACCATGGATTGTGGCATGAATAACAAGTTGCACACAATCATTATTGTTCAAAAAGTAAAATAGCAGTGGCATTTGGACTTGCACACTTTCATGGTATTTTCTTTTTCTTAGGGTTCATTTTTCATTTTTTTTCTCAACCTTTTTTAATCTTTTTGTCCCTTGATTTTTCTTTTGGACATACCCTCTTTACATTTTTTAATTTTTTTGATTTTTTTACAAATATGGAAAACATTTGCAGAAAGCAAAGGTATGTACATATTACAGACTTAACCTCAGCCATTCAAAAATTATGACACCTATTGGTATAGGAACATAATAGTGGCTCCACTTGGGGATGGCATTTCTTGGTGGAATGTCAAGAACTAGTAGATCAATGGCCTTCTGAATTGTTGTGACTTTACTCTGCAACTTCCCTTTTTACTTCGCTGTTTTATTGATATTTACTGACAATGAAACTTTTGAAGCTTAGGGCCTTCTCTTCGGGCTTCAACTCCAAAATTTACCATCCAATCCAAACTAAACTTTGTGAAGGATATAGTATATACAAGTGATTAGTAGAATCAATGACTGGGATCTATATAGTGCTTAATCATTCGACCCTTGACTGGTCCTCATTCTACTTCTGCACCATCCAATTCCCTGAGAAAATAAGCATTATTTCCTTTGAAAGCATAAATAATGTAAGGACCTTTCCACAGGAAGTCAAACTTCCCATGTTTCCCTTTATCTTCCCTTCTTGAGTCCCATTCCAAGACTTTATATCCCAGATAGAAATCTTCCGCCTTGGTTCTCTTGTCAAATTCTTTCTTGATTTCTCCTACACAACTTGGGACCTGATGTAGACTTGTTCCCTGGTTTGCTGCAAATGAATAGTCTGGTTGATCCTTCTTTGAATATCATTGGGCTCAACCTGTGCTTCTTGAAGTAATTTCATCACTGGAGTTCCCAAAGAAGATGGGAAAACAACCTCCATTCGATAGACTAGCTTATATGGACTGGTACCAATAGATTTCTTTGTGGTCAGCCTATCTGCCCACAAAGCATTCACTAGTTTCTTATTCCAGGTCTTCTTATTTTCTTCCAATAATTTTTTGATAATATTCATTAGGCTTTTATTGGATGATTCTGCAAGTCCATTTCCCTGGGGATAATAGGTTGTGGAATGACCAAGGGTTATGTGATACTTGTTGCAAAAATCAGTCATCCTTTTTGATTTAAAGGCTGTAGCATTGTCTGTGATGATTTTAGTGGGACAACCAAATTTGGATAGAATGTTGGCCTCAAGAAAACCTATTATGACAGTATTAGTGGCTTGTCTTGAGGGTATGGCTTCTATCCACTTTGTAAAATAATCTGTGACAGTTAAGATCCATATATACTAGGCAGAGGAAGGGGGATGAATTTCACCAATGAAGTCAAAACCCCACTGTTGAAATGGTGTTTCAGTTGATATAGGTTTCAAAGGTAATGACAATAGTTTTCTTTTCCCTTCAAAAATCTGGCATTTGTGGCATGAGGTTACAAACTTTTTTACACCAGCAAATAGAGTGGGTTAGTAAAAAGTAGCCCTTAATATCTTATCAGCTGTTGTCTTCCAATAGAGATGTCCCCCACAGTCACCTGCATGAAACTCTTGTAAAATTTTATCAGATTCTTCCTTTAACAAACAATTTAGAAAGATGCCTTCATGATTTTTCCAAAATAAAGCATTATCAATTATGCAAAACTTCAGAGATTTCATATTTAAGAATCTACTTTTAGTCCTAGATAGCTCTAGAGGAGCTTGAAGGTTCTGTAGAATGTATATTATGTTAGCATACCATGGTGAATCTGTAAAGTTTTGGCTGATCCATGGAGTCGATATCTCCTCTTCGTTATCCAGTTCTGCCATGAAGTTTATGTCTAGGGCCTGATAGTTTGATTCAGCCATGAGCTTAGCCAAACCTTGGCCTTTGATAAATTTTGTAGGTTTTATTTCTAAATCATACTCTAATATGGTAGCTATCCACTTCCCTCTCTTTCTATCAGGTCCATCCTGTGTCAGAATGTCCTTGACTACAACATTGAGAACATAAGCTACTATGTGAGAGTACAAGATATAAACTCTAAAATCTTTAATAGCTTTAACCAGAGAAAAAGCCTGCTTTTCCATTATGTTATACTTTAAAGGTGCATCCATCAGGGCTTTATTGAAGAAGGCTATTGGTTGTTCAAAACCCTGATCATTTTTCTGCAAGAGGACTGTAGCAATGGTGTGTTCTGAAACGAAAGAAAATATGATGAATTCCCTATCAAACATTGGACTGATGAGGACTAGCATTTGTGTCAAGGCTAAATTTATATCTTCAAATGACTTTTTAGCCTCTAGAGTCCATTTAATAGTTGAATCTTTCTTTAACATGTTGTTTAGTAATCTAATTAACTCAGCTAAATTGGAGATAAATCTCCTCAAAAAGTTTATTTTACCTAAAATTGCTTGAAGTTCTTTGATGTTCCTGGGATGTGGTATCTGCAAAATGGCTTCAATTCTCGTTGGGTCAATCTTGATACCATCTTTGGAGATAATGTGACCTAGTAATTTCCCTTCTTCCAACCCAAACAAGGATTTTTTGGGATTAAGAGAAATCCCATATTTCCTACATTTAATAAAGACCTGCCTAAGATGATCCAGGTGTTGCTGATCTGATTTGGAGAATACTGTGAGGTCATCAAGGTATATTACTAGGAAGTCATGAATTTCTTTAGCAAAGGCTATGTCCATTGCTCTTTGAAAGGTGGCCCCTGCATTTTTCAACCCAAATGGCATTTTCACATACATGAAAGTGCCCCATGGAGTTGTGAATGCAGTCTTTTCCTGATCATCTGGGCGGACTAGGATTTGGTTATAATCAGAGAACCCATCTAGCAGTGAGATTTTGGAGGAACCTACTACCTTCTGTAATATGTGATCCATATTTGGAAGGGGATAGTTATCCATAAGTGACACTTTATTCAAATTCCTAAGGTCAACACATAGCCTAATTTTGCCAGTTTTCTTTCTAGTGGGTACCAAATTAGAAACCAAGACTGAGAACCTGATAGGCGCAATAATCCCAGCTTCATACGTTCTTTTGATCTCCTTTTCAATAGAAGGCAGTAGAACAGGGTTGATTCTTCTAAGCTTCTATATAAAAGGCTTTTGATCTTCTTTTAATGGAATAGTGTCCTGTATTATGCTAGTATCATAGGATTTAAGATCCTCATAACTCCAGGCAAAAACATCCTGGAATTCTTTCAGCAGTTCCATATATTTCAGTTTTTCATTGGGAGGTAATGATTTTGACAGTTTTATTAGTTTGGGATGCTCTACAGATCCTATATTACATTCCTCAATGTCTGATTTCAAGGGTTCCATTTTAGGTTTTTTGGGAATATCATTTGAATCAAATAAGTCCTCCAAAAGGGTTAATCCTTTGGGTAGAAAATTATCTTTAAGGTTTATGACTTCAGTTTATTCATCAATTTCCATTTGTTTTAGGTTTCTAATATCTGATTTTGTAAACTTTGTAGGGTGAAATCTATCTATCTGATCATCTTCTAGTTTGTTAATTTCAACTTCATCAGGGCAATCAACATCTAACGCTATGTTTGTGTATATGTTGGTATTTACAAATTCATTATCTAAAGTTAAAAAATTGTTAATCTACTGATCATTCTCGAATACTTGCTAGTTCTTTAAATTGTCAGGAATGGAAGGTCTATGCCTAACCTCAGCAATGTATAGATAGTTGGGTTGAAAGGGCAACTTACAAGTACTAGCAAACATAGCTAAGCTGTGAACTTGCATGTTGTGTTTTCTTGGAATAACAACAAGTTTTGTTTCTAAAAAGGTATTTAGTATCTCTATGACTGTTCCTCTATAAAATCCTAATCTAGGATCCATGGTCATGTAAACAACATTAATTTGTTTGATTACCAACTCAGAATCTCCCATAATAGAGACTCTTATGGCTCCTAACCTTTTAACCAGTTTCAAACCTAACAAAAGTGCTTCATATTCAGCCATGTTGTTTGTGCATTTAAAGTTTAACCTGTAGGCATGACCCTCTGAATGATTGTTTTCTAAGTTATAAATCCATACACCTACCCCTGCACCTAGTTTGTTAACATACCCATCAAAACTCAAGATGCGATAGGATTTCATGCTCATAATTTTCATTTGGGGTAGTGGAATCCTTCTTGACTAAGGTATCTAGGTCATCTTTTTTATCTGAAATTTCATGAATTTGGATAGTTTGATTTTCTTTTAATGCTGCAATTTATTTTGGTTTTGCTGTTATGCTACTTGAAGTGTCTTCCCTATTAGTTTCAGCATTGTAAAGTATGAAAGAATCAATATCAGAATGTACTAAATATATGGGAAAGTTCTGAGGTCTCTCCTGGGTACTCACTACATCATTAGAGTTTCTCTATACGGTTTCTTGGGATGCCCAAAGACTGATATGGTAGCATAGGACATGTCCAGTTGTAGAGATCCCTAGAGTTTGGCACCCCAAGATCTAGACAACATCATACCATACTTAGGGGGTATATCAGCAACAATTATTTCCATAAGTATGGTCTTGGCAGGGTATTGAACTAGGGAACACACAAATCTTTTATGAGACCTAAGCATTTAACTTGTCTTGAATCAAAGGAGAACAGATCCTTATAAGTTCTAGTGATATCCAAGTTAAGCTTTTCCATTACAGACTTAGGCATAAGATTATGTGAGGCCCCAGAGTCTAGGATGGCATTATGTAGGATTTTATCATGGATGTTAAGGCTGATGTAGAAGGGTGGTATCCCTCCTTCAACTGGCTTTCCATTAACATCTGGTCTGAAAATTAACTCAGGTTGGTCACCAAATAGATTCATCGAGTCTTCATTCTCACGGAAGTTTAAAGATTTACTAATTTGAGATATGTAGGTTTCATGTTTAACCAACTCTATCAGAGGCATTGAGATTTTAAGCTTGGCCACCTTTTCTCCCAGATTGAAAGGTAGAGGGGATTTATCTATTGGAACATTTGAAATTTTAGGGCCAAAGTTCTGAGTAGTCTTTTCTTCTTTTTCATTGTTTACATTGTTTTCAATTGAATTTTCTAATATGATTTCTGGAGGTTGTTCCACTGTTCCCTTGAGGGGGATTGAAGTGGAAGGCTGCTCATTAGAAGGCTGGTTACCTGTTACATCTTCAATGGTGGGACTAGGGGGATTTTGATGTGGTCTAGAAAGGATTTGTAATGCTTTTGTAACCTGAGGTTCTGATTTGTAGCTTTTAATTTCTTAGGCTAGTTACGTATTACTTTTTTATTCTAATCAGGAACATCAGTGTTCTTCTTACTTCTTAAGTTGTATTGTTTATGTACCTCGAAAATAGTAGAGTCATACCCTTGCTTATAGTCGAAAGATTCTCCCATTTGGGTCTGTAAATGTTGAAGCATGTATAATTCTTGATCATCTTGAGTTAGAAAAACAATTTCTTCATCATCTAAGCCCATAAGGTTGATTTGGGTGTCTATCTCGGGGTTTTCTTGATGGGAAGTCTCAGCATAATTAACTTGGAAAGGTGGTCTAATGTTCTGATCAGGCCCATTTTTACCAGTGTTTTGGTTCTGTTTTTTCCTAAACTTTGCATTCCTTACTGGATTAGCCTGTTGGTTATCCCAGTGAGGTTTCCTTTCAATGACTTCTATTCTATCCATCAACCTTTCCATTCCTTTAGCTAAGGCATCCATTTTTTGATCAAAGGGTGAAGATTCATCTTTCAAAGGTGTTCTTCTCTCATTTCTAACCCTAGCTCTTTTGGATAGCAGATTAGCTTCTACGCTAACTGCTACACTTTTCATATCTTCAAGTGTAGGGGGATTCCTTTCTCTAAGTTGAAAAGCTGAATCTGTGTCAAATCCATCTGGAAATTTAATCAGGGCTAAACCAGGTGGAGGTCTAAGGTCAAGTGGGATTGCGTTATACACATTGTTAAACCTGGTGCAATAGTCCCGAACAGTTTCGTTTGGTCCCCTTTTAAGGTTTTCATATTCAGATAGAATTTGAAGGGGGTTCTTTTTCTTCTCCCACCTATTTAGGAATTGTTGGTAAAGGACTTCTAAACTATATATTCTCTGAGGGGGCAAAGATTTAAACCAGGTTCTCACTTCTCCAGCTAGAGTTTGGACAAAGATTCTCATCTGGACATCTCCTATGTCAATCTCATGCAGTTCAAAATAATCTGTCATTTTCTTAGTGTGCTGCTGAGCTGTGTAGGTTCCAATGCCATCAAATAAAGAAATTTTTCTCTGATAATCTACTGGCATGACACCTTGAGGTACAGACATTATAAGGGGGGCATATTTGAGTGCCATAGCTCTAGGTTGGATGAGATTGAGAACAAAAGTTGGGGTAACAGGAGGATTCAGGACAACAAGGGGAGTTGGTGTAACATGGGTAATAGGTGTTTGAAGGGCAGTGATGGGTTGATGGGGGAGTGAAAGTATGAATGGAGATGAGGGATGATTTTCAGAGGTGTGGTGAAACAATGGTGAGCTAAAAGATGTTGAAGCTGACTCAGAAAGTTCAGGGATTCTATTGGTGGTGATGACTGACTGAGGGGAGTTCAGAAGGTTTCGGTTAATTGACAAGTTGGCTCGTTGGGTTTCAAGTTCTCTGGTAAACTCTAGATCTAGGACTGTGATCACAAGTTCACTTTCAGACTTGGTTCTAAAGAGAGATAGGTTAAAATACTCATCAAAAGGGAGGTCTTCAATGAATAACCACTCAGCAGGGCATGAATTGGATCTAAAAAGAGGTCTAGGGCTTACTGAACTTTCTTGTCTTTTGATTATTCTCGGAATGAGGTTGGGATTTTCAAATACAGGGGGAGGATTTGGATCAAGGTTGGCCCTGGTATAACGAGTTCTCCCTGAAGCCAGATTTCGAGCTTTTTGTGATTATTTTAATTTTTTATGAACTTTTGGAAATAGCTTCTAATAACCCTTTAAGATGCTTATAAATAAAAATTTGAATTCCTCAAAGGTTTATTGAAACTGAGGGTTTTGAATCCCCAGTATGGTCACCACTATGTTATCACTCAAACTTTTTTCCTTAGAAGTTATCAAATAAGGAAAAGCCTGAGGTAACCAAAAACCTAATCTTTTAGACTCAGGTTCTAGCCAACCTAAGTCCAGAGAGTGCTCTCTCTTTATAATTTAACTTTGTCTAAATAATATTTCAGGCTTGTTCTTAATGTTCAGGATTGTTTGTTTTGATTGGGTGGTGGAATTAAAAAGATAAATGGGAAGAGAAACTATTTAGGTCATTGGGCTATGGAGTCATTCAAGAAAGGCTTAACTGGATTTGATCTATTACTGAGGTAAGAGTCCACAGGGCAGGCTAGCACAACAAGAGAAAATCTACAGGTTCAAATGGATGGAAAGTCCTAACCAGGGTCAAGGGCAATGAAGAATCCTTAACTGGGATTAAGATGAAGAAAGGAAGGATGGCTAGTAGCAAAGGGCAATGAAGAATCCTGTACTATGGGCCAAAAGGGGGATGAACTACAGAAGTAAGGGGGCAATTAAGAATCCCCAGACCAAGGTAGTTTAGTAGAAAACATAAATAAAGCAAACAGTTAAAACAGAGAGCACTTAAGCTAATTCTGATGATATCATTCCTTGTTTGCTTTTAATATTGTATAAGAAACACATGTGAATATTTCATAACATAAAGAGAATACAATATTTAAACATGAGAAAATGATACTTATTTGTTCCAAATGCGCACAAGAATCCAGTGAAATGTCCTCAACTTTATTTCATTTTCCGTAAAACCAGTCTAGTCTTGAGTACAATAGCTCCTTGGATCAAAAATAATATGTCTACAGAAATGTATTTTAATCCACACTAATTACTTAGATTTGTGAATTATTTATACAAAATTTGATACAAAATATCTCATAACTATATGAGAATTATTCTAGGAAACAAAAAATATCTTCAACACGAAGATAGAGACAAATGGAGAACTGTTTGTTTGCTGTCCATTTAATTGTGACTGTGCTGGCTGTTGTTGCTCGGATTTTGCTCTTGCAGTTTTCCTTGTAGTTATGTGCTAGAATCACTTTTATCTTTGACCTACTGATAATCTTTACCTGTGCTGTTTGATCCTTTCTTACCTATTTTACCTGGCAGTTATCTTTTACTTTATAGATTTACTATGGTAACTTATAGTAAATCAATCAAACTAGTCCACCATTCACTGTCAGGTAACTTCATCCTTATCATTTTCCTGTAGATTTCATCGGCCTTTGTGTACTTAGCAAAATTTGGTTTGATTTTGAATAAATGCTTGACTTCATGTTCTATATGGAATAGATTCTCAAGACCATCATAAAGCACCCTTCCAATGGGCACATATTTCACCCCTAAAGTACTAGCTTGGCTTTTGGCTAGCTTGTTTAACTTGTCAACATAATCTTCCTAGGTCATCAACTTGTCATCGATTACCAACGGACTGGGGAGTCCTTTTTCTCTTAAGATGCCATACTTTAGCATAAAGCTATCAATGTTTGTGTTTGGTCAATTTAGTTTGTCCTAAATTTCTATATAAATTGTCAATCTGGGAGTCGTAAATTGCTGAAGTGAAGTGCACTATATATGCAAGATAACCGATTTCTTACTTCTTTTTCGTTTTTGATTTTTGGTTTGTTTTTGGGTTTCTCTTTTGTGGATTCCCTAATGTGAGATGGCAATTTTAAAAGTAAAGTATGGATATCAGTGTTCAAGGCAATGGTGACCTTTAAAATAATTTCCAAACTTCAAAGTTTTCAAAAAGGTTTTCAAACTTGCAATGATGAAATCAATTACTAAGAGAAAATAAAAATGCACCTAAATTCTAATTAAACCAAACAGTGAGCTAGTGACTATGAAACCCAGTATCTTTGCTGCTGTAAAAGAAAGAAAACTGAACTCAAAGCAATTCAAAAACTATAAGCAAAGTAAACTAAATCATATTACATCAACTCATATTCTAACCCCTCACCATTCGATTCGCTCTGGCTATAGGAGGTAATCATAAACAAATTGAGTAATCTGATATCTAAATTGCATAAAATGAAACTAAGATCAAACTACGCATTCATACTTCAATCCCTCACCATTCGACTCGCTTTGGCTATAGGAGGTAACTGAAAATGACATGAGTAATCTAATCACTAACTTGCAGAAAAATAAAATAATATCAAACTACGCATTCATACTTCAATCCCTCACCATTCGACTCACTCTGGCTATAGGAGGTAACTGAAAATGACATGAGTAGTCTAATATCTATCTTGCAGAAAAGTAAATGAGCAAAACAAAACTGAAAGAAATAACAGTGCTGGAATTAGAACTAAGAAAATAAATCAGCAGAAGGACAAGATAATTTCATGTCATTAGTCATTAAAAAGCTATGTGTAATTGCTCGGGCTGTCTATTAGAACCTGAAAGAAAAACACTGATCAGTTAACAGTCATTAGAAAGCATAAAAGAAACTATGGACAGCAACTAACATGAATACCATAAACAGTGTAATATATACAAGCAAACGATTATGGCATCAGTAACATAAAGGAAGAAAGCATGAAACTATACAGTAATTACAGAACCTTGGTGTACAGGGGCCCTCTGCAACCTCGGCCAATCAGCAATCAGTCACAAATTGAACTTAAAAACACTGTCTTCTCATGTATTAAAATGCAGTCATAACATAAGGATTAAGTCTCGGCACAGTGGGCTCGTAAAACAGTCAAAATTACATACAAAAAGCTAGCTAATATGCATATGATAACGCGTTATTTATAACTAAGGATGATACAACTACTTCCTAAATTCTGCGTTGCTAAATAGACACGTGAATAACCACGTCAGAAATCTAGCATGATGGTAGCCGTGACAATTAAATCCAAGGAAAGTGGATGTTAGATTTGGTTCATGGAGCAGTCCACATGTGTTAGCACGCCTCCTGAGATTGAGGAATTTGCCACGCAAGTCTTCATGTGGTGAAAAATAGAGTTCTTCCACCGTAAAACTCTTAGGTTGACCACTGCTTTGATTGTCCTTGACCATGGCCTTTTGTGAGGGATTCGGCTGAACCAAGGGGACACGTTCCATGTCCACATCATTTGCAGCTTGCCCATGTGGCCGGATTCTCCAGTAGACACCTGTAACATAGACTTCAACAAAAAGGCTGCGGAAAGTTGAGCTGGCTGCGGAAAGTGACAAGATTCCGCAGCTGACTGAGCAAAAATCTAGATCAAACAACAGTCACAAGACATAGTTAGGAAACCATTTTATATGCTCTTTTTAAACTAATATGCAATGATTTGACAGCTTGGTGGTTCAGGTAACTGGAAAAAAAGGCTAAAAAGGTGTATAGGGAAGATGCAATTTTGGGACTCAACAGTTTGTTTGGATGCTTTGACATCTTTTCTCCAGATTAAGCATTAAGTTCCTTTTGGTGAGAACTTTTTTGGTTTCTATGATTGTTGTTGTTCTGTCATCTATCTCTAATTCATCTAGCTGATATCTGTTTTTTCTATTCCAAAAGGTGATCAACTGATTGGCTTCTTTTGGTTTATCCCCCAATTCTTCCATTGTCCTGTGGATTGCCTCTGTAGCCATCTTGACCAATTCTCTTTGCTAAAAAATAATCTGAATAGAAGGCCAAACATCATTGATGGAATCAATGATGTTGGCCCACAGGATTTCTCTCATGTCTCCCAATGGTTCTTGCAGTGTTAAATCCTTCTCAAGGGCTTTTATCCTTTCTGCCATCCTCAGGGTCCTTTGAGTTTCCTCTTTATGTTGTATTTGTACAATTTTGCAATTGGTTTCTAGATTTGACACCTGTTCTCTAAGCTTCTTAAGCTCAGTGGCCTGGATACTCATTTCTTCCATGGCCTTGATCAATTCTGTAGTTTTCTTTGTGGGTGTCTCTGTGCTGGTCGATGTACCTGTGCCTGATGTAGTACCTGTCACTAGCAATGTTGTTGTTGGTGGAATTGTTGGTGCCAAGGCAGCTACCAAGGTGGAGGGTATTGCTGTGGAAACTGTAGGTATTACAGTTTGAGGAGTGGTGGCCAACTCACTCTGCTTGGACTGTATCAACTTATCCAATTCTTTCTCAGTTTCCTTCAATTGGTCATTTAACTTAAGGACTAAGTCCATAAGTTCTTCCTCCTTTTGCGTCTCGAAAACTTCAGTTGTTTGAGGATGATGAAGAGGAGGAATCTTGAGCTGTTTTTTCAGTGCAGCTATGGCATCATTTTTCTTCTTTATCAGTTGCTCTACTGCTTTAACATCCTTTGGGTCATGTCCCAGCTCTATGACCAAGTCCTCTAAGGACTTTATTCTAGTGTCCCTGGCCTAAGAAGAGGCCTTTTCCAACTGGAATTGGGCTGAGATGTTGTTTAGTGAATTTTGAAGTTGGTGAGCTGCTATGGCTTTGCTGGTCAGTGTGGAGTAGACCATTTCTCCAGTTTGTTTATGCAACTCAATTTGGTCAATAGGATGGATATCCTTTGCCATTACCTCGAAATCTGTCTTAAGATAATCTGCCATTGATTTTGGTTGCTGTATGGTTGGCTTGAGAAAGCTCATCTGCACTTTGCCTTCTTTTATATCAAAGGATGATATTAGCCTTGTTTGGTTTGTTGGAGCCATCCTCAGATAATGTGCATAGCTTTGCACTTTCAACCTTTCATTCCTTTCCTTGATTTCCTTGTATTTTGCTTTGATGTCTTGGCTCTGTCCTGTTGTTACAGGGAAAAGTGTCTACTCAGAACTGCTTATCCCACTAAGGTGTGATAGCTACCTTAGAAACAAACAAAGTAAAGCTACTTTTGTTTTTCCTTTATGAAATATTGATGAGAGAAGAACAAAGAAGACCAACCTCTGTCTTGCGCTAATCTCCTAGTTTGATTCCTCTCTCTCTTGATAGTCTTTCGCTACTTGCTCCCTTGTACGCCTAGCTTCATAGAGTACCTGTAAGATCACAGTAGCATAGCACTATATAAGAACATGGATCTATAATCATAAACAATCTAGGATCAGATGTAAATTGACCATACAAATGCATAAAATATAAATGACACAAGAGTATGGAGGAAAACTTGAATAGCTTTTATTGATAAACAAGAAAGAGCCAAGGGAGTTACAACCAGTTGTTCTGACCCAGCATCATCCTCTCAGCAAGTAAGCCCCTCTTCACCTCATACAAAGCTTAGATCACCCAACACTCTGATGTTGTCTCAAGAAACCAACAGCAATTCCTTATAATATGCAAAATTCCAGTCTCTGGATCTCTGGGATGAGGGATCCATATATAGATATCTGTAAGGGAGATGAGTCAGCTTGTGATTTGATTAGTGTCTTCCCTCTGAAAGTGCTTGCTTCCACTTGGAGATTGATGATCTCTTACTCATCCTTGGTCGAATTCAGAGAGGCAAGTGTCACAGGAGAAGTTTCTGGAAGATTCCATGCCTCTCCACCTTGCGAAATGACACTGCCATTTGTCACTTCTCGCCCATCGCACCCCATAGAAGGGCTTTTTGAAATGCAACGCACCCACACAGTGTATTTAGGTGAGATGCAACGCACTTTGCCTATGGAGCAGCTGAAATGATCCTGTTTTGACCAGTTCTGAGTAGTTTTTCATGGAGAACTTCTGGGAGAAGCTGTAATCAGTTGACCTTGTTCCTTTAGGGGTTAGAACAACACTTTTAGGGACTTAGGAGCCCTTGGTTTATGGACATTTCATGCTTGGGGTTGTAGTGCCCAAAAATTTCTATAACAGTTGCCCCCTAAAGCATGAGGTCATTAATCTTTTGATGTCGGGTGAAATGCTTTATTATGAGGATCCGAAGTTCTTTCAAGCTGAGAGGAGACCTGTAATAAGATACAATACAATACATTATCTTCATAATATTTTCATGATCTAGCTGAGGCGGGCATTCCCATGCTCAGCTTTATAGATTCATTTTCATGTACATAGGACAGACAATCGTCTGAGTGTAGACTGATGATTCTGGTAGAGCCATCATCCCTTTGATTGGATGATTATCTGTACAGCAATGATGTACATTTGATGTATTTATTTCCCTGAATATATATCGCAGCCCGGATGGATGAAACTAGATCTGGGGTCTTCAATCTAGTTCGATCTTCACTCGAAGTACAAGTCTATCCATGTGAGAGATGTTCTGGAGTCGAACATGGAAAGACATCACCTGATTACCAGCCAATGATGTAAGCTGTTAACAGGTGCGAGAGGAATCACCGATAATGATAATGACCCTCAAGGTACTGCAGTACAATTCACGTGGTGTGAATAAAGGACTTGGCGTCGAACACCATGCAAAATCTTTCGGTCGAAGGCCATTGATGTAAACCTGTCGCCGGAAGTGAGAAACTTGCCATTGAGGCATGCAAGCTTCAAAGTACTGACCGGGGTGTTCCTAGATCGACTTCTTGGATAATGAGCTGATGTTGACAAGAAGCGATCCGTCACAGGAGGGCCTTAATGAATCCCACATCAATGACACGAAACGGACCAAATGATTTTAATGGAGGTGAAAACAATCTGATGACATAAGGTTCAGGGTGGCGGTCATGAAAGAATGGAGTGTAAATGTATTGTAGCGGGTGAGACACAGGTGAATTCTCTGAATGACTTCTCTTGAACATATCGGCGACACTGACGTGATGGATTGGTATCATTAACCCCAAATGTGGATGGTGTGATGGGACCATGGTGATGTGACCGGTGAATGAAACAACCCAACCCGACTTGGATGCGGAGTGAAAGTGTCATGTTCAAGAGCGACTTGCTACCAACAAAGTTTCTTCAAGTTTTCTTCCCAATTTTTCCCCAGTCATTATTGACCAGTACCTCTTTATTTTTGTCAAGCTTGAGGAGGATAACATATGCTTGTTCTATAATTTTCCCTTCGGGCAAACCCATCGCTATGTTTTAACGAGCCTAGCGATAATGAAACTCGTTCTTGTCTGCTGTGGACAAGTTTGTCGCTATTAAGTTTTAACGAGTTTAACGATAAAGATAACTCGGTCCTTTTCAATTTTAGAGAGTCTGAAAAGGAATGTAAAGGAAACTCCAAAATTCCTTTTTCGTCATCTAATCCCTTAAGTCCGAAAAAGTATAAAACAATACAGAAGGGATGAATTTTCGATACTTTTAACGAGCCGAACAAAACAAGTGCTCGATCTTTTTGTGTAATAATCCATCAGGTCCAGAAAGATTTAAATTTAGAGGAGGGATAACACTTCTGGTCCCTTTAACGAGCTAGAGAGGCCAATGGCTCGGCAATCTTTTCATATTTTACGAGTCAGTTGAAAAGAGCTTAAAGGAGACTCGTCTTTTGAGGAATGAGTGATAAAATTGGGTAGCAGCTGATTCCAGGTAATGTTTGGAATTTTCCAATCACGGCAGTGTTACAAGGATGGCTAGTGAGATCACTCTTCGCAGCTGTTCCTCAAAAGGGGTAAACAATCAAATGGAGGTGAATGATCGGCCAATACAGAGTGGAGGTGATGATGAGAACACGACCAAGGCTTTTAAAGGCTGAAGTACTACATTCACGATGGTTATTTACCAGGAAATAGTTTATTTTTTAATGAGCTTAAACGCGGGAAGAAACATTTGCTCATGGCTTATGTTTATTTTTTAACGAGCTTGAACTATGCGCTAAAACTGCTCGATTAATCCAGTCGTATAATAAGAATGTCCCATTTAAAAACGGAAATTTTTAGAGTTTTGCCCCACATCCTTTCTTTATGCAAGTTAGGAAACGACCAATCCTATGAGTTTAAAGGGTTAGATCACCTACAAATTTAAAAAATAAATAGTCGCTCTTCGCTTGCATGCCAAAAGGTTTGCATGCCCCTAGGTATAAAATAAAGCTTCAAGGTGACCTTTTGTTCTACTGACAAAACATTTGTTTTATCAGGAAAGGTATACCTCTTTCAGGTTACCAAAGATTGTTTTGTTCATAGCGCAAACAAAACACTTCCTCGGCGATGTCTACCGAACTAGACAAAGGCGAGTGGCGAGACGACTCTACTCACATAACTTTGATGAGGAAATCTTGTTCCAGTCTAACCCCCTCTTCCAATCACCGACGGGAGTACAGTCTAGTCATATATCTCTCGCGGAAACCTATCCTATATCTGAAGTTTTCCTACCGAAGCAGACCAGGGTGCATGCCCCCTGGGTTTCAGTCATGTCCCCTGAATTACTCGCGCTCATCAGGTGGACGGACTGGAGATTGATGAGACATTCCTTGTGTGAAAAGACCATTCAGGGATGGCATATGACTATTTGCTCCACGTGATCCGGGAAATGAAAGCTGGTCTACGAGCTTGACCACTCTTCCTTCGTGCGGAAAACACATTACTCTAAAGAGTGAGGAGACAATCGCTCCCATGCAATAAATATAGTCTCGTCCAAGGAGTAGATTATAATCCAGGGGTCCTTGAACTACCATTACGTTCATGTGAATGGTTTTCCCTCTCAATGTTATGGGCACATTGGGAAGGATCCCTAACGGTCGACTAGTTCCTTTGTCAAAGCCTGTTAGATTTCTCATCTCAGGCAAAAGCGATGGCGAACCAAGCGCTTTCCAAGTAGTCGAGGAAAGGATACTCACAAAAGCCCCTTCGTCTATGATAGTACCAGCCATAACCATTCTATATATTTGAGCAATAATTCGGAATGGTACACTAGCCGGTAAACGGGGTCTGCCTAGTTGATTCCAGTCGAAGGAGACAACTAGGTTGCTTGGAGGTGGGACCGAATAGACGGCCGGGTACGACTCTGACGAACTTCCTTCCTGCGGTAAAGGAATGGGTAAATTGCCCCCATGTTCATCGGAGTTTGTGCTTACGAAAAGAATTTGGACAGTGTCATCCTTATTCTCTTCTGTGACTGTATCATTTGAAGATGGAACCTCTGAAGGCAAGACCGGGTCAAATGCCACCTCGACCTTTTGACTTTCGTCTAGTATGGGTTCAGATGGTTTGTCTTCAATGATAGATGCTTCAGCCGACCACCTGGGTGGGTCAGCCAGATTTTCAACTAGTGACGGACTCGGCAAGAGTTTTTTATATCCAGGAGGAAGTCGTAACGGTGAAACCGGACGATCGTCCAAAACTCTTTTAGCCTCGTCTAAGAAGGGACAACGGTGGACGGCATGATCGCCTTCGCACAGTTTACAAGGAAATCTATATTTTCCTTTTTGTCCTGGGGCTTCACTTTCACTAGTCGACGGTGTGTTTTCAACATGATCATCAGAGGTTGACGACACCGGGTTGTGCAAACGAGGAGACCAGTCCCTTAAGATCCGAGGGATGCAAGGACAATCTCTATGATAGTGGTCTCCTTTGCAAATGACACATGGCGATTTAGGCCTGGTCGGTGCAGTGTGTGGATTTTCGCTAGACGACGCTTGGTTGCCCCCTTTCGCTTTTGGCTCCTTCTTCTTTTCCTTCTTCTTCTCAGGTACTTGATTTTTGGCTTTACCAACCCCATCAAGCGAAGAAGAAGGAGGAGAGGAAGAATTGGAGGAAGTAGAAGGTTGGTGGGTAACTCTGGATTCGTCTAGTTGCTGACTCGATTGTTCAGGAATTGCGGTGTTCTGAACGACAAAGGTTGAGAAGAGCCATACGGGCAAGCTGATTGTCAATCCTGGAAGCAACAATGTGGCCATATGGGGTGCACCAACATCTCCCCAAGAGGAGAAGGGACTAGGATTTCCTCCAAGGGGAATTCCTTGGTTGGTGGGTTCCATTTTCTCAACCTAAGATCAATGTAGGAAAGGGTGATGATTATTCCGTTTAAAATAAATTTTAGACGCTTCGACACAACTTGTTTTTTCAATTTTTAAGAGTCGAGAAAAAACAAAAGATGACTCTAGTCGCCTTCGATTTTTAATGAGCCTGAAGTGACAAGTGCTTAGATGGACCTTTTCCGTTAAGGAGTCTGAAAAGGAACGAAAGGGACTGCTTTGGAAATCTAGGTAGAGGGATTACCAAACCAATCACAAAACTGCAGAATACTTTTTACGGTATGGCAGTCAATCTTCCCGAATGCTGTGTTCAGTGCATTGCGATCGATAGGGCGGCAGACACGGCTTCCTATGGATAAAGGATTAAGCCTATTGTGGTCTCCCAAAATATACTCGACGGTACGTGGGAGCACAAGTCCGTACTGGCACTTATCATCTCAAAGTGGAGGAATCACCCAACCATTAGTGAGAACAACACTTACCAGGCTTTACGATGCCGGAACACGTCTCTAGCCTAGACTTCTAAATGTTGTGCGTTAGGTTCCAAAGCGTTGTTAGATTCATTGAATTTATTTTATAGTTGATCTTGTTTAAGAAATTTTCCTTTCAGGTTCACTGCGAGATGTAGATGTATAATTCCTAAAATGCAATCTAAGATGATAAACAGTCTTTTATCTTCTTTGTGCAATGAAAATCCTAGCTACTAAGGAAAGAGAGACAGTATTCTTTCACAAAGAGCAAAGAGCACACTCTAAATGCACTGTCCTAAATCAAACCAATCAAACAGTCTAAATGCAAATGCACATGCATGTATTTGTTTTCGGCTTTCTTAGTATGTGAATGGTAAAAAGAAAGCTAATGCACAAATCTGAATTACTTTTCAAGCGACAATTATTAACAAGTTTCTTTTCAAAATAAAAAATGGAGACAATCACAACATTTTACGATTTGGAAATGAATACTTGTTTTTGACACTAGAAAAACTACAAATTCAGACCAAATACAATGGTAACAGGATAATTTACTATCAATAGCAACCAAACTCTTTCCTATGACTGAAAACGACACTTGCGACACTTTCAAATCAAAGGACTTTAGTACAATTACGTTACTTTTTGCAAAGGAGAACTAAAAATGACTCAACAAATACACAAAAACGTTTACAGTTCTTTTGCACAAAGGAGGTGGAATAACAGCAAGGAAAAGGGGTTTCAAACAGAGATATACTGTTTATAGGCAGCAAAATTCATGAATAGAACTAAAAAGAATGAATCACAAAAACCAAAACTGAACAATGCCTAGTCTGATCAGCGCACCTGTAACACAGGGAATTTGAAATGCAGCGCACCTACTACACTCGGGAAGTGCGCTGAATTTCAGATTCACAGAACAGTACCTGCGCTGGGCTAGAGACGAGACTTTTCTTGGGTTCCGGGTCACAGTTTGCAGTTCAGTTCATGGGTTTCGGCCGAGCAAATGGTAATCAGTAATGCAACAATCAGGGGTAGATCTAAGGAGGTTCTAAGAGCTACCACAAGGGGCAATCAGAGAGTTTGTGAATCAGTTGTTTAAGTCATAAACAAATCCCAGAGATTGACTAAAGCGGCATTTATCTACTTTGCATTTGCATAGCAAATGCAGTTCGAAAGCTACCTGGCTCGACTTCAGGCTCTGTCTGTAAGTTTATAAAATAGACAACAAGGAAGATAAACAAACAAACTAATTCGTCCCCAGTATGGTCGCCATTTTGTTATAGGGAAAAGTGTCTACTCAGAACTGCTTATCCCACTAAGGTGTGATAGCTACCTTAGAAACAAACAAAGTAAAGCTACTTTTGTTTTTCCTTTATGAAATATAGATGAGAGAAGAACAAAGAAGACCAACCTCTGTCTTGCGCTAATCTCCTAGTTTGATTCCTCTCTCTCTTGATAGTCTTTCGCTACTTGCTCCCTTGTACGCCTAGCTTCACAGAGTACCTGTAAGATCACAGTAGCATAGCACTATACAAGAACATGGATCTATAATCATAAACAATCTAGGATCAGATGTAAATTGACCATACAAATGCATAAAATATAAATGACACAAGAGTATGGAGGAAAACTTGAATAGCTTTTATTGATAAACAAGAAAGAGCCAAGGGAGTTACAACTAGTTGTTCTGACCCAGCATCATCCTCTCAGCAAGTAAGCCCCTCTTCACCTCATACAAAGCTTAGATCACCCAACACTCTGATGTTGTCTCAAGAAACCAACAGCAATTCCTTACAATATGCAAAATTCCAGCCTCTGGATCTCTGGGATGAGGGATCCATATATAGATATCTGTAAGGGAGATGAGTCAGCTTGTGATTTGATTAGTGTCTTCCCTCTGATAGTTCTTGCTTCCACTTGGAGATTGATGATCTCTTACTCATCCTTGGTCGAATTCAGAGAGGCAAGTGTCACAGGAGAAGTTTCTGGAAGATTCCATGCCTCTCCACCTCGCGGAATGACACTGCCATTTGTCACTTCTCGCCCATCGCACCCCATAGAAGGGCTTTTTGAAATGCAACACACCCACACAGTGTATTTAGGTGAGATGCAACGCACTTTGCCTATGGAGTAGCTGAAATGATCCTGTTTTGACCAGTTCTGAGTTGTTTTTCATGGAGAACTTCTGGGAGAAGCTGTAATCAGTTGACCCTGTTCCTTTAGGGGTTACAACAACACTTTTAGGGACTTAGGAGCCCTTGGTTTATGGACATTTCTTGCTTGGGGTTGTAGTGCCCAAAAATGTCTATAACACCTGTGGGAGCCCTAAAGGAGGATACTTCCACACTCTGTTGCCTTTCTAACATTTGAGTTTGAGAGGTGGAAGGTTCTTGTGTCCCTCCTGAAGGAGTGTTGTGCCTGCTTTCTATCCTCTCTGCTCTTGAAATCCCTGCTGTCTCTTCAGTGTATTCTTGCTCTGCATATGGATTTAACCTCTGCCTCTTAGCATAGGTTTGGGCAGTAGAACTACTGGAAGGAGTGGCGTCATCTCTGTCTCTCTTAAGGCTCCTCTCCTCATTAAGAGGAGTCTACAAAATAGGGGGATTGCTCATGATTTGTTCAGGTTGAGCAAGTTCCTATGAAATTTCAGGCTGTTCAAATTCTTCTTGGTTTTTTGAAAGCTCTGGTTGCTTTGATGGCTTTGCTTGTTCTGAAGATTCTGGTTGTTTTGATGGTCCTGCTTCTTCTGTCTGCCCACTGTGGCCTTGTGCTTGTCTCTGAGACTGAGACTCTCTTGGAACCTGTAAAAAGGAATCCTCATCAAGTATTCTATCTAAGTCCATTAATACATTATCAACAGCAACCTTTGTACTATCTCGATCTATCAAAGTGCCTTCCACCCATTCGGATTGATTAGCATAGTGTTAAATTTCAGGGATTCTGTGGTGGATGTAAGGAGATAGTTTGTTCTTTTGATCCTATTACAAATGAAGCTGTAGGGGTCATAATTCCACATGAAATTCTGTTTCAGTTTCAATCTTCGGAGGATTTCATCTGCCTCCTTTCCTGCTTCTCTACTGTTACAAATGAATGGGCCTAGCTGATCTTTTATTCTGAGTTGGGCTTTCTTCTTGGCTCTTACAAAGTGCACTTCATCTAAATTGATCATTTGTCTGTAGTACTCCAGAGCAAATAATCTCATGGGGAGGTACTTTGGCAATTTGTAAGGTGGAAATTCGCATCCATAAATTCTGATTTCAGTATGGTTTTGGTACAAATACCAATCCCCTACTTTGTACTATTTTGACAACTGCAGGACCTTCTTGATGTCTGCATTGATTCTGGGTGGAGGGCTTCCTAGTAGCATGGTTGTGACAGGATAAACAAAGAGGTCTATGAAATCTATATAGGAGTATTGAGAATCAAACTGATGAATTAAAGAAGTCCAGAAGATCACTGATCTGGGGTTTCCTTTAGTATCAAGCTTTTGGAGGGCAATTGGAAACCTATCAGCTTGGTAGTACAAGAATAAATGATACAAAACTGAGGAATATTTAAACACTCTTTCATTTTCCAACCTCATGAATTGATCATGCATTCTGTCAGCAATAAACTTTGCATAGTCAAATATGATGGCTGGTGGTTGGTCAAGAGAGTAGATTGACATGATGGATATTATGATTTCATCAACATATTCACTAGTGGTGCAGCCTAGTATACTAGATATCATATCTATAATATCTCAACCAAGGTTGGAGAATATAGTCCATAGATAAGGAGGAGGGTCCTTTGGGATACACTGTTCTTCTTTGATAAAAATCTGGAACAACTAGGCTAGTATGACTGAAGTGAGTGTAGGGTATCTGTTCAACATATCTGCAATGGAAAGAGGGGTTAGGTTTTGGCTTGGTTTCAATTGAAGCATCTGGTTGATGGATTCAGCAGTGATAGTAAACAGAACAAACTTGTCAGGAGTTCTTATTGCCCTTTGGATATGATCATAGTTCATGTGGAAGTAATGTACAATTTCTGGGAATACATGCACTCTGGGGAACTGGTACTTAGGCAAACCTGATTTCCAAAGTCTAATGGAGTCGGCCTGGTTCAGGTACTAGTCTCTATACTTGCAGAAGAGTTTCAGAGGGGATTTTGAGACTGAGGTGTCTTTTATTTGGAAATATTTGTCTGGAAGTGGAAGGTGGTCTAAATCCTTGTGGGGAGTCGTAATGGGCATGACATTCAGTGCAATTGGGGCTTCCATCCTTGGTTCTTGTGGATTCAAGGACGAGGCAAAAGGTTTCAGGGAAATTGGGAACAATTAGTCTATTTCAGAGTATTTCAGGATTACCAGGTGGCTTAATTGACTAAATTACTTAGCATTTAAAGAAATTTAGCTTAGGTTTGGCAAGAAATCAGGGTTTCTTAGCCGAAAATGGGGTAAATACCTGGTTTTCGCTATTTGAATGGTGAAATGGTGACTGTGCACTGTTTACAGGAAGCGCACACTCTGCAAGGTGGTCTGGAGTTCATCAGCTATGGGAAGTTGACGGTTGATAGCAGGTTTGCAGTTGAATGTGCTCTGCGCTTTACATGGAAGCCAGAATGTCCGTTTCACGATAAAAACAAAAAAATGAGTTTTTTGGCTTTATGTGTAAAGTCAATGATATTGGTGGCTATAATGGGAAAACGATAGTTGGCACCAATCGGGGGATGTGACAATTTGTCACGTAGAGGAGGTGGTAAGCAGAGGCGGTAAGCGAGATCCATCACACCACTTTTTAGGAAAAGTGGTTTTGGGGGGAGGCTACCCGATGCCATTCATCGGGTGCCACGTAGCGGCGGAGTGAACAGTGAAACCACTCACATTGGGTGGGTAAAGGTCGGCCTTCAAAGGCCGCCCAATATGATCGTCAATCGTTGGATATGAAGGAGTCAGATCGTATGGTGATCGGGGATGTGATTTGATTGGGGATTTAATGGAGGGGCCCGATGGTTTATTAATTGTGGGTTGGGGTGGCTTAATGACGTCGGGGGTGATATGATTGGAGGAACAGGTTATTAATTAATCACAGTTTGATTAATTAACCCCTTTTTGTTTGGCGGAGGGTTATGGCTCTTATTTAGTCATAGATCGACTAATTAATCTATTTAATTACTTAACCAGTAAGGTTTATTTTTCAAGCCGCCGGGGCAGGATATTTATCATGTGGGTTAAATAAATAATACAGGAAAGGGGATTTTCTTTTCAGGAGTTAAATAAATATAATTAAAGTTAAAGTTAATAGGATACGAAAGCGAGAAAGAAAATATGCTAAGTATAATGTATTGATATTTATTTTTATATCCACATCTACACATCATAACTTAGGCTAAATGTTTTTTGTGGGAAAAGGGGGTTTTATGTAGGGTTAATTACTTTCCCAAGGCAAATTATGATCTCACCTTAGGAAAAGAGTTTTTTAGGTGAAATGAATATGGAGGAAGTGAATTTTGGTAAGGGGATTTTAGCACTTAGACCCTATATGTTATTGGGTCGAGGGTCCGGTCCCTCCAGAAGTCAGAGAAATGCTCCGAGCCCCTTTAACTTAAGGTTTTAGGTACTTTTGACTTTGCTTATGGGAAATTAGTAAAATTAGGGGTAAAATGAATGAGGAAATTAATCACTTAATTTTGTGTAATTGCCCAATGATCATCCATACTTTAGTAACCTGATGATGAAAGTAAATGATATGATTTTAACTAATCATTCATCATAATTCTGCAACCATCTAACTACTTACCCATCTACTCATCCTACCATTTTTTCTACTCTTTATTAGGGTGCACTTAAGCTGGCAAACCCTTATCAAAAAATTTTCTTTTCTTTTACAATGGAAATCTATCCAAGTCTATCCTTATTACATCCAAGGGCTTAGATTAAATTGTTGAGCTCCTTTTATTCACTCTACCTATCTACTTATCTACCAAGATTAAACAGTTTGGTCAGACCTTATTCTCTATCTCTAAGCATGAAATTTAAAGCATGGAATAACCTAGATTAAACTGTTTGATTACCATGTATTGTGGCATGAATAACAAGTTGCACACAATCATTATTGTTCAAAAAGTAAAATAGCAGTGGCATTTGGACTTGCACACTTTCATGGTCTTTTCTTTTTCTTGGGGTTCATTTTTCATTTTTTTAATGACCTTTTTTAATCTTTTTGTCCCTTGATTTTTCTTTTGGGACATACCCTTGTTTCTGGGAAAACTGGTATTCCTAAAGAATGCTAGCCCTCTAGGTTTGGCAGCTACCCTAGAAACAACAGTTTAAAGCAATTCAATGATTTCTTCTATGTGTTGCAGATAAGAGAAAGATAATGGAACCAACCTGGAACTTCTGCTTAATCCCTTGCTTGATCTCTATCTCCTTTGACAAATCCCGCAACTCCTCCCCATACTTAACATGCTTGGAGAGTACCTACACAAGTACAACAACAAAGAACCATCAAAGCATCGTGATCTATTACAACATAAACATTACAAAATCAGATATATAATGAACAAATGATAGCATTCACAAATGATAACATTCACAATTGCACAATCATATGGGAGAAAACTTGAAGAGCTTTATTAATAGATAGGATAATTACAACCCAATTCTCTAATCCAGCATCATCCTCCCAGCTTCAATCCTTCTTCACCTCATGAAATAGCAAGATCATTCCAACAAGAATACAATGCTCTCTCCTCAATTACAAACTATCAACACTTACTTGCAATTCACAATATTTAGCCTCCTGATCTCTTGGATTGGAGATCCATTTATAGATGTTTGCAAGGGTGTGATTCTTCCATGAGGTTTGATTAGTGTCATTCCACTTGTTAAAATTGGTTCCACAAGAGAAGGGATAACAGATGGTTTTAGATTCCTTATTCATCCTTGGGCGAATTCAGAGAGGCAAGTGGAATAGGAGAAGTTTCTAGAAGATTGCATGAGCAACCACTTAGCAAACTATCCCAGACATTTGTCCATCCTCACCCATCGCACCCTATAGAAGGCCTAAACAGTATGCATCGCACTCTGGCAGTGTACCACTCAGTATGTATCGCATTTTTCCAGTGGAGCAGTTAGTATGGTTCAATTTAAGCAATTTCTGGATGGTTTCTCAGATGGAACTTTTGGGGAATGATGTATTCAGATGACTATGTTCCTTTAGGGTATGAAACAACTCTTTTAGGGGTTGAATGCACCCTAATACATCAACATATAAGTTTGGGGTTGATGCGCCCAAATATGTATATAACAGTTGCCCCCTAAAGCATGAGGTCATAAATATTCATGTCGGGTGAAATGCTTTATCATGAGGATCCGAGGTTTCGAATTGGAAGCTGACCTGCATCAGTTACAATACAATACATTATCATAATATGATTTTCATGATCTAGCTGATGGAGGCATGCTCAGCTTTATAAATTTTTTCATGTACATAGATCAGATAGTCATCTGCAGATATAGGCGGGTGATTCTTCATATATAGAGTCATCATCCATGATTAGGATGACCATCTGCATAGAACCTTTGTACATTTGATGTTTTTATATCCCTAAATATATCGCAGCCCGGATGGATGAAACTAGATCCGGGGTCTTCAAACTCATTCAATCTTCGCTCTATGTACAAGTCAATCCATGTGAAGAGATGTTCTGAAGTCGAACATGGAAAGACATCGCCTGATTACTAGCCAATGATGTGAGCTGTTAATAGATGCGAGAGGAATCACCTATAATGATAATGATCCTCAAGGTACTACAGTACAATTCACGTGGTGTGAATATATGATCTGATGTTGAACACCATGCAAAATCTTTCGGTCGAAGGCCATTGATGTCAACTTGTCGCCAGAAGTGAGAAACTTGCCATTGATGTATGCAAGCTTCAAAGCACTGAAAGGGTTGTTTCTAAGTCAACTTCTTGGATAATGCGCTGATGTCGACAAGAAGCAACTCATCGTAGGAGGCCTTGATGTATCCCACATATACAACACGAAACGAAGCAAATGATTTCTGGAGGTGAAAAATGAACTGACGACACAAGGTTCAGGAATGGCAGTCATGAAAAATGAAGGTTGAAGGTATTGCAGTGTACAAGCCATTAACTGGATGGTGGTTTCTCAACTGAATGGCTTCTCTTGAACATGTCGGTGACACTAAGATGAATTGGTAGCATTAACCCCAAAATATGGATGGTATGAAAGACCAATGGTATGATGATCGGTGAACGGAATAACCAAACCCAACTCAATAATGGAGATGAAGTGAAAGTCTCATGTTCAAGAGCGACTTGCTACCATAAATTCTTCAAATTTTTTCCCTTTTTTCCCTAGTCATTGCTGACCAGTACCTCTTAATTTTTGTCAAGCTTGAGGAGGATAACATATGCTTGTTCTATAATTCGCCCTTCGGGCAAGCCTGTCGCTATTTAATGTTTTAACGAGTCTAGCAACAACGAAACTCGGTCTCGTCTAGATGGACAAGTTTGTCGCTATTGTTTTAACGAGTTTAACGACAAGGATAACTCGGTCCTTTTTATGTTTAGATAGTTTGAAAAGGGACGAAAATAAAACTCCATAATTTCTTTTTCGTAAAGTAATCCCTCAGGTCCAAAAAAGGATAAAACAATACAGGAGGGATGACATTTCCAATACTTTAACGAGCTGGAAAGTACAAGTGCTTGATGATCTTTTCATGTTTAATGAGTTTGAAAAGGGTTTAAAGAGGACTCTATAGTTTTCTTTTCATTTTTGAATCAAAGCTCGAAAAGAAGACAAAATTTTGCTTCGTGGTCAAAGATTTTCAATTCACTGTTTAGCACATCAGATTCTTTCATCAGTCATTCAACCTACTCAAAACTCCATTAAATTGATTAGAAATACATATATATGGACGAAAAATGAACTAAAACTAACATTTCATTTTGAAGTACATGAATAGTAAACATAAAAAGTAGTTTTATCATTTCATTTTCATCATTTCATTTCAAATTTGGGATTTGGAGCTCTAAAGCGGTTTTCCCCCTCAAATTTCACCAGTTGATTTCAAGAGATCCTGTGGACCATTCTCCACACCGTCAGGACTAGGTAGGAGCTACCCTCAAGCTCTTCATTTTCATTTCCTCTTTTTTCAATTCTGGGTAAGTTTTTTCACTTTTCTGGGCCCCTGGGGTTTAAATATTTTGCTCCCAAATAATGGCACCTAGATTATATCAAAAGGTGTGATTCATACTGAGCTGCCAATAGGCCAGTCAGTATGCATCTCACCTTGCTCAAAGGCAGGGTGCGATGGGCGCAAAAAGGCAATTTTATACAGTGTTTTTCCATCAAATTTTTAGCTGTTTTTGTTCAAAATTGGATCCTAACTCATCTTATTGTTTGCATTTCAGATATTGGTTGGATCAAGATGGTTATCACATGGCATGAATGAGAACATGAAGAGGAGGATATGATTGCTTTACATGACCACGGCACAGTGGATGCATTAAGAAACTGTGGTTTATTGAAGTTTTTCCACATATCCAGCATGAGACAACAGATTAGTTTGTTGTAGTATCTTCTCAATGCTTGGGATCTTATTGACTAGGTATTCCAGATCAGAGGTAAATCTATTCCTTTCATGGTCAAGGATATTTATTTTCTGACGGGTTTGTTGAGGCGTGGTGCCTCTCTTTCACTATCAGGATTTTCTCGTGGGGGCAAATCTATGAAAAATTACATTCATTAGTTCTGCGGGGATGGATCTCAACCCAATAGAGATGGTAAGATTAATATCCGAGATGTTACTGATCAACCTTTGAGGACCATTCTATTTACCTTTGCTAGATTGGCTGGCAGCACGGCCTTACATTTAGCGAACAGATCTTACATGCAGTATGCCTTGGAATGCCTGAAACCGAAGGTGTTCAATTAGTGTGAGGCGATCCTTCCTATCATAAAAGAACAATTGTCCGAAGTAAAGAATGGAAGAACCAAGAACTTTGGTTATGGATCTATATTGACTGCTTTTGCTTTGGAAATAATTCCACTGATGCAACCTCAAAACATTTCACTAGGATTGCCTGCATCGAGGGAACCACGGATGCAGAGATCGGTGGACCTTATGGCTAGACATGCTGGCCAATCATAGATCTCCTTCTCAAATGCCTTTTTCGAGTGGTTCAACTGCTAGGAGATGGTATTTGCGGAGTATCCATATACCGGGATGGATTTCCGAGGTGATCTAGTTTTGGCTTTACCAGTTGGTGAGCAGTGGAGTGCTATAGGTAAAACGATTTGACCACATCTTTGTTTTTTCATTTTTATAATGTTTTTGTGTTTTTTATGTTACGAAGATTAAACAAACTCATATGTGTGAGCAGATATTGGACTAGTGCGACCAGTGGCACATCCACGAGGAGCAGATGACGCTCCAACAGGAGAGGCTGTAGGGAGGGTCGTCCTTCAAGATCTAGATATATCAGAGACCCTGTCAGTGCTGCAAGATCAGATCGAGGGCCTCACTCTTAGCATTCAGGATGTCAGGACCGATGAGTTACCTTTGAGGTTACAATGCCATACTACTGGTGTACCTAGTTGTTGGACTAGGCTCCTCCGCATGATAGCACAGGTGGTGACCTATTATCACCAACATCACTAGTCTAGGATGTTTTTTTGCATTTACTTTAAGTTTCTTGGTCAGATGACCGATTTTTTCTTGGACACAAAACATTTTGTGAAAACTATAAACAACTATCTATTTTTTATTTTTGGAGTTTTATTTTGGCTAAGTGATGAAATCCTAATGCAAATGTTGATGTGAAATGCTCTCTTTACAAATGTCGCAAATGTATATTTAACACAGTTTTCTAATGAATCAGTCAATGTGTTTAAGTTTCTAGAAATGTGTTGATATTGAATGGAATCAAAATGTCTTTCCAAAATCCTAACTCTTAGGAACATGCGATGAATAGCTGGGTTTCGAACGGAATAAACGCCAGTAAGTTGTAGAATGACGAGTTGTGAATCTAGCCTGACAATGAGTCGGCGTATGCCATGTGAAATGGCATCAGAGAGAAGCTCAATCAATGCGCTATACTCAGCGATGTTGTTCGTCGATCAACCAATAAATATCCCCCTGAAACTCACTAACTCGCCGCTTGGAGCGAAAATGGCCCAGGCCGCAGAAGATAGGTTCTGCGTACTACAACTAGCTCCGTCAACATACCCAACAAATGGTTCCAAAAAGTTTGACATCTGCAACAAATGTGAAGTGGATTGCCTAACCAAATGACAACTCTAAAAGAAAACACTCAAAAAATGCAATGAAAGCATATGTATAATGAGTTTACTACACTTAATCAAGCATAGTAACATTTAAGATACAACCTGTTTCGGGGCTGCGACAGTGGAATCCCATCATAATCGACTAGCTCGTAGGCTCCTTTTGTCAATACACATTTGAAAATGTAAGGGACCATCCATAATGGTTCAAATTTAACTGCTCCTAATTTGTCAGAATCCTGATCATAAAGCAAGACCAGGTCACCTTCTAAGAAGACACGAGGCTTAACATTTTTGTCATATTGTGCCTTTATGTGCTTCGTTAGCCAACGCGGCATCACGACGGGTTTCATCCAGATGGATTAATTCCAAGAAACGAGTCGGGAAGCAGATCGATTGCAAGCTTGAGGGATGAGATTTCGCATTGAATGGGTAAAACTGCTTCCAGACCATACACCAACTAAAAGGGTGTAAATCCAGTCGCATTTCTCACCGAAGTCCTATATGCCCATAGAGCTGAGTATAGGATTAAATGCCAATTCCGTTTATGGACTCCAATCATTCTCGGCAGCATGCTCTTAAGGACTTTGTTGATTGCCTCAACTTGTCCGTTAGCCTGCAGATAATATGGAGTAGAACTATCATGGGACCTTGGCCATTTGGTAAAATAGTCAACATCGATTATAATATACCCATGCCCCCCCACCGAGGTGGGGTTACATGTCATGAAATCAGTGCCCCATTTATCGAATGGGCCAACAACAATGACTAGATTCAGTGATGCAGGTGGTAATCTGGTTTTGCGATAAAAAATCAGATAAGCATGGCAACTTCTAACTGCAATTATGCAATCTTTGAATATGGTGGCCAAGAAGTAACCAGCTCGTAAGATCTTTTGTGCAGTAGAGTAACTAGATAGATGCCCCCCACAAGCACATGAATGACAATCATTCAAAACGTTTTCAGCCTCCTCATGCGTGAGGCACCTTCGTAGAACCGTATCGACACCACGACGGTAAAGTGTATCACCAACGATCAGATAATATTTGGCTTGATATCGAGTACATCGTTGTTCAGAGCGAGAGGTGTTAGGCCTAAAAGTTTGGGTCTGGAGATAGATCAGTATATCCCCGTACCACAGATCACTTGATGATATCAAAAACAGAGTCTCATCCATGATTGATGCTTTTGATGTTAAATTATTGGAGGACAAGGGAAGGTCACAAAGTAACTCTGCAAATACGAGACACTTTTTTTATTTGGATTTGATGAATTCCAGATCAAACTCCTGCAAAATGACTATCCATTTGGAATATTTCCCCCTCAACAATTGACGTGACAAAATGTATGTCATAGGGTTGCAATCTGACACAATGGTAGTTTTGCGAAGGAGTATATAGTGTCGAAATCTCGGTATTGCTTGAACGGTTGCTAAAGCCAACTTTTCAACATAAGAGTACTTTATTTTTTTATCATTAAGATTATGACTTAAATAATA
The DNA here is from genome assembly GCA_031772625.1 of Pinus tabuliformis. NCBI lineage: Eukaryota > Viridiplantae > Streptophyta > Pinopsida > Pinales > Pinaceae > Pinus > Pinus tabuliformis. Next base: position 1,157,760,518 of record CM062811.1, read on the forward strand.
TATAGGATGTTCAATTCCGTCATTTTATTGCACTAAAACCATAGCGATGGTTGTATCTACAACGACAAGATACAGGTTAAAGTCTTTTTGATAGTCAGGAGCATACATTAATGATGCTTTTATCAGGGAATCTTTGAGAGCTTCAAAGGAAGCTTACGCAACCTGATCCCAATGGAAGGGTACTCCTTTCTTCAAAAGATGTGTATAACCCTTAGCGAGATCAACATAATTTGGAATGAACCTCCTCAGAAAGTTAGCTTTCCCTTGGAGTCTCTGAATCTGAAGCAAATTTGAAGGTGGAGGCAGGTCAAGAATTGCCTAAACCTTAAATGAGTCGAGTCAAATTCCATCCTTAGAAACTACAAAACCAAGCAGTCGACCAGAACCAACACAAAACACACATTTGTGTGGATTGAGTCGTATCTTGTAGTGTCGACAACGTAAAAATATGGCTCTCAAATGTTGCTGATGATCAGTCCGTTTTCACGAATGAGCAGGCAGATTGTCAAGATATGGTTGATTTATGTTTTTGATGTCATGGAAAGCGTAATTCATTGCCCTCTGAAATATTTCCCCTACATTCTTCAAACCGAAAGATAATTTACAATATGCAAATGTGCCCCACAGACATATAAATGCAGTTTTTGACTAGTCCTGTGGGTGGATATTGATTTGATTGTATTTGGAAAATCCATCCATGAATGAAACGATTTCGTATCTAGCACATTCATCAATAATCTGGTCGATAAAATGTGTAGGATAGTTGTCCTTTGGACATGCTTGATTTACATCCCTATAATCGATGCACACTCTTACCGTTCCTTGTTTTTTCATCATAGGAACAATATTCGATACCTAATCAGTGAGAGGTATAGAGTAAATGAAGCCAGCACGCAAAAGTTTTTCAACCTTTGCTTTAATGGCAGTGACTTTCTTCGGATGAACAGATCGAAGCCATTTTCGTACTGGTTTGACATCTGGATACATCTTGATTTCATGTTCAACAATTCTCGAGTCAATGCATTGCATTTCTTCACTTGACCTTGGAAAGACATCTCTGAATTCATGAAAAAGAGCACAGTAGTTATCTAGTTCTGATGGAGAACAAGATTTACCGACGTGAATATTCTCTACAATATTAGGTTTGGTAAAAATATTAATGGCAATAGTTTCTTCAATGTTGGACAGATTTCGCTCGGAATCTACTGTATTTACAGAATTTAATAAAAAATCAACAATTGAAGGGTGATTGAGGTCGTTTGAATAATATTCATTGTCATCTCGAAGGTGGGAATGATGATGATAATCTTCCCATGACATCTCTCCTATCATCATTGATTGGATGATTTCTTCGTCTGTAGAATATATACGAGACCAAGGATCAGAAGGGGTACCATATTCTAGAGACCTATCTACCCAAACACTTGTTGAGTGCGGATTCAGATTTTCCGTACAAGCCCAAAAAATTGATTGCTACAAAGATTCGATGGGGCTTGGTGGCAACTCCTTGCGATGATCCTCACTATCAAAATAGTCGTAACTCTTCTTAAACTTAGATGATGTAGAAGAGATCATGTGGTAGGTTTCCACTGTGGCCACTTCCGCGAAACTAGATGGAGACATGAGGGAAAAAGTACCCATTAAGGAAGGGTCTTTTAGGAGACCTACTCCAACATTTTGAAGTGATTACGAACTTCCATGGATCAATGGAATGCTTCCAGTAGCTTGTGATCTGTTAGCAAAAAAGGCTATTTGGTCAATGATTGTGATTCCACCTTGGAAGGGAAATGCAATCTTTCTAAAATATGTAGACACAACGACAGCCATAGCATAAACCCAAGGCCTTCCTAGTAAAATATTGTAGTCAAGGAGTCCATCAATGACCTCAACTTCAATATCTACTGTCTTTCCCCCCAGTTCGACTTGCAAGCTACTTAAAATCCCATATGGAGTGTACATTCTTCCATTGAACGCTTTTAGTGTTGTTGGTGATCATGACAAGGGTGGTGAACCAAGAGTTTTCTAGCAACTCATTGACATAATATAGGTAGATGCCCCCTCGTCAATGATTGTTCACTAAACATTTTTATTGAGGGCTTTTACCTATACCAAAACATCATTTTGTTTGCTTGCGATGGATAGCATAAGCACCTGGGATGTGGAAGCATTATCGGTAGCAACCAAATTAGTTTCTGAGTTTGGAAATGGATCAGTCAACACCACTGAGGTATTCAAGGCCTTCAAAAGTTTTGAAACCTCAGATCGATGTGAAAAATCTCTTGTAAAATTCTCCTTGTTACAGATCAAACATGGATAACAAGGAGGTTTCCTTACCGCAATAGGGTTTTCAGATGATTTTTCAGGAGTGGGGCTCTCCTGTTTCTTCTTATTATTTTTCCCTTTCTTCTTGCCGCCTGGTTGCTTTGGATTTTTTCCCTTGTCAAATGACACGACATTAATCTCCAAGGCAAGAGAATTGTCATTTGAATTTTGACTAGAAACAACAAGAGCTTGACCAGATGGACCTCTTGCGGTTTGCGTGGTTGAGGAACCAATCACACCGTCACCGGCATGAGAGTCCCTACTCGATTTAGGAGGAGGTGGAACAGAAAAGGCTAGTCTAGGAGCATCAGGAATTTTGTCGTAGAGTGTGCCAGATTTTGTATAGATCAAATCTAAATATTGGGCACGAGAAATGACTTGCTCTTCAGTGACAACTCCTCCTTTTGCCATGTCCTCAGTGATAGATGGCAATAAGGACTTGATAAACCACTCAGCTAAAAGCTAATCAAGAACATACGTCTTTACCATTCGACGACGACGCCACCACTCATGAATATGATTAGATATGTGAGTGGACGTAGTCTATTTAAAATTGGTAAGGAGTTCTGTCCTAGTTTCGTACCTGATGGGTAACTGAAAGTGGGTTAGAAAAGTAGTGGCAAGGATGGTGAAGTTATCAAACGAAGCTCTAGGCAATTCAATATACCATTTCGCTGTTGGACCAGTGAGCGTTCTCTGAAAAAGGCGAAGTCTAATTGAATCATCATTCAGAGTGTTAGATGAGCACCACAAATGAAAAGTCATTACGTGATTCGATGGATCTTCACCTGGATTTCCATTGAACTTAGGAATATCAGAGGGGAGTTTATGAGGAATTTCTAGCCACCAAGGGGCGTATGCAATTGGATCATTCGTTAGCCGATTCAAATCTAGTAATTCTAGAGTTGCTACAAATGGCAACTGTTGATTTAGGTTGGGTGGAGCATACCCAGGATAAGATGGAATCGCCTGAGTAGTAGGTCTTTGCATACCAGCATAAGGCATCTGTTGCTGGTAACCTTGATAAGGTTGTTGGACATAACTAGTATAGTGTGGTTGTTGATAACCGGTTTGAAAATGCGGCTGTCCATAACCTACAAAGCCTTGTTGCCTAGGTCCTCGGTAGGCTTGATATTGACCAAATCCAGTTTGAGCTTGTAAACCAAGTCCAAACTGAGGTTGGGTTTGCTGGAATTGTGGTTGTTGGTATTGTGCCAGCCATGGTTGTTGGACCATTTTCTGTTGCCCAATACTGTAGGATTGACCAAGTTGTGGATTGACAATACCTGTTGGTGCCTGAGTCATTCCAGATAAAGAAGCACTAACCTGAGATTGCGGTTGAGCCGTAGAGACAAGTGGTTGTTGTATCACAACCTAAGAGACTTGAGTCTTCTACCTCGAAAGTTGAGGTTGCAAGGAAGAAGGAGCAGGTTGAGGTTGAGGCACAATAGGCTGTGCTTGTGCTTGCGACACAATCGTAATAGCAGGTGTAGTGGGAATATTCGACACAGGTCGGATTGGTTGCATTGGATATACAACCCTTGGTTGTTCTAGTAGTATTGGTATCCAACCACCAGATGTAATTCCATCTTGACCTGAATATTGTTGGAAACTCTCATATGGTTGTTCCCTAAGAGGAAACAGTGAAAAGGCATACTGCTCTCCATATGGCGGTAGTCCAGTGTTTAAAGGATATATCGGTCTTTGAAAACTGGTTTTCCCAAATTGATACTGGCATGCAGGATCAAATTGCTGAGTTTCAACATAAGAAAGACCAGATGTGACTTTGGATGAATAAACAGGAGTAGACCATGGTGCCGAAACAGCCCCTGAGTGGACTCCAACTATTTATTGATAACCAGCTAGAACAGATGGTGTACCGTATAAATATGACTCAGGTGTACCAGAAAACATTGTAGGAATAGCAGCAGGATGTTCCGCCGTAGTTACCTCAGATGACACATTCCTAGATGTTGATGGTTGCTCAGACATGTTTAGTCTATCCAAAATCTCTCCAAGCGATTCGAAAGGAACTTGCAATGAAGGAGGGTTAAAAGAACCAAATTCAGGAGTAGAAGGATACAAATGAATCCCAGTTCCAAAATGAAATGGGGTACTAGATGGGGGATCCTCTGCTATCTCCTCTATAGCAATCAGACCAGGTGGAAGAGGTAGACTGTCAGGTCCGTAAAAGATTTCTGGAGCCAAAGAAGGTATAGCTTCTGCAGTGACAGATACTGGAGGGGTGACACCTTTTGAATACTAAAACTCAATGTCCAGATGTTCAGGTAAATGAACTTCAGTCTCAAAGGGAGGTTCTTGAACAACTACTGGTTCAAATGTAGCCTCAGTTTGAACTGAGATGGGTTCTGGATCAACTCTAGATGGAGTTGTTTTAGGTACAGAAGTGTCTACCGTTACACTAGGATCAGTTCTAATGTCCTCTTGTAACTGCGGAACTTCTTCTTTGAAGGCAGATGTACCAGAAATAATCGGAGTAACTGGAGTCTCTGACGATGTTGAAACAAAAGTTTCAAATAAACCAGATGAATTGGACTCAGTTAAATGAGACCGCTTTGTCCGGATTGGCTTCGCTTCTGGAGGCAAAGACGGTTGACTCACTAGTCTCCGCGAACGACGGGGTTTTGATTGAATTTCTTCCACGATTGCAGATTATTTGATCAACTCAAAATTAAGGGGAAAATGATGTTATTCCGAATTCAATTAATTTTAATGATGCTTGGACACAACTTTTCTTTTTCAGTTTTAAGAGTCGAGAAAAATATAAAGATGACTCTAGTCTCCTTCGATTTTTAATGAGCCTGAAAGGAAAAGTGCTCAAATGGACCTTTTCTTTTAAAGAGTCGAAAAGGAATGAAAGTGACTACACTGGAGAATCTAGACAAAGGGATTACCAAACCAATCACAAAACTGCAATATACACCTTGGTGGTAAATCAAAAAGAAATTACCAAGGACTTATGTATGGCAGTCAATCTTCCCGAATGTTGTGTTCAGTGCATTGCGATCAATAAGGCGGCAGACTCAGTTTCCTATGGATAAAGTATTTAAGCCTATTGTGGTCTCCCAATATATATGCGACGGTATGGGGAGCACAAGTCTGTGATAGCTCTTGTCGTATCAAGGAGGAGGAATTACCCAACCTTCAATGAAAACAATAGCCACTAGTTTTAACAACGTCAGAACACATCACTAGCCTATACCTCTAGATATGTTGCGTTAAGTTCCAAAGCATTGTTAGGTTCATTGAAATTCATTTTAAAGTTGATCTTGTTTAGAGTTTACCTTTCAAAGGTTCACCACGTGATGATGATTTGAAATTCTTAAGATGCAATCTACAATGATAAACAATCTTTGTTTATTTGAGCAATGAAAATCCTAGCTACTAGGGAAAGAAGATAACAGTGCTTTTAAGAAAAGAGCAAAGAGATCACACTAGTGCATTTCCCTAAATCATCTTTTCACACACAAACCAAAAATTCTAAATGCAAATGCATGTATTTGTTTTCCCTCTCCTTAATGTGAAAGATTCAAAACGGAAAACTAAATGCAACAAAGATATGAAATATTTCACTCAAAATGACATTTTCGACAATTTCTTCTTCAAAAGAGAAAGGAAGACTCCAAAACAACACTTTCAATTTTGAAGAAAAATGCTTTCGACACTTTGAATGTAAAAAAATCAAATCAAATTCATCAAGAAAATTTCAATCGATTATCAAGGGAAGGAAGAATTCATGACACTTCTCTTTTCGACAAAAAACGACAATTATGACACTTTTTGTAACAAAGCAACAAATCGACTAAAACAATTTTTCGACAAAGGATTATAAATGAGGAAAAAATACACAAAAAATATTCACTAATCCTAATGCAATTGAGGCTGATCTAAGTGATGCAAGTAAGCTTTAGTAAAGAGGCATTGTCCATATGCAGCAAAACAACCAAACAAAACTGAAAACAAGGTAAAAAACCCTCAATTTCTAGATGGAAAAAGAGTTCAGTCAATCATCGCACCTAGGCTTCACAGAAATTGAGATGCATCACACTTACTGCACTTGGGAGGTGCTATGCATACTGAGTCACAGTGGAAGATAGTGTGATGGTCCATGGAGCGCAACTGAAATGGGTTTTGACTCAAATGTGGAGCTGTTTTCAATGAATTAAGTTGGGTTTTGATGAAAAAAGATGAGCAAAGCATGATGGAATGTCTTGAGAGGTTACTGAGCTACCAAAAGGGCATCTAGATGTGCTTGCAAGTCAAATGTTTAATTCATAAACCAAACCAGCGATTAACTGAAGCAGCATTCATCTATTATGCAATTGCAAAGCAAGAGCAGTTCGAAAGCTACCTGGCTGACTTTAGACTTTGTCTATAGTTTATCAAATTGAACATAAAACAAAAAATAACAAAAAACAAACACCTAATCAATTCCCCAGTGGAGTCGCCAATTTGTTTCTTGGAAAACTAGTATTCCTAAAGAATGCTAGCCCTCTAGGTTTGGAAGCTACCCTAGAAACAACAGTTTAAAGCAATTCAATGATTTCTTCTATGTGTAACAAATAAGAGAAAGATAATGGAACCAACCTGGAACTTCCTTAATCCCTTTCTTGATCTCTCTCTCCTTTGACAGATCCCAGAACTCCTCCCCATACTTAACACACTTGGAGAGTACCTCCACAAGTACAGCAACAAAGAACTGTCAAAGCATCGTGATCTATTACAACATAAAGATTACAGAATCAGATATATAATGAACAAACAATAACATTCACAATTGCACAATCATATGGGAGAAAACCTGAAGAGCTTTATTAATAGAAAGGAGAATTACAACCCAGTTGTCTGATCCAGCATCATCCTCCCAGCTTCAATCCTTCTTCACCTCATGAAATAACAAGATCATTCCAACAAGAATACAATGCTCTCTCCTCAATTACAAACTATCAGCACTTACTTGCAATTCACAATATTTCAGCCTCCTGATCTCTTGGATTGGAGATCCATTTATAGATGTTTGTAAGGGTGTGAGTCATCCATGGGGTTTGATTAGTGTCATTCCACTTGTTACAATTGGTTCCACAAGAGAAGGGATATCAGATGGTTTTAGATCCCTTATTCATCCTTGGGCGAATTCAGAGAGGCAAGTGGCATAGGAGAAGTTTCTAGAAGATTCCATGAGAAACCACTTAGCAAACTGTCCCGGATATTTGTCCATCCTCACCCATCGCACCCTATAGAAGGCCTAAATAGTATGCATCATACCTTGGCAGTGTACCACTCAGTATGCATCACACTTTGCCAGTGGAGTAGTAAGTATGGTTCAATTTAGGCAATTTCTAGATGGTTTCTCAGATAGAACTTTTGGGGAATGATGTATTTAGATGACTATGTTCCTTTATGGTATGAAACAACTCTTTTAGGGGTTGAATGAGCCCTAATACATCGACATATAAGTTTGGGGTTGATGTGCCCAAATATGTCTATAACAATCCTCTTTACATTTTTTAATATTTTTGATATTTTTACAAATATGGAAAACATTTGCAGAAAGCAAAGGTATGTACATATTACAGACTTGACCTCAAGCATTCAAACATTATGACACCTATTGGTATAGGAACATAACATCTAGACCAGAGATTGAAAAGTATAAAAACCAGCTAGAATGGACTCAGAACACTCTACAAGAGGTAGAGGAGCAGTTGGTGTCCACTTCAACAGTACAGACTCCTATCAGAAAGGAGAAAACAACAAAGAGAAGCAGAGAAGAAGAGTCACCTTTAGTGACTGAGATTTCTATTGAAGGCTTCAAAATCATGTAAAGGAAGAAGGCCAAGCTACATTCCAAATTAATCCTAAACAAGGATTCAGATCAAGATAATATCGTCACCTCTAAGGAACCACTTGTTTCCTCATTAGTGGGTGATCAGACTACACTTTCTCCCACTACCTTGACAACTTCACAAGATCAGCAGGAGACCATGCAAACCAACACATCTACCACAGGGGAGACAAAAAATAGTATAGTTGATATATTCAAGGATATTAAAGTAAGAAATGAGGCCTTGAAGATCAATACATACAATCATTTCTAGAAGCAGACTTCCAGCTCTCAAAGCATACTGTTGTCAGCCTTTGATTTAGAGAAAGGAAAAATACAAATGCCCTTCATTCAAGCACAGATCCCACAACCTAAGGCAACATCAGGTTACAAGAAGACATCATTTGAATTTGATGTGAAAGACATACATCCCATTGACCAAATGGAGATGCAAAAGCAGACTGGACAAATGATTTCATCTACTCTCACCAACACTGCTATGAGTTTGTCTAAATTGCAGGTTACACATCCAAGGAGTATATTTGATATATTCAAGGAGATTAAAGTAAGAAATGAGGCCTTGAAGATCAATACATACAATCAGTTCTAGAAGCTGACTTCCAGCTCTCAAAGCAGACTGTTGTTAGCCCTTGATTTAGAGAAAGGAAAAATGCAAATGCCCTTCCTTCAAGCACAGATCCCACAACCTAAGGCAACATCAGGTTACAAGAAGACATCATTTGAATTTGATGTGAAAGACATACATCCCATTGACCAAATGGAGATGCACAAGTAGACTAGACAAATGATTTCATCTACTCTCACTAACACTGCTATGAGTTTGTCTACTGCTTATTTTCACACATCCAGACCAGAGATTGAAAAGTATAAAAACCAGCTAGAATGGACTGAGAACACTCTACAAGAGGCAGAGGAGAAGTTGGTGTCCATTTCAACAGTACAGACTCCTATCACAAAGGAGAAAACAACAAAGAGAAGCAGAGAAGAAGAGTCACCTTCAGTGATTGAGATTTCTAGTGAAGGCTTCAAAATCATGTATAGGAAGAAGGCCAAGCTACATTCCAAATTAATCCTAAACAAGGATTCAGATCAAGATAATATCATCACCACTAAGGAACCACTTGTTTCCTCATTAGTGGGTGATCAGACTACACTTTCTCCCATTACCTCGACAACTTCACAAGATCAGCAGCAGACCATGCAAACCAGCACATTTACCACAAGGGAGACAAAAAAGAGTATATTGGATATATTTGAGGAGATTACAGTAAGAAATGAGGCCTTGAAGATCAATACATACAATCAGTTCTAGAAGCAGACTTCCAGCTCTCAAAGCAGACTGTTGTCAGCCTTTGATTCAGAGAAAGGAAAAATGAAAATGGCCTTCCTTCAAGCACAAATCCCACAACCTAAGGCAACATCAGATTACAAGAAGACATCATTTGAATTTGATGTGAAAGACATACATCCCATTGACCAAATGGAGATGCACAAGTAGACTGGACAAATGATTTCATCTACTCTCACTAACACTGCTATGAGTTTGTCTAAATTGCAGGTTACATTAGCCAATGTTCAATCACAATTGAAGATGGAGAAAGTCTCTGCACTAACCAAAGACACCAGGATCAAAGCTTTGTAGGACTTAGTGATCAAAGTAGGTTATGATCATGCAAAGATCAATGTTACAGAAGAGCTTGTAAGGAAAAAGAATACAGACATAGCAACCTTAAGGAAGCAGTTAAAATTACTAGTGATCTGGATTTAAACAGGAAGGCAACAAATTACAGAGATAACCATAAACACAGAGATGCAGTGGAAATAATACTTCATTTCATTAATGTAAACTACTGAAATATTCTTACAAACAGAATTGGAAATAAACTAGCTAGGGCAATGGTAGCTTATCTCTGAGAAGAGATGTGGCGGCTACATGCCTCTAAACTATGTTACAATGAGGCTCAAAGGCCTATTTATTGTTGAGAGACAATGGAAAACCCTAAACATCCAAAAATCTAACCCGAGAAGATGAAACGCCAAACTATGGGCCTCATTTGGGTAAATTGGTACATCAACTTCTCGGGGTTGTAACTATGGCATATGATCTATGTTTGACGTGCACAATATCTCGCTAGAAAGATCTATTCGAGAACTACAACTTTGGGAAGAGAAACATGGACCCATGTTGCTCCTAGATTTCCCATAAAACGTCGTTTAGGGCCTCAAAACAGCTCTCGAAGTTCAAGACCCAAAAAACTGCTAAAAATAGTATTTGTTTAAGCTATTATTCCTCCCCTTTTCTCATTCTTTCTTTCTTTCTCTTTGCTATTGTTGTGTTCATCTATTCTAGAGTTTCCTCCTTTTCACCTTCTTCTTGCTCATCCATTGAATCTTTTGGGTGATCATCTTTCTTCTTCTTCTGATTCCAATTCTTGTTTCATTGTTCTATTTTTATTTTAAGAAGAGTTCTTTGGTCTTCAAGGCTCATGCCCTCTTGGTCATCAACATCTGAGTGGTCCTCTTCTTCTTATTTTTCTTCTTTCTGATCATTTTGATCCAACGCCCTATACGTATTGTATTTGTTCTTGATCTTGTCTTATTCTGTTGGGTGTGGAGCCTGATTATCTTTTGTATTCAAAGGTTTCAGCCAGATGTATACCCCAGGAAGACTGTACACCCCTCCACGCAGGGGGTGTGTGTGGGGGGGGGGGGGGGCAGACTTGTCCCCCCTGCGGGGGTCTGGGGGCTAGCGGTCCCCCGGTGGGGGTTCGGTGGCAGCGCCCTCGAAGCTAAAAATAGATGTAAAATTGCCTTGTAAAAGTCTAGTAATTTCTAGTCAATCTGGGCTGTTCATTAGGCGGATGATATGATGGTAGAAGTTATGTTTAAATTAGGGTTTTTTTCCCTAGAAGGTAACCCCTCACTATATATGAGGGAATTGTATTGCATCTATGTAGATCTGTATTCTGAGTGAGGAAAAGAGAGGAGATTGAGAGCGAAGATGGTGTTACAACAGATCTATTGTAGGTTGTATCTCTTCAGTTTGCTGGATAATATAAAAGGAAGGACTGGTTGTTTCTCTGTGGATGTAGCCCAAACTGGGTGAACCACGTACATCTGTGTCTCTCGTGTTTTTATGCCTTTTCTATGTTTATATTTCTGCAATATTTTATGTGTTCCATTGCTCTGTAATATATAATTTTCTAACAACTAGGATCAGAGCTGAAGGTCTATTTGGCAGATAAAATCGTAGGAGAGAAGGGTTACTGGTTTGAGTGGGAGCAATGGCGGAAGATGGTAGGTTTAGGGTCGAAAAATTCAACAGCCAAAACTACCAGCTGTGGAAGATGCAGTTGGAAGATTATTTGTATAAGAGAGATCTGTACCTACCATTGAGCGGAAAGACAAAGAAGCCGATGAGTATGACAGACACAGAATGGGATATTCTAGATAGAAAGGCACTTGGAACAATACGGCTATGCCTAGCGACATTGGTAGCGTTTAATATTTCAAAAGAAAACAACAACATAGGGTTTAATGTCAACATTGGCCAAACTATATGAAAAACCCTCAGCCTCAAATAAGGTATTTCTTATGAAGCATTTATTTAATATGAACATGTCAAAGGTGGATCTATTGCAGATCATTTAAATGATTTTAATACAGTTACAGGTCAGTTAAGTTCTGTAGGGGTAAATTTTGATGATGAAGTTAGGGCTCTGTTATTTCTGTGCTCATTACCAAAAATTTGGAATGGTTTAGTTATGGCTGTTAGTGACTTTGTCTCTGGATCTAGTACTTTAAAGTTTGATGATGTTGTTGGTGCAATCCTTAGCGAGGAAATGCGACAGAAAAGCTCCGGTGAGACATCAGGTAATGCTTTGACTGCAGAGACTAGGGGAAGAAAAATGGAAAGAGGAAAGAGCCCAGGATATCGCAGTAAGTCAAGAAAAGGCAGATCCAAGTCCAGATCGAGGATAGTGTGCTAGAAATATAGGAAGAAAGGACACCTAAAGAAAGACTGTAGATCTCAAAAGGGAAAAGAAGGAGATGCGCAACAAGAAACTAATCATGAAGCGAATGTAACAGGTGATGTGTTGCAAGATGCTTTGATTCTTTCATTAGAAAATATTATTGATGCCTGGGTGGTAGATTCAGGGGTCTCATTCCATGCCACACCTGATAAGAAACATTTTCATGATTATTTTCAAGGAGATTTTGGACAAGTTCGATTGGGTGATGATAAATCCTGTAAAATCGTTGGAATGGGTACAGTTTTCATAAAACAGAAAAATGGAAATCAGTGGCTATTGAAGGAGGTAAGGCATGTTACGAATCTGAAGAAAAATCTAATTTCAACAGGGCAGTTGGGAGGTGAAGGTTGTGTAACTAATTTCACAAATAAAACCTGGAAGGTCACTAAAGGATCCCTGGTAATAGTGAAAGGAGAAAAGGTTGGTACATTGTATTTATGCAATGGTATTTCTAACTTTGTTAATGGTTTAACCTCTACAAGAGAAGATACAACATTGTGGCATCATAGGCTCGGGCACATGAGTGAGAAGGGGATGCAGATTCTTCACTCAAGAAATTTGTTGCCAGGTTTGAAGCATGTTGATTTAAAATTCTGTGAGAATTGTGTTTAAGGAAAACAGAAGAGAGTCAGATTCCTTAGAGTTGGGAAAGAAAATAAGAGCGAAAAATTAGAGCTTGTGCATACAAATGTATGGGGACCTGCTCAGGTATCATCTCTTGGTGGCTCTTGTTATTATGTTAATTTTATTGATGATGCAACTAGAAAAACCTAGATTTATTGTATTCGAAATAAATCTGATGTATTTGATACTTTCAAGAAATGGAAAGCTTTGGTTGAAAATGAGACAGGGAAAAGGTCGAAGTGTCTCAAATCAGATAATGGAGGTGAATATTGCAGCAAAGAGTTTGATAGGTACTGTTCAGAGAATGGAATTCGCAGAGAGAAGATAGTTCCAGGAACACCACAAGAAAATGGTGTGTCAGAAAGGATGAACATGACAATCATGGAGCGTGCAAGGTGCATGAGATTGCATGCAGGATTGCCTTCACAATTTTGGGCAGATGCTGTAGATAATGTTGTTTATCTAATAAACAGAGGGCCTTCAAGTTCCTTGGATGGTGGTATTCCAGAGGAGGCATGGACAGGTAAAAAGGTAAACTACTCATTTTTAAAGACTTTTGGTTGTGAAGCTTTTGTCCACATTAACAAAGAAAATAGAACAAAGCTTGAGGAAAAATCAAAGAAATGTACCTTTATTGGATATGGTGTTAATGATTTTGGTTATCGCTTATATGATTATGAAAATAAAAAAATCATTAGGATCAAAGATGTAATATTCAATGAAAAGGTCTTGTATAAGAATCAGTTGTAGGAAAAGAAACAAGAAAAGGAAAACAAAGAATACACAGTGCTTGACGATATCACAAGAAAAGTGATGGTGCCTGAAAATCATAATGATCAACAACTAGAACAACAACCACAACAGCAACAAGCACTTCAAACACTTGAAAGTGGTGTTAGAAGATCTACCAGGATAAGTAGACCCCTTGAACGATACTCTCCTTCATTATATTATGTATTGTTGACTGATTCTGGTGAACCAGAATGTTATGAAGAAGCAGTGCAGGTAGAAACTAGGAAGAAGTGGGAGCAAGCCATGAAAGAAGAGATGGAGTCCTTAGCACATAACCAGACTTGGAACTTAGTCAAGTTTCTTGTAGGTAAAACAACATTACAAAATAAATGGGTTTACAGGCTGAAGGAAGAAGATGGAGGAAAACAGAGGTACAAAGCTAGACTTGTAGTGAAGGGGTTTGCACAGAAGAAAGGTATTGATTTTGATGAAATATTTTCTCCTATTGTTAAAATGACTTCAATCAGAACTATTTTAAGTCTAGTAGCAGTTGAAGATTTACATCTTGAGCAGTTAGATGTAAAGACAACCTTTCTCCATGGGGATTTGGAGGAAGATATATATATGCAGTAGCCAGAAGGATATGAGGTAAAAGGGAAGGAGAAACTAGTGTGCAGGTTGAAGAAGAGCTTGTATGGTTTAAAACAGGCTCCAAGGCAGTGGTATCTAAAATTTGACAGGTTTATGTCTGAACAAGGTTATACTAGATGTCACTCTGACCATTGTGTTTATCTCAAAAGGCAAAATGATGGCAGCTATATTATATTGTTATTTTATGTAGATGACATGCTTGTTGTAGGTTCTAACATGCAAGAAATAAATGTGCTCAAAAGGAAATTGGCAAACTCATTTACAATGAAGGATTTGGGTGCTGCAAAACAAATCCTTGGTATGAGAATAACTAGAGACAAGAAGAATAGCAAATTAACATTGTCTCAAAGTGAGTACATAGAAAAGGTGTTGAAAATGTTTAATATGCAGAATGCAAAACCAGTTAGTATACTTTTGGCTAGCCATTTCAAATTAAGTAAGGAGGTGTCTCCCAAGACTCAGGAAGAAATGGCTCATATGTCTAAAGTTCCATATGCGTTAGCAGTTGGAAGCTTAATGTATACAATGGTCTGCACAAGGCCTGATATTGCACATGCAGTGGGAGTTGTAAGTAGGTACATGAACAATCCAGGAAAAGAACATTGGATGGCAGTGAAGTGGATTCTCAGGTATTTGAGAGGTACCACAAATCAAGCATTATGCTTTGGTGGTTCAAACATTTCTCTACAGGGATATGTTGATGCATATATGGTAGGTGATAGAGATAACAGGAGGAGCACTACAAGATATGTATTTACTGTAGGTGGAACAGTTGTCAGTTGGGTTTCAAAAATCCAAAGTGTTGTTGCACTTTCAACAACAGAAGTAGAGTACGTCGCTGCTACAGAGGCTAGTAAAGAAATGATTTGGTTACAAAGGTTTCTGGATGAACTGGGTAAGAAGCAGGAGTTGGGTAGGTTACACAGTGACAGCCAGAGTGCCATACATCTTGCAAAGAACTCTGCATTTCATTCCAAGACTAAACATATACAGCTCAAGTACCATTTCATACGACCAGCATTGGAAGATGGACAGTTGAATCTGGAAAAGATACACACTAGCCAGAATCCTGCAAATATGCTAACAAAAGTTGTAACCAAGGAGAAACTGAGAATCTGCTCAGTTTCAATTGGTCTTCAAGTATGATGAAGAAGATGAGAAACAACCAGGTCCAAAGTGGAGTCATTGTCTAGCAAATGAAGTAGTGGTGGAGTTTCTATAATCAGTCTCCAAGTGGGAGATTGTTGGGTGTGGAGCCTGATTATCTTTTGTATTCGAAGGTTTCAGCTAGATGTATACCCCAGGAAGACTGTACACCCCTCCACGTGGGGGGGTAAATCCCCCCTGGCTAGGGGGTTCGGGGGCAGCGCCCACAAAGCTAAAAATAGATGTAAAATTGCCTTGTAAAATTCTAGTAATTTCTAGTCAATCTGGGCCGTTCATTAGGTGGATGATCTCACGGTAGAAGTTATGTTTAATTTAGGGTTTTTTGCCCTAGAAGGCAACCCCTCACTATATATGAAGGAATTGTATTGCATCTATGTAGATCTGTATTCTGAGTGAGGAAGAGAGAGGAGATTGAGAGCGAAGATGGTGTTACAATGGATTTGCTGTAGGTTGTATCTCTTGAGTTTGCTGGATAATATAAAAGGAAGGACTGGTTGTTTCTTCATGGATGTAGCCCAAACTAGGTGAACCACGTACATCTGTGTCTCTCTCATTTTTTTGCATTTTCTTTGTTTATATTTTTGCAATATTTTATGTGTTCCATTGCTCCGTAATATATAATTTTCTAACATATTCATGTTGTTATTGATGTCTGTAGGCCCATCTGAATCCAACCACCTTTCAGTGTAAGGCTACAATACCTCTTGGATCATAGTTTTAGAGACTTAGATTGATGAAACATAAACCCTTTATCTCTTCAGCTTCTTTGAAAGTCTCAAGGGAGTATTCCCAAAGTATAAAATGAAATTTAGGCCATGATAATTTCATTCCCTTTGAGAATGTTTTGGATAATTTTGTGGCCAATTGATAACAAGCTTCATGTAAGAGAACCGTGTCAGTGACAATTGTTGAGCGAGCATGAGCCTTATATGCACCAAAGAAACTGAAATAAGTTGCCTTCCTAATTGGGAACAAATTTTCTACATGGATGAGAGTATTTCAGGCCCGCTCCAACATACATGGTGGATTATGGACAAAGAGAAAATTATATAAGGGATAAATGAACGACTCTGCAATAGTATCATAGGAGGGTTTATATCATGTGCTCCAAAAACATTTATAATAGATGTGGAAAGGTTTAGGTACCTCTTGGGTTCACTTTAGACTCCATCCTTTAAATTGACATGTAACACAAACTACATTGAGTAGTTATGAAGCCATGAAAAATTCTAATGGCTTGCCCTTTTCCAGATATTTGGTAGCTTGAATATTTGTCTTAAGTGAAAAATCGAAAATACCAGCTGAATTGAATATGGTTCCCCTAGTAGCAACTATATGCATGATAGGAACCCATGACCCAAGGAAGGTGTCTACATCATCTCTCCCATATAACCTATTCATCATGGCTGCCATCAACTAATATACCTTTCTTAGGCCATCTGTATTGTAGACTTGATATGGTCTGACCTGGAACTTGGTGGGTTCCTGCCACCATGCGTTCAATATATCCTTAGTGGCCTTGGCATCTCTAGATAAGGAGGGTTTTGAGGATAAGGAGCCTAGGTACCAGTATAAGGGGGATTCTGTTAACCAATATACATGTGACCTTGTTGTCCAGCTCGAGGATGACGATAAAGTTGCTGGAATGGTTGGGTTTGGATTTGTTGGACTTGAAAAGTCACTTGAGGAATACCTTGATATGGTCCATATTGTTTCTCGATGGGGGTTTGCATTATCCCATGGTAAGGTGGGTTCGATTGGGACTACGCCATACTATGAATAATCTAACCTATCAAAAATTGAGGAGTACCATGTCCAAGCGGTTGAGAATGTAAGGTACCTTGTACAGGATGGGTAAGAGGGACCTGGGAAGTGATAGATACCGATGGAAAACATTGTGATTTAATGAAATCATGTAGAATTTTGTTCATATGTATTTGACCTTGTTGGGGCATTGATGGATGGATAGGAATTTGAGACGAACATGGTGCAGTTGAGGATTCAATAATCAGTCCCAAAATAAACCAAGTTGAATGGGAAAAGTAGGTTTCCAAACAATGGCAACCATTCCAAGATAAGGAGGACTATAACAAGGTTGATTACCAATTTTAGGTATACCAAAAAAAAGTTCCCCCCCTACCAAAGGAGCAAGGAATGATTAAGGCAACTATGATCTAGATAGAGGGTACCCAACATAAGAAGAGTTAGGTTGTTGAAGGTAGCCTTTCCCATTGACATAAGGTCCAACCTCCTACTCGATCATGGGTGTAGGTGGAGGAAGAGGAGAAGAATGCATGGCAGTCATAAGAGAAGTGCCAAATGTTATTCCTAAATTAGATGACATGGGAGAGGTCCAAGGACTGGAGGCCGCACCAGAAAAGGTATTAGATAAATACTGATAACCAGGCGGGACGGATGGGCCACCATACAAATGTGTTTTTGGTGATGTTGCAAACATATATGAGGAAGTAAAATTTGATGTCTCAGCAAGATTGGTTCACATAGGCTAAAAGTTCAAATCAGTTCCAGTCATGGTTAACAGTCCCAATGAATATTTTTGTAAGAGATCCATGGACAAGTCCAAAGAACTAGGCAGAGGAGTTTGTGTCAGAGTCTGAAGAGGTGGAAGAGGATCAATATGACAAAATGGAGTCCTTCCTAATGAATAGGAGTAGAAGGATGAGACTCTTCTTGTGTGATCTCTTCAATACTTGCAAGTATGTGTGGAAAAGGTTCACCGTCGGGTCCAAGATATATAGGTTATGTTTGAGACAAAGGGAGAGAAGAGGAAGGTGTTGGAATTATGATACATGTGTTGTACTTGATGGAAACCCACTTGTAGCATAACAACTCACTTGTATATGGTAACCAGATGAATCTACAGGAGAGATATCAGATGTAATAGAATGCATGGCAGTTGTGTTTATAGATGTGACAAAATGAAGGGTAGTTCAAAGGAATCATTTTAGAATTAATATGGCAAATTATAGTGTAAACAGGGCATTGTATAAAAGAAGAGGATGATGGAACTAAGGTCTACTAATCAGAATAAAGAAGGTAAAGGAAAAGGATGATAAAAAGAAATTTAAGAAGTATATGCAGGTCCACTTAGTCAAAACAACATATACACGCTAGTCCACATAACAAAAAGAGCGTATACGTATACACACACTCCCACAGGAAGAAAAGCGCATACATGTTGGAAAACCAAGGTTATGGTCCGAGGTATTTGGTCCGTGGTATTGACCCTAGGTATTTGGTCCATGGTATTGACCCTAGGTATTTGGTGCAAGGTATTGGTCCTAAGTGGTTTTGGTCCAAGGTATTGACAAAGAATCTGAGTATATAAGGAGGAGAAGATTAAGGGCTAAGTGCACAAGTAATGAATATCTTATGAAGCGTTAGATCAAAAGAAAATATCCATGTTATGGGTTTCTGATGATTTTCTTGATATGAACTAAGTATGCGCTTGATTGTTTGATGATGGATGAGATCTAATGATGGATTAGGATCATAATGACTTATCATTGTGAGATCTAAAAATGGATAGGCTAGATCTGATTGCTAACACACATTTTATCCTTTATAAGTGATGAACTAGGTATCTCTAAAGTCTGGAATTGCAGCAAAGTTATAAGTAAGTATTTGCAAATCTGTATGCTAGTTCACTTTGATGAAGTTGTGTATACACACTGGTTCGACTCTTCCAAGTGGCGTATGCAAAAGAAAAGCTTGATGTTCAAGGATGACTGATCTATCATATCAGTGTTGTTGTTTTATTGTTGTTTGTCAATGATGTCTTCTACGATCTGAAAGAAAAATTGAATGTATAAGGAAATTGAGTCTGATTGTTTGATTGATTGATCAAGAAGGGTGATTGTTGTTGCCATATGTTTAGAACTCTGTAATATGATAGTAGATCTTCAGAATGTCACTTGATTGGTACAGTTTGTGGTTCAGAGGTTTTATGATTCAGTATCTTTAGAAGTGTACTCAAATTGGGCAAAAGGAAGTAGCATATACATGCAGGTTTGCTTCATTGAAGGAGCGTATATATTCTGACACATGCCTTTTGAGGTTACAACTAGTTCTGGTTGTTGATGCAATGTTCTGGGTTCAAATCTGTGTACTAGTTACAGGTGATGTGTCTGTTCTAGTTGATTGGTTGAATTTGATTAAGTTTGAATGAATGGTTGATTCCGTTGTGTCAAAAGATTTAGTGATTTTTTCATTGATTTTTTCAGTGATTGTTTTATGTCAGGGGTTTTAGTGATTTATTGATTCAAAGATTGATGATTGGGTTTCAGTTATATCAGAGATTGATGATTGAGTTTCAGTGATTGGTTGATGTAGATGTATGTGATGGATGTATTGCAGTTGTGATTAACTTTAAGCTTCAATGTTACTAATGGGTCCAGTGTGAAAATTTGATGAAACACGACCTTCTTATTGTAGTGTTGTGTACCAAGAGTATCCAGTGTGAAAATTCATGAAACGTGGTCCTTGGAGGATACTGAGGGTTGGAGCCTTTAGTGAGGAAGTCGAAGCTTCCTGCAAGTAGTGGCTGGTGATTTGATCAAGGGGTTGGAGATCCCTTCCATTAGCAGCTGGAGAACAAGGTCGGAGCCTACATACTAGTAAACATATCGGCTAGTACAAGAACTAAGGGGTTGTAGCTCCCTTCCATAAGAAGCTGGAGAACGAGAGAAGGTTGTAGCCTTCTGTAGGTGGGTGCCTGCATACTGGCATGAGTCTACACTAGTACAAGATTGTAAACATATTTTCTTATTATTAAAAGAAGACAGAGGTGATAGCAGCAGGTGGTTTTCACCCACATTGGGTTTCCACCTTAAATCTTGGTGTTCATGTGTGTTGCTTATGTGTGATGGTTTATTATGTTTTTACTACACATGGATACTGTTTAATGTTTAACAAATTACTAATGCACTGATTAAAGATCAACATATGATGAATTAACTGAATCATAAGTTCATTGGATATACACCAGTTGCCTTAAGAATAGTTGCGTGCACACGCAAGTTCCCTTCACTAAAGTAACGTATACAAATCTGATTATGGAAATGAAAAATTGTTGATTTGTAAATACTGATTCACCCCCCCCCCCCCCCCCCCCTCTCAGTATTATTTCCAAAAGAAGGTCCTGAAGTAACACGTGAAGATGGATGAGGCTCCTTAGGTTTAGTAACCTCGGGAATCAAAGTGTTTGACTCGAGAAAGTCAGGTTCAATAACCTCAGGCAACAAAGTTTAAGGGACTTATGTTTCAATTGTGTCATTGTCACTGTCAAGGGTAGATGTAATCTCAGGCTTGGAACTCAAAGGGATAGATTATTATGGCAGATCAATATTAAGAGGAGGGCAAGAAGTAGTTCCCAAAATTCCTGATTTAGTAGTCTGTGTGTTCGGAGTAGCCTTTAGTGGAAGAGGAAGCTTATTTTTCGTTCTACATGAACGACCGGGTGGGGGATATTGTTCTTCCACATTAGATAATAAATTTTATTAACACAAAAAATAAATAAATAAAAAAGAGGGTAATCTAGGCATAAAGGATTACCAAGCAACTGTGAACTACAATATACACCTTGGTAAACCAAGGACGTAACTTATGGTAGCCAATCTCTATGAATGTTGTGTTTGGTGTATCATGGTATACCAGGCGGTAGACTTGGTTACCTATGGATGGATAGAAACCTATAGGGGACTCCCCAAATATACTCGACAGTATGTGGGAGTGAAGTCTGTAGTAGTGTTGTATAATGCATAATCTTTCGATGAGAGCACTCCCATATACTTTACATTCGTGGAGAGTCATCCAATATACCCAAAGGTACATGGAGAACAATCATATACACTCACATACATGGAACGGGATTTCACCCCTAGGATGCAACACTGGAAAACAATGATAACTCCTACATTTAATGATGTTGGAACATGTGTCTTGCCTAGACCTCTAAGTGTCTTTGTTAATGTTATAAATTCCCCCTAGTTGGATTCAACAAATTTTACTGTTTATCTTCGATTAAGTTATATTTTTTGCTCACCATGAATGTCACATGAACATACTGAAATCCAAATTTAGCATGAGAAAATGGAAATCTTTCTCTTTCAATGAAAATCTAGGTAAAAGGAAGGGAAGAAACAATCAGTACGCAACATACAACATGCAAAAAACATGATGCAAGATGAAATTTACCTTTCAATATAATTATTCCTATATCAATGCACATACAAAACAGTAGGAATTTATAGGGTAAGTTCCTTAGATAGAACACCAAAGGACACCACTCACAAATAGACCGCAGATCAGTACACCAATATTCTTGACGTGGTTAAAACCCTCAAAGAGGGAAATAGTCCACGGCCTGAGCCAACACGGCCACTTCAGACAATTTATTAATGTAAAATAAGGAAAATTTACATAAGCTTCTCTCATGAATGGTCACCTTACAAATGACCCTCCATTCTCTTTAAATAGAGATCGTGGACCAATCGGGTGTTAAGCCATGGATCAAGTGTTGGTAATACCAAGAGAGAATGAACCATCAAATCATTTCATGTATAGAACATATCGTGACTATCGGATTGTTAGTTACAAAAAAGTACATACTAAAGAAACACACTTTACCTAACTATACACTTGACCAAGTTATACTTAACTATTTCCTATTTATCGGAATATCCTAACATCCCCCCTTAAGAATAACTTGGGATAGGATTGAAGGATGTACAAAGATGACACAATAGGATAAGGACGGAGGCATTAGAGCCTATCCCCCCTTAGTGAAAACTTCCTGAACTCCAACCATAAATTGAAGTTTAGCAAACTTCACCTTTGTGAGAGCCTTTGTAAAGATGTCTTCAACTTGATCATCGGTTGAACAATATTGCACTTCAAGAACATGGTCATGAATGAGCTTTATGATGAAGTGCACATGTAGTTTAATGTATTTGGTGCAATGAAGTTGGACTGGATCTTTGCATAGTTGAATGGAACTTTGATTATCACACCAAAGTGTAGTCGGATGCTGCTGCTGAAAACCAAACTTTGACAGGACCTGATGAACCCACAGGGCTTCCTTATTAGCTTCTATGGTGCCACGATACTCTGCTTCTACTGAAGAAAGAGAAATGGAACTTTGTTTCTTGCAATCCCATTTAATAGGTCTAGAACCAAGAGTGAAGACATAACCAACTGCAGACTTTCAATCATTATGGTCACCAGCCCAATCAAAACCAGTGAAACCAACCAATAGAGGAGATGCTCCTGCACTGTAATGAATCCCAAACTGACCTGTACCTCGAACATAACAAAGTATTCTTTTAGCTTCTTTCCAATGACTTTCATGTGGGTTTTTCATAAACCGAGCAATAAGGCCAACAAAAAAGGAAAGGTCAGGATGGGTATGGGTTGGATACAAAAGTTTTCCAACAAGCTGATGGTATAAGATAGTATCAACATCAAGGGAAGTACAAGTGACTAAAAGTTTGGCTCTGGACTGAAAGGGAGAAGGGGTTGTCTTCCAATCTTCCATGTGAAAGTGGCGTAGAAGATCACAGGCATACTTGGACTAGAAAAGGGAAATACCTTCTTTGGATTGCAAGACTTGAAGACCAAGAAAATAATGCAAGTGTCCTAAGTCTATCATTTCAAGCTACTTTTTAGGGCTATACTTCACATGGTCTATAAGGTTGGGATCACTACCAGTAAGGATAAGATCATCAACATAAAGAAAAAGAATCATAAGATACTTACCCACTTTCTTGGTGTAGACAGTATTGTCAGAATGACACCTAGAAAAGCTAGTATCCAAAAGAAAGTTATTCATTTTGGCATACCAAGCCCAAGTGGCTTGCTTGAGACATAAAGGGATTTATTAAGCCGACATACAAGGCTAGAGTCTATTTGTATAAAGCCATGAGGTTGTTCCATATAGATTTCTTTATGCAAGTTCCCATGCAAGAAGGCGAATTTAACAACCATCTGATGGACTTCCCATTTGAAAGAGGAGGTAAGGGAAAGAATAAGGTAGATAAGGTTCATTTTGGAAACAAGGGAGAAGGTTTTAGTATAGTCAATGCCTTCATCTTGTGAAAAACCCTTAGCAACAAGACAAGCTTTATGTTTATCAACTTTTCCATCTAGTCCACACTCGGTTCTATAAACCCATTTGCATCTAACAAGTTTTCGTCCCTTTAGAAGAGGAACAAGGTCCCATGTATCATTCGCAAATAATGAACGATATTATTCATTCAAAGTTGCGTCCCAACCTGGATGGCCTGAAGCTTCTACAAAGGTGTCAGGATCATAATTCACTGAAGCTTGAGCCAGTAAAGAAGAGGCTTTATCAAACTAAGAAGTTATATGACGCTGATCTATAGGATCACCTTCAAGAGCAACTGCTACATCTCGAGTAGCGCGAACTCATTTTGGAAGACGAGGAGCTGAAGTAGGATCCAAGGAAGGTGTTATAGACATATTTGGGCACTGCAACCCCAATCACATATGTCCATAAACCAAGGGCTTCTAGGTCCCTAAAAGTGTTGTTTCATACCCTAAAGGAGCAAGGTCATCTGATTACCTCACCTCCCAGAAGTTTTCCATGAAAATCTACTCAGAACTGGTCAAAGCAGGACCATACAGACTACCCAGTGCTAAAGGTGCGATGCATCTCACCTGCCACATGCAAAAAGCGCGATGCATACTGGAAAGCCCTTCTATAGGGTGTGATGAGTGAGAGTAGACAAATGGCATAAGCAGTTTGCTAGGTGGAAACCCAGAGAATCTTCTAGAAGCTGCTCATTTGACACTTGCCTCTCTGAGTTCGCCCAGGGATGAGTAAGAGATCTAAAATATCCATGTGGAACCAAGAACTATTAGAGAGATGACACTAATCAAAATCATAGAAGCTGACTCACCCCCCTGAAAATATCTATAAATGGATCCCTCATCCAAGAGATCCAAGGGTTGGAATTTGGTAATTTGCAAAGAGGTGTTGTTGGTTTCTCTTTGAAGACATTGTTTGGTGATCTTGCTTTTTGTGAGGTGAAGAGGGCTTTCAAGCTGGGAGGATGGCGCTGGGTCAGACCAAGTGGTTGTAATCCTCTCTTCTATGACTTTTACTAATAAAGCTATTTGAGTTTTCCTCCATATTCTTGTGTATCTCTGAATATTATGTTTGTTATATGAATTTGCATGGCCAATATATATCTGATCCTATATTGTTTACAGTGAAAGATCTCTATGCTCTGATGGTATTATGCTGCTATGAACCTACAGGTGATCTTTGAAGCTGGATAAGGAAGCAGTGGTGGGATTTTGTCAAAGGGGAAAGGAAACAAGCAAGGAGCCAAGTGGAAGACTGAGGTTGGTACTCTCTGCTTCTTTCCCATCTCTCTCTCGTAAAGGAAAAAAACAAGTGACTTTAATATGTTTGTTTCTAAGATAGCTACCCGTCTTAGTGGGACTAGCAGCTCTGCATAGACACTAGATTTCCCGGTAACAGAAGGTGGGGGAGCATTGTCATCCTCACTGTCATCATCTGAAGAATAAATGTTTTTAGAAGTAGAAGGGATAGAAAGAGGTGGCACATCTGCTGAACTAGGTTCATAGGCTGATATATTTTTAGCAAACTTTACATCTCTTCTAATGATAACACTTTTGAATTTAGGTTGAAGAAGTCTATATCCTTTTACATCTTCAAAATATCCAACAAAAATACATTTTTCACTCTTATATTCTAAGGCTTTATGTTTCCCATCTGGAATATGGGCCCATGCTTCACTTCCAAAAACACGAAATTGACTTACATATGGTTTAATTGAGCTCCATGCTTCTTCTGGAGTGATAATGTTTAAAACCTTAGTAGGAGTGAGATTTACTATGTAATTTGCACAGTTATTTGCTTCTGCCCAAAAATTAAGACTAAGTCCTTTAGATTGAAGCATACAATTAGCCATTTCCTTTAAGATGTGATTCTTCCTTTCAACTACACCATTTTGTTGTGGAGTATATGGAACAGTATGTTGCAATTGAATTCCATGCCCAGTAAGTTGATGAACTTGTTGTTAACATATTCTTCGTCATTATCAGATCTTAGCTTAAGAATTTGATGTCCAGATTGTTTCTCAACAAAGGCTTTAAAGGCCAAGAACAGGTTAAAGACTTCACTCTTGAGTTTTAAGAAGTATACCCAAGTGTGTCTGGAGAAATCATCAATGAAATATAAGAAATACTTGTAGCCAAAGAATGAAACAACTGGAAGTGGACCACATAAATCACTATGCACAAGCTGTAAAGGGGCTGAGGTGTGCCAAGAGGCACATTTTTCAAAATATCCTGATGATTTTTTCTGAGTACACATCTGGAACAAACACCATCTCTGCAAGATACCATAGGAAGACCTGTCACCATATTTTCTTTACATAGATTTTGAAGGGAGCGATAGTTTAAGTGATCGAATTGCTCATGCCAAAGTTTGCTCACTTCATCATTATGAGAAACAAATACTGAGGGAAGAGTTGATGACCCAAAGTTGTTAAAATTATACAACCTTATAAAATCATCAACAATACTAGTAGCTAAAATCTATTTAGGATATCTTAGGTCCTTAATTACAACATCATGAGGTGAAAATTCAACGATTTTAGCTTCATGTGAATGAGTTATCTGATATACAGATATAAGGTTGTAGGATAAGGTAGGAACACATAATACATCATTAAATTGAGTATTGTCTAGATGAATAATTCCAGTCCTGATCTAGGTGGATATTGGTGGCCACCTGCCAAGTCCACTTGGACCCCCACCATTGTTTGTTTCAACCTTACAATTTCCTTAATTGTAGCACAATTTACTCTTTTTAGCAGTTTTTTGGGTCCTGAACTTCCGGAGCCGTTTCGAGGCCCGAAACAATGTTTTTTGCGAAACTTGGGAGCAACATGGTCCATGGACCGATGTTTCTCTTCCCAAATTTGTAGTTCTAGGATGGATCTTTCTAACGAGATATTGTGCACGTCAAACGGAGATCATATGCCAAAGTTATGACCCCGAGAAGTTGATGTACCAATTTACCCAAACAGGGCCCACAGTTTGGTGTTTCATCTTCTAGGGTTAAGTTTTGGGATGTTTAGGGTTTTCCATTGTTTCTCAATAATAAATAGGCCTTCGAGCCTCATTGTAAGATAGTTCAGAGGCATGTAGCCACCACATCTCTTCTCAGAGATAAGCTACCATCGCCCTAGCTGGTTTATTTCCATTGTTGTTTGTAAGCATATTTCAGTATTTTACGTTAATGAAATGAAGTATTATTTCTATTGCACCTCTGTGTTTATGGTTATCTCTGTAATTTGTTGCGTTCCTATTTAAATCCGGATTAGTGGTATCAGAGCGGTTTGTTTTTTCTCTGGTTTTCTTTGCATGTCCCCAACGAGGTCGGGATATAAGGAGTTAGGGCTTGAACTGGTCGAACCTTTACAAGACCAGCCTCACAAATCCCGACGGCCTCCCATGGCAAATGAAAAGAAAGATGAGGTGGCAGGAGATCCTATCAAAATCTTGCTCGAAGAAGCCCTCGAGCGACAAAGGAACGCGATGATGGACAAATTTTCCCAGATCCTTCAACGGCTACCTAGGGGCGACGCATCGACTTCCAACAGCTATTCTGGAAATGCCACACCATTTAAGGTACAAGTTAATTTTGAAATCCCCATATTCGAGGGTCAGATAGACGCAGAAGCCATCGATAAATGGTTAAATCTGCTAGAGTGTTATTTTTCTGTTCATGATTTTTCTAGTCGGGAAAATATTATTTGCACTCTTCTCAAAGCAGCCCCCCACGTCAAGGACTGGTGGGAAGCCTACTACGAGTAGAAGGATGAAAGTACAAGCTCACTATTTTCAGCCGCAGCCACTTGGGGTTCATTCTGGGATGCCATTGAGGAGCAATACTACCTTGTCGGAAGCTATCAAGATCAATACATAAAGTGGACCATGCTGCGGCAGGGAAGGTACCAAGACGTGCTAGAGTTTACCAATATTTTCCATACCCTTTGTACAAAGTTGGGTTTTAAGGATTTGGAGCAGCATTTGGTACTCAAATACCGTGGCTGCCCGCACAAGTACATCCAGGAAGAAATAGAATTCCTAAACATCCCCTCGCTCTACATAGCATACCAATATGCCATCAAGGTCGAGCAAAAGTTTAAACAGAAGAAGCGATACTTTGGATCTGTGAATCCGAAGTAAGGGAAAGGTGACCCCAAACTGTAGAACGAAGGACAAAGCCAAGGCGGGGTGGCCTAAGACAACCCGCCAAAGCTGCAAGCAAAGAATAGCGCTGTGAAGCTAAAAAAGGACACGGGAAAGTGGTGTGAGTTCCATAAGAGCTCCACTCACAACACAAGTGAGTGTCAGGCCAAGTAGTCACTAGTGGCCGAGCTAAAGGTTTCAGAATCATATGCATGTTCCAACTCTGAGTCAGAACCCGACAAGGGGAATGGCAAAGGGAAGCACATTATCGATGCGGAGCCCAATGCCACCGTTGCCACCATGAAGATCCAGAAGGAGGAACCCAAAGATCTAGAGGAGGAGGAACATCTCTTCCACTCCCAAATGTGGGTAAAGGGCTCCGCGCTACAGTTCATTGTCAACAGCAGGAATGAAAAGAACCTCATTTCGGCAGAGGTCATGAAGCGGTTGGGCTTACCGACCACAACACATCCACATCCATACACCATCGGGTGGTTTCACCAAGGACGATATCTTTGCGTGAGCCAACAGTGTCACCTTCCATACAACATTAAGCCCTTCACGGATGAGGTATTGTGTGATATTTCTCCCCTTGAAGTTTGTGATGTATTATTAGGACAACCATACTTTTGGAAGCGACATGTTGTGTATGAATCAAGGCCCCATGCTGTTATTATTACTTTGGGAAATAAGTTGTACAGGATACCGGAGGTAGCGTCGCCTACCACCATCTCTTTGGTTACTGCAAAACAATGCAATAAGCTCATTTCCAAAACCGGGAAATTTTTTTTCCTGATGATATGCCCTCAAGGAAAGAAGAAGATGGTGGCCATGACCTCCAGACAGGGCCCCTTTGCACGATAACTACAGATGGACAAGGTCGTGGAGGAGTATGAGGACATCTTCACCTCCCCGGCAGGGGTTCCTCTGCACTGTCAGGTTAAGCAGGCAGATTCAAGAGCTGCTGCAGAAAGGTCACATCCATCCAAGTTCATCACCCTGTGGGAGCCCGATTGTGTTGGTACAGAAGAAGGATGGGACTTGGAGACTTTGTATTGACTATCGGGCACTAAACAAGATCACTGTCCGTAATAGGTACCCAATCCCACAAATTGAGGACCTCCTAGACCAACTAAATGAGGCAAAATATTTCAGCAAGATTGATTTGAAGTCATGATATCACCAGGTACCAATCGAACCCTCCGATGTGTGGAAGACTGCCTTCAAAGCCAAGGAGGGCCTTTTCGAATGGTTGGTTATGCCTTTTGGATTAACGAATGCTCTTGCGACCTTCATGAGGCTAATGGATGACATATTGTGGCTATTCACCAACTCATTTATAGTGGTATACTTGGAGACATCCTGATCTTTAGCCAGAGTTGGGGAGAGCACCTCCATCACATCCGACAGGTTCTCCAAACACTATGGAAACACAAGTTATGTGCCAATTTGGAGAAATTCACTTTTGGTATGACCTAGGTTCAGTATCTGGGATACATTATTGATGAATAGGGGGTGCATGTGGATCCAGCCAAGATCCAAGTCATTCGGGATTGGCCATCTCCAACCACTCTAACAGAGCTCCGCAGCTTTCTAGGTCTTGCCAACTTCTATTGCCGATTCATGTTGGGATTTTCTCATATCACTTGGCCCTTGAGTCAAGTCACCAAAGGAGGAGCGAAAGCAAAATTATTTTGGTCGCAATCTCAACAGAAGGCATTCACAGAGTTGAAATATCACCTTTGCATGGCATAAGTGCTCACATTACCAAACTTGCAACAACCATTTGAAGTCCAGACAGATGCCTCTAACTATTGTTAGAAAATTATATATTGTGGAGCAATGGAACACATAAAATATTGCAGAAATATAAAAACAGAAAACACATAAAACAAGAGAGACACAGATATACGTGGTTCACCCAGTTTGGGCTACATCCACCCCGAACAGCCAGTCCTTCCTTTCTATTATCTAGCAAAATGAAGAGACACAACCTACAACAGATCCACTGTAATATCCTCTGTTTTCTCTCACAGTCTCACCTCTTTGCTTCTCACTCGGATAATACACATATATTACACAGAATCAATACAATGCCCTCATACAAAGAGAGGGGTTGCCTTCTAGGGCAAAAAATCCTAAACTAAACATAAGTTCTACTGTCAGATCATCCGCCTAATGAACAGCCCTAATTGACTAGAAATTACTATACTTTTACAAGGCAATTTTGCATCTGTTTTTAGCTTCGGGGGCGCTACCCCCGAAAACCCCCCCAGGGGGGGCTCCCCAAAGGTTGCAGCCCCCCCCCCCCCTGGACCCCCCCTGTAGCGAATATTTTACGGGAAGCGTTGCCGCCCCATTCCAAACTGGGGTCCAATGTGGTGATACCTTTGAATACAGAAGATAATTAGGCTCCACACCCAACAATCTCCCACTTGGAGACTGATTATAGCAACTCCACCGCTGCTTCATTTGCTGGACAATGACTCCTCTTTGGACCTGGCTGTTTCTCATCTTCATCATCATCCTTGAAGACCAATTGAAACTGAGCATATTCTCAGTTTCTCCTTGGTTACAACTTTTGTTAGCATATCTGTAGGATTCTGGCTAGTGTGTATCTTTTCCAGCTTCAACTCTCCATCTTCCAACACTGATCGTATGAAATGGTACTTGAGCTGTATGTGTTTAGTCTTGGAATGAAATGTTGAGTTCTTTGTAAGATGAATGGGACTTTGGCTATCACTATATAACGTTCCCATATCATGCTTCTTACCCAATTCACCCATAAACCTTTGTAACCAAATCATTTCTCTACTAGCCTCTGTAGCAGCAACATACTCTGCTTTTGTTGTTGAAAGTGCAAAAACACTTTGGATTTTTGAAACCCAACTGACAGTTGTTCCACAAACAGTAAATATATATCCTGTAGTGCTCCTCCTGTTATCTCTGTCACCTGCCATATCTGCATCAACATATCCCTGTAGAGAAATGTTTGAACCACTAAAGCATAATGCTTGATTTTTCGTACCTTTCAAATATCTGAGAATCCATTTCACTACCATCCAATGTTCCTTTCGTGGATTGTTCATGTACCTGCTTACAAATGTCACTGCATGTGCAATATCAGGCCTTGTGCAGACCATTGCATACATTAAGCTTCCAACTGTTGATGCATATGGAACTTTAGACATATAATCCATGTCTTCTTGGGTCTTTGGGCACATTTCCTTACTAAGTTAGAAATGGCTAGAAAAATGTGTACTAACTAGTTTTGCATTGTGCATATTAAATCTTTTCAACACCTTTTGTATGTACTCATTTTGAGACAATGTTAATTTATGATTTTTCCTGTCTCTAGTTATTCTCATACCAAGGATTTGTTTTGCGGCTCCCAAATCCTTCATTGCAAATGAATTTGACAATTTTATTTTGAGCACATTTATTTCCTGCATGTTAGACCCTGCAACAAGCATGTCATCTACATACAACAACAATATAATATAGCTGCCATCATCTTGCTTTTTCAGATAAATATAATGATCAGAGTGACATCTAGTATAACCTTGTTCAGACATAAACTTGTCAAATTTTAGATACCACTGCCTTGGAACCTGTTTTAAGCCATACAAGCTCTTCTTCAACCTGCACACTAGTTTCTCCTTCCCTTTCACTTCATATCCTTGTGGCTGCTGCATATATATCTCTTCCTCCAAATCCCCATGGAGAAAGGTTGTCTTTACATCTAACTACTCAAGATGCAAATCTTCAACTGCTACTAGACTTAAAATAGTTCTGATTGAAGTCA
This sequence comes from Pinus tabuliformis, assembly GCA_031772625.1. Taxonomy (NCBI): domain Eukaryota; kingdom Viridiplantae; phylum Streptophyta; class Pinopsida; order Pinales; family Pinaceae; genus Pinus; species Pinus tabuliformis. Next base: position 1,157,791,989 of record CM062811.1, read on the forward strand.
TTTTAACAACAAGAGAAAATATTTCATCAAAATCAATACCTTTCTTCTGTGCAAACCCCTTCACCACAAGTCTAGCTTTGTACCTTTGTTTTCCTCCATCTTCTTCCTTCAGCCTGTAAACCCATTTATTCTTCAATGTAGTTTTTCTTGCAGGCAACCTGACTAAGTCCCAAGTCTAGTTATGCATTAAGGAGTCCATCTCTTCTTCCATGGCTACCTCCCACTTCTTCCTGCTTTCAACCTGCATTGCTTCTTCATAACATTCGAGTTCACCAGAATCAGTCAACAATACATAATATAATGAAGGAGAGTATCATTCAGGGGGTCTACTTATCCTGGTAGATCTTCTAACACCACTTTTAGGTGTTTGGGGTGCCTGTTGCTGTTGTGGTGGTCGTTGTTGTTGTGGTTGTTGATTATTATTATTTCCAGGCACCTTTACTTTTTCAGTGATTTCATCAAGAACCGCATATTCCTTGTTTTCTTTTCCTACAACTGATTCTTATACAAGACCTTTTCATTGAATATTACATCTCTGCTCCTAATCATTTTGTAATTTTCGTAATCATATAAGCAATAACCAAAATCATTAACACCATATCCAATAAAGGTACATTTCTTTGACTTTTCCTCAAGCTTTGTTCTATTTCTTTTATCAATATGGAAAAAGGCTTCACAACCAAAAGGCTTTAAAAAAGAGTAGTTTACCTTTTTACCTTTCCATGCTTCCTCTGGAACACCACCATCCAAGGAACTTGAAGGCCCTCTGTTTATTAGATAAACAACAGTATCTACAGCATCTGCCCAAAATTGTAAAGGAAATCCTGCATGCAATCTCATGCACCTTGCACACTCCATGATTGTTCTGTTCATCCTTTCTGACACACCATTTTCTTATGGTGTTCTTGGAACTGTCTTCTCTCTGCGAATTCCATGCTCTGAACAGTACCTATCAAACTCTTCGCTGGAATATTCACCTCCATTTTCTGATTTGAGACACTTTAATTTCTTTCCTGTCTCAATCTCAACCAAAGATTTCCATTTCTTGAAAGTATCAAATACATCAGATTTATTCTTAATACAATAAATCAAATTTTTTCTAGTTGCATCATCAATAAAAGTTACATAATAATGAGAGCCACTGAGAGATGATACTTGAGCAGGTCCCCATACATCCGTATGCACAAGCTCTAATTTTTCGCTCTTCTTTTCTTTCCCAACTCTAAGAAATCTGACTTTCTTCTGTTTTCCATAAATGCAATTCTCACAGAAGTCCAAATCAACATTCTTCAAACTCGGCAACAAATTCCTTGAGTGAAGAATCTTCATCCCCTTTTCACTCATGTGTCCGAGCCTATGATGCCATAATGCTGCATCTGCTCCTTTGGAAGTTAAAGCATTAACAGAGTTAGAAATACCATTGCATAAATACAATGTACCAACCTTTTCGCCTTTTGCTATTACCAGGGCTCCTTTGGTAACCTTCCAAGGTTTATCTGTGAAAGTTGTCACACAACCTTCACTGCCTAACTGCCCTGTTGAAATCAGATTTTTCTTGAGATCTAGAACATGCCTTACTTCCTTTAGTAGCCATTGGTTTCCATTCTGCTGTTTTACAAGAACCTTACCCATTCCAACAATTTTACATGGTTTATCATCACCCAAACGAACTTGTCCAAAATCTCCTTGAACATAGTCATGAAGGTATTTCTTATCAAGTGTGGCATGGAATGAGGCCCCTGAATCTACCACCCAGGAATCAGTAATATTTTCGAAAGAAAGAATCAAAGCATCTTGTAACACCTCACCTGTCATATTTGCTTCATGATTGTTTTCTTGTTGTGCATCTCCTTCTTTTCCCTTCCGAGATCTACAATCTTTCTTTAGGTGTCCTTTCTTTCCGCATTTCCAGCACACTATCCCTGATCTAGACTTGGATCTACCTTTCATTGATTTACTGCGATATCTTGAGCTCTTTCCTCTTTCCATTTTTCTTCCCCTAGACTCTGCACTCAAAGCATTACCCGATGTCTCACCAGAGCTTTTCCATCACATTTCCTTGCTAAGGATAGCACCAACAACAACATCAAACTTTAAAGTACTAGATCCAGAAACAGAGTTACTAATGGCCATTACTAAACCATTCTAACTTTTTGGTAATGAGCACAAGAATAATAGAGTTTTAACTTCATCATCACATTTTACCCCTACAGAACATAACTGACTTGTAACAGTATTAAAATCCTTTAAATGGTCTACAACAGATCCACCTTCCAACATCTTCATATTAAATAACCGTTTCATAAGAAATACCTTGTTTGAGGCAGAGGGTTTTTCATATAGTTTCTCCAACGCCTTAATCAAACCCTCTATTGTTGTTTCCTTCAAAATGTTGAAGGCGATCGTGCTACGAGACACAACCATATTGTTCCGAGTGCCTTTCTATTGAGAAGGTTCCATTCTTCATCTGTCATTCCCGTCGGCATCTTTTTTTTTCTGCCCAATCGTAGGTACGGATCTTTCTTGTACATATAATCTTCCATCTGTATCTTCCACAGTGAGAAGTTTTGGCCATTAAATTTCTCGACCCTAAACTTACCATCTTTCGCCATTGCTCCCACTCAAATGAGGAACCCTTCTTTCCTGCTAGTTTATTAGCCAAATAGACCTTCGGCTCTGATACCAATTGTTAGAAAATTATATATTATGGAGCAATGGAACACATAAAATATTGCAGAAATATAAACACAGAAAACACATAAAACAAGAGAGACACAGATATACGTGGTTCACCCAGTTTGGGCTATGTCTACCCCAAACAGCCAGTCCTTCCTTTCTATTATCCAGCAAAATGAAGAGACACAACCTACAGCAGATCCACTGTAATATCCTCTGTTTTCTCTCACAGTCTCACCTCTCTGCTTCTCACTCAGAGAATACACATATATTACACAGACTCAATACAATGCCCTCGTACAAAGAGAGGGGTTGCCTTCTAGGGCAAAAAACCCTAAACTAAACATAAGTTCTACCATCAGATCATCCACCTAATGAATGACCCAGATTGGCTAGAAATTACCATACTTTTACGGGGTCCAATGTGGCGATACCTTTGAATACAGAAGATAATCAGGCTCCACACCCAACAACTATGGTATTGGGGCAGTCCTTACTGAACATGAGCATCCAGTGGCATATCACAGTGAGACACTTTCAGACACAGTCCGGAAGTATCCCATTTATGACAAAGAGATGTATTCCATTATGCAGGCCTACCGACAATGGAAGCATTACATTTTGGGGAAGAAAACGGTCATCCTCATAGACCACCGACCCCTGCAGTTCATACAGACCCAAGGGAAATTACAGAATGATCGCCATTAGAAGTGGTCCACATACCTGCAACAGTTCCATTTGAATATCAAGTATAAGAAGGGCAGCACCAATAATGTTGCAGATTCCCTCAGTCAACCACTGATCATGGCGTTAACCACCGTGCTCAACTCTTGTGGGCACGAAACTTCTAATTGGCCACTCCTCTACAAAAGTGACCCAGAATTCGGCCACACATACCAGACACTCTTGGAGGGTCAGCATGTTCCAGATTTTCACCTCCAGAATGCCCTGTTATGCCCTCTGGGTCACCTTTGTGTCCCTTCAAGCGAGCGTGCCAAGATAATTTGGGAAGCACACTACAGTCAGGTTGCTAGGCATTTCAGGGTCAGAAAAATGGTGGCAGTATTGTAGAATTATTTCTATTGGCCGAATCTTCAACAGGATGTCAGGAAGTACATCAAATCATGCAGTGCCTGCGCCATTGCCAAACCGACCATCAAGAAGCAAGGCCTCTATACCCCGTTGCCTACCCCTAGTCGACCTTGGGAATCCATATCCATGGATTACATGCTAGGCCTTCCTTCCACTAAGCATGGAAATGACTGTGTTTTTGTGGTCGTCGACAGGTTCTCGAAGATGGCCATTATGGCGGCCTATAAGAGGAATATCACAGCAGAATCCACTACTAAACTCTTCTTTGAATGAGTGTTGGCACACTTTGGGATCCCACAGTCTATGATCTCAGATCAGGACAATAGGTTCCTCAGTACATTTTGGTCTAGTTTTTGGTCGATGTTGGACACCAAACTCACTAAATCCATAGCCTTCCATCCTCAAACTGATGGCCAAATAAAGGTTGTCAACAAGATGATCATACACATTCTGCGCATGTACAACTCAAAGCATCCACGCACATGGGATGAGAGCCTCCCCTATGTTCAGCACAACTACAACCGGGCTCTCCATAGCTCGACTGGCCACAACCCTTTTCAGGTGGGCTTGGGATTCCAACTACTATGTCCCATTGATGTGGCCATGCCATTTACAGCTACTCACGTAGATTCAGCTTGTGTCCAGTCCGAAATAGATAAGGAAAAAAACTTCATTGATCACATCTAACATATTCACCAGTAGGTCCATGACATTATGGAGAAATCAAATGCTAAGTACAAGCAGTGACATGATCAACACCGGGTGCCACACAAGTGATCCGAATTGGATCCATAAAGAACTATCAAAGAACCATGACAGTATCAGGTCAGGAAAACATCAAAGAATTCAAAAACAGCGATCAAAAACACCTTGAACCAGTGGCAATGGTAGCCAGCGTGGAACAACGAGGACCTCGGTCAAAGCACGCTAACCGAGGTGCATGGAGACCGCGCGAGAGGCTGAATTAGCCCCTGGGAGCCCCAGATCGGGAAACAGAGGTGGATTTTGATGCGTGATTAATTTCGCATCGCTGGGTGAAAAGGGCTGAAATGGAGTAGCCCCAAGCACTCGGTCACATCGAGAGCTGGAGAATCGCGGGCAAAAGGGAAAAAGCGCTAAAGGACAAAGGCAGGACCCACGCTCTGGAAACCAATGGTATTGATCGGGGCACCCTCAAATGGTAAGTGGTTTTGGATGGAAGCGGAGCAATCCCACTCAATGATCGACGCATGGCAAGTGGAGGAGAGAGAAAACCACCGTTGATCGCGCGCTAAAGGTAGAGCAAGTTAACCGCGTGAAATGTGCATATGGTGTCAGATCTGGAGGCCCCAGATCTAATGGCCGAGATTGCGCCCGATGGGGGAAGTGGAATTGACGAAGGAATGAGGCGCGATTTAGAAGGATTTGAAGTCTGTTTTGACCACCATAGTGGAGGAAGACTTCATCCATGATGTAACCGAAGAATTCAACTGACGAAGCAGGCTGGCGCCTTTTAGAGGAGGACATGTGGCCACTCCCTGAGTGCTGATGATGACGCCAAACAGGGAACTCCAAGTGTAGCTGCATAAGGTGAATTGATAGAGGAAGAAGAGGAACCGAACAGACATGGAAACAAGTGGCTTCAAAGCCATGAATAGAGATATAATACACAGTCAAGTCGGAAGTCAATCCAAGAGATGAAGACAGAGAGACCAGAATCCCGAGAGGAGGACAGAATCCAGAGAAAGAAGACAGTGAAGCAAAAGCAGAAAGAGGACAAAGGGCCGAGCTGACCAGAGGCAGCGTCGAGCACCAGAGGCTTGAGAGATCTGAGCCATCCCATAGAGGATCTGTCTGGGCTGAGCACCACATTCGGCTCCCCACTATAGGCCAAAAGGTCATAGAGCTGGTAGGCATAAGAGTCTGTGCACTCTAGTGGCTTGGGGAATCCAAGAACCACCCTACCAAGAAAATCTGTTTTAGGTGACTCATATTGAGTTCCTTCATTTTAATTCTCTGCTTAAGACACAATAAAACAAGGCCACCACTGAAAGCTGGACCAGAGATGTAGCCCTAGAGGATAGGGTGAACTCCTTATTAATTTCCTCTGTTCTTGTATTTGCTTACTATATTTCTCTGCTATCTTTTGATTTAATTGTCTATGTATTGGCAATCTAATCAATCTGTTGCTTAAATAACACAGAACACACACTAGCACATGAGTTTGTAATACCTTTATTGAATAAATCTTTAACTGAGGTCACTCATAGGGTGATTATCAGATCAAGTGGTATCAAAGCTCTAGGCTGCAAGGTTGGGCAAGCTTGTGTTGTTTTAGCTGTGAATGCTCACTAGATCAAAGCTCAAATTAGGAGAAGGAGAGTTGGTGGAAACTAATCCTGAAATTGAGAGAGTCTATCCTCAGAAGACAATGTCAGAGGAAGGTTCTATGGGGCCAGACCCTCAATTCATAGAAAGTTTCCTAGCTATAAAGTCTATGGTAGAAGAAATGTATAGGGACTTTAGAAAGCATAAGGTTGAGGATTCGTCAGGTTCTAAACAAGATGAAGAAGAAGATGAGTCTCACTTCCATGACCACTCTAAAGGAAAAGGGAAAGAGGAAAGCTTTATCACACCTCCTAATAGCCCCGTGCATAATAAGGAAGCATCTTTGATCAAGCTAGATGTTAAATTTGATTTGCCTATATATGATGGAGAGCTAAACGCTGAAAAGTTAGACAATTAGATTAGACAAATTGATGTGTATTGTAGAGTACAGAACATAGACTCAGACAAGAGTAAGATTCAGCTGGCAAGCCTATGCCTAGGAGGCACTGCCTTGGTTTGGTGGGAAGGTAGAGCTCAAGCTGATATGAAAAGACATGGTAAGACTATCTCTGTCTGGAATGAATTTGTTTCTACAATCAAAAAGCAGTACTATCCATTGGCCTACATGCAACAAGCCATGATGATTTGGTAAACTCTTCGGTAGTTGAAAGGGAAAAGTGTGCAAGGGTAGACTCAAGAATTTAGAAAGAGAGCATTGATGTTGGGTATCTCATTAGACTCACCAGAAACTATTTTGAAGTACATTGTTATGAAACCAGCTCAAGAAAAAGATAGAAAAGATAGATCAACGCCTTAAAATTTAGCCTCTTCGAGGGGGCAACCTCCTTTACATTACATAAATGAACAATTCTTGGATGATTCAAATGACAAAACCGCCTTTCTATATATAGGAGTCTGAGGAGTCACAATATAACCCAACCGACCTAACAATAATAATATAAAGCCACAAAAATAACAATAGAGGGATTCTATAGGGCACAGTAATAACAATATGGGGACAATAGGGGCACAAAAATATTAATAATGGGTACAACTACAAGAGTAATGGGGTAATCACTAGTATTATAGGGACCCAACATGCCCCTCTCCTTCAAAAAAGTGTTGTCCTTAATGCCTGAGTAGTTCTGGATGCTTCTGTATAAAATTCGCATCCTCCCATGTGGAATCTTCAGCAGATAAGTTCTTCCACTTGATAAGATACTATGAAATTGATCTATTTCGCTGTAGAGTTCTTGTTTCTGTGACTGCTTCTGGTTCCAATATAATTTTTCCTTCCTCGTCAATTTCTAGCAATATTGTTTGAACTGGGAGCTTATTGCCTATAACCTTCCTTAAACATGAAACATGGAAAACTAGGTGCAATCGAGAAGTTGCAGGAAGCTCCAATTTGTATGCCATAGTACCAATCTTTTGCAACACCTTGTACGGACCATAATACTTCGGTGATAATTTATTATCCTTCTTAGCTTGCTTGAGGGACATTTGCTTATATGGTTGTAGCCATAGGAATACCCAATCACCTACATCAAAACTTCTTTCACTGCGATGTTGATCTGCTTGTTGTTTCATTCTATTCTGTGCCAACACGAGGTTATCCTTTAAGAGTTGGAGGACTTGTTGTTGATGTTCGATGTGATGTTCCACTGCTTGAACCTTAGAATTTTCTCTTAAATATGATGTGATGGATGGTGGCTGATACCCATAAAGTGCCATAAATGGGGTCATTTTTGTTGCTGTATGGAAGGAAGTGTTATACCACCATTCAGCTAGAGGCAACCATTTGACCCATTGTGTTTGCTTATCAGATACAAAGAAATGAAGATATCCTTCCAAACATTTGTTTACTATCTCAGTTTTCCCATCAGATTGAGGATGATAAGATGAGATATGAGCTAACTGAGTACCAAGACAAGAAAATAATTCTGTCCAAAAATTTCCAGTGAAAATGGGATCTTTGTCACTTACAATAATCTTTGGGTTTCCATGTAGCTTTTGAATTGTTTCCATAAATGCAGTAGAAACTGTATTGGCTTTAAATGGATGTGATAATGCACAAAAGTGTGCATACTTGGTAAGTCTATCAACTACCACCATGATGACACTCTTTCCCTCAGACTTGAGTAAACCTGTGATAAAATCCATTGAAACCTCCTCCCAATGTTGGCTTGGAATGGATAAAGGTTGTAATAGACCCGATGTCTTAATTGTTTCAACTTTAGTTTGTTGGCAAACCAAACATTCCGCCACAAACTTTTGAATATCTGATTTAAGGCCATCCCAAAAAAATTCCTTCTTAACCCTGTGGTAAGTTTTTAAAAATCCTGAGTGCCCTCCTAAGGGAGAAGTGTGCAATTCCATAAGAATCTTTTGTTTTAGCTGGGAATTCTTACAGAGGTATAAGCGATCTTTGTACCATAACGAATCATTTTTCCAGCTAAATGTATCAGACGTACTGGAATCTTGTTGTAACTTTCGAATAAGTGCCCACACTTCTTCGTCATTCTTCCATTCCTCCCTTGCTTCGTTTATCCAATCTGGTTGGATAATAGAAATTGCGCACAACAATGCTTCCACATCCTCATCCTTTCTTGAGAGTGCATCTGCCACCACATTTTGCTTCCCTTTTTTGTAGATGATTTCAAAGTCATAACCCAACATCTTTGTGACCCACTTTTGTTTCTCTTCAGAGGATAATCTTTGTTCTAAAAAGTATTTAAGGCTATCATGATCCGTTTTTACCTTGAAGTGTCTTCCCATTAGGTAGGGTCGCCATTTCTTAAGTGCATGGAGTATTGCCAACATTTCCTTCTCATAAATAGCTTTGTGTAAAAACTTTCCCTTGATTGGACGACTTTCAAAAGCAATGGGTCTTTCATCTTGCATTAAAACAGCACCAATTCCATTTCCTGAAGCATCACATTCCACAATAAAGGTTTTTGTGAAGTCCAGTGTAGCTAAGATAGGTGCTTGGCACATTGCCTCTTTAAGATGTTCGAAGGCCTTTGTTGCTTCTAGAGTCCATGAAAATGCATCTTTCTTCAATAATGTTGTTAGAGGTGCTGCTATTCTCCCATAATTCTTAACAAACTTGCGATAATACCCTGTCAACCCGAGAAATCCTCGCAGATGCTTTATGGATGTGGGGATTTTCCATTCCTTAATGGCTTTAATTTTGCTAGGGTCTACCTTAACTCCTTCATGAGATACAATATGACCCAAATATTCCACCTCTTGTACTCCAAAGAAACATTTGGATCTTTTTGCATATAATTGTTTCTCCTCCAATAGTTGTAGCACCCTGTCAACATGTTCAACATGATCCTTCCAAGACTTGCTGTAGATTAGTATATCATCAAAAAATACTAACACAAATTTTCTAAGGAATGGTTTGAAAATTGAATTCATCAAACTTTGAAATGTTGAAGGTGCATTGGTAAGGCCAAAAGGCATGACCAAAAATTCATAATGACCCTCATGAGTTCTAAATGTTGTTTTCGGAATGTCTTCAGTCTTCATTCTGATTTGATGATATCCTGAACGAAGATCCAACTTGGTGAAGTAAATTGATCCATGCAATTCATCCAGTAATTCATCAATGACAGGAATGGGAAACTTATCTTTAATAGTGAGCTTGTTGAGCTCCCTATAATCCACACACATGCGCCATGATCCATCCTTCTTGTGCACCAATACTACTGGAGCAGAGAAAGAACTTTGACTCGGTTGAATTATACCAGCCTCTAGCATTTCTGCAACCATACGTTCAATTTCACTCTTTTGGGCATAGGGATATCTGTACGGCCTGATGTTTGGAGGAACACTTCCTGGAATCAGATGAATAGCATGATCATGATCACGAATAGGTGGGAGACCTTTGGGAGTCTCAAATACCTTGGAATGATTGTCCAAGACTTTTTGGAGATCTGGAGAAATAGATGATTCCAATGTGGAAACATCTAGCGAACATAATTGTGCAATTACACCTTTTCCTTCCTTTTTTAGAAGCTTTGTCATACCATTAGAGCTGATTATCTTTCCTGGTTTCCCTGCAATACCCCTTAATTCAACTTCCTTTCCTTCCACAGAAAATTTCATGAAAATTTCTTGAAAATTAAAAGCTATTGTACCCAAGGATTGTAGCCATTGGACTCCTAGTACAACATCAACACCTCCCATTGGAATGGAAAGCATTGGGCTAGTCAATACATATTCTCCCATGGATAGCTTGATATTATGGCACTTTCCAGAGCAATTTATTGTTCCTCCATTTGCAACCATCACTTGACACTCTGGTGCTGGATATAAGAAGCAATTCAATTCTTTTGCTACCTTACAATGAATAAAATTGTGGGTACTTCCTGAATCAATCAACACTATTACCTTTTTCTTCTTGATTTGTCCTTCTATCTTGATGGTTTGAGGAGTGGTAATTCCCGCCAATGCATTACAAGATATGGTCGGATTCATTTTTTCTTCATCTAGGCTTTGTTCCTGGAGTATATCCTCTTCTTTTGACCTTTCTTGCTCCTTTTCTTCTTCCTCTTCACAATCTATGTAGAATAATTTCTTCTCAGCACACTTATGACCTTTAGTGTATTTGCTATCACAACTGTAACAAAGCCCTTTTGCTCTTTTTTCTTCCAATTGTTGTGGTGTCAACCTTATAGGTTGTGGAAGACTAGCGGCAACAACACTTCCGTCTTTATAGTTGTGAGTGGTATGCTTCCTGGTTTCCATAATTTTGCTTTCCATTTTTCTTGCTAACCTGAATGCCTTCTCTAATGAATCAGGTTCCCAAAGGTGAACATCATGTTGGATATTATCCTTTAAAGACCCTATGAACACATCAATCCTATGCTCCTCTGGAATATTTTTTACCCTTATGTTCAATTTTTGGAACTCCTCAATGTGCTCCATTATTGAACCCTTTTTTTTGAGACTTATCAATTGGCTAAAAAAATGTTGCTTTTTGTATCCTCATAATGTGCTATCAATTCTTCCATAAAAATTGCCCAAGTGATAAATTGTTTACGGGAGCAAAGCCATTGATACCATACAAACTGATTTGGTTCCAAATATAAAGTTGCAATACGTACCTTTTGTGTGTTTTGCACATTATTGAGATCGAAAAATTGCTCCATCTGTAATATCCATGTTGCGGGATCCTTTCCATCAAACTTCCTCATATCGATTTTTGGAATATGGTGCGTCTTCGATCCAACATTAGAGTCTATGAAATCATGATTAACATTTCCTTTGTTTGCATCATGAGTTTCTTTTCCTCCCCTTTCACCATTAGTAAGTATTTCTTGTAGAAAAATTGTCAAATCTGCCTTCAAATCTATCTTCAAATCGTCAATCTTGGCTTCCACGCCCTTTATATTAGATTCCACTCCATTTATCTTAGCTTCTGTTATTTTTTGTGAGAGTGAAATTTGTTGCACTTGGTCTTGTAATTTTGATATATCATGTAGCATTTCTTCCTCTTCTTCATGAGTCATGCTAGAGCTTTTAGATTGCATACTAGGTGTTTTCATTTTCTTTCCTCAGGGCATTAGTTACCAATACTAATGCTCTACTATGCCCTTTGAATTCCTTCAAAATAATTTTTCAAACCAAGCTAAAGCAAAAATTTAAAAAAACTACACACCTTTTTTCACTTTGTAGGGGCTCGATATTGCCTTTGATGTATCTCTGTAATTTCGGATCATCCAATTCTGAAATTACGATCTATGGTAGCCCTCTGTGTCCTCTTTCCAATGCCACCAGTCTGACCCCAATTGGATTCTACAATGAAGAGTTATGCCAAATCTCCCACAGTGACCTGATTATAGACTAGTTCAGTAGAGCAAACTTGTACGACATGCCACGTGTCCCTGTTTTGACCTTTGGTTCTGAAAAATATATACAAGAAAGTAAAGTCCATAATTTTTCTGTACCTTCTTACAAAATTTCAATCCAATGCTCAGAGAGAAAGTTATGATGATTTTCCCCAGGTCACCTATTTGGAATGTAATTCAGGAGTCCGCAAAAAGACCAACTTCCTCAGATCATATCTCTGTAAATATAGCGTGAAAAACTTTGAAATTCGGATCCGAGCTTCAGTGCTATGTCTTCTCAAATGGGTTTTTTTTTTTAGCTTCTGAAATGTCACAGAAAAAAAATTTATAACGAATATTCCATGATGACCTATTTGGAGCAGCGAAACCCTAGAATCCAAAGCTCTGATACCAAATGTTATGAAACCATCTCAAGAAAAAGATAGAAAAGATAGATCAACGCCTTAAAATTCAGCCTCTTCGGGGGGGGAAACCTCCTTTACATTACATAAATGAACAATTCTTCGATGATTCAAATGACTAAACCTCCTTTCTATATATAGGAGTCTAAGGAGTCACAATATAAACCAATGGACCTAACAATAATAATATAAAGCCACAAAAATAACAATAGAGGGATTCTATGGGGTACAGTAATAAAAATATGGGGACAATAGGGGCACCAAAATATTAATAAGGGGTACAACTACAATAGTAATGAGGTAATCACTAGTATTATAGGGACCCAACATACATTGGTGGTCTACACAGCTACATGAGGCATACCATCCTCATGTTCAATCCCACTAGTATAGATGAGGTATCTGTACATGCTACTCATCTAGAAGCTAGAGGAAAGAATGGAAACCCAGAAGTTGGGGGACCATCCCAACCCACTGCAAGCAAGAGCAAGGAGAAAAGAAAGAAGAAGTGGAAAGCAAGGAAGGCTAACACTACAAAGAAAAGAAAAGCTTCTTGCACTCACTGTAAAAAGGATGGGCATGATGATGAGCATTGTTGCATTCTGTATCTAGAGCTGAGACTTAAGAAGTTCGAGGGCAAGAAGAAGAAGACTGCTGCAGCTATTCAGAAAGATTTGGGGTCAGACTCAGGAGATGAAACAACTATTGCAGCCATAGGTATAAAAGGTAAGAATTTTGAAGCATCTACTAGTAATTCTGCTCAATCTATTATTGATGAAGTAAATGAGAGAAAAAGACACGAGCTTTTCCATATTCGAGTTATTTCAAAAAATCAAAAGATTGATACTTTGTTTGATAATGGCTTACAACTAAATCTAATTTCCGAAGCAATTGTAAAGAAATTGGGATTAGCGACTACACCTCATAAAAAACCATACCCATTAGGATGGTTGAATGATGAAGCACAACTACAAGTGACTAGACAGTGCAAATTCAAGTTTTCTTTTGGGTCAGCATTTGTAGATGAGGTTGAGTTAGACATAATTCCTTTGGATATATGTGGAATTGTTTCAGGAAGTCCTTACTTGTATGATAGAAAGGCTATTTTCTATAGAGCTGAGAACAAGTATCTTCTTATTAAAGATGGAATCGAATACTTTATAAGAGCTCACAAGCTCAAGAATAATTATACTCTCATAAATTCAAGGCAGATGAAAAGAATGATAAATTCATGCAAACAATTCTTACTGATGGTTGTAAAGGAAAAGAAACCTGATAAAACCAATGTATTTGAGGGTTGTAATGCTGAACAGCAAGCTGCTATAGAAAAGGTTGTTTTAGAATATGATGTCTTTTTTCAAGAACCTAAAGGTCTGCCACCCAAAAAGGGAATAGTACATGATATTATTTTGTAGCAAGATGTTCCATTGCCTAACATTGGGATGTATAGGTTGTCTTCTTTAGAGAATGCTGAAATCAAGAAGCAGGTGCAGGAGTTGCTCGAGAAAGGGTTCATCAGGCCTAGCACATCACCATGTGGGTCACCAATCATTTTGGTGAGAAAGAAAGATGGCTCGTGGAGAATGTGCATTGATTACCGAGCACTGAATAAGATAACAATAAAAAATCGTTATCCCCTTCCTCGCATAGATGATCTTTTAGATCAATTGAAGGACGTTGTTTATTTCACTAAGCTGGATTTGCACAGTGGATACCATCAGGTGGGGGTTCAGAGGAAGATGCATAGAAGACTGCTTTCAAAACAAAGCAGGGATTGTATGAATGGCTGGTTATGCCTTTCGGCTTAACTAATTCTCCTGCTACTTTCATGAGATTAATGAATGACGTACTCAGACCTTTTCTTGATGATTTTTTTATTGTGTACCTGGATGACATTCTGATTTTTAGTAAAACGTGGGAAGAACATTTAAAGCATGTTAAGCAAACACTAGATGTTTTGAAAAGAGAAAAACTTTATTTTAAACTCTCAAAATGTGAATTTGGCAAAAAATCTCTAAACTACTTTGGTCATATAGTAGGGGGAGGTGAATTGAAAATAGATCCCTCTAAAGTGGCAGTCATTGTGAACTGGCCTAAACCCAGGTTTGCTACAGAAGTGAGAAGCTTCTTAGGAGCAGCACAATATTGGAGGAAGTTCATTTCTAACTTTTCCTCAATTGCAGCTCCCTTACATGCTTTAACAGGATTGAATAAGGTGTTTTAGTGGGGAGGCAAACATTAGAAAGCCTTAGACACCTTGAAATAAAAGATTAGTACAACACCTGTACTAGCACTGCCTGATTTACAAAGACCATTTGAGATCCAAACTAATTCCAATGACTATGCCATGGGAGCAGTGTTGACACAGCACGGTAAACCCATATGTTATCATTCTGAGACTTTTAATCATGCAGTAGTTAACTATCATACATATGATAAAGAATTGTATGCATTAGTTCAAAGTGTGAAAAAGTGGAAACATTATTTAATGGGCAAAGAGATAGTAATACATACTGATCATCAACCACTTCAATATCTACACTCCCAAACTAAGTTGCAGCAATCAAGACATTACAGATGGATGGGTTTTCTACAATAGTTTCATTTAGTCATCGAATATAAAAAGGGAATACATAACAAGGTTGCGGACATGTTATCTAGACCCATTATAAATGCATCTACCATACTTAAGCATAATTCTGTGCTACATGAAAGCTACATTGAACAATACGCTCAGGATATGGACTTTGAAGATGTATATGCAACTTTGATTCAAGGCAAAAGAGTAGAAGAATTGGACTATCATGTGAAGGACTGACTCTTATATCATTGTGGGAAACTCTGCATTCCAGAAACTGAGAGAGTGAAGATAATTAGGGAAGCACACACTTCTATGATATCAGGTCACTTTGGGGTAAGTAAAACAGTTGCACAACTGCAAAGCTTTTGTTATTGGCTGAAAATGAATGAGACAGTTTCTAGATATGTAAGAGGGTGTGCTATGTTTGCTAAAAGAAAGCCCAGTAATAGAAAACTAGGCTTGTACACTCCATTGCCAGTTCCTTCTCACCCTTGGGAAAGTGTTTCCATGGATTTTGTTGGAGGACTGCCTAAATCTAGGAAAGGTCAAGATTATCTATGTGTTGTTGTGGATAGGTTCAACAAAATGTGTATTTTGATACCTTATAATAAACATATTACAGCTGAACAGACTACAAAATTGTTCTTTGAACATGTATGGGTTCATTTTGGATTACCCACTTCCATTATATCTAATCGAGACACCCGATTTGTGGGGAAGTTTTGGTCCTGTCTATGGGAACTGATGGACACCAAACTAAAGAAAAGCATAGCTTTTCATTCACAAACAGATGGCCAGATAGAAGTAGTAAACAGGACAGTGATCCAGTTATTGAGAGGATATTGTAGAAAACATCCTAAGCTTTGGGATGAACACTTGTGTTATGTGCAGCATGCTTACAATAGAGCAAAACACTCTTCTACACAAAGATCTCCTTTTGAGGCCTATTTTGGTTTCACACCAAGGTCTCCTTTGGATTTTTTCTTTGGTAAAGATACCATGGTTGATGGACATAGTGATGTGGACAGGGCAACTAGGTTCATTGAACAGATCCAGGAGATCCACCAGGTAGTACAGGAACAGCTGGAAAAGAGCCAGGAAAAATACAAGGCTAGGCATGATAAGCATCGGATGGAGCACAGTTTTCAAGTTGGAGACCAAGTATGGCTATATATTAGCAAGGACAGGATGTAAGGTGAAGGTAAAAAGCTAAAGCCTATCAGGGATGGACCTTTCAAGATACTTGAGAATATTGGTGAAAATGCTTTTTGCCTTGATTTTCCAGCTTACATGCACATCTACTCAGCCGTAAATGTAGATTGCTTGAGATTGTTTGAACCTTCAATGATTGAGGATCCTAAAGAGCAAAGTTAGTTGCCTTCTATAGATGAACTGCTACCTGAATATCTTAATGAATTGTAGGAAGACACAGCGTTGGATAGGAAGGTGAGGACGATGCGTAGGGGAGATGTGGAATACCTCAGGATTGGGCTCAAAGGTTCAAAGCCAAGCAGTGCAAAGTGGATTGAGATTGGACAAGTGAGAAAGCAATACCCTCACTTAGTCGATGCTTGAAAACCAACTTTTGGTGGTCCAAAATCTTTTTAAGTGGGAAGGCTGTGATCTAAATTGGATCCATAAATTACTGTCAAAGAACCATGGCTGTATCAGGTCGGGACAAATATCAAAGAATTCCAAAACAGCGATCAAAAACACCTTGAACCAGTGGAAATGGCAGCCGGGGTGGAACAACGAGGACCTCGGTCAAAGTGCACTGACCGAGGCCCATGGAGACTGCGTGGGAGGCCGAATTAGCCCCTGGGAGCCCCGGATTGGGAAACAGAGATGGAATTTGATGCGCGAGTAATCGCGCATCGCTAGGCGAAAAGGGCTGAAATGGAGTAGCCCTGAGCACTCGGTCATGTCGGGAGCCAGAGAACCGCGGGCAAAAGGCAAAAAGCGCTAAAGGAAAAAGGCGGGACCTGCGCTCTGGAAATCGGTAGTATTGATCAGGGCGCCCTCAAACAGTAAGCGGTTTTGGATGGAAGTGGAGCGATCCCACTCAACGATCGACGCGTGGCAAGCAGAGGAGAGAGAAAACTGCCATTGATCGAGCGCTAAAGGTTGAGCAAGTCAACTGCGCGAAACGTGTGTATGGTGTCGGATCTGGAGGCCCCAGATCTAACAGTTGAGATTGCACCCGATGGGGGAAGCAAAATCGACGAAGGAATGAGCCGCGATTTAGAAGGATTTGAAGTCCATTTTGATCGCCACAGTGGAGGAAGACTTCATCCACGATGTAATCGAAGAATTCAACCAATGAAGCAGGATGGCACCATTTAGAGGAGGACATGTGGCCACTCCCTGAGCACTGATGATGACACCGAACAGGGAACTCCAAGCACAACTGCAGAAGGTGAATCGACAGAAGTGGAAGAGGAACCGAACAGACATGGAAAAGAGTGGCTTCAAAGCCATGAATAGAGACAAAATTCACAATCAACTCGAAAGTCAGTCCGAGAGACGAAGACAGAGAGACCAGAATCCCGATAGGAGGACGTAACCCAAAGAAAGAAGACAATGAAGCAAAAGCAGAAAGAGGACAAAGGGCCGAGCTGACTAGAGGCAGCGTCGAGCACCAGAGGCTTGAGAGATCCAAGCCATCCCATAGAGGATCTATCCAGGTTGAGCACCACATTGGGCTCTCCACTATAGACCAGAAGGTCACAGAGCTCGTAGGCATAAGAGTCTGTGCACTCTAGTGGCTTGGGGAATCCAAGAACCACCCTGCCAAGCAAATCTATTTCAGGTGACTCATATTGAGCTCCTGTATTGTAATTCTCTGCTTAAGACACAATAAAACAAGGCCACCACTGAAATCTGGACCAGAGATGTAGCCTTGGGGGATAGGGTGAACTCCTTATTAATTTCATGTGTTCTTGTATTTTCTTACTGTATTTCTTTGTTGTGTTTCCCTTTAATTATCTGTGTATTGGCACTCTGATCGATCCATTGCTTAAATAACATAAAACACACACTAGCACATGAGTGTGTCATACCTTTATTCAATAAATCTTTAACTGAGGTCACTCATAGGGTGATTATCAGATCAACAAGTTTCAGGTGGGTGACAAAGTCTGGTTGCATTTGCAAAAGGAATGCCTTACTCGAGCCTATTGGAAACTTAGAGCACTACGATATGGTCCTTACACCATTACCAAGGATGTGGGAGACAATGCATTTGAGCTCAACATTCCCCCATTCCTTGGCCTGCACCCAGTGTTCAATGTGGACCGCCTTCGGCCATACTTTCCACCATTACTAGACACATCCGACATTGCAGAACAACTCACACCCACAGAGTTAAATCCAGATTGCATGGAACAAGATGAAATTGATCGGATCATGGACACATAGATCAAGCACACTCGCTAGAAGAATATCCAATTGTATCGAGTTGTCAAAGCAAGTCAACTCTTTCAGTTTCCTTAATTGTAGCACAATTTACTATTTTTAGCAGTTTTTCGAGTCCTGAACTTCTGGAGCCGTTTTGAGGCCCTAAACAACGTTTTTTGGGAAACCTGGGAGCACCATGGGTCCATGGACCAATGTTGCTCCCCCCAAAGTTGTATTTCTCAGTTAGATCTTTCTAACGAGATATTGTGCGCGTCAAACGGAGATCATATGCCAAAGTTACGACCACGGGAAGTTGATGTACCAATTTACCCAAACGGGGCCCACAGTTTGGCTTTTCATCTTCTAGGGTTAGGTTTTTGGATGTTTAGGGTTTTCCATTGTTTCTCAATAATAAATAGGCCTTTCAGCCTCATTGTAAGATAGTTCAGAGGCATGTAGCCACCACATCTCTTCTCAGAGATAAGCTACCATTGCCCTAGCTGGTTTATTTACATTTTTGTTTGTAAGCATATTTCAGTATTTTACATTAATGAAATGAATTATTATTTCTGTTGCATCTCTGTGTTTATGGTTATCTCTGTAATTTGTTGCGTTTTTGTTTAAATCTGGATCAAGTCCCTACAACACTAAGATATTTATCATCACCAACATATATATTTTTGGTGTTACAATCATTTAAAGAAGAAAACATGGCTTTGTTTTTGTCCATGTGATAAGAAGTTCCGGAATCAATGAGCCACTCATGAGAATGAGAAGAAGAAGATACATTTAGTGCATAACCAAATCGAGATGCTTGACAACCACATGCAGAAAGTGTTATTCCTGAAGATGAAGTTGAAGTTGAAGAGTGCTCAAAATGGATGTTATGCTTCTTCATTACTTCTTCCAAGGCTTCCATCTCCTTAAAGCATTTGGATTTTAAGTGGTCATCACGATTACCAAAGTTGCAATGTCTATCGATCTTCATCCCTTTGTTTTTATTTTCCTTATCATTTTATGGAATATATTTTTCATTTTGAGACTAAAATTGTTTAGGACCCTTGTTTGGTTTAGGACCATTCTCTTTAGGATGTTGCTTCTTAGGATTCCTTGAATTTGGTTGTTACTATGTTGCTAAGGCTTTCTTAGAAGAGTTTCCAATATTAAGAAGACCAAGATGTAAGAGTTTTTCTTGTTCTCTTATTAAATAATCACAAAAGGAATCAAAAGAGGGGGACTTGTAGGCTTGTCCTTGAGAAATAAAGGCTTCTCTAGTAGAATGGAAGGTGGAAACAAACACAGAGTAGGCTGGTCCTAACTTAGTAAGAATGGAATAGATAAGGTTACCATCTTCTTTATTAACCTTAACACCTTCCAAGATAAGTCTAAGGGTCTTGAACTTGGAAAAAAAATCTTCAATGGAAGAAATATTATTGGGGTCCAATGTAAGCAACTCATTTTCGAGTTGATGGGCTCTAATTTCATTTTGAATTCCAAAAAAATTATTGAGTTGTTTCATTGCTTCTTCAGGGCTATCAAGTTCTATGATATGGAATCTAAGGTCTGGAGAAATAGACATCCCTATCAGCCCACATGCTTGATCTTGCTTATTTTCCCATTTTTCTAGCTTATCTTCATCTTTAGGTTTAGATTCTTGGCCTGAGGCTATTCTATAAATACTTTTACTTCTAAGTAAATCCACAATGTAGGATAGCCAATGGAAGTAGTTGGTGTTGTCAAGAATAACTAGGCATGGAATTTCCATTTTAAAAGAAACCGAAGACGAATATACTAAAACTAATTTTTCCAATGGAGATATCTCGAAAAATTAGGCCGATTAAAAAAAAGGGCTCTAAAAACGACTTCTGGATGAAGAAGTTATGGCTTTTTGAAGAAAAGTTGTTGACGATGCTGACGAACCACGTGAATGTTGGGAAGATAATGTTATATTTAAACTCCCCCCTTTCCAAACTTAATCTAATTAGCTCACTTAAAAAAAAATATTACTTTATATGACCCACTTTTATAAATAAGTGAAAGTCACTTTTACAATGGTACTTTATGAACTATCCACTAAATTGTAACTTAAATAAAAGATAAAATGACTTTAGAATTATAAGTGACTCACTTTTTATAAGGGGCTAGAACACTTTTACATAAAGTAACTTTAAAATTAAGTTACATGTGTTTTTTGAAAAGTAACTCAACAAAAAGGACTTAAACCCAAGACCTCTATTCTCATAAAGTAACTTTGGACCAAGTGAGTTAGTTTAAAAGGTTAGTAACTTTTGGAAAAGAACAAGGTTTTTTTTTTTTAACTCACTGAATATTTGGAGTGTGTGCTTACTTGAAAACCCCATTTTTGCTTACAAAACAAAAAAAACACACAAACCAAAACGAACACGTAAAAGTAATCCAATCCTTATGGGTTAAAGTTAGATTTGGCTAGAAACTATATATTTTCCTCAATGTTTCTAGTTTTCCAAGATCACATTAAGGCGCAGTGGAAAATAGCATACGCATGAGAAAAATCATTTCTTTCTATTTTTGATTTGCCTAGATCGCACAGAGTCGTAGGGAAAAGAGCATACACAGAAATGAAGGGTATAGATCCCGTAATAAAAAACAGAGAGATAAACAAATTGAAATAAACTGAAAGATAAATAACTAAAACTGCAAATAAAGGCTGTATACCTCAAGATCTTAAAAATGACGTAGCTAGGGCTATCAGAAACCTTTTTGTGTGAAATGAAATCGGTTCCTCACTAGAATAGATGCTCCTAACACAATAGAGTAGTCCTCTCAGCCCAAAAGTGGTCACAAACAATAGATCTAGGAAACGATAGTCGGATGCAGATGTATCAGCTTCGGATTTGGATCAACAATGGATGCGACCCTCAAATAACTTTGATACCATGTAGGAATTTACAGTGTAAGTTCCTTAGATATAACGCCAAATGACACCACTCAAAAACAGATCACAAACAATACACCAATATTCTTTCTTGGGTTTGGAGCCTGATTATCTTCTTTATTCAGAGGTATCGTCGCATTGGACCCCATTTCGTAATGTGACAGCAACGCTGCTCGTAAAATGTGCACCACCAGGGGGTCCAGGGGGGCCGACGATGATTATTTGGAGCCCCCCCATGGCAGGAGATTGGGGGCATCACCGCCGAAACTAAAAATATATGTAAAATTTCCTTGTAAAATGTTGTAGTTTCATAGTAAATATGGACCGTTCATTAGGCGGAGATCTAACAGTAGAAGTTATGTTTAATTTAGGGTTTTTTTCCCTAGAAGGAAACCCCTCACTATATATGAGGGAATTGTATTGTGTCTATGTAGATCTGTATTTTGAGCAAGAAAGAGAGAGGAGATTGTGTGATAGCGAAGAGGAAATTACAGTGGATCTATTGTAGGTTGTATCTCTTTAGTTTGCAGGAGAATAAAAAGGAAAGACTGGTTGTTTCTCCATGGACATAGCCCAAATTGGGTGAACCACGTATATTTGTGTCTCTCTTATTTTACGTGTTTTCTGTGTTTATATTTCTACAATATTTTATGTGTTCCATTGCTCTGTAATATATAATTTTCTAACATTCTTGACATGGTTAAAACCCTCAAAGAGGGAAATAGTCCACGGCTTGAGCCAACACAGCCACTTCAGGAAATTTATTAATGTAAAAGAAAGAAAATTTACATAAGTTTCTCTCATGAACGGTCACCTTACAAATGACCCTCCATGCTCTTTAAATATAGATCATGGACCAATCGGGTGTTAAGCCACAGATCAAGTGTCGGTAATACCGAAGAGAGAATGGACCATCAGATCACTTCATGTCTAGAACATATCATGACTGTCGGATTGTAAGTTACAAAAGGTACATATTAAAGAAACACGCTTTACCTAACAATACACTAGACCAAGTTATAAACTATTTCGTATGTGTCGGAGTATCCTAACAAAATCCTTAAATGCACTTTTTAGAATGAGGACTAAAACAACAATTCATCCAAGCAATGATTTGAATCAGATCCATAAACGACTATCATAGAACCATGACTATATCAGGACGAAACAAATCCTTGAAGAATCCAAAACAACAATCGAAAACACCCTGAACCAGTGGCCATGGCAGCCGGCACGGAACGATGAGGACCTCAGTCAAAGCGCTCTGACCGAGGCCCATGGAGACTGCGCAGGAGGTCGATGTAGCCCCTGGGAGCCTCGGAATGGGAAAAGGAGTTGATTTTTGATGCTGGGCGAACAGGGCTAAAATGGTAGAGCCTTAAGCATTCAGTCACGTTGGGAGCCAGAGGACCGTGGGCGGAGAAACGTAAAGTGCCATCGTACGAAGGTGGGACCCACAAATTGGAAACCGGTGATATTGATCAGGGCGCCCTTGAACGATAAGAGGTTTTGGAGGAGAGCGGAGTGATCCACTCAACGATCGACGTGTGGCAGTGGAGGTGAGAGAAAAACTGCCGTGATCACGCGTTATCAGTCGAGCAAGTCAACCGCGCTCGACGTGCGTATGATGTTGGATCTGGAGGAGCCCAAATCAGACAGCTGAGATTACGCCCCCTAGACAGAAGCGAAATCGACAGGGAATTAAGCCATGATTTAAGGGGATTCGGAATTCGTTGACTGCCACGGTGGAGAAAGAACGTGTCAACGGCATAACGGAAGAAATGAATCGACGAGCGGGCTGGTGCTGTTCCAATGAGGACACGTGGCTACTTCCTAAGCGTTCATGCTGACGCTGAACAGGGAACCCCAAGCACACAGGCGGTAGGCGAATCGACGCAGGCGGGAGAGGAACTGAACATGCATGGAGGTCAAATGGCTAAAGCCATGAACAGAGACAGCCGAATGGAGATTCAGAGAGAGAGAGAGTGAAGAGTCCAAGCGACCAAGAAAGACAATGAACAGTGAACCCTGAGAGGAGGACTGAGCACAGAGAGTAGTAAAGCCAAGCAGAGGAGACAGAGGGCCGAGTTGACCACAGGCAGCATCGAGCACCAGAGAGTTTGAAGAATCAAGCCTTCCCATAGAGAAATCTATCCGGATTGATCATCACAGATGGCTCTTTCCACTGTAGACCAAGGGCCACAGAGCTGGTAGGAAGAACAAGAGTTTGTGTACTCCGAGTGGCTTGGGGAATCCAAGAACCACCCTGCCAAGCAAAATCTGCTTCAGGAGAACTCATATTGAGTCCCTGTATTGTAATTTCTCTGCTGAAAGACACAATAAAACAAGGCCACCACTGAAGCTGGATTGGAGATGTAGCCTTGGAGAATAGGGTGAACTCCTTATTAAAAATTGTTTGTGTCTTTGTGTTGCTTACTGTATTTCTCTGTTGTCTTTCCACTTATTTTCTGTGTATTGGCAATCTGATCGATCCATTGTTTCAATAACACAGAACACACACCATCACATGAGTCTGTAATACCTTTCTGTTTAATAAATCTTTCACTAAGGTCACTCATAGGGTGATTATCAGATCAAGTGGTATCAGAGCTTGAGGCTGTAAGTTTAGACAAGCTTATGTTGGTTAAGCTGTGAATGCTCACTAGATCAAGGCTCAAATTAGGAGAAGGAGAGTTGGTGGAAACTAATCCTAAAATTGGGAGAGTCTATTCTTGGAAGACAATGTTAGAAGAAGGTTCTATAGGGCCAGACCCTCAATTCATAGAAAGTTTCCTAGCTATAAAGTCTATGGTAGAAGAAATGTATAGGGACTTTAGAAAGCATAAGAGTGAAGATTCATCAGGCTCTAGGCAAGATAAAGAAGAAGATGAATCTCATTCCCATGGCCACTCCAAAGGAAAGGGGAAAGAAGAAAGCTTCCCTACACCTCCTAGTATCCCTGTGCATAATAAGAAAGCATATTTGATTAAGTTAGATGTTAAATTTGATTTTCCTATATATGATGGAGAGCTAAATGCTCAAACGTTGGACAATTGGATTAGACAATTGATGTGTATTGCAGAGTACAAAATATAGACTCAGACAAGAATAAGATTCAGCTGGCAAGCCTACGCCTAGGGGGCACTGCCTTGGTTTGGTGGGAAGGCAGAACCCAAGCTGATACGAGGAAGCATGGTAAGACCATCTCTGTTTGGAGTGAATTTGTTACTGCAATAAAAAAACAGTTCTATTGATTGGCCTACATGCAACAAGCCATGATGAGTTGGCAAACTCTTCGGCAGTTGAAAGGGCAAAGTGTACAAGGGTATACTCAAGAATTTAGAAGGAGAGCATTGATGTTGGGTATTTCATTAGACTCACCAGAAACTCTTTTGAAGTACATTAGTGGTCTACACAGCTACATGAGGCATACCATCCTCATGTTTAATCCCACTAGTATAGATGAGGTATCTGTACAAGCTACTCATCTAGAAGCTAGAGGAAAGAATGGAAATCCAGAAGTTGGGGGACCATCCCAACCCACTGTAAGCAAGAGCAAGGAGAAAATAAAGCAGAAGTGGAAAGCAAGGAAGGCTAACACTGCACAGAAAGGCAAAGCTTGATGCACTCACTGTAAAACGGAGGGGCATGATGATGAGCACTGTTGGATTCTGCATCCAGAGCTGAGACCTAAGAAGTTTGAGGGCAAGAAGAAGAAGACTGATGCAGCTATTCAGAAGGATTTGAGGTCAGACTCAGGAGATGAAACAATCATTGTAGCCACATGTATAAAATGTAAGAATTCTGAAGCATCTACTAGTAATTTTGCTCAATCTGTTATTGATGAAGAACATGAGAGAAAAATCCATGAGCTTTTCCATATTCGAGTTGTTTCCAAAAATCAAAAGATTGATACTTTGTTTGATAGTGGCTCACAAGTAAATCTGATTTTTGAAGCAATTGTAAAGAAATTGGGATTAGCAACTGCACCTCATAAGAAGCCATACCCATTAGGATGGTTGAATGATAAAGCACAACTACAAGTGACTAGATAGTGAAAACTCAAGTTTTCTTTTGGGTCAGCATTTGTAGATGAGCTTGAGTTAGATGTAATTCCCTTGGATATATGTGGAATTTTTTTAGGAAGTCCTTACTTGTATGATAGAAAGGATAATTTCTATAGAGCTGAGAACAAGTATCTACTTGTTAAAGATGGAATCAAATACCTTGTAAGAGCTCATAAGCTTAAGAATAATTATACTCTCATAAACTTAGGACAGATGAAAAGAATGATAAATTCATGCAAACAATTCTTACTGATGGTTGTAAAGGAAAAGAAAACTGATAAAACCAATGTATTTGAGGGCTGTAATTCTGATCAGCAAGCTAATATAGAAAAGATTGTTTTTGAGTATGATGTCTTGTTTCAAGAACCTCAAGGTCTGCCACCCAAAAAGGGAATAGTACATGATATTATTTTGCAGCAAGATGTTCCTTTGCCTAACATTGGGATGTACAGGTTATCTACTTTAGAGAATGCTGAAGTCAAGAAGCAGGTGCAAGAGTTGCTCGAAAAAGGGTTCGTCAGGCCTAGCACATCACCATGTGGGTCACCAATCGTTTTGGTGAGAAAGAAAGATGGCTCGTGGAGAATGTGCATTGATTATCGAGCACTGAATAAGATAACAATAAAAAATTGTTATCCCCTTCCTCGCATAGATGATATTTTAGATCAATTGAAGGAAGATGTTTATTTCACCAAGCTGGATTTGCACAGTGGATACCATCAGGTCAGAGTTGCAGAGCAAGATGCATGGAAGACTGCTTTCAAAACAAAGCAAGGATTGTATGAATGGCTGGTTATGCCTTTGGCTTGACAAATGCCCCTGCTACTTTCATGCGATTAATGAATGATGTACTCAAACCTTTTCTTGATGATTTTGTTATTGTGTATCTGGATGACATTCTGATTTTTAGTAAAACGTGGGAAGAACATTTAAAGCATGTTAAGCAGACATTAGATGTTTTGAAAAGAGAAAAACTTTATGTTAAACTCTCCAAATGTGAATTTGGCAAAACCTCTCTAAATTACTTGGGTCATATAGTAGGGGGAGGTGAATTGAAAATAGATCCCTCTAAAGTGGCAGTCATTGTAAACTAGCCTAAACCCAAGTTTGCTACAGAAGTGAGAAGCTTCTTAGGAGTAGCACAGAATTGGAGGAAGCTCATTTCAAAATTTTCCTCAATTGCATCTCCCTTACATGCTTTGACAGGATTGAACAAGCTGTTTCAGTGGGAGGCAAACAGCAGAAAGCCTTCGACACCTTGAAAGAAAAAATTAGTACAACACCTATACTAGAATTGCCAAATCTACAAAGACCATTTGAGATCCAAAATAATGCCAGTGACTATGCCATGGGAGCAGTGTTGACACAGCACGGTAAACCCATATGTTATCATTCTGAGACTTTTAATCCTGCAGTAGTCAACTATCCTACCTATGATAAAGAATTGTATGCATTAGTTCAGAGTGTAAAAAAGTGGAACATTACTTAATGGGCAAAGAAACAGTAATACATAATGATCATCAGCCACTTCAATATCTACACTCCCAAACTAAGTTTCAACAATCAAGACATTACAGATGGATGGGTTTTCTACAACAGTTTCATTTAGTCATCAGATATAAAAAGGGCATACATAACAAGGATGCAGACATGTTATCTAGACCCATTATAAATGCATCTACCATACTTAAGCACAATTCTATGCTGCATGAAAGCTACATAGAACAGTATGCTCAGGATATGGACTTTAAAGATGTATATGCAACTTTGAGTCAAGGTAAAAGAGTAGAAGAATTGGACTATCATGTGAAGGACTGACTCTTATATCATTGTGGGAAACTCTACATTCCACAAACTGAGAGAGAAAAGATAATTAGGGAAGCACACACTTCTCTAATATCAGGTCACTTTGGGGTAAGTAAAACAGTTGCATAGCTGCAAAGGTTCTGCTATTGGCCAAGAATGAGTGAGACAGTTTCTAGATATGTAAAGGGGTGTGATATGTGTGTTAAAAGCAAGCCCAGTAATAGAAAACTAGGCTTGTACACTCCATTGCTAGTTCCTTCTCACCCTTGGGAAAGCATTTCCATGGATTTTGTTGGAGGACTGCCTAAATCTAAGAAAGGTCATGATTATCTATATGTTGTTGTGGATAGGTTCAGCAAAACGTGTATTTTGATACCCTGTAGTAAACAAATTATAGTTGAACAAACTACACAATTATTCTTTGAACATGTATGGGTTCATTTTGGATTACCCACTTCTATTATATCCAATCGAGACACCCGATTTGTGGGAAAGTTTTGGTCCAGTCTGTGGGAATTAATGGACACCAAATTAAAGAAAAGCACAACTTTTCATCCACAAACAGATGGCCAGACAGAAGTAGTTAACAGGACAGTGATCCAGTTACTGAGAGGATATTGCAGCAAACACCCTAAGCTTTGGGATGAACACATGTGTTATGTGCAGCATGCTTACAATAGAGCCAAACACTCTTTTACCCAGAGATCTCCTTTTGATACTTGCTTTGGTTTCATACCAAGGTCTCCCTTGGATTTTGTATTTGGTAAAGATACCATGGTTGATGGACACAGTGATGTGGACAGGGCAACTAGGTTCATTGAACAGATCCAGGAGATCCACCAGGCAGTACAGGAACAGCTGGAAAAGAGCCAGGCCAGGTACAAGGCTAGGCATGATAAGCATCGGATGGAGCATAGTTTTCAAGTTGGAGACCAAGTCTGGTTGTATATCAGCAAGGACGGGATGCAAGGTGAAGGTAAAAAGCTAAAACCTATTAGGTATGGACCCTTCAGGATACTTGAGAGGATTGGTGAAAATGCTTTTCGCCTTGATCTGCCAGCCTACATGCACATCTACTTAGTCGTGAACACAGATTGCTTGAGGTTGTTTGAACCTTCAATGATTGAGGAACCTGAAGAGTAGAGTCAATTTCCTTTTGTTGATGACCTGCTACCTGAATATCTTAATGAGTTGCAGGAAGATACAGTGTCGGACAGGAAGGTAAGGACGACGCGCAGTGGACAGGTGGAATACCTCAAGATTGGGCTAAAAGGTTCGAAGCTGAGCAGTGCGAAGTGGATTGAGATTGGACAAGTGAGACAACAGTTTCCTCACTTAGTCGATGCTTGAATACAAAAAACCAACTTTTGGTGGTCCAAAATCTTTTCAATAGGGAGGCCATGATTCGAATCGGATCCATAAACGACTGTCATAGAACCATGACTATATTGGGATGAAAAAAATCCTTGAAGAATCCAAAACAACAATCGAAAACACCCTGAACCAGTGGCCATGGCAGCCGGTGCGGAACGACGAGGACCTTGGTCAAAGCACGCTGACCAAGGCTCATGGAGATTGCGGAGGAGGTCGATGTAGCCCCAGAATGGGAAAAGGATTTGATTTTCGATGCGCAATTAGTGCTTGCGAACATGGCTGAAATGGTAGAGCCTTAAGCACTCAGTCACGTTGGTAGCCAGAGGACCATGGGTGGAGAAACGTAAAGCGCCATCGTACGAAGGTGGGACCCACAACCTGGAAACCGGCAGTATTGATCGGGGCACCCTTGAATGGTAAGAGGTTTTGGAGGAGAGTGGAGAGATCCCACTCAACAATCGACGCATGGCAGCAGAGGTGAGAGAAATGCCGCCGTGATCACATATTATCGGTTGAGCAAGTCAACCGCGCTTGACATGCATATGATGTTGGATCTGGAGGAGCCCAGATCGGATGGCTGAGATTGCGCCCGATAGACAGAAGCGGAATCGACAGGGAATTAAGCCATGATTTAAGAGGATTTGGAATCCATTGGCTGCCACAGTGGAGAAAGTGTTGGAAATAATACGGAGGGGGGGGGTGAATCAGTATTATCAGATCATTACAACTTTTTCAATGCTCAAAAACATATACGCTACTTCAGTTAAGTGAACCCGCGTGTACACGCTACTGTGTCTAAATAAACTAGCGTATATCCAGAAATCTTATGATTCAGTTAGCTTATCTTCAGTAAATGCATCAGAACATTATTAACCATATTAACAGTAAACAGGTGCAGTATAACAGAATAGATCATCACACAAAAGCTACACACATGAACACAAAGATATAAGGTGGAAACCCAATGTGGGTGAAAACCACCTGCTGCAAGTCATCTCAATCTTCTTCTTAATAAGAAAATCCTTTTACAATATTTGTACTGGTGCAGTCTTATACCAGTACGGGAGCTACAACCCTCTTTGCTCTTGTACTAGCCGATCCATTTACTAGTACGCAGGCTACTACCTGCTACAATGCTCCAAAGATCTCCCTTAGCTTTTGTACTAGCTTAGATACTAGTACGTAGGTGCTTGCCTACAATCTTCTCACCTCCAGGTACCACGTTTCATCAATTTTCAGACTGGATACACTGAAGCACAACACATAATCTGAAAGGCCACTTTTCATCCAATTTTCATACTGGACCCATAACTATCATTGAAGCTCAAAACAATCATCAAACCCTGAATCACTGAAACCCTATTAACAACAGTCACTAGAACACAGAGCAGACACAGAACTCTGTAATAACCATCAGATCCATCTGCAACTTCAAATATCAAGCTTTACAATGTATACGCTACTTCGATGAATCAAACCCGCGTGTATACGCGCTTTTGCCAAAGACAACCCGCGTACAGATCTAAAAATAATTTCTCTTAACTTGCAGCTGTACCAGACATCAGTCATACTCATAACACTTATAGAACAATACATGCGTCAGTATGTAGATCTAGAATAAGCATCATAAAGATAGTTCATTTCAAACCATTTGATCCCGATCTCTCCTTAGATCTTGTTCTCCATCAACCGGTGAGATCTCTCCTTAGTTCAGATCAAGCAATGCATCATCAACCCATAACCCTACATACTAGATCTAATGCTTCATCAGATATTCAAGACGTTTCAGATACATTTGCCTAATGATTTCCTTCTCCTTATATAGCCTTAGGCCTTGTTCAATACCAAGGGCCAAAACCATAGAGATCCAATACCATCAACTTCAAAACTAGGGATCAACACGTCCGTCGAGACACCAAGGTCCAAAACCATAGGCACAACTTCCAAGGAATAACCGCCGTGGACCAAAGATAAGATTTCCACATACACGCTCTTTTGCTGAAGCCAACCTGCTGGTACACGCTACTTAGTATATAGCGAACCTGCGTATACGCGACTTGGTATATAGTGAACCTGCTTGTATACGCTACTTGGGATATAGTGAACCAGCATGTATATATTTTTCTTCATACTTGTAGACTGATCATCAATTCCTTGCTGCTGTCCTTCTGCACTATGATTTCTCATCAGTGTGGTTTGCCATCAAGGACAACACTTGTCTCATAATGCCAACAATCTCCCCCTTTGGACTTGATGGCAAAGCTAACTTGTCACACTTAGAACTATCATCTGATTCCTTTGAGCCGTCCTCCATCAGTCACATCTGATATCTCTTCTGAAGATTCATCCAGTTATACATAAGTGAGATATTCTTCTATGAGAGGGTTGCCATCAAGTACAACACATGCATCATAATGCCAACAGAAAGAACGTATCCACGGCATAATGGAAGAAATGAATCAACGAGCAGGCTGGTGCTGTTCCAGTGAGTACACGTGGCTAATTCCTGAGCGTTCATGTTGACACCGGACAGGGAACTCCAAGCACGCAGGCGGTAGGTGAATCGACGCAGGTGGGAGAGGAACCGAACAAGAATGGAGGTCGAATGGCTAAAGACATGAACAGAGACAGCCAAATGGAGATTCAGAGAGAGAGAGAGCCAAGATTCCAAGCGACCAAGAAAGACAGTGAACAGTGAACCCTGAGAGGAGGACTGACCACAGAAAGCAGTAAAGCCAAGCAGAGGAGACAGAGGGCCGAGCTGACCACAGGCAGCATCGAGCACCAGAGAGCTTCAAGAATCAAGCCTTCCCATAGAGGAATCTATCCGGATTGAGCATCACAGTTGGCTCTTTCCACTATAGACCAAGGGTCACAAAGTTGGTAGGAAGAACAAGAGTCTGCGTACTCCGAGTGGCTTGGGGAATCCAAGAACCACCCTGACAAGCAAAATTTTCTTCAGGAGAACTCATATTGAGTCCCTGTATTGTAATTTCTCTACTAAAAGACATAATAAAACAAGGCCACCACTGAAGCTGGACCGGAGACGTAGCCCTGGAGAATAGGGTGAACTCCTTATTAAAAAATGTTTGAGTCTTTGTGTTGCTTACCGTATTTCTCTACTGTCTTTCCACTTATTTTCAGTGTATTGGCAATCTGATCGATCCATTGTTTCAATAACACAGAACACACACCATCACATGAGTCTGTAATACCTTTCTGTTTAATAAATCTTTCACTGAGGTCACTCATAGGGTGATTATCAGATCAAGCAATCAATGACCAAACAAAATCAGTTTATAAGTGACCAAATGATAAGAACAAAGAAAAATCAAAACCAATTCTTACCAAAGGAAATCAAACACAAACGCAAACCAAGTGGAGGCTTTAGAGACACCACAATGCACTCAATAATCAGGGAAGGTCAGTTGGAAGTAGGTTGATAAAGGAGAAACTCAAAACAAGGGAAAGTTTTGTGAAAAACCAAGGGCCAACAGTGGTGCAGAAGAGGCACCAGTGCTTTGCAACGTTGGTATAGAGTGAGCCCAGGTGAGGTGCAATGCTCTATCAGAGGCACTAGTGGAGTGTTGGTTTAGGGATAGAGAATTCTGACACAAAAATTGCAAAAGAGACTCAATGAAATCACTTCCTATGTTTGTTCTTGCCTGGGTAAATAAGTAAAGGTCTATATAAGAGGTAATCAAACACAATGGAAAAAGAAACCACCAAGGCAATACACCAATCCCCAACAGATTCACCAATTTTTTATGCGGGATTTACGCATTAGAGGAAATTTTAGCCTAAAAGTGCCCATGAAATTTTCACGTAATTTCCATGTCATAATATCTAAACCAATCAAAATCATTTAATTTTAAAAAGAGGTACATATCCTAAATAATTTTAAATTGTTTAATTTGGGTATCTATGATATATTTTATTATTAAGTTAGGTATTAGTGAAATATTTCATTATTAATTTGGGGATTTTTGAAATATTTTATTAATGTTATTTACCTACCTTACCCATATGAACTAGAATATTGAAAAAAATAGTGATGCAATATAAATCTTGATATAAGTGAAAAAATATAAATTAAAAATGTGTGTCTATTTCACATTAATAAGTATGCCAAAAAAAAAGAAGTTAAATATAAAATATAAAATAGTTAAATATAGTTAAATAGAAAATAATTAGAAAGTGTATTCCAAAATGGGAAAATTATCAAATTTAGCCCAAAAATATAAAATATATAGTTAAATATAAAATAGTTAAAGAAAATATAACTAAATATAAAATAGTTAAATAGTTAACAAATACATAAATAAGTTAGATTATTACATTAATAAGTTAATTTAGCATTTACTATTATTTTATCTGATTAGTTAAAATATTTTATTCTGTTCTGCCCTTGGCTTTTCAAATATTTTTATGCTATTAATGCCCTTATATCTAACTACTATCTCAATTAATTAATTTATTTTATATTATATATATTTATAAATTTAATTTTTATAAGGTAGTTTGATCCTTTACGTATACAGTCAATTTAAATTTGGATAATTAAAATTTATTTATTATTATTTTTTAACTATTAACTTAACAACCAATTTTAAAATTTTATATATATATATATATATATATATATATATATATATATATATATATATAAATATATAAATAATTAGTTAGTTATACCTCTATAAATAAATAGTTATATGTTTTATTCTACTATTTATATTTTCTATGTATTTATTAAATAGTTAATACCTTTCAACTAACTATTAAATTAACAACCATTTAAATTAAATTACTTTATACATATAATTTATATATTTATTTAGAGGTAAGGTCCCTTATTATAACTAACTTCCTTTTAATTATTAAATCACTGGTTTTTGACCCTGGTCCCTAGTCAAATTTAGCCGTTGGTCTAGTTAGACTATTTAACATGCAAAGTTGGATCTGATTCTTCAACTTGTCCTAACGATGAACCACACTAGTTGGTTCGAAACGCATCGACAAATGATATATCTTGTGATTTACAACGAAAAATCTCTCGTAAACTTGATATGGATCATAGAAGCCTCAATTCAACAATAGTTAACAAATAGTTAAATAGTTAGAAAGCATATTCCAAAAAGACAAATTACCGCAAAAACATGTTCCCGACAAAATTATGGCTTAAGTAAACAATGTTGTTTAAAAAAACACTCAAAAAATAGTTAAATATAAAATATGTATAGACAATTAAATATAAATATAGAGAGTTAAATTAAAATATAAAATCTCTGTAAACAATTATTTTAATAAAAGTGTCATATATTGAGGTATTTCAATAAAATAAAAAGTTAGAAATAATATATTACTTTATTTTATTAAATATCGTGCTAATAAATATTGTGGAACATAGAAAAAAGTAAATTAATATTAAAAAATTATCTATATGCCAGTTTTTATTAATTTCTTAATTTTTCCTTAGGAGGTCGCTTTTACGCTGAAATTTCCTCTAATAATTCTAGACAAAAGTATCTCCCCTAGGTTTGGTGGCAAACCTATAAGAAAAAAGAGATAAGGAACCCAATGTTTACCTTAAAGTAAATAGATGACGGAATGAAGCCTCCCTGGAATCCGTCCCAAGATTCACTCCTTCTTTAGTTTGAATGCTCCAATTCTAACTCTGATTGCTAAAATTAGAACCTACAAAGTCGGATAACGCAAGCCAAGAAACTACAAGATCTATGAAGTATCATCTAAATACTGTATTCAACAGATCAACATGGTATTGAAATACATGAAATAACAACATCACATATAGGAAAATAGAGAATTGTTTGCATTAATATAAATGGAAGGAGTTACAACCATAAATATATGTTGATCTTGTAGAAGATCTTCCCTAGGTTGAATTGTCCTTTCCTTGTCACAATGTGCACCTCTAATCACCCTAAATGCATGAAATGAAATCCCTCACAAAAACAGCATAAGAGTATAATCACTCTCCAAAAGCCAACCTCTTGCATATGGAAGGCTGTAAATATATAGAGGAGTGGGGTAAGTTGGGAGTTCTTATCCAATTACCAATCTAAGGTTTTAGATCTACCTTTGATGGGTGGATGGTATCGAAGGATAAGGGATGGAAACTCCAAATTAGGTTAGGATAGGATTCGAATGTTTTATCTGAGGTAAATAGTCGTAACAAATTATGGAAGCTTATGGAAGAGGAAGCTTCCAAATTTTCTCTATTTTTCCCGAATTTCTAGAACCAACGCATGTGCAAAGGGGAGCAGCCTATAGGTGATCAAAGAAGACCATAGAGGAGCAACCTGTAGGTGAACGCTCTCCAACAAAAGGCTAGGGAGTGTTAGTCCTAAAACTGGCTCGGATGATGCAGTTTTAGGTAGAAACTCTGGGGAATGAAAGAGGCATGCTTAGGGATTTGTGTTAGATGATGACAAGGGGGAATAAGATGTTGATTTATCCCATTAGGAGGCCAATTGATCGGATGTGACAAAATGACCTATAACAGTTGCCATTCAAGGGTCACTATAGTTCAAAGTTGTCTTATCTTCATACTTGGAAGACATTTTAACCCTGTATGAGTTTTTGAACTGTAAGGGTTTCATTTTGTCTACATATACTCTAGTACTTTATTCAATGGGTCTTGGGAATGACATAGTCTTGTTTGGGAGCTTTCTAACTTTTCTCTCTCTCACTCTAGTCTTAATTCTTAGGGTTTGTCTTGGGGTCATTTAACCTACTGCAAGTCTTGTGCATATCCACGTGACTATTCCACCTAGTGAGATAATGGCAAGTCATAGGGGAGGTGTCATTACTAGATCTATTTCTCATCCCAGGCATCTATTTGGATGGAACTTGGTAGAAACCTTGTTTGATTCAGTTCCTCCAGATATTATGAATGAGATTCACCTTCTTGAAGCTCAAGAATTTGGTGTTAAGTCCTACTGCCCTGATTTAGAGGTGGGTAATCATGATTTCAAATGGATTCCCGACCCTAGGAAGTTTAGAAGAAGAAGGTTTGATTTTTTACATTCTGTTGTAGGTCGTTAACCGTTGGATGCCTTATTTTGTTTGGTTCTCCAAGAAAAACAAGTTGATAATTATAATTTTTTTGCAGGTTAGGAGGACATAAAGCACTTCCTAAGGAGTATTTGATATTACTTGGATGACAGGCTGATATGACTATAAAGGGTGAAAAAGTATGTAGTCTCAGACTCTAATTCTGATTCTGAAAACCTCATTGACACTCCATCAGTTATTGATGTTCAACAGGTCGACATAGCTTCACCTCCCAACATTTCTCCACCATCTAATGTAGCTCCTGTTTCTCTAGTGGTCATCTTAGACTAGGGGTATTATCTTGGTTTCAAAGTTTGTTTTTGGTTTTTCTCTACAACATTGATGGAAATACTGGCTTTGATGGATAACATGGCATCAACCTGACATAATATCTCCTCTTTCTCCGGATGTCATCTCAGACTAGGGATATTGCCTAGGCTGCAAAGTTTGGTTTTGGTTTTTCTCTATAGTGTTAACTACATCACTAGCTTTGGTGGATAACATGGCGTCAACCTGACATACTCATGGACGACTTCATTGAACTCTAGTCCTAATACACTAGATAAAATTTCTTTTGTCTTTTTTTTTTGGTACTCATAATCTTATCAATTTTTGGGTGGGAATATCTATGTAACTACTTGGGTAATGTTTTGTAAAACAGTGATGATGGATGGTCAAGATAGTTTACATTATTTCTGGAATCTTTGATGCTACTTATAGATATCTACTTAGAGGATTTTCACTCCTAGATTAGTCTTTTTTTACAAACATGATCTCAATGTAAAATCTCCTTTATTAATGGAAATTTTTCACTGGCTTACAAACAAAAACTTTGTCGATGGCTTCAACTTATGAGAACTAATACAATAAAAATATAGCATTCTCAATTTTTTCAGCATGTATGAGATGAATTTACTATAGAAACAGTTCATAAGAGTTCGAAAAACATATATACAGATTACATCATAGTAGCAGAGAGGAAAAAATATAAACCACAGAGATAAACATGTATGTAGTAATTTCCGAGAAATACTAATAAAGACAAAAAACAAAATAACATGGAATGATCAGTGAGATCATTTCGAGTGGTTCTCGTTCATCTCAATGAATGGATGGTGGAAGAATTGATAGAAATCACCCTCTTTGAATTCCTGAATTTTCCATTGTCCCTTGTTCAGCTGCGCAGCCTCTTTGGAAATATGATCATCGATCTCATTCCTTTCCCTGTATATATGAGAGCATACAATAAAATCAAATTGTGATTTTAATGTAAAGACATCATCCAACATGTCCTTGAGTTTGTGCAAGTGACAATTATATGCATCGTTTATCCAATTTATAACAAGCTGCGAATCCCCAAAGATCTGAATCTTTTGACAATTTTGTTCCTGCGCAAATAAGCGAAGGCCTTTTAGACTATGAAGCTCGGAAACATTATTAGTGCCCCTGTCGAGACCAACTTTGATTTTGAAAGAAAAATGTTCATTGATGTGAAGGATAGCTTCCCCCCAACAGACCTCGGCTTGGGCAGAGCCATCAAAATAGCCCCACCAAAAACTGGTATCGATACTTTCTGGCGTGATGACCCAAGGCGGTTTGCTATCTGGGGAGTCTGGAATCAGATTATAAATGGCAACAAAGTTTGTACAAGTAATTAACCATTTGATCGACGCATCTGGGAATATTTTTCTGTTCCTGTTTATCCAGATGCCCCAACAAACAATCAAGGGTAGATTTCTAACATTTTGAGTGTGAGCATCAGACCACAAACGGTGCCATGCATCCCTGATGTTTTGGCCAAACCAATTTGTCTTCATATTTAGGAAAGAAATTATATAGGACCAAAATTGAGCTGTAACCGGGCATAAGAGGAACAGGTGGTTCGAATCTTCCATGTTTGATTTGCATAAACAACATCTTGAGGGACCGTGAAAGGCTCGATGCATGAGGTTTAATGTAGTTGGGGCTTTATTGGTGAGAATACACCATATAAACAACCTAGTTTTCGAAGCCGTTTTTATTTTCCAGAGGCGGCTCCACCACCCATTGATAATACCATTTTCCCGGGCTGACATAATGATTGCACAGCTAGGTTTTTGGGAGTATCTTCCATGAGGGACAGTGGCCCAGATGAGCACGTCCTCCTTTTAATTTAGCCTAATATTAGCTTCCTCAAGATACCTAATGAAATGATTCCAGTCCCCAATCCATCTGTCTGGTATGTTCAAGACACTATGATCCATCCAGCACTGAGGCAGCCAAAGGTCGAACCTGGATACAACAATTTGGGAGATATTTGTAATTCATGTCATGGTGAGGAAATTACAAAGGTCCCTTGGTAGAATATGTGCATTCCCACACCCATTCCAAGTATCCGTGCCTAAACCTACTTTCTCTCAGTTGCCCATTTTCCAAGCTAGTCCATTCTTGATGATAGAAAAGGATTGGGATATTGCCTTCCAGATAATGGAGGCACCAGTAGAGTTTATACTTGGGTTGCGAATCCAATCCATGATTGAGAGGAGATGTATGTCTTTGAAATAAATTACCTCTTGCCAAAGGCTTTTGGACTTGATAATATGCCAGCCCATTTTTTCCGCAAGAGCCATTGCAAAGTACTGAAGGTTTTTTAAACCCCATCTGCCTAGTTTTTTAGGCTTCCCAATCTTGTCCCAGCGGACCCAGGCAAAATTCCTCCCCGTGCTTTGACCCTTCTAGAGGAAACGATAGTAGATTTGTTGTATCCTAAAATACCTTTGGGGATCTAAGCCAGAGTCATCTAGTATACCGGGATGGCCTCAAGCACCGATTTTATTAGGGTGAGCCTGCCCACTCTGGAGAGCCAACATTGTTGCCAAATGTTATTTATGTTTTCAATTTTTGCAATGAGCCAGGCCTAGTCAACAATGTGATAACCATTTGGTTTTAGTCTAAACAAAATATATTTTAATCCAGCATCCAGTTCATTTCCGACAAAGCCAAATTGTTGGTATGCATATCTTTCCTTGTTTTGTAGATAGGTCAATAAGATGATCATGGATTTCCCATAATTTGGTTCCATACCTGTAGCTTTGCAAAAGGGAGATAATATGTTCTTAGAAGAATATGAATCATGAAAAGAACCATTTAGAAATATAAGTACATCATCAACAAACAAAAGGTGTGAGAGGGTGGTTATATCCGATATCCGGACACCCCTCAGGTCTTTTGTCTCAAAAACATTTTTAATCAGTCTGCTTAGGCCTTCCATGATGAGAAGAAAGACAAGAGGGGAGAGAGGGCACCCCTGTCTTAAATATGCTTTGCATGAAATAAGTCGGAGACTACACCATTGATAAGGATACTAAAAGAGGCCGATGAGAAACAACACATAATCCAGGAGATAAAAGAGTGGGGGAGCGGATATGAGTGAGAATGAGCTGAAGATATGACCAACTAGCCTGATCAAAGGCTTTGGAGAGGTCAATATTTAGGATGATGGAATTTCTATTTAGTTTTTTGATCAAATGGATGGATTCCTTGGCTTTCCCTATAGCTTCATGAATCTAGCGATGACTAAGGAAAGCAAATTGTTCCTTGTGTATCATCCGAGAGAGGATAGGTTTAACATGAAGGGCGATGGTTTTTGAAATGATTTTGTATATGTTTTTACAGAGGGAGATGGGTCGGTAATCATCAAAAGTGGTGGGTTTGTTAGTTTTGGGGATGAGGGCCAAGAATATCGCATTAAACCCCTCATACATTATGCCTGTGATTCTGTAGTCCTCAATAGACTTAAGGAGACCAGGCCCAATAATCTCAATGAAAGTGCTATAGAATTCCATCGGCCACCCATTCGGGCCTAGGCTTTTATCTTTCTTAAATAATTTCAACACAACTTCAAGTTCCCCCGCGAGACTGGTGAATTTAAGGCCTCCACCTCTTCAGGCTCGACAAATCTAGGCAAAGCCTCTGCTATGAAGATGATGTCCAAGAGGGTAACACCCTTAGGGCATTCATAGGTGTTTTCCTCCATACCTTCTTGGTCATGCAACTCCCAAATAGTGTTGATTGACTTTCTCCCCCAGGCATATTGTTGAAAAAACTTGGAATTTTTGTCCCCAGATTCTAGCCATAATACTCTGCTTTTTAGACGCCAGTACTCCTCCTTTTGAGGTTGAGGGAGCAAATATATTGGAAAACACCAAGCCACTTTTGAAGCTGGGATCTAGCCCTACCAGGTTCAGAGAGGTATCTCTCTTTATTATTTAGCTTGGTTTTTAAGTTGATTTAAGGCTAGTTATGATTATGCTTGGTTGTTTGTTTGAATTTGTTTTATTGGTTGGTTGGTTGATCTCATCAAATTACTTTCTTTCCATTAGGATATGGAGTCAAATTACCCTGGATGTTGCACCAAATGTTTAAAAGAGTAATCACAAGGCAAGCTAGTTACATTTACTAGATCTTTTAAATTGAATTATGGAGTGAAGAAAAAGTGTGTTCAATAGTGATTGAAAAGCATTTAAGAAATTTTCAATCAGACTTCAGAAGAAAACATACAGATTGTAAACACGGTCTAAATAAGGTGTTAAATAACATATCTTATTTTTCACATTTCCTATGTTACAATTAGATTTTAGATGATAAACATACAGAGAATAATAGTGGAAAAAATAGTTACAATAAGAAAAACATTACCAGTAAATCACAACACAAGAATCCTGTGAAATGTCTTTTTATTAATGGTGCTCCAACCGCGTAGAAAAAGTACAGTGCTTGATAAAAAGAGTTACAATGATCAGGAACCAACTCTTAATACTTTGACTGAATGAAGTATTTAAACATAATTTTAAAAAAAGATTACAATTAATGCCTCATTGACATGGAATTCTATTATTAACTTCAAACTAACATAAATGAAATAACGTGACCAAAAGAGGTGATTTGGCAAAGTGATATGGACATCTGGCACTGCTTTGGTGGAGAACAGTTGCTGAGTGGCCACTATTTGGGTGTTGCGGTGGTGAAGCTGGCCCTTTCTTTAAACTTGGAATTCACACAGTTTATCCCACCGCTCCTCATCTAGAATGGTAATTTTTGTTACTTTGACGTAGATCTCATCTACCTTGGTATACCGAGTGAATGTGGGATTTACTACAAAAATGTTCTTTATCTCATGCTAGATGACACTCATGTTTCTGATAGCTTTGTAAAAAGCTCTCCCTGTCATAACACCTTTTGTTGGGTCACAGAAGCCCTGCATAATGGTTTTGGGACTCAAAGTCCACAATTTTGGGAAAAAGTATGGTAAAGACTCCATGAAGTGCATGAAGCGCGAATTGTAATGAGTCAAGTCAAAGGGTTGTCCGCCCGAGAATAATGTAAAATAATATGAAGAGAGTTGGCCTGCCCATGGTCCGCAGACCATGGGAATGTATAAATAGAGCAAGGCTCTATGGCTAGAAGTCAGTTTTTTTGGGAGAAGGTTTTGTTTTGGATCTTGGTGTTATGGGTTTGTGAAGACAATATTATCTGCATCTGTAAGTCTAAGTCAAGGGTGTTGGTAGATAGATAGAGGCTCTGCAGCTGTGTGTGCAGAGGCCTGGTAGAGTCCGCAGCTGTGTGCACAGACCCCTGCAACTGAGTGTGCAGGGCGGATCTGGTTGTATTGATGGAAGATTTTAATAAAGATAAGTGGTTTCTGAAGTATTGCGGATCTATTGTGTTTTGGTTTATGCATCTATTATATGAGTTTATATCTTTTTATAATTGCATGCACTGGGTTTTATTGTTAAATGTTTGCTTAAATACTGTAACAAGAAGATTAGATCTATAATAATTTCATTAATAAGAAAGTACACCCGCATGGATCTACGTGGAAGACCGATAATAGTACGAAGTGGCTCGAGGCCATAGAATGGTTCGCGACCCCTCCAGACCAGATCAAGACATCCCAAGGGTGTGGAAACTTGGTTCCAGCACCCTTCCCTGTTACCTTGGGTGAGACCTCAGTTCGCGCTCCATGGACTGTTGCCAAAAGGGCTAGTAGCTGTGGGATTTGTTTGGATAATAACTCTTTCGAACCTGGGTCAAGGCCCAATAAGCCAACAAATTGTTCCATTGCTAGGACCGAGATTTGCCTGAGGGATGTCTGATGTCAGAACATTGGAACCCTACAAAGAAAGAGCTTGAAGATTGGTTGGATCAAAAGCTTCATGAGTTTGTGGTACAGGAAAACAGAAATCCATGGATATCTGAGGAAAGGTGGCTGGATCGCTACATATACACAGAAATCCACGAGATCTTCTTTGCATCTTTCTGCACAAAGCTGTATGAGTGGATCACAAGGCTAACTGATAGTCAGGGAAGGTTCAGACTGGATCAGCCCATCATGTGGACTCTAGAGTTGGTGCGTAGGCTGGAAACATCTAAAGACAAAATTGCATGGGTAGTAGATCACTGGTTGGATTGAATAATAGGAGGGTTTATAATCGAGTTCACGATAGACACAACTATGAGTTACAACAAGGCAGAAAGGCGCTTTCTCCAAGGACCGCGGGGTAAGTACATCAAATCATTGAATACTTGGATTAAAATGTTGTTATGTGAAAAATGGGTTATGCACATCCATTGATGTCTGGGGTAACAAGGAGTGGAAGAGGCTATCGAGGGACTGAAGGATTAGAAAACAGTCCTCTGATTTCACTCTCGCAAGAAAGCGAGGAGGAGCTCACAGGGTTCTATCCGCGAAGTGTAGTTCGATTGGTAAAGCAGCGCATTCCACTAATACCACCATTGTCCATGCCATCACCTACTTCACCTACATCCAACCCATCTTCACCTACCCCACCGCCGCCACCACCGAGGGTAGGGATGGCAAGTGCGATCAAGTTGCCGGTACTTAGAGGCATAGGAAATGAGGAACCAGATTAGTTCTAGTTCGTGGTAAAGGCTGTATGGGAAGCCCAAGGTGTAACAGATGAGAACATCAAAAAGGCTTCTTTGGTTAGCACCTTGCAGGACCGCGCGTTGACGTGGTATATAAAGTACTC
Source organism: Pinus tabuliformis (assembly GCA_031772625.1). Lineage (NCBI taxonomy): Eukaryota > Viridiplantae > Streptophyta > Pinopsida > Pinales > Pinaceae > Pinus > Pinus tabuliformis. The sequence continues at coordinate 1,157,834,572 of CM062811.1, forward strand.
TATTGATCACCTGAATGCGGGAATAGCGGCAATTTAGGACACGTTGAACAAAGAATTTAGCTGACCAAAATCGGAAACGCAATCGATCATTGGGTTCAAGGAGATCGCGATGATGCCTGGTGAAACCCCGTGGGATCTACATTAGAGATTAAAAAGTACAATCTGCGAGGCTAACTTGATGCTGATAGACGCGCAACACTGTGCGTGGTTTGTAGCATTGTTGACATCACATCTGAGGACAATGCTATCACAGCAAAAGATCTCAACCCAAGCTGAAGCATTAGAGACAACGATGAGGTTGCATGAAACTCCAATACAGGATCCGCGGTTGGGAGTTCAGCAAATCCATGTGAAAATACAAAACCTGTGCTTAGAAATGAAAAATTTGAAACAAGATAAAGCAACCCGTCCAGAAGCACGCGTAGAAGTATGGTGCATAAAATGTAGGGGCCAGGGCCATGATAAGGATCACTGTCCGATATTCGCAAACTATCTGGTAGGAGGGGGACCAATGCCATTGTGACCAGAGGCACCATTAGGGCCAAGCATGACGCCCTCACTCTGGTGCACAATCTGTCAGGTGGGAGGAAAGCACAACACAGACAACTATCATCTATTGCCGAAACTGATACAACCCCCTCAGTAGCTATTTTGCAATTTTTGTAGATCGATGGGCCATGACGAATGCAATTGCCAAAGTTATGAGTTGCTGATGGAACGGACACCTACTTATAGGATGCAGACTGAGGCGCGAGGTCAGGATCCAGCTGCAGCGATAGCACGAGGCGATTTCAGGGACGCAGATGGGGACAAGGAGGAATGGGACCTGGATGAGGCTGGGGACAATTAATCTGCTACAATTGTGGAGGACCTGGGCACTACGCACGAGATTGCACGAACTTGACCAGAACATGTTGCCCGTACTATTACCAATTCGATCATGACGTAGTATATTGCCCCACACTAATTGCACAAATGCGGGAAAAAGGGGTGCTCTAGGCTACTCCCACTCAAAACATCCAGATGATGAAGGCAGAACCGTGCGAGGATGATCCTAACGTGAATATGATGCTCAGAAGTGGTGCGACTACAAGAGAAGATAAGGGGAAGCAGACTGAGGAGGATGCATGGGTTCGCAAGACCCCTACAAAGCAGCCCGAATTTGATTTGGAACACACGAAGGAAACATTTATGGAAGCTAAGAAGAGCTTCATGGAGCCTTCTACTTCAGGTAGCAAGGATCACACTGAGCCGGAGTTGGACACTTCTATGCTGCTACCTTTTTAGAGACTTGCATGAAGCTACTACGGGACATTACAGCGGTGAAGGGATTGCAAGAATTGATAACTAGATGCACAGGGTCCAGTGAACCGCACATGATCAGGAAGCTAGGAAAGCGTGCTTTGTGCATAGGGCGGGAGATGCAGCTGACTGCCCAGATTAGCGACTATGAGATGGATTAGGTTGTTCTCGACTTGGGGTCAGATGCGAATGTCCTACCTAAACAGACATGGGAAAGCATGGGTAGGACACATTGCAGTGGTCTCCTATTCAATTACGGATGGTGAACCAACAAAAGATCTTGCCCATGGGGAGACTACAAGGAGTCACAGTAGATATAGAAGGCATGAGCACACAAACAGACTTTGAGGTAATAGAAATTGTGGATGATAGTAACCCTTACCCAGCACTATTAGGGATAGACTGGGCCACGGACATGAATGGAGTCATTAATTTAAAAGACTGAAAGATGATATTTGAGAAAAATTGCCTACGTGTAGTCATTCTGCTAGATATAGCTGAAGGAGCGTGCTACACTGAACTCGTACGTGACGAGGAGAGTGATGAGGACTTGGATCATATCTACCAAATCATAGTGCAATATTAGGATCGGGTGAATCCGACAGCAGACGGGAGAATCTCATGGGAACGTGACAGTTCCTATACATCAGACTCCAATGAAGAGATTGAGTGATGGCAGAACCGATTGCATGAGGTAACAAGACTAAATTGTAATAGCATGATTAGATCACTACGTCGTGTAACGATAAAAGTAAGGGAGCGGCTGATCGATGAGGGTGCAACGAAAGCAGAGGAACCTGTAGACCATTGCAAACCAGTGATTTTGGAAGAAAAGCAGGGTGCACAAACGAGGTCGTCATGTGAAACAACTGCACAAGGGTGGAATATACACCAAAAGATTAGGGGAAAGTGGTGCGAATATAGGAGATGGGTGCATGCTCGGGTTTGAAGACAAAAGGGGGTGAGCATCCATTGGCAACGTAGGGTGCAGGTGTATGGTGTGCTAATGCATAACCGCATACAAAGCAAAAACCCGAATTCATCGCAGCAATGTAGCCCACCAGCTGTCCGCGACAAAACCAGCAGGAATGTAGGAGGGCGCATGAACAGTGGAAGACGGTCCACTAGGACTCTGCGGATACCAGAGAGTTGATGGACCTATCACAGGAGGGAGGCGAAGGTGCGCTTCTTAATAGTAAGACAAGAGGGAACCCAGAATGGGCGCGGTAGTATCAGGCTTCATGAAATTAATGAAAAATGGGCACAACAGAGAACGAAAAGCACAAGGTTAGGGAAAGGAATCAGCATAATAAAATAGGGCGTCACACAAGCGGGCCGTGGGAATCTACACATATGGGTACCAGGTCTACCTCGATAATAGGATGAGCTGTGACCTTGCTATCATGGCTATGACCACACCAACGAAGGAGTGTACCCCATACAAAAGCACCTAAGGAGCTAAAGGATACGAAGGTACTTAGAAGGTGCCCACAGCCTAGGCTAGTAGAGATGTTGAGACATCTCACCTAGGGTGTGACCACCTGACTAGCTGTGGAAAGCACAGTCTCAGCACCCCCCACAGTTGAAAGAAGGTGCGGGAATATAAAAAAGTTTGCAAAAGGTCGGTGTGGAAAGAAGGTTCCGTGCAGGGCCATTCAGATAGCATGATCATGGTTGCGCTAAAGGGGCTACATTGCCATGTGGATAGGTTGTTAGGTGGCTGTTAATGCCACTATTCCTAACAAGGAATTCCAGCTACAGCAGAGAGGAGCGGGCGGCGAGTCATTAAGAC